>CM053597.1:164750879-164792204 GCA_028646575.1 Pseudocheirus occidentalis | reverse complement strand
AGAGTAGGGGGGATGGGGATGAGAGGTGGGATGATGGAGGGGAGGGCAGCATCTGGGGGAGAGTTGCTGGAAGCACACACTTCAGTAAAGGGACAGGGACAGGGTAGAGAACAGAAGAAGGGGGGCAAGAGAGGAAGGAGGGACATATAATCAGCCTCTCATAATATGTCCACTGTGGAGATGTCCTGCATAATTACACATGTACAGCCTGTATTGAATTCCTTGTCCTTCCAGTGGGGGTGGGTGACAAGAGAGGAACTGAAAGAATCTAGAATTTAAAGCTCTACACTCAAATGTAAAAAAACTCCAACATACATATGTATATGTATATATATGCATATATATGCATATATACGTACATATATGTGTGTGTATGTATGTATGTGTATATGTATATATATTATAATAATTATTATTATTAACCACATGCAACTGGGAATTAAGATATACAGGGACTGGGGTAGGGAGACCCTCCCTACCCTACCAGAAAGTTAGAGGGGCATTGGAGGAGGACATAAAGAAAATAGATTGGGGGAGGGACTTTACAGTGGGATTGATGTTCTGGGGTTGGGGGTAGGGGAAAGACAGTGAGAAAATTTTTAACTCAAAATCTCATGGAAATTAATTATGTAAACAAGAAAATAAATGAAAAAATTAAAAAAATAAAAAAATACATTGGTGCTATGTGAGTCTAGGTGACTGGGAGGATGCAAAAGGAAAGTTGAAAAAATGGAAGAATATTGGGTGTAGAAAAATAAGTCTTGTTCTAGACATGTTGATTTTGAGATATTCAAGAAGCTTCTGGAGATGAAAGAGAATAGGGATGGATAGACAGATCTGGGAATCATCTGCACAGAGATGATAACTGAACCTATAGGAATCAATATGAACTTCATCTGAGATAGTATATATCATAACATGAAGGGGGGGCCAGGACAGAACCTTCAAGGAAACTCACTGTTAGTGGGTATGGCAAGGATGAAGAAACAGCAAAGACT
The DNA here is from genome assembly GCA_028646575.1 of Pseudocheirus occidentalis. NCBI lineage: Eukaryota > Metazoa > Chordata > Mammalia > Diprotodontia > Pseudocheiridae > Pseudocheirus > Pseudocheirus occidentalis. The sequence continues at coordinate 164,791,206 of CM053597.1, read as the reverse complement.
AAAGAATAAGCAAAACAAGAAAGAGAAGAGAGCAGTGTCATGGAAATCTAGAGAGAAGAAAATATCCAGAATGAGATATTCAGCAGTACCATGGATGATCAGGATGAAAAAAGGCTATTAGATATGACAATTAAGACAAGACTGATAACTCTAAAGAAGGCATTTTCAGTTGTGAAGATCAAAAACTGGATTACAGAGGGTATAGAGTAGAGAGACTGGAATGGAATGAAGGCACCAATTTTACACAGTTTTCTCAAGGAATTTAACCATGAAGGGATGGATAGAGGTAGGGCAGTAGTTATTGTGAATGATCAGATCAGGTGAGGGGTTTTTAAGGATAAAGGAAATGAGCCATGCTTGTAGGCAGCAGGTAAGGAGAAAGTAGACATGAAGGTACTGAAAGTAGGGTAAAGGAGAAGTGATAGTGAGAATGATTTGCTAGAGCAGTCATGAAGAGATGAGGTCAAGAGCACATTCAGAGACATTTCTTTGTCAAGCAGAGGACCACTTCATCTAAAAGAAGAGAGTGGAAGGAGATATCTTAGCAATGAAAAATGAGAAAGAATGGGCATAAAAAATATTTTATAGCAGAGGGCACAAATTCCCGAGGCTGAATCTGAGGTGCATGTTTCCTCTTTATACTAGTAACAATAGACATGAAAGTAGCTGCATTTTTCTGGGTCTTTAATTCACTTAGGCACAATTAAAAGTAAAGTAATACAGAATCTTTCCTTACCTAAGTGCTTCATGAGAGAGGAAAAATAATAGCAATGGTAACTATTATAACTAGTATTCAACCATCCACATACCATGCTTTGTAAGATTTTTGAAATGTTAAAAAAACATTTTGTTAGAAACTTATTTTCAGTTAAATAGCAATTTTGGCATATTTCCTATTCCTTTTCCATGATATAAGATTTTTATATAATTTTACCTTTCTAGTACTTCTTTTTTCTTCTTACCCACTGTTTGAAATATAGCATCCATTTTGAATTATTGAAATGACTTCAAAATTGAATGCACACATGAAATTCAGTCAGTTTAAAAGACATACATACTATAAATTATTAAAAGAAAACTTTTTGGAGTGTGTTTTGTAAAGCCAGTGTCAGCAAGTGATAATTCACAAGAGGTACGTTTTTTTTTTTCCTATTGCATCCCTCTATTTACCATGTTACTATAAGAATGTGTGGTTTGGGACTATAGGCTTCTATAATTTTTCCTTGAAGGAAAATAGGAAAATATAACAGTGAAAGGGAATTGATAATGAAATGGAATCAAAGTATGACTTGTAGGTCAGATGTGTCCAAGACTACTTGAATCTTTTGTGGGAAGGCCCATATCATATAAACCACTTTTTCCTAGCATGTCCTTACTTTAACAATGTGGTTATAACTTTTGTTCTTGCAAGCTATAAGTCTGTTGAGAATCCTTCAATAAATTTCATTTCATGTAAACTAGATACAGGCTTCAGTTTAGGGTCCTAGAAAATTCCAAAAGCATGCCTTTGTTGAATGTTAAATGAATTTTCATCTACCAAACCTTTTAAGCTTTCTATCTATATGCCTTGTTTTTTTCCCTTTATTTTTCTCTTCCCAAGTCAGTCTAACAAAAGTTTAGTCAACCAGAATTTTATTAAGATCAAAACTCTGATTAGATCACATATAAATTTAAAATCAGAACAGAAAAAAATGACCTTTTAACTTACAAAAATTCATCTTGCTTTCCCATAAAAACTTTTATGACACTGGGCAGTTCATTTTTTACTATAAAAAGGTAGCTCAGCATGGCTAAAGAGGAAAATAAGGACATTTTTTTAGAAAGGAGACACTGTAGTTTATATTGCATACAAAATATTACAAAGCCTCATTCTCAGGTTAATGTATTAAGATAGAAAACCAGTATTGCCAAAGCCTGTCAATTTAATTGGCTATAAACAAAAAATGAGATTAGTCTATACTGCATATCACACATCATTTTAGGTATAAGGGCAGGTAACATCCATTGTTTTATAACATTAAATCGATGAGGCCACTGAAACTCAATTACTAAAAGAAAAATATTTTTAGTCATTCCACTTTAAAATGTGGGCAGAGACATGATTGTTAGGGAGTGAGTTAGAGGAGAGAGACAATGGGGGAAGATTGTGTTGCATTTACCTCCCATGTTTTGGAGAAAGGTGGTTCCAAATATGACATACTTCCCTTTGATGCCATAGACTTTCTTACCCATCTTTTCAAAATTCAAACATCCTGTATGAATTTAAGGGAATATAAAAAGGGACAGAAGTCATCAAATTGAGACGACCAAGATCCAGTGATGATTCTTCCATCCTGTTACACCTATCCTGCCAAAATTAAGCAGTGTTTTGGGCTTTCATAAGGTTGAAGGAAGTATTATTTCAAAACTTCTTCATTAAACATACTTAAGTATCAAGAGTGATCACTATTTCTCTTTTTGGATTTGGCTGCTAAAGCATACAAAGTAATCGAATGGCTTATTTTTTAATCATTTCAAATAAACAAAGTTCTACTTTAGACATTATTATAGTTTAAATCTTATTGCTAGGCCCAGTCTACTTAGTAAAAATGACACAGAGGACTGATGCAATTACACTCGTGCTCCTCTCCTCCCCACCACAAAAAAGTATTTTGCTTTAAAAAGCTCAAATAATCAAGCTTAGATTGAATTTTTTGCCTTGACTGAAGTAATTAAAGTTGTATGGAACTGGGTTTTGTATGTCTTTTGCTTTTTGGGTTGATGTGTTTTTCTTAATTTCATTCTATCAAGGACCATGCTTGATAAATAAAAGAATTTACTTGGGGTGCTCAAAGAAGTCATGGCACTAGGAATCAGGCAATTTTGATAATGACCTCAGTTAAAATTAAGCTATCAAAATACTGAGGAAGAAAATGAGAACCACAGATATGCCTGCCAGAACACAATGCAGACAAACTGAAATTTGAAGCACTTAAGGTGCTGATCTAAATGATATGGGAAGACAAATTCATTCTTTTTTTTAAAAAATCCTGTTTATATTTCTTTATGACTTGTGCTCAAAATATTTATGTTTTCCAAAACCTAGTGCACAAAGAAAAAAATAAACAGCTAGATCCTCAATTTAGAACCAAGTGTTCTAGGTTTTTATAATAGTCTGTGTACAATAACAAGTATCTAAATGCTCTGGTTAATGTAGAAAATATGTTGCAACTATAATTCAGTATGGAACAATACTGAAAAATAAACCTTTAGGGATTACACTCTTAAGGTAATTCAATAGTAGATACTTTGAGGTTAGTTCAGAAGTAATATTTTCTCTTTAGAACTTGCCCAAGAGAGAATGAATAAATCCATTTTCTTTTAAAACCTGGAGATTACAATTTGAAGACATAGGATATTTGTTCTCAAATATGGTATGAACTGAGAGATAAAGTAGGTACTCAACTGAGAAAAGCCTAATTAAAAGTTCCATTTAAATTGTACTTCTCACTTGCTTTAAGTATAATGAAACAACACAATTGATATTACATTTTGCCTTGGCCGTAGGTGAGCACCAAAGACATTTCTTGACTGGTATTCCACCTGTTGTTTCTACATAATCAGGCTGCTGAAAGGGGAAAAGGAAATTGGGCTAATAAAATCATTATAAAAATCTTTCACTCTGACCTTTCCTTGTCTCAACTTACCTGTCTTCTCTGAACATACCAACAAAAGATTGACTGAATAGTTAGTCAGGGCTGTTATTGCAATGAAAAAGAACCTAAAACAGGGGGGAAAGGTTACAATTAGCTAAAAAGAAAAATATCTTTAGAGTTGGAATTTTAGACAGGCAAAGGTTTATTTAAACGGGCAAAATCATTCTGCTAAGAGAACGCAAAGTTTGCAGTCTATTACTCATTCCTTCTTTAAAAATCTACATTATGAGTATAGCAAAAAAAAAATGTTGATCAGAACTCACATAATTGTAAAAACCCTTGGCCAGTTTAAAACCCCAGATTCTTTCCTTGGATCTATACAGGTAATTCTTAAACAACATTATCAAAATTAAAAAATAGATATTTTACACATGCATTTGTGGCTCATCTTTTAAAAGGGATACAGAAGCAAGGTGGGGGGGGGCATGAGGACTTTTAAAACCAGTGATATGTTGTGTTAACTGGAAGCAGAAAGCAAAACAAAACAAACAAACCAAAACCCAGCAATAAACTACTCTTCTGAACCCTGGTTTCCCTAATTTGTAAAATGAGGGGCTTAAACTTGATCATTTAATGCTAGTTTCTTTTAGCTATAAAATTCTGTAACTCCTTTTTGAATATGGATCATAGAGAAGTTTGTTGTTTTTAAACATCTAGTTCTTTTAAAACAATGATTAGTCATCTCCTAACTGGTGTTAGAATCCTAATGTTAATGCAGAATAAAAGGGGTAATCTGAACAGTTACATTAATGCTTTTGGAATGTTTATATTAATGTTTTCTTTATCTTCTTTTGAAGAAAAGGTCATTTACTTGAAATGTTCAGTAATCAAGTCAAAGTTGAGATAAGAAAAAGAAGAACAAGAAAGACACACGTATGTCATATAGTCTTCTATTTCTGATTTTTTTTTAAACAGACATGCTAAACTCAGGAAAATCTACTTATTCAGGAGAGTAAAAGAAACTCTGACGAGGTATTGCTTTGGAGTTTACCATTTCCTGACTTAATAGAAACAAATACTCAGAGCACAACATATCCCTGTCTCCAATATGTTTTAAGTATTTAAAAGTGTCTTTATTATTTTATTAAAAATATTTTCTTTTCATAAGAGTTTGTGAAGCACTTGATATCTTCACTGAATATGCTCACCTTGCTTCTTGGGGATGGCACTTCTACCACCAAAGACCTGGCTCAGGCTGCTCAGGCATAAGTTTGTTAGGAGAATGTGAAAGGTGCAAAAGATGTCTTTGCTATTTCTTCCCATAATTTGGTTAGCTTTCCTGTTACATATTTAGATACCATTTGGTTTAAATATATTAAGTACTGATACTAATTCATTGCCTATGGTACCTTTCAGCATAAGTTTCCTTGTAAATTTCTTTTAATCAAGTCTATGTTTGCTGTTGCCTTGTCTGACATCATTAGTGTCACTCCCTGCCATCCCCCACTCCCCAACCTTGCACCCTGCCATTCAGAATTCAGCTAATGCTCCTTATTCCTTAAATTCTTTCTTTTTGGCTATCAGGAGCATTTTTTTCCTTTGACCTAAAAGCTCTAGATTTTTGTGGTGATATTTTGGGGAGTTTTCACTTGGGGGCTTCTTTTTGAGGGTGACCAGTGAATTCTTTCCATTTTTACTTTGCCTTCTGGTTCTAATAACTCTTGACAGTTTCCAAAATATGATATACATACTTCCTTTTGGCCCTGGGTTTCAGGAGTCCAGTGCTTCTTAAGTTGTCTCTAGTTGATTCTATTTTCTGGGTGAATTGTTTTTGAGATACCTTACATTTTTTCCTATTTCTTCTTACTTTATTATTTTTTTTGGAGGAGGGAAGGCAGGGCAATTGGGGTTAAATGACTTGCCCAAGGTCACGTGGCTAGTGTTAAGTGTCTGAGGCCGGATTTGAACCTAGCCACCCCTAATTAAGTTTTCTTCAAAGAGAAAAAGAACTAAATAAACTCATTTTCATTAACTAGCACTTCAAATTAACCCCATTTGTTTATTCAACCTCTTTGTCCCTCTGAGACTAGGTGACAGTTCTTTTGAAACTAAACATTACTTGAATCACTCCCATCAATAAATGAAAGGCTAGACTTCCAAAATTAGTCATCAGTGGTTCCAAATCAACTTAGAAATAGGTCTCCAGTTGAGAGCCTTCATAATAGCTCTGTGAATTGGTCTGATTGTTTTCTCCATTTTACAGATGAAGAAACGAAGGCTAAGAGAGTTCAAGTGACTTGCCCAGAATCACACCTAATGTCTGAGGCAGGATTTGAACTTAAGGTCTTTCTGATTCTAAATCCATCTCTATATTCACTGTGCCATGGAAAAAATACGTTAGAAGCTCTTTTTGTGATAACAAGGAACCAGAAACTAAAGAGTTGACCATCAACTGTCGAATGGCTGAACATATAAAATTTTGTTATATTAAATTATGTATATGAAGGTAATGAAATATTATTGTGAAAAATTGTAAAAACTGTGAAAAAGATGGTTTTAGAGAAACTGGAGCAGACTAGTGAATGAAGCAAATAGAACAGGAGAAAATGTTATGTAATGACATTATTGTAGAGAAAAACTTTGAAAGACTTCAGAACTCTGACTAGCGCAATGACAACCACAGTTCCAGAGGCCCAATAGTGAATCATGCTACATATCTATGAACAGAGACATAATAGATTCAAAATGGAGAGTAAGACACATTTTTGGACATCATAAGCATGTGAATTTGTTTCCCTTGACTAGTATATTTGTTACAGGGCTTTTGTTTTCAGTGGGTGGGGGTGGGGAGAAGGGAGGCAGGGATAGGTTAGCAAAATAAAAAGAAAACAGTAGAAATAAAACTGAGTCATTTAATTCTTTAATGCAAAGAAGAAAAGAGAAAGGACAAAATCACTGACAAGCAGGATAGTTTTGTAAGATACGTATTGAAAAGACCCATCAAAACAGTAGAGTAGGAAGTAGTAGGCTAGCTTTACCTCACAACTACTCTCCTAAGAGCTAAAAAAATTTCCCAATTGGGAAACCCAAGGAAAAATCCCAGTGAGTGATTTTTTTTTGGCTTGAGTTGGTAAAAAAAAAAAAAGACAGAGAGGTCGGTGGACAAGGGACAGGATTTAGCAAGGAAAGCACTGTGTGAAACTTTCCAAGGCAGAGAGTGAATTGGGGGCTCTTATTAAGTATTGGGGCAAGAAGAAGTCCTGGATACACTATATGAGGGTAGGCTTACCATTATCTAGGGAGCAAGAGTAGGTGTCAAGAGGCATGTCTGTCCTGTTACTCTAGAGTTGGGTTGCAAATCTAGTGCAGAAGGCTAGGGTTGGAGCCCCAAACCAGAAGGGATCAGGGGCCCAAAGCTGTGCACTGTGCAAGAAGGAACAAAACTGAGCAGTCCTCAGCTTAGTCTGATAATCAGGACATGGAGCTCAGACCAAAGCAGACCCTGCAGTTCCAGTTTCTGGGAGTTTCCAGCTAGCTAACAGTAGTTGGGTCTAGCAGCAGCCTATTAGAGCTCCAAGTAGGGGCAAAATCCGCAGACGTGTTTTTCAGATCCAAATACAGGTGAGGATCTTTCAGAATTCATAGCAAGAAAACAGTCTGCTTGCTTTGACCTGGATAGAATCACTTTGGGAGGAAAAAAGAGAAAGAAAAGAAGTTTGTAGGAACCCAGCCTGAACTACACCTGAGAGCCTCGAAGATCTCAGCATTCAGTACCAGGAGAAAATAGCAGCAAGACCCTTCTCTTTGGAGAACAGGTGGCATGCAAACTTCACTTTCATATGAATTGGGCAAAAGAAGGAAGAATATTATTGTTAGTAAAATCTGTGATAAAGAGAAACTGAGCTGATAAAGTTTTGAGAAAATTCAATTTATCAGCAAGGATAGCAAGTGTCAGTAAAAGAGATCCAAGGTTCCTCAGTAGCCAAGGATGCATCTGGGAATCAAGGTAGCTTATTTATAGTCATTCAAAGAAACCTTAAAAATAGACAGGGACATCAATCTGACATTACAGAGATACAGGTTACTAACCACAAGTTACATCAGTTTTTCACCAGAAGAATATCCTCTGGAAAGTTCTGTGGTTGGTAAATTCTGAGGGAGAACAGAGAGCTTGTGATTTACATATTACTCATTTCTGATAAATTAGAATATAGATTAGAATTCTGTGGCTGGAGAGTACTGAGGAAGGGAACTTAATGGATGGAGGGTGGTTTGTGTTATAAATGGGGAACTAACAGCTGCAGGTCTAAGGTGTTCAGAGAGAGTTCAAGTTAACGTATTAAGAGAGAGTTCAAATCTGGCATCCGATACTTAGTAGCTGAGTGACCCTGGGAAAATCATTTAACCCTGTTTGCCTCAGTTTCCTCATTGGTAAAATGAACTAGAGAAGGAAATGGCAAGCCACATCAGTATCTTTTTTTTTTTGCTTTGCTTTTTGGAGGGAGAAGATAAGGCAGTTGGGGTTAAGTGACTTGCCCAAAGTCACACAGCTAGTTTTGTGTTAAGTGTCTGAGGCTGGATTTGAACTCAGGTCCTCCTGAGTCCAGGGCCAGTGTTCTAGTTACTGTTCCACCTAGCCACCCCGTCAGTATCTTTGCCAAGAGAACTCTAAATGGGGTCACAAAGAGTCAGACATAAGTGAAACAACTGAACAATAACAACACATAGCAACTTGGTTATTAATAAATAGTAAATTAATTAATACAATACAATAAAATAAAATGGAGTGAGATATCAATCTTCAATTTCACAATACACATGCGCACAGAGTTTAGCGCAAAATACACTTAATAGGGAAATAGGAGAAAAGTAGAGCAAGGAGAGAAGGGAATAAGAAGGAAGGCATATTTAGGGAGGGATTAGTCATAACCAAAATGAACTAGCCTTGGAGAGTAGATTGAAAAGAGGTATTTAAAAGGAAAAAAGAAAGGGTAGAAACTATGACTGGACTCTGGGCAAGAGATTTCACCAGACACAAAACACTGACCCTAAGCCCTTCTTTCATCACATTCTTTGTTGTAAAGAGGAGGCAGGAAACAAAGAAAGGAAAAATGATAAGAGAGTGGAATTGAGAGAAATCAATATACTTACACCATAGTTGTGAATGTGAACAGGTTGATTCATCCACAAAATGGAAGAGGACAATGAATGGATTAGAAAGCAAAATTCAATATTATTCATTTACAAGAAACACTTAAACATTAACTGAGAATTATACCGTAAGATAATCTAGCATACTTCATCTAAAGAGTAGCAGTCATTATCTTAGACAAAACAAAAGCAAAATTAGACTTAATTTAAGGAGATAAGAGAAACAACATTACATTAAAAGATACCATAGGCAATGAAGCAACATCAATTCTAAACACAGACAGACAGACACAGAAATAGACACTAGAGATATAATAATGACAGTCCTTAATGAATTCCTTTCAGTGCTAGGCAAATCTAACCAAAAAATAAAGAAGAAAGTAAGGAATTGAAGAGAATTTTAGAAAAGTTAGAGATGACAGACTTCTAGTTATTACTGAATTGGAAAAGAAAGGAGGATAGGCTTTCAACTGTGCATGGCACCTTTATGTAAATTACCCATATACTAGGGCATTAAACCTCACAAAAATGCAAAAAAAGCAGAACTATTGAAACATGGAACAAAATGCAAGAAACATTATAATGAATAAAAATCTGCTAAGTAAATTATGACAATGAGAAAAAGACATTAAAAATTTATGGAACATAGACAAAGCAGTATTTGGGGGATAGTTTATATAATTAAATACTGATAAAAGAGAGAAGGAACATATTAACACATTGGAAATTCAACTAGAAAAACAGGAAAAAACTTTAAAAATCTAAAGACAAACATTTAAAATGTCAATTAAACACAAAAATTAAAATGAAAGAACATTTTAAAAGAAAACAATGAAGACAATAAAATTGAGAGTAAAAAAGCCCCCACCAAATTGAGTAAATAAAACTAGGAGCTGGTTTCTTGAAGGGAAAAAGAAAACCATTAAAATACATAGAGCAACAGCTAAGTGATTTTTTTAAAACAAAAGAAAAAATCAAATTAAAAAGTGGAAAGAAGATAAATTTGTAACAAATAAAGAATAAGTAGGGAAATTATTAGAAACTAAGTGACATGGATGAATATTTATAAAGATAAGTTCTATTGGAACAAGAAATACCAGGCTTAAATAATCCAGTACCCAAAAGAAGAAATTGTATAAGCCAATAGCTCCCAGGACCAGAAGAATTTGAAGATAAATTCAATCAAACATTTAAAGAATAATTATTTACAACATAACTAAAGCTGTTTGAGACAATAGGAAAAGAAGCGAGCGGTCTTATCAAATTCCTTCTCCGATACAAATATGGTCTTGATACCTATTCTTGGCAGAGTCAAAACAGAGAGAAAACTATTAACCAATATCTCTAATGAATATTGATGCTAAATTTTATATTTTATTTGAATGCTTTATTTTTAATGCATAAACACTTTTTAGTTTTTTTTATCTCTAAGTTCTATGTCCCTACTCTTCCCCATCCATTGTGAAGGCAAGAAAAACAAAGCTCTTACACATATGTGTATACTTGCAAAACACATTTCCACATCAGCTATATAAATTTTTTTTAAATATCCTTCATTCTGCACTCTGAGTCCATTAGTTCTCACTTTGGTGTGGGATAGAATGCTTCATTATGAGTTCTTTGGAATTGTGGTTGGTCATTGTGTTGATCAGAGAGAATAAGTCTTATTATTTTTGTAATATTAATTACTATTTAAATTTTCTCCTGATTTTTCTCCCTTCATTTTGAATTAGCCCATAGAGATGTTCCCAGGATTTTCGGAAACCATCTACTTCATTTTTTATAGCACAATAATATTCTATTACATTCAGATAACATAATTTGTTTAGCCATTCCCCAATTGATAGGCCTCCCCTCAGTTTCCAATTCTTGTCCATCAAAAGAGTCACAATAAATATTTTAATACATATGGGTGATTTTCCTCTTTTTAAAATCTCTTTGGGATATAGATATACTAGCAGTATTGCCGAGTCAAAAGGATAGGCATAGTTTAATAGTTTTTTGGGCATAGTGCCAAATTGTTTTCCCCATCGTTAGACCAGTTCATAGCTCCACCAACAGGACATTAGGGTACTGATTTTTTTTTGTCACTTTTTTTCTGTCATTTTAGCTAATCTGATAGTTTTAAGGCAGTACCTCAGAGTTGTTTTAATTAGCATAATTATCAGTGATTTTATGATTATATGAACCAATATGAAGTGAAGTGAGCAGAGCCACAGAGCATTTAAAAAATATGGCTATTGGTAGCTTTGATTTTTTTCCCCTGGAAACTGCCTATTCATAACCTTTGGCCATTTATTAATAGGGCATTACCTCTTCTTGTTATGTAACTTAGTTCCCTATATATTTAAGAAGGGAGACCTTCATCAGAAAAATGTGCTACCAGGGTTTCTCTCCCCTCCTTCTGCCCAGTTTCTTGCCTTTCTTCTAATTTTATCTTCCTTGGTTTTGTTCGTGAAAAAGCATTTTAATTTTTTTATAATCAATTATTCATTTTACTTCATGCAAAGCTATCTCTTGTTCGGTCATAAACGCTTCTTTTCATAAATATGAAAAGCAATTTCTTCTGTGCTCCAAAAATTTGTTTAAGTTATAATCTTTTAAAACTTAAAATGATTGAAAATGTGAGGTCTATGCCATTTTCAGTCAGACCAGTTTTTATTTTTTCCCAGTTTTTGTTGTGAATTCACACCCCAATTGCTTATAGTTTTTGCTTTGATAAATATTAAATTGCTATACTCATTTGCCTGTCTAATTGGTTCCACTGATCAAACTCTCAATACCTTCCTTGATTCCAAATTATTTTGACAATTTTAGCTTTATAGTAAAGCTTGAGATCTCATAACTATTTTCTTCTCATTTTTTTCTTTAATTTCCTTGATACTCTTGACATTTTCCCCTCCAGATAAATGTTTTAATCAAATTTCCTAGCTCTATAAAGTAATTCTTTGATATAAGTATTTGGTATAAGTAAATTAACTTACATAGTATTATCTTTTAAAATTACATTGAGTTAATATTTGTATAGGTATTTAAATTTGTCTTTCTGAAATATTTTGTAATTTTGTTCATTAGTTCCTGTGTGAGTCTTGCCAAGTAAACTCTTAAGTGTTTATACTACCCAATTATTTTACTTATTGATTTATTTTATCTTTTTTTTCTAAATTTCTTCCTCCCTTACTACTCGTTCTTCTTGCTTAAAAAGCAAGCCATTTGTTAGCTTATATATGTGTAGTCATTAAAAAATGTCATATTAGCCATGTTACAAAAGAAAACACAAACAAAAAGAAACTTAGGAAAATAAAATTTTAAAAAACATGCTTCCATATTTGCATTTACACTCCATTAGTCCTGTCTCTGGAGGTGAATATAATTTTGCATAATAAATCCTTCAGGATCATCTTAGATCATTATATTGCTGAGAATAGTTAAATCATTGACAGCTGATCATCGGACAATATTACTATTACTCTGTACAATGTTTCCTTGGCTCTGCTCACTTCACTTCATATCGGTTCATATAATTCTTCCCAGGTTTCTCTGAAAGCCTCCTGATCAGCATTTCTTATAGCACAATAGTATTCCAACACAATCATATATCACAATTTTTTCAGCTATTCCCCAAATTATGGGTATCTACTCAAATCCTAATTTTTTGCTACCACAAAAAGAGTTGCTATCATTATTTCTGTACATATTGGTCCTTTTTCTCTTATCTCTTTGGGATAAGAACCTAGTAGTCTTTGAACTTTGACCTAGGCCAAAGAGCTCGTATGGTTTGATAGCCCTTTGGTTACAGTTCCGAATTGCTTTCCAGAATGGTTTGGATCTGTTCACAACTCCACCAATAGTATATTAAGCGTCCCAATTTTCCTACATCCTTTCTAACATTTTTCATTTTTTTTTTCAGTCATATTAACCAATCTGACAGGTTGAGGTAGCTCCTCACAGTTGTTTTAATTTACATTTCTCTAATCAATAGTGATTTGGAGCGTTTGTATGTGAATATAGATAGCTTTGACTTCATCATAAAACTGCCTTTTCATATCCTTTGACCATTAATCAACTGAGGAATAACTTGTACTCTTATAAATTTCACTCCGTTCTCTATATATTTGAGAAATGAGGCCTTGGAACAACTATTTTTCACAGTTATGATTACTGTGTATTTCCAACATACTTTTCCCCTGTTTATCCCTTCTCTCTCTTATTTCATCCAGTCTCTTCTCAAAAGTGTTTTGCTTCTGACTATCACTTCTTCCAATCAGTCATACCTTCTATCATCTCTTTCCTTCTCTTATACCCTTCCCCTCTTTCTCCCCTGTAGGGTAAGATAAATTTCTATAACCAACTGAATGTGTATGTTATTTCCTCTTTGAGCCAATTCCTATGAGGCTCAAGAATTGCCCACCAACCACCCCCATCCATCCTCTCTTCCACTATAATAGTTCTTTATTCTGAAAACTACTTGTTTATATCCTTTAACCATTTATCAACTGAGGAATGACTTGTATTCTTATAAATTTGACTCAATTCTCTATATATTTGAGGAATGAGGCTTTTATGAGAAACTTGTTATAATCCTCTCCCCCCTCCCAAGTTTTCTGCTTTTCTTCTAATCTTGGCAGCATTGGTTTTCTTTATGTAAAAACTTTTAATTTAAGTTTCAATGTAATAAAAATTATCCTGTTTACATCTTGTAGTGCTCTATATCTCTGGCTTGGTCACAAATTTTTCCCTTATCTAGATCTGACAGGTAAAATTTTCCAAACTTCCTTAATTTGCTTTATGAGATCACCTTTTATATCTAAATCACATACACATTTTAACCTTATATTGGTATAGGGGGTGAGATGTTAGTCTATACTTAGTTTCTGCAAAATTTTTGTCAAATAGCGATTTGTTGTTCCAAAAGCTTGGATTTTACAATTTATCAAACACTAGATTACTATGGTCACTTACTACTGTGTACTTTTAAAAATAGTTTAATATAGTACTGAAATTAATTGTTCTTTAAATGTTTGGGTAGAATTCATTTGTGAAACTGTTCCCGGGAATGTTTTTTTTTTATTAAGGAATTTATTGATGGCTTGTTTAATTTCTTTTTCTTTTTAAAGATGCAGTTATTTAAGCATCCTACTTCGTCTTCTGCTAATCTGGGCAATTTATATTTTTGTAAATATTTATTTCACTCTTAGATTGTCAGATTTATTGGAATATAATTGGGCAAAGTAGCTTCTAAAAACTGCTTTATTTTCCTCTTCATTGGTGGTGAATTCAACCTTTTTATTTTTTATACTGGTAATTTGATTTTCCTCTTTCTTATTTTAAATCAAATTAATCAATGATTTATTTATCTTATTGGTTTTTTTTTCATAAAACCACTTCCTAGTTTTATTTGTTAGCTTGCTTTCAACTTTATTCATCTCTCCTTTAATCTTCAGAATTGCCATTTTGGTATTTAATTGGGGATTTAAAATTTGTTCTTTTTTTAGTTTTTTTAATTACATGCCTAATTTATTGATCTGCTCTTTCCCTATTTTACTGATGTAAGGGTTTAGAGATACAAATTTTCCCCTAAGGACTTCTGCAGCTACATACCATAAATTTTGGTATATTGTCTCACTGGTTATCATCTCTTAATGAAATTATTGTTTTTATGTTTTGTTGTTTGACCCATTCATTGTTTAGGATTAGATCATTTAATTTCCAGTTAAATTTTCATCTATCTTTCCATGGCCCTTTTTTGAAAATAATTGTTACTGCATTGTGGTCTGAAAAGGATGCAATTAATATTTCTGTCTTTCTGAATTTGCTTATGAGGCTTTTATGCTCTAATATGTGCTCAATTTTTGTGTAACTCTCATGTACCACCAAGGAAAAGGTATATTTCTTTTTTTATCTCTATTCAATTTTCCCCAGAGGTCCATCATATCTAACTTTTCTATAAGTCTAGTCATCTCCTTAACTTCTTATTTATTTTGTTGTTAGATTTATCCAGTTCTTAGAGGGGAAAATTGGGATTCCCTACTAGTATAGTTTTACTGTCTATTTCCTCTTGCTACCCCTGCTTTGTTTTTACTTCAGCTGAAGTATAATAGATTCTCTTCGAATCCTTTTCCTTTATTCTGCGTCTCTCTGCTTCAGGTGTGTTTCTTGTAACTATATCATAAGATTCTGGTTTTTAATCCATTCTGCAATCAACTTCCATTTTGCACTAAGTTCATCTCATTCACATTCACAATTATGATGACTGTGTATTTGTATATTTCTCTCCATCTTATTTTCTCTCTGTCTCTGTCTCTCTCTTTCCCTCTCTCCTTTTACCCTGTTCCTCCTCCCAGCATTTTTCTTTTGACTGCTACCTCCCCCAATCTGCTCTCTTTTCTATTAGTTTCCCCCCTTTTCTTGTACCCCTCCCTTCCTACTTCTCTATAGGTAAGATAGATTTTTATACCCCACTGAGTGTGTATGTTATTCCCTTTTTGAGCCAATTCCAATGAATTCCCACCCACCCCCATTTCCCCTCCCCTATAATAGGTTTTTTTTAACACCTCTTTATATGAGATAATTTATCTTATTTTACTTCTCCCTTCCCTCCTCTCCCAGTGAAATCCTCCTTCTCATCCCTTAAATTGTGTTTTTTAGGGTATCATCCTACCAAGGTCCATTTGTGCCCACATCCTCTGTTTATGTATACCCCTTCTGACTGCCCTAATAGTGATACAATTCTTAAGAGACACAAGTATCATTTTCCTATGTAGAGTTTATGTAGAGTGCCTACAAAGGGTTTAACCTTATTGTATCCCTTACATTTTTTCTTTCCTCTTTTTTTATGCTTTTCTTTAGTGTTGTATTTGAAAATCAGATTTTCTGTTCAGTTTTGATCTTTTCATCAGGAATGCTTGAAAGTCCTCTATTTCACTGAATATCAATTTTTCCTCCTGAAGGATCATGCTCAGTTTCACTGGGTAGGTGATTCTTGATTGTGATAATAGCTCCTTTGCCTTCTTGAATATCATATTTCAAGGTCTCTGATCCTTTAATACAGAAGCTTCTATATCCTGTGTGATCTTGACTGTGGCTCCACAATATTTGAATTGTTTCTTTCTGGCTGCTTGCAGTATTTTCTTGTTGACCTGGGAGTTCTAATATTCTTAGCTTTCCTTTTGACATCTCTTTTAGGAGGTACTCAGTTTCAGGTGATCAATTTCTATTTTACCCTCTAGTGCTAGGCTGCCATGGAAGTTTTCCTTGATAATTTCTTGAAAAATATCTAGGGTTTTTGTTTTATTAACGTGGCTTTCAGGCAGCCTAATAATTATTAAATGATTTTTCCTGGATCTATTTTCCAAGACAGTTTTTTCCAATGAGGTATTTCACATTTTCTTCTATTTTTTCATTCTTTTGATTTTGTTTCTTGATGTTTTACAGAGTCTTTAGCTTCCAGCTGATCAATTCTAATTTTTAAGCAATTATCTTCTTCAGTAAGCTTTTTTTCTTCCTTTTCCATTTGGCCTATTCTGTTTTTTATTTATTTATTTTGTAGGCATTGTTCAGTCATGCCTGACTCTTAGTGATTCCATGGACTTGTCTATGGAGTTTTCTTGGCAAAGATACTGGAATGGTTTGCCATTTCCTTCTTTGATGTCTCATTTTACAGTTGAGAAACTGAGGCAAATAGGGGTTTAGTGTTTTTATTTAGGTCACACAACTAGTAAGTGTCTAGTGCCAGCTATGAATTCAGATTTTCCTGATTCCAAGTCCAGTGCTCTATGTACTGCACCATCTAGCCTCTTTACAAGGAGCTCTTTTCTTCAGTCAATTTTTGTGCCTCTTTTACCTTTTGGCTAATTCTGTTTTTTTTAAGGTCTTGTTTTCTTTAGTATTTTTGATCCTCTTTTACTATACAATTAACTCTCTTTTCAGGGTTTTCTTTCATCATTCTTCTTTCCCTAATTTTTTTTCTTAACTCCTCTAGGAATTCTTGTGGGCTTAATTTTCGTTTTTCTTTGTGACTTTGTAGTTGTTTCCATGTTGTTGTCTTTTTCTGAGTTTGTGTTTTGATCTACCTTGCCATTGCAGTAGCTTTTTATGGTCAAGTTCTTTTTTTGTTGTTTGATCATTTTTCCAATCTATTTCTTGACTTTGGACTCTGTGGCAGAGTTGGGCTCTGTTCCCCTGGGGGGTGAAGGAGCAACATTGCACCAAATTTCAGGTTTTTTCATTCTGTTGTTTTCAGAGCTAGTTCTGGGGGTCTGTAAGTTTTAGGTGCCTCCAAGGTGGTGTGATCTGGGGAGAGGTGTGGTCTCTCTGTGGTCTTTACCAATGAAGGCCCCTTGCTCTCCTGTAACCTCTCCTCTTAACTCTGAAACTGTACATAGGAACTCTGTTCCCCTGAAGCAGCAAGTGCAAATACTCGTCTGTGTCTTGGAGCTGTTACCACATTCATTTCTCCCTTGTGACTGACCACAAATGTTCCTCTGTGTATTGGAAATGTGACTCAGAACTGCATATGAGCAATAGAGTTGCCACACAAAACCATATCCTGCACCCAGTGACAGCAAAGGGTTTCCCATAATCTCGTTCTAATTTCCTTATCATCTCTGGGCTGTGAATTCTGGACACTTCTACTACCTCTACTGTAGGCACTACCAAGGTTTACAGTTGGTGTTCTCCAGGCCTGACCCCAACCCAGTATTACAGACCTCTCCTATTGATCTCCTAAATTGCATTGACCTAGAAAAATGTCTCACCCTGAACTTTGGTTGGCTCTGCCACTTCAGAATTTGATTTCAGGTATTATTTTAAAGTTGTTTGGAAGAAAATTTTGAGAGAGTTCATCTGGGCTACTGACTCTACTCCATAATCTTGGTTCCTGATACAAAAATTTTAAATGAAATAGTAGCAAGGAGGCTACAGCAACATGTCGCAAAGAAAATAGACTACAACTAGTTTGTGTTTAAATCAGAATTCAGGGCTGTTCTAGCAAGAAATAGCAGGAAAAACATAAATATAATTCATAACACAGTGATAACAATAATAAATATCCTTATATTTATATTAACATATTAATATTAATAACTATCTTGATAAAAATACAAATCACATGAAAGACACAACACTCATTTCTGTTTTTTAAAAACACTAAAGGACTAAATGAGAATAAATTGCTTATATTCAAATATGGGGAGATGATATATGCGTCCTCTATGTACCCTTTCGTAATCAAGGTTCATAGGAGGAGTCCAATTACACAAAAACTAGCAATGGTTCTGTTATGACTTGAAGATCTTAAGAATGGAAATAGGGAGAAGAAATATGCTGCAGAGTGCACACAAAGGGAAAGTTAGGGAAAATTAACTCATATAGTTAGCCCTGTGGGACACCAATGGCTAGAGGGAAGGACCTAGATGGGGATCCAGTAAAGGAGAGTAAGAAGAAGTGGTGTGAGAGGTAGGAGGAAAACCAGGAGTGGTATTCCAAAAACCTAGAGAGAAGAGAGTATCAAGAGAAAGATGATAATTTATGCTATCAAAGACTGCAGCACGGTAAAGAAGAATGATAATTGACTACTAGATTTGATCGTTGTGAGATCACTGGTAACTTTAGAGAGAGCAGTTTTGGTGTGATGAGATCAGAAGCCAGATTGTTAAAGGTTAAGAAGAGAGTATGAGGAGAGAAAACAGCCACGTATTGTAAATGGCCTTCTCAAGTAGTTTAGCCACAAATGGCAGAATATAGGATTGCAGCAGGGATGAAAGGATCAAGTAAGAGTTTTTTGAGGATGAGGGAGACATGGGCATATTTATGGGTTATGGGGAAGGAACCAATAGACAGGGAAAGATTGAAGCTCAGTGAGATAATGGGAATGGCAGAGGGGAAAACTTGTTGGAGGAAATTGTATGAAATAAAATCTCGAGCAGGGAGAGGGGTAAACTTTGGTAAGGAATAAGGCTCACTCATCATGTGACATGGGGGTGAAGGAGGAGAGAGTGGCAGAAGGCACCTGTGATGGTAGATGAGGAAGAGGGGAGAAGAGGAAGCTCACAGCAGATGGCCTCATTTTTTTCTGTAAAATAATAGGTGAGGCTCTCGGTTAATAAGATGGGGAGCAGGGGCATTTGAGAAAAGATGCAGAGGTTTCAAAAAGCTGGTGTGAATGGTAGGAGCATGAATTGATGAGAGGTGAAGGTTTACCTAACAGCAATGAAGAATCAGTTCATGCTGTGTAACATAAATTTGTAGTGGAGTGCTGGTACTACCACTACTGTAGTAGGCATTCTAGTATAGTGGAAGGAGTAGGTTTTGTTTGGAAATAAGCAGTGAGAGGGTTGAAGGGAATGGAAATAAGGAATTAGGTGATGGGGAATGGGGAAGGGGTTTGGATAATGATCCACAGGATCACTGGAATGTTTAGGGCATGACTAAGTGTGAGAATCACTTAATAGAAGGTGGAACTACACTTCCCAGAAAATGTTAGAGAACAATTAGGAGACCAATATATTAAAAGACAGAAGGAATGAGGTCAGATAGAAGGCCCTGTTTCACTTTTTCTTTTTCTTTTTCTTCAGAAGGCAGGACACAGTGTAGCAGGAGATAGAAGTTCTGCTTCCTACCAGTTTCCCCCTCTTCTATATGGAGTCACATGCAGCAAGAGAGACAAGTCAAACCTGTGCAGCAGGAGATGGGAATCCCACTCCCCACTAACTTTCCTTTTCCTCTTCTTCTTCCATCAAGGGCCATATGAAACAGGAAATGGAGGGAGAGTGGTCACTCATCTTCTCACTTTAGATTAGAGGTGAGGTGGGAGTTAAAGGTAGGAATCCCATGTGCAGAGGGAGATGGAAGTCTCCTTGGCACAGATGAAAATGAATCATCCAAGGCTCCACAAGAAATCAATAACAAAATGGAGACTCTAGAAACTCCACCTCCCTTTCAAACATACTGAAAATCAATATCATTCCTATACAACTCTTTTTGGGACTTTTTAAGGGAGAAGTTTCTATGGATAGAACAATAATAATGGATGAAATAGAAAAGGCAAAGCTATTCAAGCTTATTTTAATTTTTTCTTCTCTTATAATGAGAATAAAGTGGCTAATAGAGAGGCACAAGCTCCCTGTTCAAGAGTTAATAAGTAAAGAGATGATAAGAGAGCACTTAATAGTTCTTGCTGAGCTTGAAAGAGCAGGTCCACAGAGAAGACACGCATATTAAATTTCTGTCTTCAAATGTCATTATGATGCATGGCAGAGTACTCTTTTAAAAATTATTTTCCTTTTTTTTTTTACTTAATAACTAGGTGAACTCTAAGTAATCAAATAGTAGTCATTTTGAGACTGATACACCCAACTGTCAAACACTGACCTTGGAATTTTGGAAGAAAGAACTAATGAATTATCCAAGTTAGTGAGAGGCAGCTCTGGTAACAGAAAAAGCAGACTTGAAGTTGGAAAATAAGAATTTTGACACTTGCTAGCTCTATAACCTTGGTTAAGTCAACCTCTCTCTGGCTGAGTTTCCATGCCTACAAAATGAGAATAATTATACTTTTACTGCCTATACCTCACAGGGCCATTATGAGGACCAGATGAAATAAAGTAGATGTACATATACATCTATATTTGTGTACGTGTCTATGCACACACACACAAATTATATAATTTTTAAAGAGTGCTACCTAAATATCTGCTAGTAATAACAAGAAAACCAAAAAATTCTGACCTATCTAAAAACATTTCCCAAATCTTATTCTAAAAATGCAAACACTCTGGAATGGATGTCAAAACCAAATCACTTCATTGTTGATACTTACAAAAACAGTATAATTCCTGTGTTTGCTAGAGCAAAGGAAAGTCCTAAAATTCCACTGCCCATAATGGAGTTGCTTAGGTTAAAAACAGACATACTTAATGAGGCTGTTCCTTGGATCTGCATAAAGAAAAAAGTAAAGAAATAACAAATGAATAAAATCTAAATTATATTTTACAGTACAATATGGAGACAAAATATTACTTAGGAGGGAGTTATTTTACATTTTACTTATGTGGCTTCAAGTTGAGAAATAGAAAAAAAATCACTTATGATATAAAACATAGGCTAGTGAAGTGAGCAGTGGTATAAATAATATAAATAATAAATAAATGTAGCATAGAATAAAATAAGTAGACATGAAGGCAAGAAGGACTATTTTGAATTCTGTCTCAGATTCTGAGCAAGTTACTTAATTTCTATGAGCTGCTTATTCATATGTAAAATGTGGATAATAATAGTACCTACTCCTTAGTAGGATCCAATGAATTAATAAAGCACTTTACAAACCTTAAACTACTATAGAAATGTTAACTATTATTATTACGAAGTGTTGTTATGAGAGTCAAATGAGACAATATATACAGATTGCTTTATATACCTAAAAATACAAACTATTATTTATGAAAGACCTTGGGATAGAAACTAGGATGGGAGGGAGTGTGAGGAAACATTGAAGCAAAATAGAGAAAATTAAGTCCATTATTTTATATTTATTATTTTAGATAGTAAAATATCACTAGTATGGTAAATTGCTAATTAATTTATGAAATTATCAAATGGGACAGATGTCTAATTTTTTAGGCACTTGCCAGGATAGAACACAATGGCAGTGAAAAATTAGTCTTCAATCACATTTTAATAAAACACAGAGGGTGCAGGAAAAGTACAGCCACAAGTAGTGGAAAGTGAAGAAAGGTACAAAGGCCAACAGCATGGGAATGGGGGTGGGGGTGTTAAAGGAAAGCAGGCAGTGTAAGGAAGGGAATGGGGAGAGGGAGAAATACAGAAAGTAACCCATGGATTAGAGTTGAAAGAACTAGGTAGAATGGACCCAGATGAAGATGGAAGAGCACTGAGGTCAGGCATAGAGTCTGGGATTTCAGTTTTGTAGTTTTTTGGCAGGGGACTAATTCTTATCCATACAACCTTGAAGCTAGTTCATTAATATATCTAAATCATCTCAAAGTTGTCAGTAAAACATTTAAGTTAACATATCCACATCATCTCAGAATTATCAGCAGCATTTGGCATTCTGTTGTTTTGACTGTGGATATTTAGGCTAGAGCTTATCTGAGGTTATATTACATATATTATAATATAAAAAATATATATAAAATATAAATATATAATATAAAATAATATATTATTATATTTATTATATGACAAAAAGGCTCTGATAGCAAAGACTAGATGGGGTCCCCTGATTTAGCCCATAGTCTCAGTATGTAGTTTTTGGTTTACATACTTAGAAAAAAAGTTTGCAAATTATGCTCCTTTGATCTTTGTGTTTCTAGGTTTCCCAGAACAACACTATGGTGTTGAAGTTTGACAAGTGGGGGCATATTTCTTTATCTGGAGACACTGTGTGGGGGCAGTACCTGAAAAATGCGTGATACCCCACTACTGTTGTCAAAAATACTACACAGAGTCCTGTGCTGTGAGACTGAAATTGTCCATGGGCAGTGAATGACTGAAAAGTGTTTTTCCCTCCTCTGATTACAAAGCTTTAGTAAGGTTAAGTGTACAGGAATTAGCTTTGTTGGTAAATCATCCTCCCCAAAATTCTGGTAGGTTGTAGCATGCTCAGCATTGAGTAAGGTTCTATGTGGAGGCAGCAGCTTTGTCCATTGCCACATGAAGACTGCTCTTTAACAGGGAACCTATATACTGGGCCACCTACATAGAGGGTAGTCCAGCCTTTTCAGGAAAAAGTTGTTCTAAGGCAGGTCAGCAAATTTCAAGAGATTTACACAGTCCGGAGTTTCACATGTTCTAGCTAGCATTGTGGGATGCTTGTGAAATTCTCCTAGATAAGAGAACTGTAAGAATTGTGTGAACCAAACTAACTCCATATTGTAAAACTGACTCCATTCTGAGACCCAAGTTTCATTTTCCTGTGAATTCTACCTAGTTGCAAATAGTGGGAATTGAATGATACCCTGTTTCACATCCAAAAAAGTCCACGTGCTCACTCTCCCCACTCTTGAAACTCATTCAATTCCATAACAACTCAGAAAATCCCTAATCTTTCCTTCAAGTAGAAATTGAATCACCTAATGTTGTATCCTGGTTTATATCCCGTTAATTGTTTTCTTTTAATGCATAAAAGGGTAGGGTAGGTGATTCAGTGGATAGAACACTGGACTTGGAGTCAGGAAGATCCGAGTTCGGTCCCAGGCTCAGACACTTACTAGTTGTGTGATCCTGGGCGGATCAGTTAACCTCTATTTGCCTCAGTTTCTCATTGGTAAAATGGGAATTGACTGGAGAAGGAAATGAGAAATTGCTCCAGTATCATTGCCAAGAAAAGTGTCATAAAGAGTTGGAGACTACAGAACAACTCAACAATAATGCATATATCTCCCCTTGTATTTTGGGAGGTGTGAGGAGGTGTGGCCCCAATTTGTTATGCAATTGGCAAGCACTGACTAATAAATCAATATGCTCAGAAGCTCAAATCTTTGTTTCCTCAGTTATTTCAGATTTCACAAAAAAAGAATTTTTCCTGAAGCCAGCCAGGTTGAGACAGGACACAGACACCCAGGATAGGCTTTCAGAAATGTCACAGAAAACTTCTCCCAGAAGTCAGACTCTCCTGCTCAATCTCAAATTCTTATAAGCTAAGGTAAGCCCCCACATTGCTGGGGCAGGTGTTTCCTGGACAGTTTACCCCCATCCTTCTGAGGAAGAGATACTTCCTTTAGGGGAATGAAGGGTTCCTGTAATAGCAAAATACCAAAGGATTTCCCTTTGGGAAAAAAAAAATTTTCTGGCATGAGACCACAGGTGTCAGCTGTTAAACTGACACCCCCTTGGGGAAATTCTTATTGGCTTGCAACTTTCCATACAGGAGTGGAGGAGACAACTAAAAGACAAAGCTCTCAGATTATGCTAAAATATATAGAAATCCAAGTGGGTTCCAAAATTGGCCTGATGAAGGGACTTTTAATTATGGCAAATTGCAGATTTTGAGATTAGACGTTCAGTAAAAGGAGGCTAGAAATTATGTTTGTCTTATTTTTTGTGTGTTTTTGTTTCTTTGTAGAATGCTCAGATAATCTTTGTTTTGTGTCCTATTTATTGTTTGTAGATTGTGCTACCTTGAAAGATTTCAAGGTGATTAGTGATTAGTATGAGATTATGTGTGATTATCTGTATGTGATTAGTATGTGATTGCATGTGAATATATGAATAGTATACAATGTCAAATGATATTTTACATAAGATAATAGAAAATTGAATTGATGCCATCTGAGTGGTAATAAGTTTTGTTTTGTGTCTTAAATACATAGTGCGTGTTATTTCATTTCTTAAAATTTTTCTTATATTGTGAAATTTGAGAAACTGTTGTGTCAGAAAAGTTGTGAGTCAAAGTAACTTCTCTTTTTCTATGTGGATGCTATTAGATTATGAATCGAGCTGTTAAAAGAATATAATAAAACTAAATATTTGAAAATTGTTCAAAATTTAGTGGGGGTATACTTTGTTTTAAAATACATAGTAATGATTTATTATTTGGGGGTAAAAGTTACACAGATATGTTAAGATACTTTTATCTGGGGGAGGTGAACCAATATGGCCAAGTAAGGGCAGGAATCCATCTAAGCTCTGCTCCAAATCCTCCCAAATCACTTTAAAATGATTTAAACAAATTCTAGAGGAACAGATCCCACAAAAAGATGGAGAGACATAAATTTCCAGACCAAGAAAATGTGTAAGCTCAGCAGGAAAGGTCTAATCCACCTAGGTGAAAGTGGAGCACAATCCCTACCCCAGTAAACCAAGATCAGGCCTTGGGAGTGACTGAATCAGCAATGGCATTGACAACAGCTGCTCCCAGAGTTCTTACCCACATTGAATAACTGGTCAGAAGGAGATTATAGAAGGTATTTTGCTAGCAAAGGGGCAAGACTCTGTTCCTTTGCTCATACTCAGACCTGAGTCCTGGGTGGCAGCCCTAGAGAAAGGAGTCACACTAGCATAGCAAAGCTTGAAGCAGCTGTGGAGTAGGGGGCCCTCCTTACACAGCAGAAAAAAAGTGCTTGTGATCACTTACAGATCAGAGCACAGGCCAGGAGACTAGTAAACACCTCTCCTTAGATCATATCTCCTTGTAAAAATGGAAAACTTGAAGGTCACTAGAAGTGTCTCTGAAAAGAGCTGCACAAAACCCTTAAAGCTTGAGACAATTCACCCTTCACCTGGAAGTAGGGACCTAATTTAACAAAGAGTTAAGAGTAAAGTAATAGGCTGGGGAAATAAGCAAACAACAGAAAAAAGTTACTATGGTGACAAGGGAGATCAAAACATTCACACAAGAGACAACAAAGTCAAAGTTCCTATGCCCAAAAGCCTCCAAGAAAAATATGAATTGGTCTCAGGCCATAGAAAAGCTCAAAAAGGATTTTGAAAATCAGCTAAGAGAGGTACAGGAAAAATTGGAAAGAGAAATGAAAGTGATGGAAGAAAATCATGAAACAAGAGTCAATAGCTTGGTAAAGGAGATAACAAAAAAATATTGAAGAAAATAATACCTTTAAAAAAACAGACTTATGCTAGT
The DNA here is from genome assembly GCA_028646575.1 of Pseudocheirus occidentalis. Taxonomy (NCBI): domain Eukaryota; kingdom Metazoa; phylum Chordata; class Mammalia; order Diprotodontia; family Pseudocheiridae; genus Pseudocheirus; species Pseudocheirus occidentalis. Next base: position 164,765,823 of record CM053597.1, on the reverse strand, counting down.
GGCAAAAGAGGTCCAAAAAGCCAATGAGGAAAAGAATGCCTTAATAAGTAGAATTGGCCAAATGGAAAAGAAAGTCCAAAAACTCACTGAAGAAAATAGTTTCTTAAAAATTAGAATGTAGCAAATGGAAATTAACAATTTTATGAGAAATCAAGAAACAACAAAACAAAACCAAAAGAATGAAAAAATAGAAGACAATGTGAAATATCTCAATAGAAAAACAACTGACCTGGAAAACAGATTCAGGAGACTTCAGTTAAAAATGATTGGACTACATGAAAGCCACGATCAAAAAAGAGCATAAACATTATCTTTCGTGAAATTATCAAGTAAAACTGCCCTGATATTCTAGAACCAGAGGGGAAACTTGACACTGAAAGAATCCACAGATCACCTCCTGAAAGAGATCCCAAAATGAAAACTGCCAGGAATTTTATAGCCAAATTACAAAGTTCCCAGGTCAAGGAGAAAATATTAGAAACAGACAAAAATCAATAATTCAAGTATTGTAGAGTCATGGTCAAGGTAACACAAAATTGAGCAGTTTCTACATTAAAGAATCAGAGGGCTTGGAATATGATATTCCAGAGGGCAAAGGCACTTTGCTAGGATTACAACCAAGAATCTGAGCATAATCCTTCGGGGAAAAAATGACATTCAGTGATAAAGATTTTTAAGCATTCCTGATGAAAAGACCAGAGCTGGATAGAAAATTTGACTTTCAAATAAAAGACTTAAGAGAAACATAAAAAGGTAAATTGGAAGGGGAAATCTTAAGTGACTTAATAAGTTTACACTGTTTACATTCTTACATCGGAAGATGATATTTGTAACTCATAAGACATTTTTTCATTATTAGGGTACTTAGAAGGAATATGTATGGAAAGAAGGCACTGGTGTGAATTGATGATATCTAAAAAATAAAATTAATCAGTGAGACAGGAATGTACTGGGAGGAAGAAAAAAGAGGTAGAATGAGGTAAATTATCTCACATAAAAGAAGAAATAAGAAGCTTTTACTGTGGAGGGGAAGAGGGGGGAAATGAGGGGAAGTGAGTGAACCTTACTCTCATTGGAATTGGCTCAAAGAGAGAATAACACACACACCCAATTGGGGATAGAAATCTTTCTTACCCTACAGGAAAGTAGGAGGGGAAGGGGATAGGAGAAGCAGGAGCAAAGGAAGTGTGACAGGGCATAGCAGATTGAGGGAAGGGATAGTCAAAAGCAAAACACTTTTGAGCAGGGACAGGTGAAAAGAGGAAGAAAATAGAATAAATAGGGGGTTGAGATGGAGGGAAATACAGCTAGCAATAGTAACTGAAAAAAAATTGAAGCAAGTTTCTCTGATAAAGGTCTCATTTCCCAAGCATATAGGGAAGAGTCAAATTTTAAAAAATAAGAACCATTCCCCAATTGATAAATGATCAAAAGATATAGTCAGTTTCCAGGTGAAGTAGTAAAAGCTATCTATAGCCATATGGAAAAATACTCTAACTCACTGTTGATTGGAAAAATGCAAATTAGAACAGTTCTGAGGAATTACCTCATACTTATTAGATTGACTAACAGGACAGAAAAGGTAAATGAAAAATGTTGGAGGTGATTTGAAAAAATGAGACTATAGTATCCTGCTGGTGGAGTTGTGAACTGATTCAACCATTCTGTATAGCAATTTGGAACTATGGCCAAAGGGCTTTAAACCATGCTTACCCTTTGATCTAGCAATACCACTACAAAGTCTCTATCACAAAAGAGATAAAAACAAAAAAGAAAAGGATCTATATGTAAAAAATATAGCAGTTCTTCTCTGGGGGGTAATGAATTAGAAGCTATGGGGAAGCCCATCAATTGGGCAATGACTAAGTAAATGACTAAATAAATAAATTGTGATGTATGATTATGATGGAATACCATTGTACTGTAACATATAATGAGGAGAACACTCTCAGAAAAACCTGGAAAGACTTGTGTGATCTGATGCAAAGTGAAATTTATTGTGTACAAGTCAACAGCAATATAACATGATCAGCTGTGAATGAGTTAGCTATTCTCAGCAATACCATGATTCAAGATAACTCTGAAAGGCTCATGATAAAAAGTACTACCCACATCCCAGAGAAAGGGCTGATGGTGTCTGAATACAGATTGAAGTATACTTTTTAAACTTTATTTTTCTTGATTTGTCTTTCTTTTCTTTCACAACATGATTATTATGGATATGTTTTGCATGACTACACATGTATAACCTATATTGAATTGTTTGCCTTCTCAATGTGGGGGAAGGGGGAGGAAAATAGAATTTGGAACTCAAGGTTTTAAAAATAAATGCTAAAAATTTTTACGTGTAACTGGGGAAAATAAAATATTTTATTTTAGATATCTTCATCTGTGAGATCCCTTGAATCTTTGTGTTCAAGTAGGTTCATAAAATCTTATCCACCCTACCCACCACACATTGCAAAATCTAAAGTACTGAAATTTGAGGACCTTACTGAGGAAATAGGATCCCACTTCCACTCTTCGCCAAAAAGGAAATAAATTTATAAGTTTATTATAATAAAGAGTGAGTTTTCATTTGAAAATTTCGGGCTATCATTTATAAAATTATGAAAATATATGAGGTGATTTAAAGATGTAGTAGCTTCATTACATTGAGTCAACTCTCAGGTATTCAATGTATATCTGAAACCCCGGAGTGTGCTTAGTTTTAATTTATTAGTAAAGAATAAATGACATGTAACAGTTAGGGAAACATGAGAAAATGAACAATATTCAAGCTCTAAGTCATGGTTAGTGAAATTTTGCTTTCTGGGATAAAAACTCTTGGGACTGTAATTTCATTTTGATTTTAGGAATGATTGTCTGAATTGTCATGAAGCTTTTAATAGCAAATGGCTTGTACTACCATCTCAGAACTGCTATGGGTCAATGTTTGTCCCTGGGAAAAGTTGAGGGGACAACCTTGGAGTGGCCTAAGGTAGTATCTTCAGTTTCCCCATTGTGCTATTTCCTTTATGGATAGGGAATTTTTCCACCTGGTGATTCATGAGTCTGACTTTTGATACCCTGTGAACAATTTAGAGCTTTACTACACAATTAGCTGTCAGATATGATGTATCAAGGGAGGTTTTCCTCAGTTATGGCTTGTTGAATCAGGTCAGTCTGTGCCCTTGAGGGAACAAGTCTTGATGTTGTTACAACTATGTCCCTTATTTTCCTTTCATAGTAAATTTCTATAATCAAGGAAGGTGAGCACTGCAAGTTTTGTAAGTAAATAAACTAAATGTATTAATAGATTGATACTGAAACATCTCTAAGTTCCTATAATAGGATGCAAGTATGAAAAATCTTATAATTTTGATCTATATTTGTGGTCAATTATATAAGGATAATATCCTCCTATTGTTACTGTTGTCCTTTGTACTGAAAGAGGGCCAAAATGACACCACGATGCTGAGGTCAGTGAATCTGGTCAGGCCAATATGAAGTTGGAAGACTCTACCATAGGTCAAGCACAAAGAACATTTGCAGTAGAGATGTCTCTAAATGTTGATATCTTATGTTTCTTTTGAGCTACTGCATTCCTACTTTGCTCATAGAACACAGCTCCTTCTTTGATACAGGCATGCCATGCTATATGGTACTGTACCAGCCTCTCTTACTTCTCATAATCAATGTCAAAGATCTTCAGAGAGACCCTGAGAATGTCTCTATACTATTTCTTCTGACCATGAGTTCTCTGTAAAATGGTCTTTTAGGCAAATGTATACTTGGCTTTAGAATAATGTGGCCATTTCATTGGAGACCATCACTTAAAGCAAACGGAGAAATTTTGAATGCTGTGGATAAGTTCACTTGTCTTGGCAGTATATTTTCCAGGATGTACACACAGATGATGAGGCTGATGCACATATTCCCTATGCTAGTTCATTGTTTGGGAGGCTCCGAAAGAAAGTATAAGAAAGAGGAGTTATTAGGCTGCCTACCAAACTCAAAGTCTACAGAACCATTGTCCTGACCTCATTGTTGCATACCTTTAAAACTTAGACAATCTACTAGTGCCATGATAGAAGATTAAACTGATTCCATTTGAATTATCTTAGGAAAAATTCTACAGATCACCTGGAAAGACAAGGTGCTGGACAACAAGGTCCTTTCTCAAGGTGAATAGTCAAGCATTCAATCTGTATTACAACTCCTATGGGCTTATCATGTTGTTTGAATGGGAGATATATGTTTGTTTAAAAGATATTCTTCTAAGTGAAGGAATTAGATGAAGTAATAAGATGAAGATGTAATAGAAAAGTTTTCTAATTAAATGGAATAGTAAATTATGAGAAAGGGTTAGACTGTTTTCCCTGAGAACTACATATACATATGTATATGATGACTTATAAATGTATGAAAGTTCAGGCTTTGTTCAAGTTTTAGAAATAATTTTTCCAAATTGGATTAATGATTTTACATATAAAATTGCATTTATAATGGTCAAGAGAGTGAAATTATTTTCTGATTTTAAAGTACCTGGTAATTTTAAAAGACTGAAGGGTTTTTTACAAGTTTTTTACAAGTTTTTTTTATGCTCATGAATTTTCTTTTTTTAAGAGTCTTATATCAGGTAAATGGTTTAGGCAAAGAAACAAAGTAGTATATAAAAACTGAAATTCTCTGAAGTTTCAGATTTAGAGAACTAAATTTAAGAGATCATACTGAGTTGTACTAAGTTTTTCTATTAGCAGATTTTAACAGAAATAACTAGGAATCTCCACAAATTACTCTGAACGAAAGGAGCAGAGTTTCCTTCAGAGCTGTCCTGAATATGACATCTATTCCAGAATGTCCAAGTGAAGATATTTCCAGGGACCAGATTTCCCAGACGTGGGACATCTGAGACTCAAAGCGTGATGATTAAATAGACATTGGGAGTCGGTTATTAGGATACAAGAAGACTTGATGTTTTTAATATTGATGACCATCATTGTATTGCTTTGGCCTTTTGTTTCATGTTATTTGTGTTTGCTGGGTTTTCTTGGTCACCTTTGTGATATGTAAATCTCCTCTCTCAAAATTAGTCCATTGTGAGTGCTCTAAGTAGTTTGAACTGTTTACTTATAGAGTCTATTTAACAAGATTTGTGTATCATTATTATTGTTCTTAGACTCTGGCTGTTGCACTAGGCTATTTGAAAGGTTGCTTCCCAGTGGTCTTTTCTTGTAATGTAATGTTGATGGTGAGTATGAGCACATTAAAAATCTTACAGAGAAGTGATCCAGAAGGGGGAGTGGGCCAACCATTTCATCATGAATCAAAGTGGGAAACTGAAGGAATTATGTAAATTAAACTGACTGTATTTTGTAAAACTGACGCTATTTTAAGACCTAAGTTTCACTTTCCTATAAATTCCACCTGTTTGCTAATCATGCCTGTTTCACATCCAGAAAAATCCACCTACTTGCTCTCCCTGCCTCCCAACTCTCAAAACTCATTTATCTCACTCCCAACTCAGAAAAGCACCTAATCTTTTCTCCAATTAGACATCATATTGCCTAATCTTGTATCCTGGTTTAGATCCTATTAATTGCCTTCTTATAATGCATAAAAATCTGTCTCCCCTTGCATTTCAGGTGCAGGTACAAATTGGAGAGGCCTGGTTCTGATTTATTATGTGATTGCAGTGTACTGCTTAATAAATTGATTTACTTGGAAACTTGAACCTTTTTTTCCATAGTTATTTCAGATTTCATCTGTCACATAGACACATGAAGGTGGCCAGGATATGGGAGCAATGTATAGTCTCAATGGTCCCCACTTGAACCTGGATAGAATGTTGAGCTAACTAGTTAAGACAGATCAGTTCAGGTAGAATGTAACCAATGGGTATCACTGAGTGTCTCTGTGCTCTCAAGATTGAGATGATTAGAAGAATGGATGCAGTTATGAGGGTTGTATTTATCAGTGTTGGGGGTCCTGGAAAGATAGCGCCTAGGCCAGTAAACTTGGTCCCTTATGGACTGGTGGGGCTTGGGATCTTACTCTGATTCTAGCTGTCCCTTGGTCCTGCACCTGGGAGACTTCTGGGTTGGTCAAAGCTTCTGGAGTTTTGAGGGGGTCCCTCTGAGGAATTTCCCATTTGATCACCCACTGAACTCCATTGTTGCACCCCAAGTTGCTGTACCTGTACTTGATCCCTCTCCTGCTGTATCTCCTGCAATGGAAAGAGAAGAAGAAAGTTAGGTCATTCCTCTCCAGCTAGTGCTGAGGGTAAGTAGATTACTAAAGAGAGTGGCTGGTGACTCTGTGAAGGGCAGAGGGGGTCTAGGGGGTGCCTTGTCTTCCACAGCCAGTGGCATAGCGGGTACATTTCCAGGAGTCATTGCTTCTTGAATCATGGGTATATCAGCTATAAGCCTATCAGTGTCCTGCACCACCAGTGCAGTAGTTTCTTTGGCACTCTCTGTGCTGCTCACTGCCTTCTTGAAAGTTGGGGTATATGCTCTAATTTCCTTCTGGTACAGTCTCAGTGTCACTTGTTGGAGCCGAGACTATCACCTTGGTGCTGTTGGGTGAAGGGCTTTCCTGGCCTTATGGCTTATTCATTCTCTGCTCCCCTACCCTCCACCACCACCACCATAATTTGGTAGTTACATGGAAGAGGTAGGGAGCATGCCGGTGGGGAGGAGGAATCATGCCATCAGTGCTCAGGGCTGCCCTCATCATCCCACCTGTTGTGAACTTGGTGGCCTGAGCTGGTCACTGGTACTATGAGTGTTTCCCTTTATTCTATAGTGGAGGAATTCCATGGCTATTCATACCAATTTACCCTCCTCCACAGTATGGTACATGACCACTATGAAGGGAAATCACTGTAGGTTTCCCTTAAAGCTAGTGGTTGGAAGGTCTAGGATTCCCTTAGGGTTTCATTTTAGGCTGAAGGCCTTGCCCTGGAGAATGAAGCAAGGACTAGGAGGTGGATTATAGGTGTTGAATTGGGAGTTGAAGGAGCCATGGAGTAGGGAGGGGCTGTTCAGTGTGCAGAATGCTTCAGGCATCTGCACCCACTTGGAATCTGATTTCCCTCTAGAAGCTTGAGCAGGGTGATTTTTTAGGAGTCCATTATACTTTTCAGTAAGTTCAGAAACCTGGAGCCTATAAGCAGATAGGAAGAACACAAAATACCAGTGTCCTCTTCGTATTACTGCATTGTCTGGGCTATAAAATGTATGTCCTGGTTGCTATGGTGGGCTATGGGAGGGCCAAAAGGTGCAAGACTTTCCTTTGATAGTCCAGTTGTGACATTATTGACTATGGGGTTCCTACATGAGTGATAAAGCAGAAGTTCCATATGAGGGTTGGCTATTTTTGTTGTTCACCCCATCAGCATTAGCCAGTTGATTCTGTGGGCCCCACTTAGTCAGTGGATCAGTAGGGTAGGGTGTGTATCTCCAAAAACAAGTGGTCTTAATGGGGTTTTTCTGTCACTCACTTAGCTTGCTGACTCCCTATGGGCCTGGTTTAACCCTGTCCTACAAATACCATTTCCATTTTAACAGGAAGTGTTTTCACCAGCCTAGGGCTATATAGGTAATTCAGTTCTTAGAGAGATAGTATCTGTACCTATCAAAGGGTTCTGTGGCCATCAGAGTCCAGTAGGCAGTCAGCACTTCCCTCTCTTGAAATGAACATCTAGTAGCAACATCTGGGAGCTTCTTGCTCCAGAGCCCCATTAACAGTCTCTTGCCATCATATGAGTCCATAGGCTCCAGGAGGCATGGCTGGTTGTGGTTGAGGCCTCTACCTAAAAGTCATCACTTGGTAGTACTAATGGCAATGCTTGACTAGATTTAGAGCCTGCTGTTTCTCTGGGGCCCATTGAAAGGTGGAAGACTTTGGTGTGACCAGATAAGTGGGGGCAAGTATGGCTGCAAGGTGGGGAATATGTTGTCTCCAAAACCCAAACATGCCTACTGGATGTTGTGTTCTCTTAAGAGCAATGAGGAATTTGTGGGGGAGTAGCTAATCTCAGACTGGGGAGGGATGTCCCTAACCTTATGGTTCCATATGTACCCTAAGAATTTCACATACTGTGAGGGGACTTGTATTTATGGGGATCTACTGCACAGCCGTGACTGGTCAGAGACTGGAGCTATGAGGTAGGCTTGGACAGAGGCAGGGGCAGAATCTCTAAAAATGTAGCATTATCTATGGATTCCTCTGGTATCAGGATGTCCTCCAAGTCACACAGTTCATGGGCAATGGCAGGGCTATTCAGATATCCCGCGGGTACCTTGGTGAAAATATATTGTGCCTCCTCAAATGTAAAAGCAATTTGGGGTTGAAGATATGGGCACAGAGTAAAATGCATTAACTAAGTGCTTAACTGCAAACCAAGAGTAGCCAGAGGATTGAATCTCCTCTCTCACCTCTATAATATTGGATAGTAGGGCTTTAATTGAGGAAACAACCTTATTCAAATTCCTGTAGTTCACAGTTAGTCCCCATTCATCTTTGCCTGCTTTCTGAACAGGCCAGACTGGTGAGTTGAATGGGGAGACTATGAGGATAATCATATCTTCAGTAAGTAAATCCTTTATAAGGGAGTACAGGCATTCTGTCCCTTAACTAAGTTAATACTGTGGGGTGTTAGCAATTTTCATGGGGAGGAATGAAGACACTGGCTCCCACCTAGCCTTATCTATGGTCAGTGCTGCTACCTTAAATTTGGTCCAAGTGGCCAGTTGATGTCCTAGGACATTCATGCCAGTTATGGGCAAGGGGGTGGAATGCTCAGGGATTCTAACTACTGGAAGTGGTGTCCTCTGATTTCTCCCACAATAAGATCCACAGTGGTCTGGGTGCCTTAGATAGTGGCATCTATCATTGCCTACATGGGATTAGTGGGGTCCCTTTGTATATCAGGCTTGCCTGGGATTAGGATGGTCTGAAATCCAGTGTTCAGTAGAGTATTCAAATACTGCTGGTTTCCACAGTCCTACAGCACTGTGTCATGAACATGTGATTGTCCTGAGGGGGCCCAGTGTTGTTAAAGGGAGCAGGTTCCTATGGGGTCCTTCGAGGACTTTGCCAAACACACTTTATCAAAGGTCTGGAGCCTCTGCCATGTGATGGAACTTCCCTGTCCTTTTCCATGTACTATAAGGGCCTGAATTGCTTTGGACACTATGGCACAAAACTGCCAAGTTAGAGAAGTCCAAATCCTTTGCTCTCCAGTACAGGGTACTTTGCACAGTCAGATGCTGATCTTTTTGTCCTTTGTCTAAAGTACCTTTCACATGCCTTTTGTCATGCTCAGTTTGGGACTTGGACCCCTGATCAGTCTTCTCTCTTTTAATATTCTACTTACTGCCCCCTGCCCTTTTCTGTGGTCCCCATTCCCTTGGATGGCAAATACGTGAGACTCAGGCCTACTTTCGTATGTTTTTATAAGGTCCAGGATGTCTAACAGGGACTGCATGGTCTCAGTGCCTGTCATCAGGAGAAGGAGGGTGGCATGGAATTTCTCTGGGGCTCCTTTCAGAAACACAGCCTTGGCTTCCTCATCTAGTTGGTCATCCTCTGGTCTCTTCCAGACTTCCTCCAAGGTAGGTATATTAGTACCATGATAAACCCACAACATAGTGCCTGCCCATGACCTGAGCCAAAGCCTGACCTTTCTCTAAAGGAATCCATCGGCCTGTGCCTTAGCTGTGATGGAGAACAAGGGACAGGGTGGGAAATGTATAGCCCTCCAGGCCCAAAACACTTCTGGGCACTGGTGTCATTATTTTTCTAAGTGTTCCAGGGTTTTTTAGGTGGACACTCAATCACTACATCCCTACACATAGAGGCTAATTGTTTTATTTCTCCGGCCTTCAGGGTCAAGTCCTTCCTGGTCTGTATCTCAAGCTAACTTCATCATGAAGTTCCAACCTGTCATCAGCTTCCTTTCCTAGTTGTCTTTCTAGTGGTAAGAGGGAAAGCTTGGTCTAGGACTTGGGAACTAGGCGCCTTACCTTTTAGATCTTCTTCTGTTTCCTCAACTCTGTCTAAAAGGGAAGGGGATGGGTAGGTGGAGTTAAGATGGATATTCAACTTACCTCGCTAGAATGTATTCTGCTCTTCGATATCATTGTGACCAACAGTGGTTAGGAAAAGCAATCACATTCCTCTAGCACCCCTACAGGTGCCCAAAATTGATTTCTTGAGGGTCCCTAGTCAATGAAGGAACAAGTGATTTCTCAAACTAAACTGTCCAATTTTCGGAACAAATCTCAGACTGGGATCTTCTAAGAATTCAGCAGAGACCAGAATCCATCAGACTAGGGAAGTAATTCCAGTAACAACAACAGCAAATACAGGACAAGGATACCCCAAGTCATTTTCCTTGCCTCTGTATCATGTCATTAGCTATGTTGGTTACCAGGGTAACCAGAAACCAGGAAGGAGATACACAGTCCTCAAGACTCTGGAATGAGAGGGGGTTAGACTTCCATTAGCACTTCTCTGATCCTTGAAATCCACTTCAGACATGTGGTTTGTGCTTACATTTTCCTCAAAACTACCTTATGCGGGTTTATTCTTGCATATGCGTAGGGTATTCCCCCTGTTGACAAAATTGGAGAGGTGCCAAGCAGTCCACCTGTGACCATGCTTCTATGGGGAAGAAGGAATGTCTTCTCTCCCCTAAATAGCCAAAAAAACCCCTAAAACAAGAAACCAAACCCAGTTTAGCACTCAAGACACATGTTGTTCAGTTTTGTGAATCTTCATCACCCCATTTGAGGTTTTCTTGGCAAACATACAGAAATGGCTTGGCATTTCCTTCTCTAGACCATTTTACAGATAAAGAAACTGAAGCAAACAATGTTAAGTGACTTGCCCAGGGTTACACAAGTTAGTAAATATCTAAGGCCAGATTTAAACTGACTGTAAGGCTGTCTTATCCCTTTTCACTGACCTCTGCATCAACACAAAAATGGTTCTCTTTTCCTAGACTAAAAGACCCTACCCTTTAACCAACATTTCTGTGTATTAAGGGGAGGTGGGGGGCAGACACAGTCAGGGGACAGTTATGGGGTTGCTTCAGCTTGCTGTGGACATGGAGCAATAGAAAAGGGGAAAGGACTACTCCAGTTGGTAGGAGGGGTCTGGTGATTTAGAGGATGTGGGTTACAGCTTGTGAAGGCAGGTAGGAATTTACTATGGGCAAGAAGGGAGCCAATGGTGGTGAAGAGGAGGGGAAAGGGAGGTGGAGTACAAAGATACCAGATACACAGAAGAGGAAAAAAACTGCCTCTTTAAAATTCCTTGAAACAGCTTTAACCCTTTATATACACTTCAATTGAGAGGGAGAATACAGCTGGGGAATTGGAACAAATTCTGCTGCTTCCAGAAGCAGACAGTACAAGAGGCAGCAGGTAAGATACTTCTGAATAATTACCAAGTAAAGAATGTGATTGCTATTCCTTTACACCTCTTGGCTAAAATTCCAAATAGCTGAATCCACCTGGCCTATTTCCCTTAGAGAATACTTGCTGTGCCAACTTAATTGAATTGCTAATTAATTTAAAATTATTAAATGAGGCATGTAGTCCAGTTCTTCGAGTACTCCTGGGAAAGATAACACTGGCAGCAGGAAGCTAGGTGGCAATCACACTTTAATAAAATACAGAGGGTGTAGGGAAAAAAACAGCACAGAAAGTACAGAGACAAGCATCAAAAGGTTTACAGAGGCAGATGGTGTGGGGATAGTGTTAGCGTGGTGAAGGAATGAAGGTAGCCTTAGGGTTAGCTCATTGACATACCTCTTCATTTCATAGTTGTCAGTAAAACTTACGATTTAACATATCCATGTCATCTCAAAGTTATCAGCATCATTTGGTGCTCTACTTGTCTATGTCTGGAGGTTATCTGAGATACACATAGCATTGGACCAAAAATCTCTGATAGCAAAGCCTAGATGGCTTTCCCTGATTTAGCCCATAGTCTCAGAATATAATTTCTAACTGATGTATGAGATGGTTTATAAATTATGCTCCTCTGATCTTTGAAAAGTTTGTGCATGATTTCTAGGTTCTCTTTTGCAACCTTACTACTGTCACTTTATACTGGCTATTTACTACAGTGACTAGAAAGGGGGAGGGGTGGGGTGATCAGAGATCCAGAACAAGATAAAATTTTGACACACATAGAACTTTGACTGGAAGTCCTATGTTTATTATATGGAACACCAGGACTGGATGGAACAGTTTGAGAAATTTGTATCTTGTGTTGTGGTAATTAAAACTATCTATCTTAGTTTGTTTATAAAATTGCTTTTTCAAATAAGCTAGAAGCACTGTATATGATAAAAACTTACATATTCAAGCACATTTCTTTGTCGCCAAAAGGCTGTTTTTAAAACTTATTTTGGCGTAGAGCTAAGATGGCGGAGTAAAAGCAGGGACTTGATTAAGCTCTCCCCCAAACTCCACTAAAAATGACGCTAAACAAATACTAGAGCAGCAGAAGTCACAAAATGATAGAGTGAAACAGATTTCCAGCCCAAGAGAACCTAGGAAGGTCACGAGAAAAGGTTTGTTGTGCCAGTCTAAGAGAGGAACTTAGTTTAGCTCAAAACATGCCAGCATAGACTGGGACTCCAGCAAACCCAGAGCAGGTCTCAGGACACTGAATCACTAGCAGTTGTGGTGGTTTCCAGACTTCTCAACTCACAAACACCAAAGATAACTTAGAAAGTCAGTAGGAAAGGTCTGTCCAAAAGAGGAACTTGGTCCCCCGACCCAACGGAGTGGTGGCAGTGGAGGTGAAGGTGGCAGCAGCAGTAGCAGTGACAGTGGCTGCTTCCAAACCTCTTGGTCCACAGACAGTGGAGGGATTGTGTGACTGATCAGAGGGGGATTGCAGGGATCTCTTTCTCTTGCTTTACCCATGTTTGGATCTGGGTAGCAGTCCTAGGTGGAAAGCCTGGGGCAAGAAGGGGCACTGGCGTGATGGAGCTTAGGGCAGAGGTGGAGAGGAAATCCTCCTCAGAGTTCCAAGGCAGAAAAGAGTACTTAGGGTCTTTTAGAGAACAGAGGACAGATCAGGAGAGGAGTAAACACCTTTCCTTTAATCAAACCACCTTGGAAGAACTGAAAATGTACAGGTCCTTAGAAATATCTCCGAAAACAGCTGCACAAAGCCCCTGAAGCTTGGGACAGTATACCCTCCACGTTGTAAGCAGAGTCCTACCTTAACAAAGAGCTAAAAAGTGAAGTAATCAGCAAAAAGTGAGAAAAAGTCAGACTATAGATTCTTACTTTGGTGACTATGAAGATCAAAACATACATTCAGAAGAAGACAACAAAGTCAAAACTCCTACATCCAAAGCCTCCAAGAAAAATATGAATTGGTCTCAGGCCATGGAAGAGCTCAAAAAGGATTTTGAAAATAAAGTAAGAGAAGTAGAGGAAAAAATAGGAAGAGAAATGAGAGTGATGCAAGAAAATCATGAAAAAGGAGTCAACAGCATGGTAATGGAGACACAAAAAATACTGAAGAAAATAATGCCTTCATTACAGAAGAAAAAGAAATCAAAGGAATCAAATTAGACAAAGAAGAGACTAAACTACCATTCTTTGCAGATGATATGATGATATACTTGGAGAATCCTAGAGAATGAAGGAAAAAACTTCTTGAGACAACAAATAAATTTAGCAAAGTTGCAGGACCTAAAATAAGCTCACATAAATCCTCAGCATTCCTATATATTTTGCAATGAAGTACAACAGCAAGAGATAGTAAGAGAAACCCCATTTAAAGTTACTGTAGACATTATAAAATATTTGGGAATCTACCTGCCAAAACAAACACAGTAACTTTATGAACACAACTACAAAACACTTTTCACACAAATAAAATCAGACCTCACTAATTGGAGAAACATCAATTGGGGGGCAGACCCAATATGGTGGTGTAGAAGCAGAAAAGTCTCTCAGCTCCCATAGAGCTACACTAAATACCCATAAAATATGACTCTAAACACATTTTAGGGCTCCCAAACTCACAAAAATACAGAAAACATATCCCTTGCTGAAGGCAACTCGGCAGGAAGGGCTCATCGCGGCAGGCTGGGAGCCAAGGCTAGCCCAGCCTGAAACCAAAACCATGGACAGGCCCCAGGATGGATGAGAGGAGCCAAGCCACAGCGTGAGTCTACCCCAGGGAGCAGATCTACAGCATCTGGAGCAATCTTCACATCTATAAAGCCAGACTTAGAGAAGGTCAGTGAAAGAGAAGCTTTCAAGCTAAATTTAGCTTGAAAAGCTGGAAAAGCAGTTCTGCCAATCTGCCCCCAGGGGAAGGAAGCAGTGGGGGAAGGGCAGGATCTGCTACAACCAGCAACTGCTCCTCTGGGTTGCTTCAGAGTCCCTGGCCTTCAGATAGCAGGGGGGCTGAGATGCTTGATCAGGGACAAGAGCTCTTGTGTTGAGTGGCCTGGATCCGGATCATGGTCTTGGATGGTGGTCCTGGGGTGCACTTTCAGCAATCCAAAGTTGGTGGGGGCTGCAGCACCACCCAATAGCTCTGGCAGCTGTGAAAATCCCAGTGATTTGGGAAAGAGCTTCCCCACCCCTGGAAGCAGAGTTTCACAGACCTAAAAAAATCAACCAATTAATTGACTGGCAAACATGAGGAAAAGGAAGCAAAATAAGAACAGCAATAAAACTCTAGAATTCTTTTTTGTGGACAAAAAGGATCAAAGAATGGAACAGGAGGAAGACAATACAGTCAAAACTTCCACACCAAATGCTTCCAGGACACTCAAAGATTGTCTACAAGCTATAGATCAACTGAAAAAGGACTTTGAAAACCAAATAAAAGAAGTAGAGGAAAAATTGGGAAGAGAAATGAGAATGATGCAAGAAAATCATGAAAAGAGAGTCAACAACCTGACTGAAGA
>CM053597.1:164729745-164750379 GCA_028646575.1 Pseudocheirus occidentalis | reverse complement strand
GGCGTCCCACATCGGAGAGTAGGGGGGATGGAGATGAAGGGTGGGCTGCGTGAGGGGAGGTCAGGGGGAGGGGGGGAGGGCTGTTGGAAGCACACACTTCTGTAAAGGGTCAGGGACAGGGTAGAGAATAGAACAAAGTGGGGGGGGGAGCGGGATAGGAAGGAGGGACATATAATCAGTCTCTCACAATATGTCCAGTGTGGAGATGTCCTGCATGATTACACATGTACAGCCTGTATGAAATTAACTTGTCCTTCCAGTGGGGGTGGGTGATGAGGGAGGAACCAAAAGAATCTAGAATTTAAAGTTCTACGATCAAATGTTAAAAAAACCATATAATTATAATTATTAACTATATGCAACTGAGAATTAAGATATACAGGCACTGGGGTAGGGACACCCATTCTGCCCCACTGGAAAGTTAGAGGGGCAATGGAGAAGGACATAGGAGAGAGCAGATTGGGGGAGGGGCTTTACAGTGGGATTGTTGTCGTGGGGTTGTGGGTAGGGGAAAGATGGGGAGAAAATTTGTAACTCAAAATCTTGTGGAAATGAATGATGTGAGAAAATAAATAAAATAATTCATAAAAAAAAGAATAGCAAGAAGTATCTGAACTTTGAAACAATTTCCCCTAAACCTGGGCAGAGAGCCCAACTTGAACATAAAGTTAAAAGTCAAGAAATAGACAGGGGAAATAAGCAAACGACAACAAAAAAGAACCTGACCATAACAATTTATTAAGGATGACAGTGAAGATCAAGACACAAACCCAGAAGAAAGCAGCTATATCAAAGAAGATATTTGCAAAGCCTCAAAGAAAAATCTAAATTGGATACAACCCCAACAAAAATTCCTAGAAGAGCTGAAAATGAATTTTAAAAATCAAATAAGAGAGGTAGATGAAAAATTTGGAAAAGAGATGAAAATGATTCAAGAAAATTATAGAGAATCAACATCTTGGTAAAAAAAAAACTAAGAAACAAAAATCCTAGAGAAAAAAACAGTATAGTAAAAGACATACAAAAATTCAATGGAGAAAATAATTCCTTAAGAAGTATAAGTGGCCGGGGCAGCTAGGTGGCACAGTGAATAGAGCACTGGCCCTGGAGTCAGGAGTACCTGAGTTCCAATTTGGCCTCAGACACTTAACACAAAAAACTAGCCGTGTGACCTTGGGCAAGTCACTTAACCCCAACTGCCCTCCAAAAAAAAGCAAAAAAAAAAAAAAAAGAAGTATAAGTGGCCAAATGGAAAAACCTCAATGAGGAAAATAATTCCTTAAAAATTAAAATTGGGCAAGTGGAAGCTAATGATTCCATGAGACATCAAAAAACAATAAAAATAAAGTCAAAAGAACAAAAAAAGGGGGAAAATGTGAACTATCTCATTAGAAGGACAACTGATCTGGAAAATAGATCAAAGAGAGACAATATCTAGAAGTCTACCATATAAAACTTTTCTAAAATTCTATTCATCTATTTGACTTTTTAAAATTTATTTTACTGTTTTAGATTTACCTAGTTCTGATAGGGGAAGGTTGAGGTCCCCTATTAGTGTGGTTTTATTGTTTATTTTCTCCTGTGATTCATTTAATTTTTCCTTTAATAATTTGGTATGTATATGTTTAGTATTGTTATTACTTAACTCTCTCTCTCTCTCTCTCTCTCTCTCTCTCTCTCTCTCTCTCTCTCTATATATATATATATATATATATATATATATATATAATCTATCTATACATATACTCGATTCATAATAGAAACCTATCTCACCCAGCAGGGAAGTAGGAGGGGAAGGGAATGAGGGAAAAAAGGGGAGGATATAGATAAAAGGGAGTATAGATAACAAAAGGTAGTGATTAGAATCAAAACAGACTTGAGAGAAGGGAAAGGATAAAAAGAGAAAGATAAACAGAAGAAAACAGGATGTTTCTTTTTAGCAAGATATAGTTTCCCTAATTATCTCTTTTAAATAGATTTTTCTTACTTTTACTTTGTCTGAGTTCATGATTACTATGCTTACCTTTTTTACTTCAGCTGATACATAATAGATTCTGCTCGAGCCTCTTATTTTAATTCTGTATGTGTCTCTCTGTTTTCAAGTATTTCTTGTAAACAACATATTGTTGAATTCTTGTTTCCAATCCATTTTGCACTCTGCTTCCATTTTATGAATGAGTTCATACTAGTCACTTTCACAGTTATGATTACTAATCATTCATTTCCCTCCATCCTGTTTTCTTCTATTTATCTTTCTCTTTTTATCCTTTCCCTTCTCTCAGGTCTGTTTTGTTATCTATCCTCCCTTTTATCTATATCCTCCCCTTTTTTCCCTCATTCCCTACCCTTCCTACTTCCCTGCTGGGTGAGATAGGTTTCTATTATGAACTGAGTATATGTATAGCTAGATTAGAGAGAGAGAGAGATACACATATGGATATACATGTGTGTGTGTGTGTGTGTGTGTGTGTGTGTGTGTGTAGAAGCAGAAACTGTGAAGGGTTTGAGGTGGACTAGTTGCTATGAACTTCAATGTGGAATGAGAACTGGAGGAGGAACTGGATGAGGAACTGAACCAGGAGCTAAAAACTGCCTACTTGTGAAGCCAGTTAATGGTTAGGTGAATTAAGGCAAGAGCTGGGAGCATGGAAGAAGAACCATGGAATTTGGGAGTCAGCTTTGAGTCAAAATAAAAGGACCTTTCCTTGGGTACTTGGTGCTGACTGACAAGATCATGATTTACTGTGACCTAGGGGTGGGAGAACTTTGTACTTTGTACACCTTAAGGATGATTGAGTTAAGGATGATTGGAAGTTAGTCTCCAATCAAGATGAAGGAGCACTTTCTCACTGACAAGATTAAGACACTGTGACCTAGAGGTGGGAGACCTTTCAACTTTGTATCCCTAAAAGATGATTGCTCCTTAAGGATGATTGAGTTAAGGACTTACTGAATGATAGCTTTCATTTAAAACTATGTGGCCACTTTAGTAATAAGTTACGTTATATCACTGTGAATGTAGAATTGTGGTTTATGTGAATGTTTTGACTTAGTTTATTGCTGAATAATAGAGAGAGTTCACTATACTATGTGATCAGAACCTTAAAGCTATTCACAGCAGCAGGCCTCAGAAGAGCTGCTCATGCTTGGCTTTACAACAACCATATTTTCCTCTCCACTGTAAAAACTCTTCATTGTGCACTTCTTTTATATGAGACAATTTTTCTCCACTTTTACTCTTCCTTCCTCCTCCAGGACATCCCTCTTTCTCATCTATCAATTTTTTTTACAACATCCAAACATAATCTACTCATTTCTGCATCTCCTTTATATATGTGAAATCTTCTTAATTTCTCTAGTCATAGTAATGTTCTTAGAAAATACAAGTTTCATCTTCCCTATATAAAGTTAAAGTTTAACCTTTTGAGTCTCCTATGATTTCTCTTCATGTTTATGTTTTTATGCTTCTTTTGAGTCTTATATTTTGAAGTCAAATTTCTATATATCTCTGGTGTTTTTATCATTAAATACCCATTTTCCCCTGGAAGGATTACACTCAGTTTTGTAGGGTAGATTATTCTTCATTATAACCCCAGTTCTTTTGTCTTCCATAACATCAGATTCCAAGTCCCCCCTTTCTTTAATGTGGTAGCTGCTAAATCTTGTATAAGCCTGACTGTGGTACCACAGGATTGGTAAGTTTTATTTTGCTGGCTACCTAAAGTTTTTTCTCTTTGACCTGGGAGCTCTGAAATTTGGTTATAATATTCCTGGGGGGTTTTCATTTGGGGATCTCTTTCAAGAGATAATCAGCAGATTCTTTGCTTTTTTTAATACTCTGTTTGAGGATATCAGGGCAGTTTTCTTTAACATTTTCTTGAAATGTGACATCTAGCATCTTTCTTTGATCATGGCTTTCAGTTGATCCAATAATTCTTAAATTCTCTTTCTTTGGTCTGTTTTCTAGGTCAGGTGTTTTCTGATAAGTTATTTCACATTTTCTTCTATTTTTTCATTCTTTTGGTTTTGTTTTATTTTTTCTGGGTGTCTCACAGACCCAGATTCTAACCGCCCAATTATAACTTTTCTTCTATGAGCTTTTGCATCTTTTTTCCTCTTTACCAATTCTGCTTTTTAGAGAGATCTCATTTTGAGAGATTATTTGAACTTCTTTTTCTATTTGACCAGTTCTGTTTTTAGGTGTTATTTCTGTCAGCATTTTTTTTGCCGCCTTTATCAAGCTGTTAATTATTTTTTCATAATTTTATTCCTTTGGTTTCATTTCTTTACCTATGTTTTCCTCCACTACCCTTACTTCCTTTTGAAAATCAAAACTTTTAAGCTTATTTTGGAATTTGTATCCAATTCACATTTTTGAGACTTTGCTTGTAGCTGTTTTGAATTCATTGTCTTCTTCTGAGTTTGTATCTTGATTTTCCCTGTCAATACAGTAGCTTTTTACAATCAGATTCTTCTTGTTGTTTATGCATTTTTCTAGCCTATTTCTTGACTTTGGACTATATGTTAAAGTTTAGCTCTGTTCTCTCTAGTTTGGGGAAGTTGAAAGGTTTTGGTGCTTCCAAGGTCTAAATGGATTTTACATTCCTCCTACTCTAGGGAGACATGTAGTCCTATTCTTCTGGTCCTTAATCATGAAGGGTTCCTATTCTCTTGAGATTGAAATCAATACTACTACTCCAGGATCCTCCTCCCTTGGTATTGGAAATGATACTGTTCTTCAGGGTCTCTGGTCTTCAGGGGTTTCTACTACTTCTTGATCAAAAGTGTTCATCCCCACCCTTGAGTTGTGACTCAGAAGTAGGTGGGGTGGCTAGGTGGCGCAGTGGGGCAGTTAGGTGGTGCAGTCAATGGAGCACCAGCCTTGGAGTCAGAAGGACCTGAGTTCAAATCTGGCCTCAGACACTTAACCCAAAAACTAGCCGTGTGACCTTGGGCAAGTCACTTAACCCCAACTGCCCTCCAAAAACAAACCAAAAAAACAAAAAAAAATTTAAAAAAAAGAAGTAGGCAATGGAGTTGCCAAATAGTTGCTCTTTGGGGTTCCTACTCCATCTTGACAGAACATGCTCCTCTCTCCACCCTTCAGTGTTGACCCAGAAGAGGATATATGGAGTTGCCAAATAACATGTGGTCTGTTTCCAAGGGACACAATACCCTGTCATCTCTGTGTAGTTGCCAGGTCTTCTTACCATCTCTGGCTTGAGAACACCTGAATCTGCTGTTGCTTCTGTTGCCACCACTAGTCCCACTGCTGGTGTTTTATCCACTTGGACTCTAGGACACCCCCCTCTTCCATGTCACAGATCTTTCTTTCTAACCTCCTATATTGTCTTGGACTGGAATAATGTCTCACTCTGACCTTTTGTTGACTCTGCCACTCCAGAACTCAACTTGAGGTGTTATTTTAAAGTTGTTTGGAGGCAAATGTAGGGACAGTTTAACTCAACTGAGCACATTCTCTACTCTACCATCTTGGCCCCATTCCTGGAAATTCCTTTTTAAAACTACATATAATTAGGAAATATTTAATGAAATAAATAAGATTAATTCTAAAAAAACAATATTGTAAAAATAGACAACCTTGAAAGACTTAGGGACTCTGATCAATGCAATAACCAAGTATAATTCAAGAGGACTCACAATGAAATATGCTGCCCAACTCCAAATAGAGAGGTGATGGACTCAGAGTGTAGAATGAGACATATTATTTTGGAGATCACCAATGCAATAATTTGTTCTTGGCTATACATGTTTGTTATCTGTATTCTGTTATTCTTTCTTTTTCAATGGTGAGGAAAGGAGAAGGAGATGGAAATGGAGAAAAAGCAGAATTACATTGATTAAAAAATTAAATTTAAGAAACAAATGATAAAAAGATTTTTAAAGGCATATATTGAGGGACTATCTTTTTATATTTGTATCCCCATCACTTAATTAAAAGAATTAATAAGTGCTTAATAATGCTTGTATATTTGTTAACTTTATAAACAGCAAAATTATAATAACTTGGAAAAGACATAGATAATTTTTTACTTATTCTTAACTCAAGAAAGTTTTGATTCATAATTTGCTAGGTATTCTTTGTTTTAGTATTGATACAATTGATACTGAAATTTGGATATCAAAAGCAGTTTGTTGAGAAATTCAGAGAAATTGAACACCTCTGGCTGAAATGAACTCCACCCCTCTTTTGGAAGGAGGAGTCCTGAATTCAGAAACAAGAAAAACTTTATACCATTAGTTCTTAGGGGAGATCCTTCCCTTCAGAGAACAGATTGTTCCATTCTCTTCAGGGGTATAATCTTCCCCATACTCCCATTACATATTTCTCCTAAACATGATCCCCTCCCTTCATCATACATTTTCATGTATTCCATGTTCTACTAAGGCTCTAATTCTACTCAGGGTGTGTCACATAAGATGCATGAAGTTTATTAAGCATGTGCAATAGCAGTTTTAGGCTACTGGGTCATTGACTTCTACTGGTTTAACCTGGGTCAGTCCTTATCCTAGTCTGAGGATCTCTCAAGGCCTTTGTCTGCCTTCTGAGTGGTCAGGTCCACCTGCTGTCTGCTAACTTCCTTTACCAGTAGTTTTACTTCAGTAATTTTTAGCAGTTCTGTGGAAACTTAACTCTTTGCTGTCTCACACATTCCCTCCTCTTGTTTTTAGTAGGAATTGAGTTTCCACACTTTTCTTTCAATTCTCTCTTCAAACTTTTTTTTAACATTAGTTCACACTCCCATCATCCTCTCTACTATAATCTTAACACTTCTCTCCTCTGTTACATGAGTCTGTCCCAGTCTTTGTATAGAATCTTGCACTGTTCTGGTAATCAGCTGGATCATAAAAGGAAGGCAAACAGGCAAAAGTATCACCCTGCTAATTGCAACAAGTAGGAACCACAGCAATTGCTTCCACCAGGAGCCCCCAAAACTTAATAACCAAGAATTTAATTTCCTAATATTCTGTACTCAACCCTTACCACCTTTCATCATTGTCAATTTTCAGAGAGCAGTTTTATAAATTTAACTTGCCACCACCTTCTTCTGCCAGCAAATAGTCTAATATTAGTGGAGGCTGAATGACTGCCTCTCTTGTTTGAGTGCCCTGATCAGCCATCAAGTCTAAAGCTCTGGCAGTCTGGTTGGTAATAGTCTCTATTACTATCTGAAGCCTTATGAAACTGTTTACTCTGTAAATGGGAGGCCTATAACCCTAACTCCCATCTCCCCTCTAGGTATAATCAACACACTGACAAATTACAAGGGGGTAGCCCCCTCTATGAGTATAAATACAGAGACCCCAAAGAAAATAACAACCAACAATTGTCCCTTCAAGATCCCAAAGTCTCTTATCACACAACTGTCTGGGGGATGGGGGGAACACCCTCTGACAGAAGCCCGCTGGTCCTCAGGGTGTTTGTTCCAGTCATCTTCAGCACCACCTCTGCACCTCTTTGTCTTCTGCCTTCTTTTGTCCACTCTCC
Organism: Pseudocheirus occidentalis; assembly: GCA_028646575.1. NCBI lineage: Eukaryota > Metazoa > Chordata > Mammalia > Diprotodontia > Pseudocheiridae > Pseudocheirus > Pseudocheirus occidentalis. The sequence continues at coordinate 164,742,869 of CM053597.1, read as the reverse complement.
TACAAAAGTGACCTCAGAACAATTTGAAATTGACACTCCTGAACCTCATCCCTTATCATTTTTACAAAATCAAAACTGGAACCTTGGCCAATTGTCATGTTCTAGAAATTCACACTAGAATTCTTATACTTTACATTAATCCATTATTCAGTCCTCCACCAGGAGGATGAGATTTCACAAAGGAATTTACATTAAGTAATCACTTTTTCAAACAATAAAACAATTCCAAGTTCTGGTCATGTTATACCTTTTAAAGCATTTACAAAATAGACCACAAATAATTCTTCTTTTAACATTAACTAATTATAACAAAACTGACAAGTATGATATTAACTAGGTAACAGTGTAATATCCTCACCAGCCCTTGACCCAGTTGTCCCCATCCTGTTACAAAGAACTCAAGGACCTGACTCATAAGGAATACCTATACTAATAATAAATTCCAAGTCTAAATAAACAGTTGTTGCTGTTTGGGCTAAAATCCTAAAATAATAAGCCTAATAATAACCTAAGATGTTCCAGAATCAATTAGTTAATAGATTAACTACTATGCTTACAAAACTTTTGATCACAGAAATTTGCCATTCAGAGAGTAGGGGCATTAATAAAACAAAGGAACAACACCTCCCCATCTTCATGTCAATTCCAGGCAGAAGATGTGTCAAACTACAAACTGCATCAAGCCAGACAGACCTCTGCCAGGTGTCCCTGAAGAAATTAAATCAAGAGACTCTCACCTCAGCACATGCAGAAAAGTTGTTCCCTCAACCTCCCCATGATCACCCACTGCAGTTCATAGGTGTATTCTTGTTGCATCACTGGTTTTCATGAATCAGTGGTTCAGATAGCCTTTCTTAGTATCCACACCTGGAGTTAGACTCGGAAAAAGTCAGATAACAGTCTGATCAAATCTTAAATAGCTCCAATAATCAGCTTCATGTATGACTATAACTTCACATTGGTTAAGTAACATCTTTAAAGCGAGCCTTAAATAAGCTGCATTCATTTCTACACTCATTTCTGTTCATAACAATCAAATCTTCCACTGAGATTATAAGTTATTGCTCTAACAGATTTGCATCTGCTTCCCAAGCTTCTCTACCTTCCTTTGACCATGCTTGATCTGAACTCATACTAGAATTCTTTTCCCCAACTGAAGGTGTAAATCTCAACGAGTCCATGGGATAATGATTTAACATTACATTTGTATCTTTCTTTTCCTTATCAAATTTGATCAAGCCATTAACATCTGTCTTATTAAAATACTTCCTCACACTCTTCCCACATACTTAAAACATCTGAAACTGACACACAAACGTGCCCAAAGCAACCATCTAGAGACAGGATGAAGTCTGGATAACCTTCATTTGTATTCTTTATCTGCTTTCCATATTCCTAACCAAACCTTTATTTATTTTACCAAACCTCTGATTCTGTTACTAACATAACTGCTTTGTACTGGAATCCCAGTACAAACAAAACAAAGAGGTTAATGGATAACTTCACAAGCTGATGGATTTATTTTAACGTTCAGAAAGAATGTTGTTATCCAATTTTACTCAATTAGTTGATTGAAAACTGCAAGATTTCATACATTTGCATATCATGCCCAACTTCCCATTGATCACCAAACTCTGCCATCAAGATGAAAAGTGGGGACCTGATTGGACAAAGTATCCACATGTAGCATCACTTTCCCCTCCTAGCCAGACTGAAGAGTAGGACATGTTCCTTTCCAAAAAAGTCAAGTGCAGATCTTTACCTGTTAACAATACAGAACTACACATTCCCTATGTAATTTGTGGCATTTCTCTCAGATGCTGATTCGATACAGATAACCATACCCAAATTCAAATGCAAAACAAAATTAGTTATGGTCCCAAGAACCTTTTACCTTAAACATCAAGTTTCACTAATTACAACTTAGAGTTAGATATAGTTATTTTTACTCTCATTGAATTGCAATAAGCAATAAAGATTCATATACACAAGGGATTCCATTTAACATCTTTCCTTTCTCAAATTTAAACTTATCCTGGTGTAAAAGCCAATCTATTGTTTTTGAATGTGAAACCCCTCAGAAAACCAAGTTCATTGCTTAGGAACTTCATAACCAAAACAAGTTCTTTCCTGGGATGATGGCCTTGCTCACACAGATAGCTTCCAGGAGCCTTGGTAAGTTTATAAAATAAGGGGAATTGCTACAGACCCTACGGAGGTGCTGACCCTTATATCCCTATCTGCAACCTGCATACATACATGCTGCTCTGAATTAGCAGAACTAATCAGGAAAATGTTTTATACCTAACCCCTCCTTTCCATACACATTAATGATCTTAGGTTTTAGCATTAAAACAGTAACCCATAGTTTCATCAAATCACTCTAATTATAACACAAACAATTAACTTCAGCATTTCCAGATCATTTAAAAAATTACTGATCCAATAGCAGGCTGCTCTCTACCTGTAGTCCCTCCCCTTGCTTCCTTTTCCCTCAGGGTAACTTTAATTTAGTAGGATATGTTTCCAAATTGTTTTACCAAGAAAATCATTCATTTCATAACCATTGGTATAAACTTCATATCTAAGGAAAATTTCACATAAAATTAACAAACATGAAGTAATTTTTTTTAGCTTAGACAGTTAGCAGTCAGATAACATTTGCTTTATGCCAAGTATTGTATGAAGCCCATAAAATTCCCTGGGAGGTGGATTCCACCACCACCCCCTTACTGAACAATAAGGTAATTAAAACTTTTTTGGTGCCTCACAGCTCATCAACCTCTTAATGCCAAATAGCAACACGTACTTTTAGTTATGTTAACTAGATATTTCTAAGTTCCAATACCCTTGGCCCTCTAAAAGGAAATACTATCCACAAATTTATAGACTTCCCAAAAGAGACACTCAGTTGTATATTCCTGGCTCTGAATAACCCCCTAAGGAATTTGAATCAAAAGGGGAGCTTAGCAGCAATTATCTACAAGCTTTACTTTCCAGCCTCCAATCCTGGTGTTCTTTCTAACACCCCCAATCCCTTTGAAGTCAGATGGGGAAAGGGAGAGGCTAAGGAGTGAATGGACTTGAAGGTACATCTTACTCCCTTCCAAACTCCTCTTACATATTTTCTTTTTTGCTTCTGCCTCTACTCAAACTACCCCCAGATACTTTAAATAAAAGGTTCTCCTGATCACTTTCCCCGTACCAAAGAAACTTGGGGTTAAATCAAATGTGTGACAATTAACATACTAAAAGAGCTGAATTTCTCTCAGTCTCCTGCAGAGAGCTCCTTATAATGATAATGCACTTTGAAACCCCAAAATAATTCCATTTTCAGACCAAAGACCCCTTTAATTTTGCATTTCCAAACCCACTGCCTGAGATCAGATACACTGATTTTAAAACAAGCCTAAAATACAGACTTTTCTAACTTTGAGCATCTAATCAATCCTAATTCAAAGACTCCACTTCCCTTTCTAATCTGCCTGCTAGAAATCCTTTGTTTTGATCATTAATCCCACCTCTGACCTGTGAATGAGTTTTACAAGTCAGTCGGCTGTAAAAACCTCCTAAAGGTTTACTTTTCTTAGCTTTATTTAAAGTTTCCCACCACAAACACAAAACACTTCACATACACACACAAACACAGACCAGACATTTGACACTTAATACCATTGCAGAGTGCACTCCAATGTTGAATCCAAATTTACCCATCATTCCCCTAGTCCTGGGAGCATCCTCCCAATTTTCCAGCATCCCTCCCAGAGGAGTTTCAGAAGAGATGTCTTCCTGGGGATTTCTTTCCTTCTTAGGCCTAGAACCCATTCCTCCCCCATCTGCAAGTCCACTAGGGGCTGAGTCCCTGCACTCAGGCTTGCACCAGATGATTCCTACAAGCTTGGGGCAAACCTGTCCACCCAAGGCTTTCACCAGGAGGGAAATTCCTGATCAACAAAAGGCATTTTCTTACCTTTCCCTAATATAGGAATTTGCATGATCTGCTGGCTAATTTCTCAATTCCTCTGGACTCTTTGTTTGTAGGCTGATGTCATGAGTGAGTCCGGGTAGGGGCAGTTCCAACCTATAGAGAGTGTTGGAATCAACAGAAGTTGAAACATCCCATGGTATCTTATCTTACCCCATCCAGGGTTTGAGAGTTGAGGTCCCATGTTTCATGCCACTTGTTAGAAACACAATTGATACTGAATTTTGGGTATCAAAAGCAGTTTATTAAGAAGTTCAAAGGAATTGAACACCTCTGGCCAGAAGTGGACTCCACCCTTCTTTAGGAAGGAAGAGTCCTGAATTCAGAAGCAAGGAAAACTTTATGCCATTAGTCCAATGCAGGTCCCTCCCTTCAGAGGACATTTTGGTCCATTCTCTTCAGGGGTACAATCCCCTCCCTTCATCAAACATTTTCATGTATTCCATGTTCTATTTTTTTTTTTTTTTGCTTTTTGGAGGGCAGTTGGGGTTAAGTAACTTGCCCAAGGTCACATGGCTAGTTTTTTGTGTTAAGTGTCTGAGGCTGGATTTGAACTCAGGTACTCCTGACTCCAGGGCCGGTGCTCTATTCACTGCACCACCTAGCCGCCCCATCCATGTTCTATTAATGAGGCTCTAATTCTATGTAGGGTGTGTCACATAATATGCATAAGGTTTACAAAGCATGAGCAATAATAATTTTAGGCAACTGGGTCATTGACCTCTACTCGTTTAACCTGCATCAGTCTGAAGATCTCTCAAGGTCTTTATCTGCCTTCTGATTGGTCAGGTCCAGCTGCTGTCTACTAATTCCCTTTATTAGTAGTTTTACTTCAGTAATTTTTAGCAATGCTGTGGAAACTTAACTCTTTGCTGTCTCTCACACTAGAGACGACTTGCTATATGGCTCTGAAACTTGTTGAAATTGTTTTTATGGTTGTTATCAGTATTATTTCACAGATAGAAAAACTGGGCTATGACCTTCAAAATAATGGAAAAAGCTTGAAAATAAATGTACATTTCCCACCTTCTTGGTGGGAAATCCATGACCATTAAAAAAATTAACTGTAAGGTTATCTTAAAAAGGGTATAAAAAGGAAATTTTTTATAACCTTCACAACTAATATGAAATAAGATTAGAGTAAAATAAATAAAACAAACAGTTCATTGCTTGTTTTAAATCTAGAGGAGAAATTCTCTGTTGCACTCTTCCAGTGAATCTGTTCATCTGCCATCTGGCCTGAGGCTGGTGAATATTTTTACCAAAAGATTGGATGAAGGTAAAGATAACATGTTCATTCATTTAGTGGTAATAAAAAGATGCAGGATAATTAACATATTGAATGGCAGAACACAAAAGGATAGTTTTGGCTATATTGTTAGGTAGAATCCAATAAGGTGAAATTGAGTAGAGATTTAAGTTTCAGACTTAAATTTAAAAAATCAAATTCATAAGAAGAAGATCATGATAAGATATTTAGGTGTCTTAGTGTACTACAAACCCAGTGCAAGTCAGCAGTTTTAAGGGCAGCCAAAAAAAGTGAAAATAATTGTGTCATTAGAGCAATATGATTTCTAGAAATAGAGGTGATAGCTGTATTATATTTTGATCTAGTCAAACCAAATCTAAAGAATGTTTTTCAGGTTTGAATACAACATTTAAGGAGGACAAGTCAGACAAGTCAGAATGTTATCTGGAAAAGTGAAATCTGTCCTGTCAGGTAGGGTGGTAAGACTAGAGACTATGCCATGTGAGGACTGCTTGAAGGACCCAAAGATATGTTGCCTTGAGAATAGAAAACTTAGGGGAAACAGGAGAGTTATTCTTCATGAATTTAAATTATTGTCATATGAAAAAAGTATAAAAAGAGATAAAACGTAGCTCAGTGTCTATTAGAGTTTCCTAACAAGTAGAATTCAAATTGGAATGGACTACCTTTCTCTATCACTGTAGGTCATTAAGAAAAGGCTAAGTGTCTAGCTGTACCAGATCTAAAAGTGTATTCTAAAGCAGCAATTATCAAAACTCCCTGGTATTGACTAAGAAATAGAGTGGTGAATCAGTGAAATAAAGATACAGTAGTCAGTGACTATAGTAATATACTGTTCGGTAAACACAAAAACTCTATCTTCTGGGATAATAACTTTCTCTTTGAATGAACTGCTGGAAAAACTGGAAAATATGGCAGAAACTAGGCAAAGTCTAACATCTCACACCATATACCAAGATAAAGTCAAAATGGGTACATGATTTAGACATAAAGGGAGATACTATAAACAAATTTGGAGAGCAAGGAACAGTTTACCTGTCAGATCTATGGAGAGGGAAAGAATTTATGAACAAAAAAGAGACAGAGAAAATTATGAAATGCAAGATTGATAATGTTTATTACACTAAATTTAAAAGGTTTTACACAAACAAAACCAATTCACCCAAGATTAGAAGGGAATGAGAAAGCTGGGAAACAATTTTTATAGCCAGTGTCTCTGATAAAGGCTTCATCTCTAAAATATAGAGATAACTGAGTCAAATTTATAAGGATATAAATCATTCTCCAATTGATAAATGGTTGGAGAATACAAACAAGCAGTTTTCAGTTGAGGAAATTAAAACTATCTATAGTAATATGAAGTATGAATTAAAATCAAATTATTTTTGATTAGAGAAATGCAAATTAAAACAACTCTGAGGTACCACATCACACCTATTAGATTGGCTAAGATGATGAGACAGAAAAATGATAATGTTGCAGAAGATGTGGGGAAAATGGAACACTAATACATTGTTGAAGTTGTGAAGTGATCCAACCATTCTGGAAAGCAATTTGGAACTATGCCCAAAGGGCTATAAAACCATGTATAACCTTTGATTTCACAATAACACTACTAGATCTGTATCCCAAAGAAATCAGAAAAAAGGTTTCATCTCTAAAATATAGAGAGAACTGAGTCAAACATATAAGAATGTAAATCATTCCCTAATTGATAAATGGTTGGAGGATATGAACAAGCAGTTTTCAGGTGAAGAAATTAAAACTATCTATAGTAATATGAAGTGTGCACACTTCACATGTACAAATGTGCAAAAACATTTATAACAACTCTTTTTGTGGTGACAAAGAATTGGAAATTGAGAGGATACTCATCAATTTGGGAATGGTTGAAGTTGTAATTTATGAATAGGATTACTTTTGTTCCATCAAAAATGATGAGCAGGCAGACTTCAGAAAAACCTAAAGACTTGCACAAACTGATGCTGAGTGAGCAGAACTTAATACACAGTAACAGCAACATTGTACGATGACCAACTTTCATAGACAGCTCTTCTGAGCAATGCCATGACCTAAGACAATTCCAAAAGACTCATGCTGGAAAATGCTATCCACATCCAGAGAAAAACTATGGAGTCAATGCAGATTGAAGCATACTCTTTTTTCTTTCTTATGGTTTTCCGCTTTTGTTCTGATTTTTCTTTCACGGCATAACTAATGTGGAAATAAAGCCCATATATATATATATAGTACATATAGCCCATATAAGATTGCATTCCATCTTGGGGAGAGGGGAAAAATTTAGAACTCAAAATCTTATAAAAGTGAATGTTGAAAACTAAAAATATTAATAAAAAAGGAAAAAATAGAAAAGCCAAACGACCATTTGTAAAAGATGCTATCAAGGAGAGACCTGTTCAGACATAGGTTCAGTTGGATGACTTCTGAGGTCCCTTCCAACTCTGATATTTCATAATTCTGAGATTCCACAAATATAAATGTTTATGGATTGTAGAAAATATTTGAGTGTTCTATGCTGTCTACTTACAGAATTCTTTGATTTCTTTTCCTACAGTCTCGTGAGTCTCTGGCTGAAATACTTAAGAAACCATGTTTCAGTTTTGGAGAGCGTATTGTGATTGCTGCAATAATCTTAAGTATTGTTAACTTTATTGTAATCTTCATACCCACCATGAAAGATATTTTTGGAGTCTTGGGTACAATATGGCAATTTTATACTAATGGTTCATTAACAATTTTTAGAGAATTCAAATTCTATAATAACAGAAACTTTTTTAATGGTCACTTTATAGGGACAACAACTGCCAATATGTTGATCTTTATCATCCCTACAACTATGTTTTTAAAAATCACAAGCCATGATAGTGAAAAAAGTGAAAGATTTGGGGTATGTTTTATGCCTACCATTTGTGTGTGTGTGTGTTTCATTTTGTACATCATTAAAACTTACCAAACAATTAGTTTGGAAAATATATAGTCACACTGCCAATATGTTATGTTATGATTGCCTTGATGGGATGCACAGCACTGATTAGTCAAGTAAATAGAACATTATTCTTCTCAGTGCCATCAGAAAATATGTATCAGATTTAACTTACATTATAGGGAAATCATCTAGGTTAGTTACATCTCTTTATGTATCTATAGGGCAGTGCCTAGCTCTAAAAAAAACTTTAGGACAAGCCATCTCCATGAGGAGACCTCATACAGCCAAAAGAATATAAAGTTAGATAACTTAAATAAAATATGTGAATTAGTTAAAAACAGTCTTCCCATGTTAAATAGTTAAAATAACTATCAGTAAATTCATACTTTGATGCCTCATTGTGGTGTAAAGATGACACTGGGTATTAGAAGGCTCTCCTAGGAGAACACAAGTTCTGACAGGTAAGTGGGACCAGCCTGGAAATAATATAAATACAGAAAAGCAAAGGACTGAATGATTTTTGTCTAAGGACCAGCCTTGCTAAATTCAGAAGTTGGGCCATTAAATATGGTTTTTTTTTCCTAGCCATGGCAACTTATAGAAACTGTCTACTAAGGTGCGAAGATATTGTGATCTTCATTGGGAGAAGAAATACTTACATTGATAAGAACATAGATCCTTTACAATTTAAGGAATGAGATTGACAAAAATGCTTTTGTATAATGGACCTGTATTCAGAAACTACTTTTCCATATTTTGGAAGCTTGTTTCCAAATCTGGCTAAGTTCAATGGCATCTTGAATTTCTTATACTTGGAGACTAGACAGAAAGGAAAGCAGGCATGCAGTGGTTGCTACAATGAATGCTTTCCAGAGCACCATTTTTGTTATCCAGAGAAAGGCTTCTCAGTTGCTTTTCCAACTAGTGTAAACATGGTGACTACATGTGTTAACTGAGATGACAATTGTCCCAAAATTAGCACACGGGTAACATCTTTGAATGAGCCTGCTATTCAAATACTGTTATTCAAAGTAAATTGATGGTAGACATTTTCATGTGTGTTTGATAAACATCATCTGCACTTGATAAAATATGAAACCTATAGCTAGATCCCTAGCTATTTCTTCTTGTTAGGTCCTTCAGCAATGTCTGACTCTTTGTGGCCCCATGGATTATGGGGCTTTTCTTGGCAAAGATACTAAAATGCTTTGCCATTTCCTCTTCTAATGTGTCCCCATTTTACAGAAGAGGCAAATAAGGGTTAAGTGACTTGCATGGAGTTACAGTCACAGTTAGTCAGTGTCTAAGCCCAATTGGAACTCAGATCTTTCTGACTCCAGGCCCAGTGCTCTATCCACTGTGCTATCTAGGTGCCCCTAGCTGCTAAGAACATACTAAAGATAAACAGTAGGAGTTATGCAAAAGTTCTAATAGAATTAATTCCTGATCTTCTTCAGCTACTAGTGACCTCCTTCCTCATCTCCCTTGTATTTATTTTGTTTATTCTGTGGATGTTAAGCTATATAAATTTTATCTCCTCTATAGAATGCAAGCTCCTTCAGAGTAGGAGTTGTTTTATTTTTTTGTATTATCATATCCCCAGTGCCTGCCTAGCACAGCACCCAGTACATTTATAAATGCTTATTGCTTGATCAATTGATTTAGCATCAAATTGAGTGGAGATTAAATTTTTAAGTGGTGAAGGTGTGTTATCTGTAAATCCTGTTTATCAAGCCATCTTCCTTTCTAATGAAAACTGACTGCTTTGTATATCTTAATTTTATTCACCCTTCCTTCTTCCCTGACCAGAATTGCTCTCATTGTTTTCTAGTTTTTCCATCTTTAACAAGGAAAAGCAAGATCAGGGAACAGGGAAAGTATTCTTACTTTATCAAAAATCTTTATTTTAGGAAAATATTACTTTACCTAAAAACATGTACTTTATTTTTCTCCCAGGCTTTTTCTTTATTGGGATTAGGAATCATATTCTCCATTATCAGCATTCCTTTGGTCATCTATGATTGGGCAACTTCTCCAAGTTCACCTGAAACACAATGAGAACACTCTAGATTTGGAAAAAATAATATATTCTTGTTTGCTGCTTATCCAGCTTGCCTTCAATCAAATCCTCTCCTTCATTGCTTTGTTTACCAGTTTACAAAGTGAAAAGAAAATTGTAAACAGTTAACAGTTAATGTATAATCAATTTGAAATATAGTTATATCCCTCTGTTGTCTGGGATCACTTTAAGGATTTTGTCATTCGTTTTTCCTATTTCTTTGTAATATTGCTTATTATTTTCATAACCAGTTACTTTTCATGTGCCTATCTCTAGATTTTGTAGTCTCTTTGACTTTGAAAATAATTCTCATTCACTGTGTCAGGATTTTCATTTATTACATATCCAGGTTATGAAATATTTTTTCTACAAGGAAAGTGACAGTTGCTTGATTGTGCCAAATACTTGAGATTTTTCTCAACAATAGTGAGAATTACCATCCTGGTAGTTTAGCTGATAATAAATACTTTGCCACTCTCCCATACACAGACATACTCTGTGGCAAATGATCTCTCAAATCAAGTATGATTATAATTTTGGAACACACTTTAAACTTCAAATTTGGGGTCATTACCTCATAAATGACAAAATATAACCCTTTCATCTGCCTATGACAAAACTACCATGCTCCAAGTCAACTTCAGATAAGAGTGCAGTGTGTAGTGTCTTTGTGGTGATGCATAGATAAGGAATTATTTAACATTTTGCCTAAGATGTCTAGAAAATATTATGTTGATGCAAAGTGAGCTACCTTGCTGATGTTAAAGAGAGAAAGAAAAAGGATAAACAATGATTAAAATATAAGGCCTATAGTTTTATTTATATCCCTTAGCTTTTTGCACTGTACAAATGAGTCTTTCTGATTGCAAGTCCAGCATTCTGTTCTCATCACCTAGCTGCCCTTAAAATGATTTAAAATATGTTTATTTAGCAAGATGCTTGAGTTTATTGATGTGTATGCTGCATTATTTTTATCTGCTTTTTGTGTTTATTTACTCTTAGCACAATTTAATATGTAACAATATAATTTAGTCTATTTGAGCATCTAGATGGCATAGATAGTGGATAGAGTACCAAACCTGAAGTAAAAAAAAAAAACTCATCTTTGTAGTTACTATACTTTCTCTGCAATTTACAGTCTTTAGAAAACTACCTAGAGCCCTAGGAAGTTGTGTCTTGAGCTCAGTGTCACACACAAACCAATTTTGTATGTATCAAAAACAGGATATGAACCAAGGTCTTCCTGAATTTGAGCCTCTATGTATCCACACATTACACTTCTCCATTCCCCTCATCTGGTGACACCCACCATCATTTATAGAAATTGAAACGAAGAGAGAGGATTTCTTGGGGCACCTAGTATTTGTATGTGCAAGGCAAGACCAATAGTCTTCAGTGGGTCTAACCCTTAAAGGCGTTTCTTATAACAGGCTTTCTAGTGAATCCTTAGAAACAAAGCAAGATTGGCTTCCTGCTTCCTTTTTTTCTTCTTTCCTATAAAAACAAAATACAGTTTCACAAAAACCTTGTCCTCTGGTCTCTGAAGCCCCCCTACCACACACACACACACACACACACACACACACACACACACATACACACACACACACACACACACACACACCTCTTAGATTTCTTAAGATTTTTTGTTTTTATGGGTATACTATGCTTTTCCTTCCACCTTTTTTCACTTAGGCTCCATAGGAAAATACAAAGTTCATATAACTAATACTTTTGTGTTTAAGTCTCACAAAGACTATTTTCCATAGTAAAACCTCGATCCAACTGTCATGAATACTTTTCTTATACATAGTGATAATTTTATCAGTCATTTTATCATTATATGTTAAAAAAAAACCCACACACCATGAAAATCCAGGATGTTAGCATATATTTTCTTTTCCTTTAAAAATTATTATTTTTTAACATTTAAAAAAATTTTGAGTTGCAAATTCTATCTCTTTCTTACCCCTAACCCAACTTACTGAGAAGACAAGCAATATACCAATTGCACATATGAATTATGCAAAATATATTTCCATATGATCCATATCTCAAAAAGGGGAGAAAAACAAAGTGAGGAAATTATACTTCTATTTGTACTCAGAGCTCATTAATTCTTTCTCTGGAGGTGGATAACATTTTTTCATCATGAGTCCTTTGATCTTAGATCATTGTCTTGATTAAAGTAATTAAGTCTTCCATAGTGGTTCATCATGTTATTACAATGTATAATGATTTCCTGGTTCTGTTCATTTCACTTTGCATCAGTTCATATAGATCTGTAATGGTAATCAATTTGTTGGATATTTAGGGCTAAGTGGATAGGATACTTAGGGCTAAGTAGATCAGATACTTAGGGCTAAGTATAGGACTCTGTCCATTGGTAAAAAGATGTGACCTCCCCTGTTGACTTGGAAGAAGGTTATTTGCTGAGACACTCCCCTGTTGACTTGGGAGACGGCTATTGGCTGAGACACTCGCCTGTTGACTTGGGAGAAGGCCAGTACTTATAAGGAATAATTTTACAGAGACAAGACAGATTTTGGATTTGGTTCCTCAGTGAAGCTGACTGAAAACATGAACAGGATGGAACTTTGTTTGTTGGTGGTCTGGCTGATCCTTGAGTTCCAGGCAAAAGAAGTTCTGAAGGGTTTGAGGTGTGCTGGGACCAGTGAAGAGGATCCAGGGAATCAGAGAGACCACCCAGAGTCAAAATGAAGAAAAGGCCTCCCCTTGGATGAAACTGATGTTTGCAGAGGACAAGGATCTGGGAGCTGTTTTTCCTTTGAGGACTGGATGAGAACCTGCCAGCTTTCTGCTCCTGACTCTAGGTGATTGTTTGACAGACTCAGGAGGGAGC
>CM053597.1:164702607-164729245 GCA_028646575.1 Pseudocheirus occidentalis | reverse complement strand
ATGTATCTTTGGCTCTGTATGAAATAGGTCTGCAATAAACAGACTATGGAGTACAACCCTGTCTCTCTCCCTCTTTCTTATTCAGCTAGAAGCTCTCTCTCTCTGTCCCTTTATTTCACTCAGCTGGTAGCTAGGCCCAGACTTGCTAGCTGCAGCATATATCATTTGCTGCTGTACTTGAACTCTCTTTTCAGTAGATAGAATTTTAACAAGAAGGTAAAAAGTATTATTGGGGAAGGATTGAGCTTGGCTGGGATGGAGCATGGCAAAGGGTGGAATTTGGGAATAAGTAAGTGAGATTCACTTTTTGTTCTGGGAGATAAAGATGGATAGGTGGTTTGAGGATGATTATGGGAAAGTTTGAATGTCAGGTAGAGTAGTCTGGATTTTGGGGACAAAGAATTATACACAATAAGGGGCCTCTAGACTAAAGGCTGATGAACAATGAGACTTAAGGACAAGCATTCTGGTTCACAAACCTCTACTAATACAGATCACTAACTCCATTGTACTTTATTTTTTTTTATTGACATTTTCTCCATCACTTTTTTTTGTTTTTTGTCTTTATTAATTTTTTTGTTTACTTTTAATTTACAAGATTCAGTTCCACAATTCCTCGAGTTTCAAATTTTTTCCCCTTTCCTCTCTTTTCCCCCTCTTCCCCCATTGTAATTTAAAGCCTTAGTTGCCTGGGAAACAAAAAAGTATCTAGGTTACAGGATGTATCAGAAGAGATCGAAAATTTGTCTAAGGGACCCTGAAAAAAACTAGACTTCCAAGAATGCACATTATACTGTTTTCCTCTGAGTAAATGGGCAGAAAGAAAGATAACCAAAAAGGGAGAATAGTCATGCTATGTTGAGGAGGGTGATTTGTACTCACTTGAAAAAGGGAGTTAGCCCCGAAGAAGGGCAAATGACAGGAGAGGGAAAGTGAAACTGATGGGTCTGGTTTGGGCAAAGGAGAACAGTGAAAGCTAAAAGTGAAAAGTAAAAATAAGTAAAGATCAAGGGCTAAATTTTAACACATATGTGGTCTCTGTGTTCTAGACAGTGGCTGCTAGCAGGATACCTTTTTTTTTTCTATTAAGAGAAAGAATAGATCTTTGAAATTGGTTTTCTGAAGAGGGCATGTGGTGTCAAAACAGCTGGAAGCAAATACCACAGTCCTCCTATGACATGGTTTAAAGGCACAGTTCTGTTTTTATTCCGAGGTAGAAACAATATGAAAACATTACCTTTGGGGAAAAAAAAGATGTTTAGCCCAGTTTCTCTGAATATGCTAATCAGCTCCTTATGATCTTAGCGACTTTTAGGATGCTTAGGAAGGCAGAACCTTGTGGGTTCTAGGGGTACATTTGAGGAATGTGTGTGTGAGATTACCTAATGCCATTGACTTAATCAATTGGTAAATGTTTATTAAATGTCTTCTATGCGCAGACGCTGTTCTAAGTGCTAGGGATACAAAAGAGTCAAAAAAGCTGTCTCTGCACTCAAGGACCTTGAGAACCACTGTAGTCTTCTCCCTTTCTCCAAGATTGTAATTTGAAAATAAGTTAGCTTTTACAAAGGGGTATTTACTAAGGTGGTACATTAAGAATTCATCTAAAACATTCCCCAAAAGTCTGTGACATAATTTCCTACAATAATATACAGAGTTCAGTACATAAAAGGGGCTCAAGTTTAGAGAGCACAGGTGACAAAGGGGTGACTCATAGCCCTTGATTACTCAAAAATCACTTTCCCCATTTTGTTGGATGCTCAAAAATTTCCCTTCGAGCATGCTGAAACATTTACCCAGTCTGTCTTTGGCTTCTGGTGCAGACACTCCCACTAGATCTCTGATGTCCTGGCCCAGGTTGGGGGGGAGTGGGGAATAATCCTCTGAACCCATTGGACTAGATAAGGTCTTACTCTAGCCAAAAGGTAAGGAGATGGAACACTTAAGATTGAACATTTGCTTCCTGGAGCTCTCTAATTCTAGCTAACTTTTATGTAGGACCCAGCAGGCCTGACAAAATCCCTTAGCCGCTTGGAATAGACTTCCTGTCTGGCATCTTTTGCCTTCATTCAATGACCTTCAGAGACTTTTCATACTTAGTCTAAAGCCATGATTAATTGATTGAGATTAATTTTAATCTAGTTAAGTGAAAGTCTAAACTGGGGTAGGGTGCATCCTGCCTTATGGATGAACTAAGACAAAATTCTTCTGTAAAGTAAGGCATCTAGGAAAGAGTTCAGTGCCATTCTCTAGAGGTGGGGGAAACTCATGGAATACTATGTTTGGAAGAAGTCCAATAGTTAAGTCCTGGAGTTCTGAGCAAATACTAATAACATGTTATTTATAACAACATTAAATTAACAAAATCAACATAGATAATAAACAGATTTTTTTCATAAGGGAAATTTCCCTTTCACCTGCCCCACTTCTAGAAAGCAGTTACAAATCTTAATTGAGGCAAAGGGTAAACCAATATGAATAGATATTTTTTAAAAGAAATGCTTTTTTTAAACTTTTGTATAACATTCATTCACTCATTCATTTAAACTCTCTTAAAGAGCTACCTGACACCTGGACATTTATAATTAGTGTATTAATTGTTTGAATATGAATGGTGTTTATACAATGTTAATTGGTATTTGAAAGAAGTTACGATTTGACCTTGCAAGGATTTTAAATATTTTCATCTACATTAGCTTATCCTATAAATTTGTATGATTTACAAACACTTATAATCTTCGACAAAGAAAAATTCTGGTCCCACCTTGGCTAAATCAAATTCTCAGTAGGTGGAGTTTGAGTTAACACTTTTCTTTTGAGCAAGTTCCAACTTTTATTCTCTATACTTTGAATACTTTTTCCTTGCCCATCTCTTCCTTTGAAATATTTATCACCTGTCCTCCAAGACCTTTCTGAAATCCACTAGTCAAAAAAGATCTTTGTTTTTTGGGACCCAGATTCCTACTTCATACTTCTTTTGAAAACTTAACACATTACGTTTTGAATAGAAATCATTTGTTAATACATCTTCTTTGCAATATTGTAAAAGCCTTGAAGGCAGGGACTGGGTCATGTTTATCTTTAATTCTTCCTTAGCACCCGCCACAGTGCTTTTCCCAGAGTAAATGTTTGTTGAACTGAAATTATAGAAGTGTTCTTTGTGTGTTGTAGTGAAAAGTACGTGAGTTCTGGAGTAAGAGGACTTGAGGTCTGAAACTGCAACTGGTGTGACCTTGGACAAGTCCCCTTTCTTCTGGGGGGCGGGGAGCTTAATTTCCTAATCTGTAAAAATGAGGTGGTCAGGCAAATAGATTCCCAAAGGTTCCTACTTCTCAAATTCTATGACCTTATTAAAAGGAAAAAAGAGAACTACCTATACATATTCAGAGCTGCTTTATTTTAGTATAAACATGGATTAGTTATTGGGTGATGGTGCTAAGGGCTGAAGGTGTGGGTCTGTGGGAGACTCAAAGGAACTGGCACAAGCCCAAAAATACCCAAGGAGCAACTGATACTGTTTTGACATTCAAGAGCTTCATTCAGGATGAGGCAGATCTCAGTCTCCCTAGAATCACTATTATCAGGCCATCTTTTCTTTGCTCCATTTGTTTTCCCAAGATTTGTGATTCCATTAGCACTTCATCTGCTGGCAGATTACAACCTCTCTCTGCCTTAATAGATGGTCTTTAGGAATTTTCTATAGCCCTCAAATAGAACACACTATAGACAACTAGGTTATAAGCCTCCTCTCAACTTGAATGACAGCATAATGGCAATGAAAAACCTCAACTTTTTTACTCATAAAGCTTAGAGGTCTCATAAAACCCCCTTTACATGTATATAGAGGGATTCGTTGAATCACCAATAGGAGAAGCCGTTGTAAAGCTTCTGAGGTAGATGTCTATTTTCACCTGTATCAGAAAATGGTGGGTGATTCCGTGGGCAGAAACGGCAATTCCTGAATGTAGTAAGTTTAGTTCATCTCTGAGAGGCGCAGAATTTCCTCTGTTTTGTGGGTTGTTTGGGGCAGACTTGATGAGGCTGTGGTGCTTTCTTTGAAACTGGGTTATATGCAAAGAAGGAACACAAAACCTCTCTTTGAGGTTAGAGAGAGAGAGAGAGAAAGGGAGCTAGAGGTGACAGAAGCAGGATATAGAAAATCAAAATGGGCAAGAGGGTATTTCCATCATTCAATTAGAATAATTAGCTGCCACCAGATCACATGAATAGTGCACTGTGCCTGTGGAAGGTAATAAAGGCCAAGGAATTAGTCTTACTTTTCATAAACAGGAACAGTGATATAAGACTATTTTATTCATTTATACTTTTTTCTTTGTGAAAACACTTTTCTTTATTAACATCACATCTGTCTCTTGCTTCTCTCTACTTATAAGCAACTGGTGACAGCTTGCTTCTATTATTACTTAATTGCTAACCCTGTCTTTTCTAAACATTTGCTTTTGTAATACTAACTGTGCCTCTCTTACCCAAAGGCTTCTCAGGAATTTTTTGGAGGGTAGGGGAGAGCTCATCCTACTCTGTCCTACTTTGCCCATCCTATGCTCTTTAGAGCAAAGTATCTTATAACTTAACATTTCTGTGCTTTTAACTTTAATACATGATATAATATGTATACACATGTATTGTCAATACTAGATGCCTGTTGAATGTCTCCAACTGGAAAAAGATACCTCAGGGGCAGCAAGGTGGCACAGTGAATAGAGCATCAGCCCTGGAGTCAAGAGGACCTGAGTTCAAATCCAGCCCAAGACACTTAACCCTTACTAGCCGTGTGACCTTAGGTAAGTCACTTAACCCCAATTGCCCTTCCTTCCCCCCTCCAAAAAGCAAAGAAAAAAAGGATACCTCAAATTCTGCCTTTCCACAATCAAATTCGTTATTTTTACCCTACTTGTTTAAACCTTTCTCTCCTCCAAACTTCCCTACTACTTTCACAAACACTACCATACTCCCTGTCATTCAGGTTCAAAATATTTTCCTCTCCCTTGCCCCATATATATGAATTTGAACATCTTGCCCATTCTCCCTTCAAAATATTCCTTGTATTGTCTCCTTTTAACTCACACAGCAACTGTTCTAGTTTAATGCTAATCACCTCTTGCTTGGACTATTGCAGCTTCCTAATTGGACTCCTGACTTCTAGTTTCTCCACCTCTGCGATTCATCCTCTACATAGATATCAAAATCAATCAATAACCAAACATCTGTTAAGTACCTACTATGTTCCAGGCACTGCTATAGATGCTGAAGATGAAAAAGCAAGTCCTGTCTCCACAAATGGAGTCTGGGCTGGCAACAAAATCATATCAAAGAAATGGGAGACTGAAGTTGACTGTTGCCTCATATACCTGCTCATGGAGAGTTCTTCTTCGGTAAGTTGATTGATAAATGGGCAATAGAAAATGGGAACGAAAGCAGTCTGGAATAATGAATAAATAAATAATAAATAAATAATGAATAAATAATCCAGTTCTTGTTTTGGAGGAAGACACTGGGTAGGGAAATAGCCAAATAATTTGTGAGCTAGTAGCTCACAAAACATGGTCAGGTTCAGTTTATTTATTTATTTTTTAAAGACAGCCCGAGGTAATAAGCAGGAGAAATAAAAGTCAAGACAGATTTAGAATTGGGTGCCATACATTTTCTTTAGGCTGTTGTAATCCAGAAGCTCAGGACAGAGAGAAAGAACATAGGAGTTTATTGCCCCGGTTTTCTTGTGTTTCTCTCTCTCTGTCTGTCTCTCGCTGTCTCTCTCGCTGTCTCTCTCTCTCTCTCTCTCTCTCTCTCTCTCTCTCTCTCTCTCTCTCTCTTTCTCTGTCTCTCTTTTCCTCTTATTCATTACTTAGAAACCACTTTTCAGCAAATCTTGGATAAGGAGGAGAAAGGAAGAAGTAAGGACCAGCTGTACAAGAAGATAATTTTAGAGGTCACTGAGTACAGTTTGTATCACATATGAACGACTTTTGCAACAGCCTTAGTCAATCATTATACATTCTTCACTGTAACTTTTTCAGTGACTTAGAACATGCTATTTTAGGAGACATTCTCACTTAAAGATGAAGTCTTCCTCTCTTAGAGCAGTAGCTTTCTCACAATAGACACAGCCTGGAATAAAGATAGGAGGGGTCTATGGATACCATACTAGTGTGAATATTCCCTCAGAAAAGAGAGGGAAAAAATCATGAATTGTGTTTTTGCCATGACTCTTAAAGCAGCTCTAATCATGGAAGTACTTGGAGTCATACTTGGAGCATGATATAACATGTAAATAATGTGTTAAGGTATAAGCCTTTGACAGCTCAAAGATCTCTGAACTTAGATTTTGTCTTGCTTATTTTCATATTGAAAAATTTCATTCAGAAGTACATCTGACTTGAAAATATCTTATTTTAATTAGACTTGTTTCATTTATATTTAATTTCCAATGAGTTCCCAGCTTCCTAAGAGAGCTTTGGTTTGGTTTCAAGGCTGTTGGAGATGATCCCATGGAATAAGAAGAAGAAAAGTACTTTAAGTGGTATCAGCTCTGTGAGCAAATCCTACAGTAAAACATATGGTAGATATATATTTGATTTAGGAATCACAGTGCTTCAGATTGTCATGAGGGAGAGAGGTGGGGGAGCAAATATTTATTAAACTCCTACTATGTGCTAGGTACTTTATAAATATTATTTGATCCTCACAACAACCCTGTGAGGTAAATGCTATTATTACCCTCATTTTAAAATTGGGGAAACTGAGGCATACAGGTTACGTGACTTGCCCAGGTTCACATAGCTAGTAAGTCTTTGAGGTCAGATTGGAACTCAAGTATTCCTAAGTCCAGGCCCAAGACTTTATTCACTATGACAGACACCTAACTACTTCTAGTTATGGACTGTGAGTGGAAAAGCAAGGTTTGTTTGGAGGGAAAGTGTAACTATAGACTTGGGTTTTAGTCTTAGTTATAAATTACTAGGTGTTTCAATTTTCCTTTCTGTTTCCTTAATTTCCCAATATGTAAAGTGAAGGTACGCAAAAGCAAAACCTATTTAGAGCCAAGTCATGTTAAAGGAGGAAGCATTTGTTTTACCTCCAGTGTATTTCATTGGAAATTTCATTGACCAGGTGTACTTGTACACCTTTTGTAAGGGGATCACGCCTTTAGAGTTTTATAAAGGGCTCAGTATGTGGTTAAACTAAAGTTTGTGATTGACATTCAACAAATGTATCTTTTAAGAGAGGAAGAAATGCATACGTAAGTTGTATGTTAAAGTTAGACATTTTCTCCTTGATGGTTCTTACCTTTTAGTGACATGTATGTTTTGGAATTGACCAAGTTAGAGAAAATAATCTAATTAAGCCATCTAATTAATATGGTCTCCTACAATTCAATTCCACAAAAGTTTTCTTATAATGCATTTATATTTGGAAGTCCACTATTTTTATTTTTAAGTTGATTTGAGTTAAAGTTTTTAAATGGCATTATATTTTGTATTGAGGGAGCAAAATTGGACTCAGAGCCATGAAGACCTTAATTCAAATCTTGTTTCAGAAATATTTTGACATATGACCCTGAGCACTTAATTTCTTGGTGCTGCTACGCACCACCCTTAACACTAACTGAAGCAGAAGAGGTTTTGACCTGCATTGATAGAGTTTGAAGTTCCTTATCTCAACGAAATAATTGAGCCAGTCCTTATCCCTGACCTTTATATTTACTTCTCAGTGGCATTATAAGAGATGAACAAGAAAGTCTCAGCTATGTTCTTTGAGGTCCGGAGGGAATGAGAGGCTTTTAATACAAATGGTAAGTTACTTTGCCTTTGTGACAAATATGCAAATGGGAAATTCCAGTGTGGGCAGCAAATTTTATAAAAAGTAATAATTATCCAAAAATGTCATCTTCAAGGGTTTCCACTCTTTTTTCTTAAGTCTAGAAATCAATATTTGGCCAGAGAATTCCTAGAATAAAAACAAATACTCAAGAGATTGGTGACCTCTCAGTATTTCCACAATTCTGAGAAAGATGCCTCTAGCAATGTGCTGTGGTGACAATGGTAGGAGAAGATGTCTTTCAGCCACATCCCAGGAACCAGTAATTTAGAGATTATGAAACCACCCACACTGACTGATTTTTCACTTGACACAGTTTTACGCAGCAGCTTTGGGAAATTACAGACTGAAAAATTATGTTGTAAATCAGTGAAAAAATTTGTCTGCTGATGGCTTGTTTTAGTAGAGTTGTCAAATTGTCCACCGGACAATCAAACTGACATGTTATTTCAAGTCTTAGTTTGCTTTGAAGGAGATAGTTTGAGACAAGACATTCAGCTCATTAGAGTATTTTCTTCTCAGTATACTGACCACAGAGTCAAAATGCAGCATGTTGTAATACAACTTCTTTCCCACTCTACTAACACCAGGAATCATTTTAAGTCCTTCATCAAATGTTATCAATGGTCAGGAAAGATCTGAATTCTTCCGAAATATGTCTCCTTGGAATAATTTGTCATTTTGGGAAATGTTAGCATACACTCACAGGATCATATTACTTAATCTGATCTCTTGCTCAGCAGTATGGGCAGGATGTGGGTTCTGTCCATATCCTGGGTTCTATCCATAGCTTCTAGCCAAAATTATTCCAATTCTAAGCATTGTATCATGTGCATGTTATTCTTACAATTGTTTCAAATGAGCAACTTGGCTACAATATAGCTCAAGATAAATTATTTGGTGGGCAGGCATACCTAACCATTTGGCTCCCTTTTTTCTCTTTCCCCAGTCCTTTGCCCAACCCTCTCCCCGACTTTCATAAAATATTAAGTATATTGTCTTGTTTGGCTTAATAGTCTATCTTTTCTCCACCCAAATGGTTGCATTTATTTTTCTTTTTAAAAAAAGGAATATTAATTATAACGCATTTTATAGGATCTTATATCTAGCCTTTTTTGATGGATAGAAGGTGTTATGAAGTACACCTTCAACTTGGAAGAGTTGGGGGAGGAATAGAAAGGTTAATGAGAAAAAGAATGGTCCTTTATTTTCCTTTTTTTTTAATCCTTGTAAAAATCTTTGAGAAACTGTATTTCAAATCACATCAACAAATATAAATTCTATTGACCCAGATACATCATGGAGAAAAAATCCTCCTGACAAGAATTCTATAGACAGAATTAAGACATTTAAATCAGCCCTCTATTTTGACTATCAAAGTAGCCTTTGAGAAATATCAAACCAGAAATCAAGGAGATCTATCACTTTTCCTATTTCATAGTATAGATAGGAGTGCAAAATAGACATCTAAATGTATTGATAAAGAAAAGAGAATGTTTTTAAGATACTGACCAATATCTCCCTAATAATGAAGCATTATTATTACTATTGCCTTTCTTACAAAAAATAATTTAAGAATTTGAACAGGAAAGCCCAAGAGTCCAATTCAGTTATTTATAGATAGGAACCAATGAGGAACAAAGTGAAGTTTCAATGGAATCAGCAATAAAATCCTGGATTCAACTACCTTCCCTGAACTTGTCATTCTTATAGTTAAAAGTAAGCTTATACTTGCTGTTAAAAGAAGGAAGGGGTTTTATAATGGGATGGAATTATAAAACATTGTTTGAGGTTTTAAAAATATGCCATGTTTCCTTACCTCTTGCATAATGTGCTGCCATGAGTGAAGTGAATATTCCCCACATCAGAAGAAAGTTCCACGCCATCTCCCTGGCCCCTATATTTGTCCACCTGGAGCCGATGAAAAATGAAAGTTCCTCTTTCTCAGCACATCTCTTAGGGACCCCTCACCTCCTCATTGTATTCAGTCCAGAAGAGTAGGTTAAATACCTGTTTTGGGGAAGACCAAATAGACTTCTGAGAAGAAGACCCATTAACTAATAAGCTGTCTTGCTGAGGTCCATCCAATCCTTCTGACTAGTAGGACTCACTCTCTTTAATTAATAGTCACATTCTGCCAGGAAATCATGCTTGGCGCTCTTTCTCACTAGGCCACAAGTGTGTAGGAAGTGGTTTGATGACACTATAGTTTGTGGTAATTTTTCAGACTTGGATTTTTTTTTCCAATTTCAGCAACGGCAACAGTGCTGGTAGGGGCAGAACAGGGCTGACGTGAGGAATTTTATTTAGTTCCACATTTGGGTCCTTCGCACTGAAGAGGGAAGATATGGCCACTGCTTTGTGTGATCTCTAGGACAGCTAATATTTCTTGCCTGTCTTTTTTTAAAATACCTTTTGTTTTAACATCATACACATTTTCAAATATATCCCTTAACTCTCTGTTACATAGCAAGCCATTCCTTGTTGAAAAGATTAGAAAAATAGTTTAGCAAAACCAAACAACATATTGACCATACATGATAATATATGCTTGTATCTGTCATTTCTTAAACTGGGATTGGAAACCCTATGATATGCCTTGTGGCTGATTAGATGCCTAGTAGATACACTTGTACTATAGCGGGAGGCAAGGAGAACATGATTTTAAGGATGGAAGAGACCTTATAGCTCCTCTAATCAAGCCTCCTCATTTTACACAGAAACTTGAGGCTCAGAGAAGTAACTTGCTCGAAGTCACATGATTATTAAGCATCAGAATTGGGATTAAAACACGTCTTTTGACTTCACATCCTCCCACTGTACCATAAAAAAAGTTTGGCAAATGTGAACTTTACTAGTTCTATTACAGATTAAAGCCCCCTAAACATAAATACAAAAGTAATCAATCAAAATAATGTAAAATTATCCATGTTCATTTTCATAGATGATGTTATTGATATTTGTCTGTTTTCTTTCGCTGAAAGAGATAATTCCCACTCTGAATCCTCCCTTTCTTGTTTGATCCATTTCTTTTCCCTAGCCTAGGGTAAAACAGGAAAGCAAATTCAGCAATTCAAAAGTTGGTTCTGTTTTGATTACACATGTACTGTGTATGTGTAAGGGATACATCAAGAATGAGACTTTGAATTCTCTGGAAAGCAGCTGGGAGGAGTAGCTGGTCATTGACTTAATCCTAAGGGAGGAAGAGTAGAGGTAGACCTTAGTCATTCTGTGTTTGAATGAGAGAGAATTCAAAGGCAGGACTGGTCTGAAGCTCAGTGACTGTGGTCTGGAGAGCAATGTAACTGGGAATTGAACAAGATGTGTCAAGAGTTGCTCTCTCTGCTTCTGCCTGATCATGTGTGCTAGTTCAGCACTTTGGAACTTGAGGGATGATGAAATCCCAGTTACCTCTACTTTGTGCCATTTAAAACCTGGACTCCTTGGGAATGGTGGATTCTGTCATTGGTACTGAACAAGAGAAGTCAGTGTCTCAGTGGACTTGAAAAACAGAGTGAACCGTCCTCAGTTATCTTTTTCTCTTCCTATCTGAGGAACTTCAGAGTGCCCTTCTGTCCTTTTACTAGAGGAATGGGGGGAGGACAGGTCACCCTTCCCCCACTCTGGCCATATTTTAACTACTCCTGTGTGGTAAAATGAACAGGGCTACTCGATCATGTGAGCTTGAACCTGAGCCTTTGGTTACTTCTGCTTTATGCCTCTATTATACTTCTAGGATAAAATATAAAATCTTCTGTTTAGCTGTAAAATTCCTTCATGACCTGGCCTTTTTCTACCTTTCCAGACTTCTTACTTTTCTCTGCTACTCTGATCCAGTGACAATGGTCTTCTTTCTGTACTTCACAAGAATACTCCATCTTACTTTTCTGTGCCTTCTCATGGGCTGACCCCCAAGCCTGAAAACTCTCTCTCTCTCTGTCTCTCTCTCTCTCTCCCTCTCCCTCTGTCTCTGTCTCTGTCTGTCTCACTCCTCCTCCTCTGCCTCCTAGTTTTCCTGATTTCCTTAAGAATCAGCTCAAATTCCTTCTGTAAGAAACTTTACACAGTCTGCATCTAGTTAGCTCCACCCCAAAATAAGAGTGCCTTCCTCTTGAGATTCCCTTCCATTTACTCTGTGTGTGTCTTGTACATACAGTTGTTTGAATGTAGTCTCCCCCTAAGAATGTGAACTCTTAAGAATAGGGCTTTTCTTTGTTTCCCCAGAGCTTAAGAAAACAGCTTTACACGTAGGAAGAGCTTAATAAATACTTGTTGAGTTTTTCTTAACCTGATTATAAGTGTCCAAACAATGATACTGAGATCGACTTGTCCAGTTTTAGAGGCAATCTCAGGAGTTTAAGATTTTGGAGACTGGTGCGAATGATGGCAACAAAGGAAATTCCTGCACCACGGTGATCACTGACCAGAGGCTGAGTCCAAACTCTGGTCTAGCTTTTCAAAAGATGTGGATCAGGAGTTGTTTGGATATTGCAGAAGATGAAATGTAAGAACACCTGTTTAATAGTCTTACAAAATACTTCAAGTTCCAATGTTTAAGTTCTAACCTCTCAGCGAAGTTTAACGAAGGAAGTATTGGCACTTGTATAGCATGCTTAAGTTTCTGTCAATGAGCACTGCTTATAACAGATGTTATGTTACTGCATCTTTTACAAAAATCTTTCTGTCGATGTGAGCTGGTGAGACCATTCTCTATATAGCATTTATTTTGTTTTTAGGAAATAGCGCCTGACTTAGATTGTTCAGTTAGTACCTTTCAACTCCTTCCTTTTAAGGATACTAGCTAGACATGGGCCAAATCTAAGCTTTAAGTAACTTCATTACATTCTAATGTGGCAGAAATGGAAAATTGTGAGAAAGGGAGGCTAACATCATTCATTAGCAAATAGATTTTCTCAACACTAACCCCAATCCCCTCATGTGCATGAATACGGAGCAAAGGAACCCCTTATGGGAGGAGAGAATGTAATGCTCCAGACCTTATGCTTAGTGGTAGTTTGTTATTATTATGATAGAATCAGGGGATTTTAAGCTAGAATGGACTTTAGACACAGTTTAGACACAGAAATCCCTTAATTTTACAGATGGAAAAACACTGACATTAGTTTCATCTCCTATTTTCACATTTTAATTAATACCTTTTGTTTTTGCAACACATTTATTTCTGCATATAACCCTCACGTCTCCACTCCCCATTAAACCATCTCTTATAGCAAAGATTAAAAAAGAAAAAAAGTTTTGTAAAACTAATCAACATATTGACCTTATTTGATCACATTATTGAGCATTTTCCTAGCATTATATCTGGGACTAGCACTTTTAAAACTAGGATCTGAAAACCCCTTATCATATCTTGTGCCTGAATAGGTGGCTAGAAGACAATGCTGCACCATTGGAAGAGGATAGGAAATCATGGGACCATTGATTTAAGGATGAAAGGGACCTTGTATGTTATCTGGGCTGGCTTCATTTGATCAGTGTGGAAACAGAGGAAAATGAAGCAATATATAGGTAGTAAAAATGATGGACTCAGGATTCTAGTTCAGACCTTCTTACTTCAAATCCAGAAGTTCTTTCCAATGTACAATGAGATATAGGGATGATGTCCAGAATGTCTTCCTAAATAGGTTGACTATAGAAGATATGACTGAATGTCCCTGTGAATACAAAAATAGGCAGGTTTATTACACTAAACACTAAGGGAGAGGCCCCAAATCTATAAACAGCAGTCCCTGTGCTCAGATGCATAAAATCTAGAAGGGAAAATAAGGTGTGTGTGCATGAAAACATAACTAACAATAAAATACAACAAATGATAGTGTGTAATATTGACAAGAAGTACTCTTGGCAGCATGAGGAAGAAGAAAATTCTTTGGATTGGAGTGGTCAGAGAGAGGGAGATCTGAGATATCTTTGAAAAATGGGTGTGCTTTTGATAAGTAGAGAGGAGAGGGTTAGGAATTCCAAATTGAAGAAATGTTATAATTAATCATGGTGGTATAAGATAGCAAGATTTTTATGTGAAAGAAACAGCAGACAAGCCAGATTGTCGAGAGCTAAGGAATTTTGTGGGGGAATAGAGGAGACAAAGTTGAAAAAGTTTATGTCCTTGAATGCCATACTTAAGAGTCTGGACTGTAGGTCACAGGAAGGCAGTCAGCATTTATATAGGGCCTGTCATGTGTCAGGCCCTGTGGCAAGTGCTTTTTACAAATATTATCTCATTTGATCCTCATAGCAACTCTGAGAAGTAGGTGCTACTCTTATCCCTGTTTAAAATACACCTGTTTCTTATTCCTCTTATGTAGTTGTGGAAACTTAAGCAAAGGTGAAATGACTTGCCCAGGGTCACACAGCTAGTAAGTGTCTGAGGCTGCATTTGAACTCAGATCTTCCTGACTTCAGGTCTAAAGCTCTATCTACTGCACCACTAGCTGACACTAATAGACAATGCTTAGAATTTCCTGAGAAGGGAATTCTCATGAATATAACAATTTAACCACATTTATCTCATGGTTTTATAAAGGATGAAAGGAGGAAAGACAAGCAAGAGGTAAGATATGATTGGCAATGAGAGTGAAATGGAAGAAATATTTCAAACAAAAACCTTTTTTTGGGTCTTATCTCTCTTATTTTACTATGTTATTTTAAAAATTATTTTTAATTTGTGGAATAAAAGAAGCATTTTCATAACACAGTACAATAAAAAACATGACTGTATGTGAAATTGCAAATCTGCTATACACAATTTGCTATTCCTTTCAAATATACCATAAAATGATCATGTAAATTTCTTTTTTTCCTTCCCTTCCTTCTATGCCTCAGATTTAGCTACCATTAAACACAAATAGGCATATTTATATAAAATTATTCTATACATACTTTTATTTACCAGTTCTTTCTCTGACTCTAGACAGCGTCTTTCTTCCTATATCCTTTATAATTTGGGTTATCAAAATAATGCCGTTATTATTACACTATTATATGTATTATAATATGCTATTATACTATAATACAACGTTCTCTTGGTTCTGCTCATTTCACACTTTATTATTTTCATGCAAATCTTTCCATGTTTTTCTAAGATAATTGAGTTTATCATTTTTATGGCACAGTAAAATTCCATCATAATCATGTACCACAACTTTTTCAGTCATTCCCCAATTTATGGGCATCCCTGAAATTTCCAGTTCTTTTCTACCACAAAGTGAGCTGCTGTAAACATTTTTAGAAAATATAGGGTTTTTTTCTTTTTCTGTAGTCATTTTTGGAAATAGTCCTAATAGTGGTATTGCTTGGTTAAAGAGTATAGGTAGTTTAATAACTCTTTTGGCATAATTCTAAATTGTTTTTCTTTTTCTTTTTTTTAACTGGAAAAATAATCAAGCTTTTGTTTATTTTTTCACTTTGGTTAGTTCTAATAGTTTTTTTATGTTTGATTTGTTTATTTGCTTTTAGTTTACAAGATTCAGTTCCAGAATCTCTTGAGTTTCAAATTTTCTCCTCTCCCTTTCCTTCCCCCCCCCCACCTATGGTGGCATACAATCAAGTTTAGGATCTGCAAATACTTTCACATTGGACCAAATTGTTTTTCAAAATGGTTGGATCAGTTTACAACTTCACCAACAATGAATTAGTGTCTCAAGTTTTTCACATCCCCTCCAACATTTGTCACTTTACTTTTCTATCATTTTAGCTAATCTGATAGGTGTACAATGATATCTTAAGGTTGTTTTAATTTGCATTTCTCTAATCAACAATGATTTAGAGTATTTTTTCATACGCCTATAAGGTGTTTTGATTTTTTCATTGCAAAACTGCCTGTTCATATCATTGGACAATTTATCAATTAGGGAATGACTCAAATTCTTATAGATTTGACTAAGTTCTTTATATGCTTCAGATATGAGACCTTTATCTGATAAACCATCTATAAAATTTTGCCCCTAATTTTCTGCTTTCCATCTTGGTTACATTTGTCTTATTTGTACAAACCCTTTTTAATTCAATATAATATAAATGATCTATTTTACACATAACTTTGCTCTCTATCTTTTTTATTCATATATTGTTCACCTCTCTACAAGTCTGAAAGTTCTTTCAATATAAGAATTATTTTTATTTAGTATCCATGGACTGTATCTGTACCACACTATTCTTGAAGTATAC
This sequence comes from Pseudocheirus occidentalis, assembly GCA_028646575.1. NCBI lineage: Eukaryota > Metazoa > Chordata > Mammalia > Diprotodontia > Pseudocheiridae > Pseudocheirus > Pseudocheirus occidentalis. Next base: position 164,713,222 of record CM053597.1, on the reverse strand, counting down.
CTTCAATCGAAGTTGATTTACTGAATGATGCCTGATTGACTTTGTTTTAGAAGTAGTTTTTATTTTTTTTATTGCTAGGATTTAATGGTACCCTTTGAAATAGCCTAGTCAAATGCATGACCCTCCACTACATATCTGAATTTTCAGAGTAGGTCAGTAAACTTGTACTTTGAATTTTTTTTCGCATTTGCTTTAACATCTCATTTATTGAACTTCAGCAACATTGTAGTCCCGAATACTTTCAGTGAGTCAAAGCATTATTCATGGAAAAAAGGAGAGAAAATATAAAGTAAGATAATTTGAATAGGGGAAGGAAGGGGAAAGAAGAATAAATGTGGTAAAGTGCCATAAATAAATATATCAGTGATTCTCATGAGCTCTCAAACCTTTCAAAAAATTATGTATAGGGGGTAAAGCTATCTCTGTACCAAGAGTCTTAATGAGGTAACAGTTGGAAAAATTAATAGCAGAGAAGGATAATACCTGATCCCTAATGCATTCATTCTGTATACTCTCCCTTACCGGGTGGCAGAACTAGACCTACAGATTTGTGCTCTCAAATCCAGTCAGCATTCCCCTTGCCACTATTGTAGTTTTTGTCAACAACTTTCACATACTACAACAGATATGTTGGTGTGACTAAAAACTCAAGTCTGATCTCCCCCCTACCCCCATAGGAAGGAGAAGGTATAGAAAAGAGAAGTATGCTCTGCCTGAGGTGGTGGCATGTAAGCTGGTCTGTATAAGGGCTCAACCAGATAACTAAGGAACAGAGGGCTAGGGATAGGGGACTGGCATATGTATGAAGTTTTATGAGACTGGAAGGAAAAGGGATTAGTTTTGGGTAGAAGCCAGTTCTATGTCTCAAGAAGTCATTTGCAGCAAAACCTGAGGTTGTTCAAAAGTGAATTCCCCAGTTTGAGAGGATGCTGAGACAGCTTTGAAATTCAGCCATTGAAGGATCCTCCATCAAAAGGGAAGGAGAGAGAAAATGAGTAATAGAGGGCTCTAAGGAAAAAAAGAATGAAATAATCAAATATCTAAGGAGGAAGAAAACTCTGTTAAAAACTTTGAACAGATAAACCATTTGGTAAAATATTAATAACAGAAGGGAAAGTGGTCTTCAGAAAATCTAAATAAGTCCAATAGATATTGAAAGTGAATAGATATTGAAAGAAAAGGAAGATGAAACAACATCTGAAGAGATTGAGAACCCAAGAAAGCAAGGTGCCCTAGCAGGATGTTTCAGAATGATTTTGGAGAGAAGCAAGAATCATGAAAGCAGATTTTATGGCTTGAACAGCAGAAATATTTGATAAAAGAGAAAAACTTGAAACCATGGTGGTTAAATTGAATAATTCTAAGAAAATTTGAATAATACAAGTCTATTCTATGCCCCCAGAATCTACAGAAGGGAATAAATAATATGTTCTAAGACAAAAGAACTCAAGATGCTACCCAAAGTAACATACTCTGCAAACCTGAGCATAATGGATGATGAAAAAAAAATATTAACATTCAATAAAGGAAACATTTGAAAATTTACTAGCACACACACTCACACACCCACTCTCCACCCCTCAACCCCCCACCCCAAACAAAAAAGAGACCAAATGAGATAATTTTCTTTGCAAACACCCCAGACAACAGAAACATGAGAAAGGGAAACAAATACAACACATAGGGAAGGAATAAATCATGAAATAAATCACCATGGAGGAAAAAAAGGAAAAAAAAACCCTAGAAAGAGAAAGACACTTATGGGTTTAAAAACAACAATAACAACAACAAAACAATGGAGGGACCATTAAGAGATTGAATTTTAACAGGACACAAAGAAACTAGAGTAGAACTGGAACTTAAATAAAAGTCATGATGATAGAGGCACAAGCCTGAAAAATCATGGACATCCTGCCCCATAGCATCCTGCCTACAGGTGAATTCATGATCTTTTTATAGGACTAAAGAGCAGAATGGGAGGGCATGTAAAAGGGGTAAGTGAACAAAGAATAGAGAAGAAAACCATGATGTACCCTAATCAATAAGATGGCAACAATAAGGGAATCATAGCTACTGTAATCTCTCAAAAAGAGGGTCTAGAGCAGAATAGGTGACATGGCAAATGGAGGAATTGAAATAGGGGAAAGGGACAAATCTCTATACAATAGTCGGAGGGTCTCACTGTAGAGCACTTTCATAGGGGAAGAGGATAAAGGTATACTCTCTCTCAGCAATAAATAGAACTTTTATAAAAATATATTATATTAAGGTACAATATAATATATTATATTATATATTAAGGCACAATCTCTTACGTATAAGAAACCCACTTAAAAAAAAAGCCAGGCATACATAGAATAAAAATAAAGTGTTAGAACAAAATTTAGCATACATCAAATGAATCTAAAAAAGGGTGGTCAGTAAAGGTATAATAGTTCTCAGCACTAAATAGAACTTTTACATAAATTCACATTGCGTTTAGGTGCAATCTGTTACTTATAAGAAAAACACTTAAAACCCCCCAAAGATATACACAAGAATAAAAATAAGGGATTGGAATAAGATTTAATCACATGAAGTGATTAAAAAAAAACAAGAGTTGCAATCATCCTGTAAGACAAAGCAAAAGCAAAAATTCATGACATAAGAAGAGGTAGACAAAGACATGACATCATGCTGAAAGTATAGATAACAAACCAATATTAATATTAAACTTATATTGTACTGTGGGAAAATTTTTATTGCGTTGTTTGAACCTTGTCCTGCACGGCTAAGAAACCAGACCTGTTGCTTAGAGACCAGATTTGTTTAATGGTTAACTTTTGACTACTGGTTATCCTGATTCCAAAAAGAACCTTCTAGGGGACCAAAGGATGGCTATGTGTTTTATCTGGAAACTGCCTGTGTCTGGCCAATCACTGATTGTTTCCTTGCTCCTTTGTTTGAATCCTATATAATATGTAACTTATAGACACTTGTGGGGAGAGAGGGAAAGTGGACTAAATTATTTCAGTTCTGGATTTTGTTCTCTGACACATCAGTTATGGTGTCAGAAGCTGGATCTGGTTCACAACTAGAAGGGTGTTACCTTCGTAGACAGGTTCAACCTGAACAATGAGAACTGTGTAAGTAATCTGAGGGTTTGAGTGGAACACAGTCCTTGTTCCTTTGTCTAAACTTTACATAATATAAGGGACTGTGTAATACCTTGACATGGGGAATTATTTAGGGCAGGGTTGAAACTAGCCTAACCACCCTAAGTGGCAAATTATTAATCCTCTTGAATTGATCAACCAAGGGTTTGGGGATGTATATTTGTCATCTATTAAGTTTGGCCAGCAGTCTTCTGGCAGATATTTATCTGTCTCTCCCCTTTTTTCCTTTTTCTGTATTTCCATCAATCTTCCCATGACAGTTAGAAATAAACTGTATACCTGGTCTGTGATGGTGTACTGGTGACAGCCATCCTGATGTCCTGGTGAGCATGGTACAGTACGAGATGTAGAACTCCAAATGCCAGGGCTTCCAGTGAAACCACGGGACCTGCTGGGAGGTCTTTATCTTTATCCATTTAGTTGACAGAGTGACTGTGATGAACTGTTTGCTTAACATTGTTCCTATACTAATTAACTTAGGACAACCCCAGATTAATGAGGGAAGCCTGAATGCATAGTAGTGTAGCACCAACACAATATTCATAGAACTGACAGTGACCATGAATACTCTGGCCTAATTCTAAATTGTAAAATATAACAGATTCTCAATATAGAAGACAGAAGCAAAACATTTATTCAGACAACAGAAAACCAAATCCCAACACCAGGAAACCAAATCCATCACAGTAACAAAGAAGTTAATGTATCATACATAGCACAGCAGAGAGCCACACCATCATATAGCCTATCCACAAACAAACATTCACAAGCCTAACTATCATAGCAGGGTGCAGACAAACACTCAAAAGCCTAGTTCTCCTTGGGTGCATCCTCTCCTCCCTCCAGCTCTAACTGCTCTGACTCCTGGTTTCCTTGGGCTCTGCTCCATTCCTCAGCAAGCTCCTCCCACCACATGCTCCATGTGATTACATTTGGTCTATTAGGGGTCAGGGAAGATCTTTAAATTCCCTTAGGCTTATTAAGGTGGCAGAGAAGATCTTCAAAGTATCATTACCATTACAACTAGTCAGAATAAATTGAGCATTCACAGGCCAGATGTCCATACCTCAATAGCAGGGAACTCCTCTTTTTTTCTCTGTCTACCCTTCCTTTGAATATCTCAGGAAAATCTTTGTCTTGTGTTATGTCTACTGTCATCTGTAGATTTTGCTACCTTGAAAGATTTCTAAGAGAAAAATGTAGCCAACCATGAAAAATGCTGTGTTAGGAAAAAAACAGAATAGGAGTTTTGGGTCCTGGGGAAGATTAATGAAGTTTCATACTTTAAACAGTTCTCCTAGCTTTCTTTAATCTGATGCCAAAATCTCCATCTCAGTAAGCAGAGACTCCCATTTTAGGCTTTCCATAAGAGATAAGATTTTAGGAAGAAGAAAAAAACTGCAAGATACTTCCTGTCATTTCAGCCCTGGCCAGATTGGGATTATACAAATAAAGTCAGAAAAGGAAAGATTTCCTTTTTTTCCAGGGAGCCTTTTCCTAGTTTGTAGAAATTTATGGCATTATAAACTAATTGGAGACTTTTTTTTTGCTGAAATGTAATATTTTTTGCTGTAAAATTTAAAATTGTGGTTTGAAGATTTTTGTAAATCTTGGACTATTTTAAGAGGAAGTGAAAATGTGAGACTGCCACTATAGTTCTTTGTAACAGAACTAATGGAAAGCAGAGGGCTCCATACTTTGACATGCCTACAATTAATGACTCTTGGTAAAATTGAATGTTGAATGACACTGTTTATGATCATAAATTGAAGTCTGACTTGATTATTTGTCCTAAAACTAGAGTATAATGCAGTCTCATTTAAGTGAAACAACTGCGACATTTGACCCTCTCTAGGTATATTAGACTTTAATGGAAAATATACTTCACATTTGGCATTAAGGAAAAATGCTTAGAAACTGCATGAATGTGTAAATTACATGCAGAATGCAAATTATTCTATAATGGTCTTTTGAATAGAATTAGTGTAGAATGCCAAATTAATAGTTGAATGCAATAATTTACTATGGAAGATAATTTGGACATGCACTCAACTGAATAGATGTTATTTGACTGGCAAAAGTTTGTATTATGTTTTAAAAGTCCATAATGTTATTTATAGTTTTGACTTTGAATTTTTCTTGTGATTTTGGGGAAGCCATTGTTTGAGGAATGCTGTTAACTTGAAAATTAATTCCTCTTTTGATAAGATTGTTGGCATTATGGTAAAAAAAAATCTGTCATGTATTTAATTGGGCATATTATGCTTAAAATGAATAATTATTATTTAGAGTTTGGAAAAATACTACAGGTTTTATAAATATCTGTGAAATTCTTTGAGGACTTGCCATATTTTTCTGTCCCCTAAATCCTTACCCTTAGTGGGGTGATAAGTCTTACTAACTCTGTGAGAGAAGATGCTGAGAGAATATTGTAAAGTTCTAAAAGAATGAAGTGGTTTAATGAGAAACTAGGATATCTCCTAATTGAAGTTTAGAGGCTTACAAGTTTATTTTATAAAAAGTGATTTTTTTATCTGATAGATTGTTGGACCATTGCTTATGAAAATTATGAAAGTAGGGTGCCTAGGTGGTGCAGTGAATAGAGCACTGGCCCTAGAATCAGGAGGACCTGAGTTCAAATCCAACCTCAGACACTAACCATGGGACTAGCCATGGGACCTTGGGCAAGTCACTTAACCCCAACTGCCTTCCAAAAAGCAAAAAGAAAAAGAAAAAGAGAAAAAGAAAATTATGAAAGTATATCTGGAATAGTTGTGTAATGAAGTTATAACTTTGGATCTAAATATCTCAGATTTAAAGACTTTATTTTTGATCTTAGGGATTAATGTACAACACCTTCAGATATGGATGTCTATCAGCCTCAAGACTTAGAGTGGCAGTATTTTTCTGGGTTTTGAGTGAACTACCACGGGAAACTCCAGAATGTGATTATCTTCTCAATTTCTAATGATTGAATTCTGCCTCAGGATAGATTTGAACTAGAAAGGATGAATAAGATTAGGCTTGTATGTGTTTATTGTTAACTCTTATTGCAATAACAGAGAATAACAGCTATACCTAGCCCTAAGATCTGAGGAAAAAGTTCTATAATTTGATATTTTTCTAAGTTTCGAATTCAGTCATGATTTTCTGAATTGTCATAAAGCCAATAATCTGCCATTTAAGGGAAATGCCGTGTGCTACTCAAAGAGAATGTAACTTGAGAAATGCTACAGATGGATGTCTGTGCCTGGGAAGGTTGAGAGATAACCTTGCAAATGAGATAGTAGTATCTTCTCGACTCATTCCCCCCATTTTTCTACTTCCTTTTGAACAGAGAATTTTTCTATCTGGTTAATTTTGAATCTGGCTAGGTGTAAATGGTTATTACCTACAACTCACCTAGAATTCATCAGAGCTAAGGAAGTTTTATTCTGAAATTTGGTCAAATTTTAGTTCAGTCTATGCTCTAGACAGTCTTGGTATTGTTATAACCATTTCCCTATTTTTTCCTTTCAAAGCAAATCTCTATAATAGGAGCAGATGAATTATAAAATATTGTGTGTATATGAATTCTATTGTTGCAGTATTGACATCTGTTAGTTACTATAATGAAGTGCTGTAACAACAGTCAAGGCAGCACACCTGGGGGCTTCTGCTGTGAATAATTTTAAGGGTCTAATCACAAGGTATAAAAAGGACTTTATTCAGAACTAAATGTTATTCAGGAAACTAAAGCATTCACAACTCTTAACAACAAAATAACTTATTACTAAGGAGGCCACATAGCCTTAAACAAAACATATCATTCAGTATATAACACTCAGCATGTAGCATGGCACACAGCACATATCATTATATTCATTATGTAACATATATACTTGTTTATACAATCAGGGGGTTCCAGGCCAGGGTCTTCCCTAGCACAACACATCCCCAGCATTAGCAGAGAACACAAATACCCTCCACCCCTAGGTCACAGTAGTTTACAATCCCCTCAAAACAAAATGTCAAAGTAAAGTCTTCTTGAAGGTGTGTCCTTCTACTAATGTTGCTGTTGCAGGCTCCCACCTCGCACCCTTACTGATCCTGTCTTACTGCAAAGTTTTCACCTCGACTAGAGGATGACTTCTGAGCCCTGTGGTTCCTTCTCCATGGGCTGACCTCTCCTGGCTCTTGCCTGGGTTTACATGTGGGCAGCTCTGCTCCTGCTCCTTGTTTCAGCTCATGGGGGAAGGGACTGTTCCATTCCAGTCTCTCCCTTCTCTTGTCTGATAGCGGGCTTCAGGGGCTCCTGCCCCTAGCTTCTTTCTTTGGGAAAACAAAACTTAACAGAGAAACAGCAATATTTACACACATTGCCAGCACTGCCATCTCAATTCACTTTCAAAGCCCAGAGGCTCCTTGATAACAGCTCTTAAAAGGAGCTTAAGCTGAGCCTCCTTCCCAAGAGCAGGTCTGCACTACAGCTCAATTCACTTTCACAACCAGGAGACTCCTACAGAGAGTCTCTGCTGCTGCTCCCACCACTAGCCTTCTCAGTGCTTAATCCTCAATGCTCATTTTCTTCATCATTTTAATTTTCCCTTCACAGCTCAATTTTCTTTTTAATTCACATTCATAGCTGGAGGGGGTTGGGTGGAGGGGGGGTATCCCTTAACAATGGCTATACAGAGTCAGGACATTAAGAATTCTCAGGTTAAGTGTTCTTTCTGTGAGTGAGCCTCAAGGTGATATCAATCTTCCAACTTAATACAGTTTTACTTGGCATCTGATTGGTTCATTGTGGAAAGCTGTTGTCTCTAGCCCACCTGCATAGTACCTGATTGACTGAGCCCACATGTGTAGCCCTCATGCTGAGCACTGAAGCTCGGTACTTAACTGGCCCCAGTGCCCAAAGGCAGGAAAGCCTTGGAGCCTCAGCACCTAATGTGTTATAAACCAATCCTTCAGATGCCTGAGGCTGGGAAACTGAACTTCAAAAGAAAAACAACAAAAACCCACTTTGCTTGTGGTTACAGATGCAAATATAAAAGATCTTATTGCTTATAATTTTCTGTTTTGAAGTTGTGGTATACTACTAATTATATATTGATGTCTAAGGTTAGGTAGAGTATCTCATTCTTTCTGGATGGTTTCAGGATCATAGATACTATAAGAGGAGGTAAGACAATTAGGACAAAGATAAGATAATGAGAAAAGCAACAAAATTAGACTACTTTCTTTAAGAACTAACACACACACACACACACACACACACACACTCAAAACTGTCTTTCAAATGTTTCTATTAAGAGCAATGACAAAAGTATAAGGTTATCTCCATAAGGTTTGGACTGGTTTTTACCACATAAATTAGTTATTGGAAAGCCACATTTAAGAATGGCACCCTTCCACAACTGCCTTGGGTATGAGGCCTAGTTTCAGAATTTCTAAGGCAAAATGGATTAGGCAGTCACAGACTGGGACAACTAAGACACAAGTTGAAATAAGTTGATTGAATGTAGCTTATTCTGTAACCTGACTTAGTTTACCTATAGAGTCTACTTAACTAGGTTTGTTTCCTTAGGGGATATGTGAGATTATAATTTAGTTTACCTAAATTCCCTAACCTAAAGCCCCTGATGTTTATTCAATTTGATCCTTCTGACTATGAGTTATGACCAGTCTTGTTCCCATCACTCCTTAAAAGAATTCCATTAAACTCTAGATAAGATGACTTAGGCTACTTGAGTTATTAACTTAGCTATGTACTTCTGTACTTCTGTAAATCTTGGGCATTAAGCCCCAAAGGGGAAGAACTATAAGAAAACTTTACTATATTTTTTAGTATACTATACTTTTGCTTAGAGACCAGATTTGTTTAAAATTTACCTCATGATTTCAGGTTATTCTGACCTCAAAAAGAATCTTCCAGAGGAACAGAAGGCCAATGATGTGTCTCATCTGGACAATTGGCTTCCATGCTGACCAATAGGCTATCCTTTCCTTATTCATTTGTTTGAATTCTATATAATGTGTAACTTACAGATCCCAGAGGCTAGAGGACCACTCATTTTTGGCTCTTTCCTCTGTCAAATGACTTAATAAGCTTCTTTCTAAATTATTTCAGTTCTAAATTATTTGTGCTCTGCCACATAACTCTGAATATTTTAGCTTCTAAATCATAAGAAAAAATTAATCTAATTAGAGGAAAACATAGACAACAAGAACAATAGTGGCAAGAGATTTTAATCTCAGTTTTGGACAAATCTAACATAAACTTCTAGGATAAGAAGAAAAGTTGATTGAGAAAAATCTTAATATCAGATTTCTCAGCTAAGTGTTTGATATCTAAAATATATAGAAAGTCAATCTTTATTATATGTGTATATAATATGATCAAAAGCCATTATTCAATAGGAAACGATCAAAGGCTATGAACAAGTAGGTCTTGAAAGATAAATTGAAAACTGTTAATGAGGACATGAAAGAATGTTCTAAATCACTAATAAAAAAGAGAAATGCAAATCAAAACAACCCTGATGTTTTACCTCACGCTTAGGAAATTAGGTAAGATGGCAAAAGATGGTAAGAGTCAATACTGGGGAAGTTGTGGGAAGGTAGAGTTCTTTGCCTAGGGTATTGTTAGTGGAGCTGTGAACCAGAACAACCATTTTGGAAAGCCATTTAGAATTATCTACTAAACTGTTAATATCCAAGGTTTATACCTTCAAAAGGCCATTGATAAGAATAAAGTTTCCATATACAATAAAATATTTAGAGTAATACTTTTTGATGGGTAGTAAAGACTTGAAAACAAGGTAGACGCTCATTAATTAGGGAATAACTAAGCAAACGAATTGAATGGAATATTACTGTGCTGCAAGAAATTACAAATGTAATGAATAGAGAGAAGCATGGAAAAATTTACATGAACTAAGGAAGACTGAAATGAGCCAAGAAAACAATAGACAACATGATATAAGTGGAAAGTACAGCTACGAAACAACCAAAAGTAAATATTGCAAAATTACAGCAAACAAATATGGCATGAAAAAAGAACATGTGGCCATTCAGTGGCCTCAGAGCCATGGGCTGCCAAACTCTAATCAGTGTACAGACACTGTTCATAATGAAAACTGAAGTTTGCAAAGTATCAAAGCCACTTATTGTTGATTTCATTAAATGGAAAGAGGCAACAGAACATAGTGAACAGACAGTTGGTTTCAGAGCCAGGAAGTTCTAGGTTTAAGTTGTACTTTTGTTATTTACTTGCTATTTGAACCTTAGTAAATCACTTAGACCAGCGGTTCTCAACCTGTGGGTTATGTTCAATTTGTAACAATGAAAATACATCCTGCATATCAGATATTTACATTACGATTCATAACAGTAGCGAAATTAGAGTTAGGAAGTAGGAACGAAAATAATTACATAATTTTATGGTGGTGGTGGGGGGTCACCACAACATGAGGAAC
>CM053597.1:164665231-164693492 GCA_028646575.1 Pseudocheirus occidentalis | reverse complement strand
ATATATATATGTATACATACATATGTCTATATAGGAGAGTATATATGCATATGAATACATGTGGGAGTGTGTGTGTATATATATGTGCATATACAGATGGCACAGGATTAATTTAATAGGAAGGGATATTTTAAAAGGTGAGATTGAGAGGTGGGAGAGGAATAGAATGAGAGGAGGCAGGGAGAGACAGAATGGGGTCAATCATTTCATATAGAAGAGGCAAGGGATATCTGTTACAATGGAGGGGAAGAACAGGAAGGAAAAAAGGGAATGGGTCAACCTTATTCTCACTGAATTTGGCTTAGGAAGGGAATGACATACACTCTAAACTGAGTATCTTGCCCTGCAGGAGAGTAGGGGGGAAGGGGATGAGAGGGGGGATGATGGAGGGGAGGACAGTTTGGGGGTAGGGTTGTTAGAAGCACACACTTCTGTAAAAGGACAAAGTAGAGAATAGAACAAGGAGAAAAGGAGAGAAATATTATTAATGTTACACAAATATGCCCATTGTGGAGATGTTCTGCGTAACTACACATGTACAGCCTGTATTGAATTGCTTGTCTTTCCAGTGGGGGTGGGTGATAAGGGAGGAAAGGAAAGAATCTATAATTTAAAGTTCTAAAACCATATGTTTAAAAATATGTCTATATATACATAAAATTATTATTTACATGCAACTGGGAAGTAAGATATACAGGCACTAGGATAGGGAGATCCATATTGCTGTACCTGAAAGTCGGAGGGGTGATGGGGAAGGGGTATATAGTGGGATCGCAGTTTTGAAGGATGGGTAGGGGAAAGATGGGGAGAAAATTTGAAACTCAAAATCTTGTGGAAATCAATTATGTAAACTAAAAATGAACAAAAGTTAATATAAAAAATAAAGAGGGAATGTAGGTAATAAAGTGAGGAATGTGAGGAATTTGAACTAATCCTAACTCTAACAGGAAGGACAGAACTGTATAACCTCACCCCTGCTTCTGTATAGTGTGGGTGTTTCTAGTGAGCACCACACCAGCTTTCTCAAAGAAGTGTAATAAATGCCTTCCTCTGCCCACTCTGTTTTGGACTTCTGTCGGTGAGAAGGGGTTTGTTGTATTAAGGGATATATCATGTAGATATTTCCAAGGGAAGCAGTGGACAGTGGAAGCTCATCCAGGCTAACTGACCCTACCTGGGAAGTTCCATTGAAGAGGGTCATCATAAAATGATGAGGTATAGGGTTAGGGGTGTGCGAGACCCCTAAATACCGACATGCTGGGTCCTGCCAAATGAATTCAACTCAAGTCTTCTCTCAGCCAAAGAAAAACAAAGGTTATTAAAAGTTAGTCATACTGGGTGGACTCTTAAGGAGCCTTGGTATCTGTGATGCTTGGACAAGTGGGCCAGAATCATTTGACACAGAGCAAGTCTGTGCTAGAAAATTCTATGGTGTTCTCACATCACATGGAGACAAGATGGGGTCTTATATACAGAAAGGTTGTGGGAAGAATCTATGGGTATTCCAGAAGAGGGCTTTGGGGAGGGTCTTCAGAAGGAGTCAGATGAGGTCAGACTCTCGTAAATGAGTGATTAAGGGTGGGAAGTTGTTGGAGGCTACCTGGACATGAGACATCATCTGCAAGGATCAAAGGTGAGAGCTAGCAGGGCTAGGCTAGGAACAAAGGTTTGGGCCCAGCTATAATGAAAGCCTTATGGCCTCAGGCAAATGCCTCATCAAATGGGAAGATTCAATCAGAGTTCAAGGGGGTTCCCAGAGCCTGTACCTCATGATTTCCATAGTCATATTAAGGGATATATCGTGTGGATCTTCCTAAGGTCTCCCAGGGAAGCAGTGGACAGTGGAAGCTAGTCTAGGCTAACTCACTGACCCTGCCTGGGAAATCCTGTGATCCCCACAGCCATGTGGGTGTTTCTAAGGGCACCCAGGGAAGCAGTGGACAGGGGAAGTTTGTGGGGTTTTTTTTTTTGGCTTTTTGGAGGGCAGTTGGGGTTAAGTGACTTGCCCAAGGTCACATAGCTAGTTTTTGTGTTAAGTGTCTGAAGCCAGATTTAAACTCCTGACTTCAGGGCCAGTGCTCTATTCACTGTGCCACCTAGCCGCACAACAGGGGAAGTTTGTCCAGGCTAACTCCCTAACCCTTCCTGGGAAGTCCTGTGATCCCCACAAGCATGTGGGTCTTCCTAAGGGCACCCAGGGAAGCGGTGGACAGGGGAAATTCATCCAGTCTAACTCTGTAACCCTTCCTGAGAAGTTCTGTGATCTCCACAAGCATTTTTCTCACACTTTCAAGCAGATGCGAACATTGTCTCTCTGCTCCAGACTGTAAGTTCCTTCTTCTCACACAATCAATGTATTTATAATCTTTGTAAAGTGTGATTAGAATCTTATTCATTCCAGGCCCCTCCCCCCTTTGGACATGGGTATTTTATCTTTTTTTCAGTTGACAGGGTTTTTTAAAATTTATTTTTTTTTAAAGGCTGCTCAAAGTTTATTAGTTTCAGCTGAGTACAAAGTAAACACCTTAGTGAGGCTGCTTAAAAGCACACAGATGATTCAGATAGTAAAAAGACAAACAATAGCAGTGTGGTTTATTTTACTTGTTTTTTGATGTTTTGCTTTTGTTTTCCTTAAAAAAACCAAGAAACCACACACGCCCCACAACTACTTCTACACTTAAGCAGCCTATCTATTCTAAAGCAACAGGTGGGAGAAGGAAGGGGGGGGAGGGGGAAATGGGCTCTGATGCCTAGCACACTTCAGAAGCCAGTGCTGCTGCTCATGCAGAAGGCCCCATGCTGGTCTTGCTGGGCTCACTGAAATGCTGCTTCCTCATGGCCTCCTGAGCCAGGTCACAGGTGATTGTTCCATGAGCAATCTGGAAAGTTCCTGATTCCAATACAGTTGTCATGAATGGATGACTAGACTTGCCAAAGAAGAAGCTTACCCACCAGTGGCTTGGGTGTGATTTGGGAAGACCAGGAGGGTGGGGGATCACTTCCCCAGAGTACTTAGCACTTCCACAGAAGCTGTTGCTGGAAGTGGAACCCAGAAGCCTTCAGTAGTAGTCATGGATTGCTACAAGTGAACCACTAGATGGGATTGCTGCCATATTGCTTGTTCTTCTTATGATGTAAACCTTAGTGGTGGCTCCCGAGCAGCCCCTCTCAGGCAGTGGGCTGCGGTGGACAATCACCGGTGACCTGGCTTGGGAAAAGGGCGCTAGCCCACAGAGCCCATTTGTAAAGGAGATTACGGGAGGATACTCCATGGCAATGAAAATGCTAGAGTTCTTTGGGTTTGCAGGGGTTTTTGTTTTAAAGTCAGGAACAATTCCTATGTCAATAATGTTTCAGAAAAGGTACAATCATAAGTCAGGGGAATTTGTAACAAGGTACCTATTTAGACTTTAGGCCAATAGAACACACTTGACAATGTTAGGAAAAGGTGCATTTCCATTGGATAGAGATACTAGCTGAGGATTCTCTCTTGCCAAATACTTACAAGGAAATGGGAGAGAGACTTTTATGCAGATGAGAAAATGTACTGCTAAATAACTATGGCCCATAAAGGGTGATTTCTCACAGGACTCCAGTATACCTTGGCATGCTACAGCAAAGCATTAAATATTCTGAAATAATTTGAGGAATAGATATCCCGGCAAGGCAGATACTTAATCCTATCAGTATTCAGTGGATGGAAGCCACACTGTGGTTTTAATAAATAAATCAAGTTTTGTTCCTTGTTCTGGCCAAAGGAGGTGAAGGGAAATATTACCTGACTGATCTGCTTGGGCCTATGAATTTTGCATAATAAATATGTGGACACAGTCTGTAACTATTGATCCCTAAGTGATACAAGTGAACTCTGTTCCCTGCTCTGCAGCCCTCTCCCCATATTGGGCAGCTAGAATTACCTAGCAGTTCTAAGTTTGAAACTAGCCCTTAAGACCTCAATAAATTAAACTTTCTGCAGTGTGACTACTCTGAGATAATGCTATGAATAATTGACTAGTCACCCTACAGAACTGCTTGACTTTCATGTTTATACTGGCAAAGGAAGGAGGTATATGAAATATAACAGGCACTGAGAGCTATACTTTGAATAAATGGCCATGATCCTAACATAACTTACCACTTCATACCACTTTGAAAGAAGTCAAAAGACAACTCCCTCACAATATAAAGTGGGTGGGGTGAGTAGGAAATCTTGATCTTGGAGAATATCATGGAAGACCAGATGATGAGATACTAGTTCTTATGGGCATGTACATTGTTCTTGACCTGACACAGTGCTCCATATAGACTTATACTAATAGTAATGTTTTGGTAATATGAATTATATTTTAAAATATTGCTTAGGGGGACACAGCCAAGATAGCAGAAAAAAAGATAGGGACTCATCTGAGTTCTCCCAAATCTTCCCTCCAAACAATTTAAAATAAGACCTCAAAACAAATTGTGAAGCAGTAGAACACACAAAAAGATGAAGTAAAACAATTTTTTAGCCCAAGACAACTTAGAAGGCTGGCAGGAAAGGCCCTCTGCCCCAGAGTGAAAGTGAAAAGTATTCCAGAGCAGACTCTACCAGTGCAGGCTCTACCAGTGCAGACAGGGTCTTAGAAAACTAACAGAGGTCTTTGGGGTGACTGAATCAGTGGCAGCAGCGGTTCTACACTTCTCAGTCCACAGACAAGGGACCCTTTGTTGGCACCAGGGACAGGAATCTGTTACATTGTCCATATTGAGATTCTGGTCACAGTCCCAGGTCTCGATTTTAGGGTGAGGAGGAGCATGAACACATCAGAGCTTGTAGCTACAAGGAAGCAAGGGCCCTTTTATTAAAGGGATTTGTTCTGTGAAGTTTGGATTCAGTCAAAGGGCCTCGCTTGAGGATCTAGAGGGCTACGTGTGACCTTGAGGCTGCAGGTTCCCCATCCTTACCCTAGATCAGCAATTCTCAACCCGTGGGTTATGTTCAATTTAAATACATCCTGCATATCAGATATTTATTTACATTATGATTCATAACAGTAGCAAAATAACAGTTATGAAGTAGCAACAAAAATAATTTTATGGTTGGGGGTCACCACAACATGAGGAGCTGTATTAAAGGATTGCTGCATTAGGAAGGTTGAGAACCACTGATCTAGATCATACAACCTTAAAGAACCAAAAATTTACAGGTCTCCAGAATTATCTCTGAAAACAACTTGGAACTTGGGACAGTGCACCCTCCACTATGCAAGCAGAACCCTACTTTAACAAAGACTTAAAAGTCAATTAATAGGGTGGGTAGAGCCTGATTATAGAAAGTTAATATGGTGACAGGAAAGTCAGATGAAGTCAGATGAAGATAACAAAATCAAAACTGCTGTACCGAAAGCTTGAAAGAAAAATATGAATTGGTCTCAGGCCAAAGAGCTCAAAGAGGATTTTGAAAATCAAGTAACAGAGGTAGAGGAAAAATTGGGGAGAGAAAAAAGAATGATGTAAGAAAATTCCAAAAAGAGAGTAAACAACTTAATAAAGGAGACACAAAAAATACTGAAGATACCTTAAAACACCTTAAAAAACAGACTAGGACAAATGGTAAAAGAGATCCAAAAAGCCGAGGGGAAGAATGCCTTAAAAAGTAGAACTGGTCAAATAGAAAAAGATGTATGAAAATTCACTGAAGAGAACAACTTAAAAAGCAGACTTGACCAAATGGAAAAAGAGGTACAAAAGCTCACAGAAGAAAATAATCCCTTAAAAATTAGAATTGGGCAAGTGGAAGCTAATGACTTAATAGGAAATCAATAAACAATTAAACAAAACCAAAAGAATAAAAAATAGAAGACAATGTGAAATATTTAATTGGAACAAAATAAATGACTTGGAAAGTAGATCCCAGGGAGATAATTTAAAAATTATTGGACTACCTGAAAGCTATGATCAAAGAAAGAACCTGGATATCATTTTTAAGGAAATTATCAAAGAAAACTGCCCTGATATCCTAGAAGCAGAATGCAAATTAAAAATAGAAAAATCTATTAATGACCTCCTGAAAGAGATGTCCAAATGAAAACTCATAGGGATAATTTTTCCTTTTTGGAGAGGTGAAGGCAGGGCAATTGGGGTTAAGTGACTTGCCCAAGGTCGCATGGTTAGTAAGTGTTAAGTGTCTGAGGTTGGATTTGAACTTGGGTCCTCCTGACTCCAGGGCCAGTACTCTATTCACTGAGCCACTTAGCCACCCCATTAATAAGAATATTATAGCCCAATTCCAGAACTTCCAGGTCTAGGAGAAAATATTGGAAATAGTTAGAAAGAAACAATTCAAGTATCATACAGCCTCAGTCAGGATAACAGTAGATTTAGTAGATTTAGGAGGGCTTGGAATATGATATTCTGGAGGGCAAAGGACCTACCCAGAAAATCTGAGTATAATACTTTGGGGAGAAAATGAATAAGGTTAAAACTGCTTATATTCCTACTTGATAAAATAATACTTGAACTTCTAAAGACTCTCATTTTTAGGGTAGTTAGGAGAATAATTGACAGAGGGTACAAGTGTGAGCTGAATGTGATGGAATAATTATCTGAAAAATAGAATTAAGGGGAAAGAAAGAGGAATGTGCTGGGAAAAGGAAAAGGGAGAGGTGGAATGGCATAAATTACCTCACATAAGAGTTGTGAAAGATCTTTTACTGTGGAGAGGAAGATGAGGGAACTGGGGAGGAGCCTGTGAACCATACTCTCATCAGAATTGACTCAAGGAGAGAACAATATACATACTCAATTGAGTATAAAAATCTCTATCACCCTACAGGGAAACAGAAAGTGAGGGGGATAGGGAAAGGGAACAGGAGGGTTGAAAGAACAGAGTGCAGATTGGAGGAGGTAAAAGTCAGAAGCAAAACACTTTTCCCCCAGTTACACGTAAAAACAGTTTTAACATTTGTTTTAAAAACTTTGAGTTCCAAATTCTCTCCCTTCTTCCCTCTCCACCTCCCTTATTGAGAAGACAAACAATTTGACACAGATTATACACACACACACACACACACACACACACACGTAGTCATGCAAAACCTATCCATAATAGTCAAGTTGTGAAAGAAAACACAGATAAAAAGAAACCTCAAGAAAAATAAAGTAAAAAAAAAGTATGTTTCAATCCGCCTTCAGATACTGTCAATTCTTTTTCTGGGGATGGATAGTGTTTTTCATCCTAAGCCCTTCAGAGTTGTCTTGGATCATTGTAGTGCTGAGGATAGCTAAATCATTCAAAGTTGATCATCTTAAAATACTCCTGTTACTTTGTACCCAGTACATTTCACTTTGCATCAGTCTAAGCAAGTCTTTCCAGGTTATTCTGAGAGCCTGCTGCTCATCATTTCTTATAGTATAATAGTATTCCATCATAATCACTTACTACATTTTGTTCGGCTCTTCTCCATTT
Organism: Pseudocheirus occidentalis; assembly: GCA_028646575.1. Taxonomy (NCBI): domain Eukaryota; kingdom Metazoa; phylum Chordata; class Mammalia; order Diprotodontia; family Pseudocheiridae; genus Pseudocheirus; species Pseudocheirus occidentalis. The sequence continues at coordinate 164,686,045 of CM053597.1, read as the reverse complement.
GATTTACATCCCCTCAATTTCTAATTCTTTTCACTTAGAGCTGCTTTTGTACATTTAGGCTGTTTTCCTCATTTTTAAATGTCTTTTGGAATACAGACCTAGTAGTAGCATTGCTAAGTCAAAGTGTATTCATGGTATGCTCTTTGGGCATAGTTTCAAATTGCTCTGCATAATTTTGAATCAGTACAGAATGTTTCATTTTTTTCCCACATTCCCTCCAACATTTGCCATTTACCCTTTCTGTCCTATTAGCCAATCTAATAGGTATGAGGTAGTACCTCAGAATTGTTTTAATTTGCATTTCTCCAACTAGTAGGGCTATATTTATAAAGATAGCTTTGATTACTTCATCTGAAAACTTATCATATCTTTTGATCTTTTGTCGATTGGGGAATAGCTATTATTTTTATAAATTTGAATCAGTTCTCTATATGTTTGAGAAATAAGGCCTTTATAAGAGAAACTTGCTTCAAAATTTTTTCAGTTACTATTGCTAATTGTGTTTCCCTCCATTTATTCTGTTCTCTCTGTCCTTTTTCCCTCTTACTCCTCAAAAGTGTTTTGCTTCTGACTATGCCTCCTACAATCTGCCCTCCCTTCTATCACATATACCCACTTCTCTTATCCTCTTCCTCTACTACTTTCCTGAGGGTAAGACCAATTTCCATGCTCAATTAGGTGTGTATGTTGTTCCCTCTTTGAGCCACTCCCCATTGTTTCCCTCCTCTTCCCCTTCATTGTAAAAGCTTTTTCTTGCCTCTTTTATGTGAGATAATTTACCCCATTCTACCTTTCCCTTTTTCTTTCTCCTAGCACTTTCCTCTATCACCCCTTAATTTAATTTTTTTGGATATCATCCCTTCATATTTAACTCATACCTGTGCCCTCTGTCTACTCCTTCTAACTACCCTAATAATGAGCAAGGTCTTATGACTTACAAATATTATCTTTGTTGGATTGTATATATAATCATGTAGGAATGTAAATAGTTAAACTTTATTAAGTCCTTTATGATTTCCTTTTCCTGTTTACCTGTTTATGCTTCTCTTGAGTCTTATATGTGAAAGTCAAATTGGCTATTCAACTGTAATACTAGCTCTTTTGCCCTCCAGAATATCATATTCCAAGTCCTTCAATTCTTTAATGGAGAAGTTGCTATAAATTTTGTGTTATCCTGACCGTGGTTCCACCATACTTGAATTATTTCTGGTTGACTGCAATATTTTTTCCTTGACTGGGAAACTCTGAAATTTGGCTATAATATTCCTGGGAGTTTTCACTTGGTCATCTCTTTTAAGAGCTGAACAGTGGATTCTTTCCATTTCTATTTCTCCCTCTTGTTCTGGAATATCAGGGCAGTTTTCCATGATAATTTCTTGAAAGATGATATCTAGGTTCTTTTTTTGATTATGGCTTTCAGGTAGTCCAATAATTTCTAAAGTTTTTCTCGTGCCTCTATTTTCCAGGTCATTTTCCAATGAGATATTTCACATTGTCTTGTTTTTTTCATTCTTTTGGCTTTATTTCATTGTTTCTTGATTTCTCATAAAGCCATTAGCTTCCACTTGCCCAATTCCAAGTTTTAAGAGATTGTTTTCTTCAGTGAGCTTTTGGACCTCCTTTTCCATTTGGCCAATTCTGCTTTTAAAGATATTCTTCTTCTCTTGGATTTTTGGACCTCTTTTGCCATTTGACTCAGTCTGTTTTTTCAAAGTGTTATTTTCTTTGGTATGTTTTTGGGTCTCCTTTACAAGATGCTGTCTCATTTTTTATGATTTTCTTGCATCACTCTCATTTCTCTTCCCATTTTTTCCTCCACTTCTATTACTTGATTTTCAAAATCCTTTTTGAGTTCTTCCATGGCCCGAGAACAATTAATATTTTTCCTAAAGGCTTTGGATGTAGAAGTTTTGACTTTGTTTTCTTCTTAGTGTATGTTTTGATTTTCCTTGTCATCAAAGTAACTTTCTATAGTTAAAGATTTTTTTTCCTATTGTTTGCTCATTTCCCCAACCCATTTTTTGACTTTTAACTCTGTTGAATTAGGGCTCTGCTTCCAGGGTGGAGGGTGCTCTGCCAAAGCTTCACAGGCTTTGTGCAGCTATTTTCAGAGATAGTTCTAGGGTCCTGTAAGTTTTCAGTTCTTCCAAGGTGGTATGTTCTAAGAGGAGATGTTTACTACTCTCCTTACTTGTGTTCTTGTCTGTGAGTGACCACAAGCGCTCCTTTCTGCCCTACAATTGAGAGAAATGTCTCCCCTCCACTGTGGCTACAAGCTCTGCTGTGCTAGTGCTTCTCCTCACCCTGGGACTGCCACCCAGGGTTGTGTGACCCAGATCCAAGTATGGGCAAGGCAACAGAGCCCTGCCTCAGTGAGAGAAAAAAAAACCTCTGCAATCTCCTTTTGATCAGTTGTTTGACCCCCTTACTATTTGTGGTCTGAGAGCTCTGGAAGCAGCCTCTGCTACTACCACTGCTGCTACTAATTCAGTCACTCCCAAGGCTTGCTTCCTGTTTAATGTGACCAGGGTTTTGCTGGTGTGATCTGCACTGGACTGTGTTCCTGTCTTACCCTGGTGCAACAGACTTTTCCTGACAACTTTCCAAGTTGTCTTGGGCTGGAAATTTGTTTCACTACATCTTTTTGTGAGTTCTGATGCTCTAGAATTTGTTGAGAGTAATTTTTAAAGGTATTTGGAGGGGTGTAGGGGAGAAATCAGGCAAATCCCTTCCTTTACTTTGCCATCTTGGCTCCTCCTCTCTGATTAAATTTATAAAAAGGAGTCATTTCTCAATTGATAAATAGCCAAAGGATATGAACAGGTAATTTTCAACCCTATACTTATAGGTATAAATGCTCTAAATCACTATTGATTAAAGAAATGGAAAATAAAACAACTCTGAGCTACCATCTCTCACTTAGCAGATTGGCTAATGTGACAGAAAAGGAAAATGACAAATCTTGGAGATGATGTGAAAAAATTGAGACACTGAGTAAAATTGTATACTGACTGGAACTATGCTGAAAGAGCTATACAACCATACATGGTCTTTGACATGGCATTACTACTACTAAGTCTGTATCACAAAACAAAAAGGAAAAGAACCATATAAATACAAAAAGTATTTATAGCTCTTTTAGTAGCAGCAAATAATGGGATATCAAGGGGCTGTTCATCAGTTGGGGAATGTCTGAACAAGTTGTTGTATACAATTGTGATATAATACTATTGTCCATTTACAAATGATGAGCAGAATGTTCTTAAGAATATGGAAAGACTTATATGAACTGATACAAAGTGAGATGAATAGAACCAGGAAAACATTTTATATAGTAACAGCAATACTGTACAATGATCAATGGTGAATGATTTAGCTATTTTCAGCAATACAATGATCTAAGACAGTTTTGAGGGATGTATGATGAAAAATGCTCTCCATCTCCAGAGAAAGAACTGATGGAGTCCAAATGCAGATAGAATCATACATTTCCTTTACTTTATTTTTCTCTTTTTTCCTCCCTTTGGTCTGTGTATTCTTTCACAGCATCACTAACATGAAAATATGTTTTGCATGACTTTACATGTATAAATTATATCAAATTGCTTGTCTTTTCAATGAAGGGGAAGTAAAGGGAGCAAAAAAATTTGGAACTCAAAAATTTTAAATTAATGTTAAAATTTGCTTTTACATGTAATTGGTGAAAAATAAAATGATATGCTCAGCAGCAAGTTTAATATACAGTATTTGTATCTAGAGTAGTAATCTAAGTCCTATATTACTAATAATGATTGGAATAATGGGATTCCTTGACATTATCCCAAAAATCTGACTTTCTTGTCAAATATAGAAAGATAGTTATGTAAGGGAACACTGGGTTAGAATTCAAACTTATCAGTAAAATCTTATGAAAAAGAATGATGAATGATTATGAGCAGTGTTACCTTATAAATCAGAGAGAAGCAGTATAGCTTGTTTTAAAAAAAACTTGCTAAGAAATCCAATTAAGTAAAGTCATCCCAAGAGCATTCAAGGAAAATAAAGTGAAGATTCCAAACAGAAGAAAAATGGCAAAGATTTGAAAAGAAAAAGCACTTCAACAAATTGTTTCTGCATCAAGGTTAGCATAGCATATGTGGATCCTCGCATCACAGTCTTTCAGGTGCTTATAGAGGAGGGAGAACTGACATTCAAGAGAACAAGGAACTTTTAAACAACTAGATTGGGTCAGATCTATGGGTTGGAGGAGAAAATGAGTGACATATTAAAAAGTATCTAGAAAAGAAGATAGTAAAGGCATGGGAAATATAATGGTCTTTATTAATACTAGAAAAAATTGAGTGAAGAAAACATCAGTAACTCCTGATGCATGTGCCTACTGCCATCTATACAAAATTTTTCTGAGAGTCATCTATGCATGAGTTGAGGGTCTTTTCCATAAAGGAATACTAGGGAACAATCAATCTTTCATAAGTGACAGTGATCCACATCTCTATCTTCTCATGATTAACTGACAAATGTAGAGAATTTAATATCTTATCATGCTCATTGTTAGAGAGAAGAGAATATTCAAGAGGAAAGAGTGATAAGCAATGTTGAATGCTGCAGAAAGATCAGTAAGGCTTGAGGACTGAAAAAGGCCGTTAGATGCGGTACTTAAGAGATCATTAGTATATTTACAGAGAGGATTTTCAGTCAAATGGTGAGGTTCAGTCAGATTGCAGAGGGTTGAGAAATGAGTAGAAAAGAATCAGGATTATGGGCATATTATTCACAAGGGCAAGGTTTGGGGAAGGCATTTAAGGTATACCCACAGGTGTTGCTGGAGCCAAGTAACAGATTCATCTGTTGCTGAAGTTAGCTGCTCTTGGTTAAGTCAGGTGAAGGAAGGAATTCAGTGTTGTTGATTCTCCAACCATGTATTTTGGAGGAAAACACAAAACAAGAGCATCCCTGTGAAAATCAGGAGCACTTTCATCTTGCCACCTGGGTATACCTACCTTCACCATATATGAATCATTACATCACTGTAGGTGATGGCTAGGGTTGAAAATAAAGTAGAATATTATATAGGTCAACAGGGACAACGAGAATGGAGTTAGGGAGTCTATATTCCTATCTAGCATTTAATGTTACCTGTAGAAATAAAGCAAAGAAAGGTGAAGGCCAGTGTCTCTTCCACACCAGTCTTGGTCTCTTCTCAGTCTGTCCACTTTATTTCCTACCAGCCTATAGATGAATTGTCTAACAGATAGCAACTACGATGTCCCTCCAATCCCTTGACCCATTATCTCAACTGGGACTTATTCCATTCCTTAAAATGGTCTCTTCCTCATGTTGGGTAAGAAAGGGTGGTCCAGAGATACAGAAACAGATTGGGTCACTTCCTATATCATGTTAAATCATCCCACCCACACTGGGTTTGACCACATTAATTGAAAAAAACAGCGTGGAGATACCTTGTCAGCGTTCTTGTGATTACACAAGTGAACTTTATAACTGGTAAATATGTAGTGAACAGTGAATTTACAGATTTTAAAGTTTGGAGCCTACTATAAAAAAGAATCTATCTTATCTAATTATCCCTATATGATATATGTTAAATATGCATTACTCTATATTATTCTTACACTAATATTAGTTGACTAAGTGTGTATTTGTAGATAAGAATGTCATTAATAATTGCTAACAATCATTACCACTGTGGAATCACACTGAACTAATTAATGCCAATTGGAATAAAATAGGGGTCCACATGAATCATTTCTCATTCAAGTGCTTTGTTGGGTTCAAGTTTGATCAACTATATGATTCCGTTATATTCTTTGGGGAAGGTTCCCTTTTGGTGGGCAGAACCCTAGATGTCTCCAGTTGCCAGCTATATCTTTCTTTTTTATAGGTTGTAGTCTTCTGCTACTGGAATAGTTTGTGTGACATGGGAGACACTGGCAGAGGACTGTTTAGCATGGTGTGCCTACATCAGAGAAGGGGCTGTGCTCTATGAGCAAAGAAGAGTTGAAACAGCTCAAAGGAAATGCAGGATGCACAAATGTGGAGAATCCACCCCTAATATTCACACGTTCTATTTGTGCCCAACCTGTGGTAGAGCATTTCAAGCTTATGTTGGTCTGATCAGTCACAGTCAGACACACTGAAACTTGAATAGTTGATACTTGAAATTCTGTCTACTCAAACCATGCAGCACATCAAGGCACAGTGTAAAGGGGCATCATAAGTATCTCTAAATGTGATGTGCTGAAGCCAGTAACTGAATAGTCTTAGCAATTCCTAAGCCTCTTTCATGGTTATTGAAGGCTTCAGGGCCAGAACTTTATTCCTGGCCTTCTCAGGGAACCCTTGCCCATTGTTGCCTAAAGAACTTTATCCGTTACAATAGTCACTAGATCTGTCTGAGTTAGCTGATCACTTGTCTTTTTCTAACTGGGGCCTCAAGATTGTCAGTGCAAGGGTCACTTTTGCCTCAGCTGTTCCCTCTATGTTAATAATGCCTTTGATATAGTGGGGGACTATAATGTCAGAGTCAAGTTGGAGGTTGGACATTGTCCTTTCCACCCATTGGTGGCAAACGGTCAAGCTAATATGATATCTTTGGGACAGGACAATAAAGGCATATAGCATTCCTTGCCAAGTAAAAGTCTAGAAGTTTGGTACTATTTCTGTAGGAGTATAGAGAAGAAGGCAAAGGTCCAGTCTATCATAATATATCATTCACCAAGTGTGACCACCAGAGTTTCAGTTATAGTCACTATATGTGATATAATAAGGACAACTGTTGGGGGGGGGTGGTGGCACAGTAAATAGAGCACCGGTCCTTGAGTCAGGAGGACCTGAGTTCAAATCTGGCCTCAGACACTTAACCTGTCTGTCACCTTGGGCAAGTCACTTAACCCCAATTGCCCCACCTCCCCCCTCCAAAAAGCAATAATAATAATAATAATGATAATGACAACTGTGTCTACAGCTTGGTTTAGTCCCAGTGGTCTATAGTCTAATAATTAACAAGTCCCATTGACTTTCTTCAGTAGCCATACTGGTCTTTTGAACTGAGAGATGGTCCTGAGTATCCAGTAATTCCAGCATCTAATAATTCTTATATGGAAGCAGTGATCTCTCTCTCTTCCCATTTGGACTACCATCTTGCTTGATTTAGATCACCTTGGTGGAAGAGGGCAAGTTGGAGGAGGGGTCCTAAGTTGCTGCCTACCTCATAGTTAGTAGGAGGAGATGGACCATGGCCAGTCAGTATGTTGGTCTCTGCCTATAAAACAATTCTACAGATCTATGTCTTCAATGTATTTTAAGTGAGAATTACCACTAAAATTTATTTGAAAGACTGAAATGGTCCTACTATAATTGTTAAAGTCACTTTGATGTCCCATGGTGGGTGTGGGCCAAAATCACTGAAAAGAATTCTCTTTTTATGTGGCCTTCCTGGCACTACAGTCATGTGGGCTGGGAGGGATGTAGGGAAGGCAAGGTTGGGGTTGGGGGGTTTGATTTAGCAGAACAAGAACCTTTCAAGTTTGCTCTTCTTTTTCATCCTTTGACCTATTCTAAAGATGACCTGCCTCACCTATCCTGGGTCCTCATCTACTTCTTCTAGTTTAACCTAATTTTCCTGCCCAATTAAGTAGATCCCCTCCTCTTCAGGATCTCCCAATTTTGAGACTGCCTTGTAAGTCCAAGAGCATCTCTATATTTCTTTTACACTGAATTGCTAATTAATTTATGAAATTACGAAATGGGGCAGGCAGACTTGGTCTTTCTTGTTTTTGCTAGGAAAGACCATGATGGCAGTGGGAAATAAAGCTTCAATCACACTTTAAGGCACAGAAGGGGGCAAGGTAAAACTAGCACAGAAAGTACACTGACAAGCAGTGAAAGGGTTGGAGGTACAGAAGCAGACCATGTCTGGACAAGAATGGCATAGTAAAGGAAGGCAGGTAGTGTAGAGAAGAGAATGGAGAGTGGGAGAGGCACATCACTCATGTGATGAGGGTTGGGAGCACTGGGCAGCATGGACTCAAATGGAGATGGAAGAGTGATGGTGGAGAGGCAGGAGTTTGAAGTCTCATTTTTGTATGGCTTTTTTGAGTCATTCAGGTTTAAGTGACTTGCCCAGGGTCACACAGCTCAGACACAGTAAATGGCTGAGATCAGATTTGAACTCAGGTTCTCCTGACTCCAGGGCTGGTGATCTATCTACTGCACCACCTCCCTGCCCCCTTATTGGTTTTTTTTAGGAGGGTGAACTTACTCTTATCTGTACCATCTTGGGGTTAGTCCATTAACATATCCAAATCATCTCAAAGTTGTCAGTCAAATTTTAAAGTTAATTCATGTCATCTCAAAGTTATCAGCATCATTGGTATTCTGCTGGTCTTATTGCTGCTGTTTTTTCTGAGATTTACATGTCATAGGACAAAAACCTCTCTCATGGCAAAGCCTAGATCACTTACCCTGTTTCAGCACATATTACTAAGATGTGACTTTTGTTGGATATAAGATACAACCTGCAAATTATGTTCCTTTGATCCTTGGGACAATCCATATGTGACTTCTAGGTTTTCCTTTGTAATCATATACTTCCTGCCATTGGTATTTTATACTGGCTACTTACAAATTTACTATACTAAGAAGAGGAGGGAGATCAGAACAAGATAACAATTTTAACAAACACACACACACATACATGATGGTGTGAGGGGCATGATGTACTTCATTCCATGGCACTCCATGACCTAGAAACCACCACAACATAACCTCTTTGGAGGGAATTTCTGGGGAAAGTCCCTCTCTCCTCTCCTACGTTCCTGACTTCCCACTCTCAAGAGCTGTCTCTTAAAGGAGCCCCATTCCTCACTCCAGGCTATTTCTTTTTATTATTATTCCCATTTCTTTCCCATCCTCTATTTGCTGGTGGGATGTGTAAGATAGAATGAAGAATAGAGAAATAGGAAAGTTAGCCCTAAGAGGACCATTTTAGGAAGAGGCTGAAATAGAAGGCAGGGATCATACCAGTCAAACTACGTTTCATTGCATCACACAAGAGTATATGTAGAGAGTTTTGGCTTGGCAAGAAGGACTCTACATGAGACCAGGGTGAAGAAGATAGTGCGGAAATATGTTAAGAGTAATATGAGATCAGGAAGATGAAGGGAAAAGAAGGCTCTTGACATATGGCCTAATTTTTTCAGTGAATATGAGGCATGGTCCTTAGTTGACAGGGTGAGGAAGAAGATTGTGGGGAGCTTGAGGAGAGAAGAGACTATCTTCAACAGCTGCTGTATTGAATAGGATAGAGAATCCAGAAAGGAAGTGTTTTATCTACAAGAGGATTGACTTTCTGCAGTAAGGAATCAGTTGAGATTTTTGTCAGCATGGTTATGTGATTTTTCTCCAGTTTCATTCAGGAACACATGAATAACAGGAATGGAGATAGATGATGGGAGTAATCCAAGGTTTGCCAAAGTACTATTAGAAATAAGACAAGGAAGCAAGAGATTCTTATTCTCTACAGAGAGAACAGTGTAGAGTTGAACTGATTCACCAAAGGGTCAAATTAAGGAAGAGAACACTGTGTAAACAGTGCAGGAGTGATAGGCTAAATGTTTATTGATTAATTTATTGAATGACTGATTGACCTGTAAAAAAATTCAAGGATAGATAGCTTGGATGACATAATGAGTATGAACAATAGAGTTAAAGGTCTTAAAGCCTTAAAGAATAGGGAAAGATGGAATAATAGAAGATTGTGATCAGATAAAGGAATCTCACAATTCAAGAACATGGAAGTAGGACACATGGGTGACGACTGGATTGAGAGTATATCCATTTTTCTGTGTGGCTGAGGTAGAATGGAGGAGTAGGTTATTCCTAAGGTGAGGTTCCATACTATAAGAGAAGGAACTGTAGTGAAGAGAAAGAATATGAAATCAGGCATTTCATATCTTGGCAATTAAAACAATCACCAGTAGGTGGATTGGGTGAAAAATTGGAATATTTGTAGCAAAGAGCTGAGAATCACTAATAGTGATGAGGACAGAATTAATCAGTCAACATTTACTAAAAACCTATTATGTGCTAGGCACTCTACAGAGTTCTGGGGATAAAAGAAAAAGGTTAAAGAGTCCCTGCCCTCAATGAGCTGACAACCTAAAAGAGGAGACATCAAGCAAATACATATGTACAAGTCAGGCTATGTGTAGGATACAGAGGAAATAATGAACAGAGGAAAGGCACTAGAATTAAGAGGGACTGGGAAAGGTTTCTTTATAAGTTTTCTAAAAATTTTATTAATTTATTTTTAGCATTCATTTAAATTTTTTTTGAGTTCCAAATTTTCACGCTTCCTCCCACCTTTCCTCCACCCACTGAGAATACAAGAAATGTGACATTAACTATACCTGTGGAATTATAAACCTTTTCACAGAAAAGACCAAGAAAAACAAAGAAAGCAAAAAAATTTATGCTTCATTCTACACTCAGACTTTATTACTTCTCTCTCTGGAGGTGGATATCATTTTTCACCATAAGTCCTTTAAAAGTGTCTTGGATCATTGCATTGATCAGAACAGCCAAGTTGCTTACAACAGATCATTGTACAAAATTGCTGTTACTATGTATAATGTTCCCCAGGTTTTGGCTCACTTCGTTCTGCATTAGTTCATGGTTTTTTTTTTTTCTGAAACCATTCTTCTCATCATTCCTTATTGCACAATAATATTCCATCACAATCATAAGCCACAACTGTTCAGCCATTCTTCAATTGGTGGGATCCCCTCCATTTCCTCTTTGCCACTACAAAAAGCGCCGCTGTAATTATTTTCATAAAGCAGGTCCTTTTCCTTTGATGTCTTTGGAATACAAACCTAGAAGTGATATTATTGGATCTAGGTTATGCACAGTTTTATAGGTCTTTGTGCACAGTTTCAAATTATTCTCCAGAATGATTGGATCAGTTCACAACTTCCCCAATAGCGCATTAGTGTTCCAATTTTTCCACATTTTCAATATTTGTCATTTTCCTTTTCTGTCAACTTAGCCAATCTGATAGATGTGAGCTGATACCTTATCTTTTTTTTAAATTTGCATTTCTCTAACTAATAGTGATTTGGAGCATTTTTCATACGACTATAGATAGTTTCGATTTCTTTGTCTGAAAACTGTTCATATCCTTTGACCATTTATCAATTAGAGAATGGCTCTTTTTTATTTTTATAAATTTGATTCAGTTCCCTATACATTTGAGAAATGAGGCAGAGAATCTTGCTGTAAAATTTCTCCCTATCCTTCCCCAACTCCAGTTTTCTGCTTTCATTCTAATCTTGGCTGCAATGGGTTTACTTGGGCAAAATCTTTTACATTTAATGTAATTAAAATGATCTATTTTACTTTCCATCTGTTGTGTGGTCACAAATTCTTCCCTTAGCCATAGATGTGACAGGAAAAATTAGTAAAGGCTTCTTGTAAAAGGTGGGATTTTAGTTGGACTTAAATAAGCCAGAGAAGTCAGTAGGGAGAACTCAGGAGGGAGAGCATTCCAGGCACAAGATAGCCAAAGTCTGGAGCCTAGAGATGGAGTATTTGTAAAATAGCAAGGAGACCAATGTCACTGGATCAAAGTATACATATAGGGGAGTAAGGTGTAAGATAACTGACTGAAAAGGTAGGGCAGGGCTAGGTTATGAAGAATTTGGGTATGAGGGGGTGGGCATATGCTAATCCTTAAGTAATGAGTATAAGCAGAGTATTGGTGTTTAGAGAAAGAACATTTGAGGAAGGTGGTAATTACACTCTCCAAGGTTGAGATTAAATTAATAATATCTTGAGTTTCTACTGTATTGATTCTACAATGTAATTAATTTTATGCTGTATTGACTTTTATAAATGAGTCTGCATATGCCTAAGGCCACCTTCCTATATCTTTGAGTTGAGTTTAGGAATTTAGCTCTCCTGAGTTAGTTTAAAGTTATAATTAAAAGAAAAATAGCCATTTCTCATACTAGTATACAAACATATATACACAAAGCATACATATATACATATTTACATACATACATACACACTATTTGTGTCTTATAATAGCCATCTCTACAGCAGGGTGTAGGGAAACTAGAAAAAAAAGAAATTTACATGATAACTTTGTTGTATATTTGAAATGAATGGCAAGTTATGCTTAGAAGATTTGCAGTTTTAGGTACAATCATCTTTTTTGTTGTACTATGTTATGGAAATGCTTCTTTTCTTCCATGAAGATGTACTAATATCAAAAAAGGGGGAAAAGTAATTGTATACTTTAAGATGAAAGCCAATAGAAATTTCCATTTACATGTACAACACTCTCTATTGAAAAGCAGAATTGTTTTCTATTATTTTGTGTACCAGGTGGCCATCTAGTGTCAAGCATATTCAAGAGAGGAATTACCACTTATTTCATAGGAAGTTGATGCTCAAGTAATCATAGTTAAAATAAAAAGATATTCTGAAGCCTGATTTGTTAAGAATCTAATCTAGATGGCAGATTTGTTTAAAAACTTTGATGTTCATAGAATATTAGAGAAACTTGATAAGCAGATCGGAAAACATAAACGTGAAATATATCAGCTGAAGATGAATTTAGAAAGTGAGGAAGAACGAAGGTCTGCATTCATAAGAAATTAAAAATTTCAGGTCACAGATACTGAAGATACAGAAATGAGCCATCATCCTGCTAATAAAGATGTAGCAAGGTAATTATGAAACAGAAACTCAAGAATGTTAAAATGTCTCCTAGTCCAGAAGGCTCCAGGTAAAGGTGTTGCTTTAAGTAAAGCAGATGCATCTAGAAACCTGATAATTTTGCCTAGGATTACAGAAAAACCCCAGTTCAGACAAGGGGGTGAACTGAATTCAGAGAGAGTATCTTTTTTGCCTAGAAACTCAACTGCAGAAACTCCCTAGACTGAGACCAGTCACTAGAGTCACCAGAGACCAGATTATACACATACTGGTTGTGAACCATTTTGGGTGCAGATATGAAAAAAAAAATCAATGGTCACAAAAAATGAGAACCATCCAATTTACATATTGGATAAATTATGATATTGTCAGTGAGTTATATCAACAACAATATTAATTGTTGAATAATATATAATTGTCTTGTACTTTTTGATATGCATAGTTACGTATACATGTATATGTATACATGCATACATACATACACACACACACATATATATATTCTTTTAACATGCTTGCAATACCTCTCTGGACTATTTGTCCCAATAATTGTGGATTGAGTCTCAAAGGATGGAGGCTACCTTGTGTTCCACGGGAAACTCTGTGGGTTTGTACTCCTAACACAGCAACCAAGCCATCCAACAGTATGCTACCCGCTAACAATGAGCAGGTAGATTCAACTAGGTATCAACTCAGGTATTCACAGTAAAACAGTCACAAAGCATTCTCCACCCTGATGTTCTCTCTGTCTCTCTCTCTCTCATACTCCCACTCCCACTCCTACACCCTCCCACATACACATACTCACACAAATACACCAGTATCCATGGGAACAATGGTCTCAAACTTAGAATAAAACAATTGTGATATGTACATGTGAGATAGGCAGTTAGATGACTTGGTGAATAGAATGTTGGAACTGGAATCAGAAAGACTTGAGTTCAAATTTGACCTCAGATACTTACTAGCTGTGTGACCTAACTCGTTTAAGTTCTCTTTGCCTTAGTCTCTAGATTTTTTCTCTAGAAAGAAATAGCAAACCACTCTAGTGTCTTTGCTAAGAAAATCCCAGGGACGCTATTGGTGTGCTATTTTCCACAGGGTCATGAAGAATTGGACACTACTGAATGACAGAACAAAGATAATAACATGAATATAGGACACACTTAATATTATTTCATATTGTATAGCATCATCATGAAGCTATTGTTCTGTGTAGCATCTGCAATGGACTGGTTGCTCACTTGAACTTGTTACAATGATCATATTGATGGAATGAGTTCCTGACAGAGTTTTGATACTGCAAATATCACTGCTGGCTTGAACTTAATTTAAAATATCCAATTTTCCATTTCAGGGTATATTGTTATTATACTTTTTTCCCCTTGAAATCATTTGCTCTGGAATATCTAGTCACTATAAGCTTAAGGAGTGGAAAACTTAAAATGCTACTAGGTAGGAATGAGTTCAGAAACCCGTCCAAGGAATCAGGGGCTACTTTTCCACAAAAGTTATAGCTAGAACAAAAGGGAAAAAAAATTACTAGACGCCCCAAGGTCTGGGGTCAAAGGAGTTTTTCTAGCCTGTGGATAAAAAAAAATTGAAATGGAAAAGACCATATATAATGGGATAAATGATGGCTAGAAACTTACCTAAGTTGAGTCTTATACCTTTTGTATCTTTCTTTTTCAAAATTTTTAATTGATTTGTTTATTTACTTTTAGTTTACAAGATTCAGTTCCACAGTCCCTTGAGTTTCAAATTTTCGCCCCTCCCCTCTGCCCCCCCCCCATGGCAGCACACAATCAAGTATAGGATCAGCAAATACTTTTACATTGGACATTAGTCTGGTTGTATAGAAGGGTTGTAACCAATGGGGTGAACAATGGAAAAGAAGAAACAAAACCAAACATGGAAAAGAATGATGGCATGTATTGCTTCAGTCTCCATTTAAACTCTGTTCTTTCTAAATCTTTCTCTGAGTGTAGATATCTCCTTCCATCCTGAGACTTGTAGAGTTGTCTTATAACTGTGTGTTGCTGAGAAGAGTCCGGTTAATCAGAGTTGGTCATCACACATACAATGTGTGTGTGATTGTGTACAATTTTTTCCTGGTTCTGCTCTTCTCACTTATCATCAGTTTATATAATTCTCTCCAGGTAAATATGAAATCCATCTCCCCCCACCATTTCTTATAGCACAGCAGTATTCCATTACATTCATATGCCACAACTTGTTTAGCTATTCCCCAATTGATGGGCATCCCCTTAATTTCCAGTTTTTGTTGCCACCACAAAGAGAACTTTAATAAATATTTTTGTACATATGGGTATTCCTCCCACTTCTATGATCTCTTTGGGATACAATGCCAGAAGTGATATTACTGGGTCAAAGGGTATGCAATGATTTATAGCCCTTTGGGCATAGTTCCATATTGCTCTCCAGAATGGTTGAATCAGTTCACAACTCCACCAACAATGCATTAGTGTTCCAATTTTTCCATATCCTCTCCAGCATATATCATTTTCCTGTTTTGTCATCTCAGTCAATCTGGCCAGTGAGATGTGGTACTCAGAGTTGTTTTGATTTGCATTTCTCTAACCAATAGTGATTTAGAGCATTTAAAAATATGCTTATAGATGCCTTTAATTTCTACCTCTGAAAATTGCCTGTTCATATACTTTGACCATTTATCGATTGGGAAATGACTTGTATTCTATAGATTTGACTTAGTTCCCTGTATATTTTAGAAATGAGGCCTTTATCAAAGACACTGGTTGTAAACATTCTTTACCAATTTCCCACTTCCCTCTTAATCTTCATTACATTGGCTTTGTACAGAAACTTTTCAGTTTAATGTAATCAAGATTATCCATTTTGCCTTTTATAATACTCTAATTCTTCTTTGGTCATAAAAAATATGAAACTTTTCATGAATTTGCGTGTCATCCTTGTGCAGGGGCCATGCTAATCTTCTCTGTATCATTCCAATTTTAGTATATGTGCTGCCGAAGCAAGTACCCTCTTGTATCTCTTTAAAAAATCTAGTTCAACTAAGCTTAATTTTTTTCTTTTTCCTTAGGAATTTGACCAAAAAACAAGATAGTATTAGTGTACAATGAACACAAATCTGTATAAAGTTGTTAACTTTTGTTATCATTGGTTTGTTTTAAGTGTTTAAAAGATGCATTATAGCAGTTACCAAGTTGCGCTATTTGCTTGTGCCACCTTCTGACCTTTTTTTTTAAAACTCTTCAAGAAACCTTCTTTATAAAAACTCATGACAGTTTCTCCATTACCGACAGAAGAGGCTCAGATAGGAAAAAATCCCTCTTATGATCTGTAAGGCATAAGATAGCTCTCACCACTTTGTCCTCTTGTGCTAAACAAGAGAAGGTCACTACCAGACCCATCAAGTTCAAGGGGGTCACTTAGGAAACTTTCTTCCATTTAATCATCTTCTGAGCTCTTATCAGTCTTTTCATCCGCAGACACTTTCCAGTTCTTTCACTTAATTGTCCTCTCTTGTATCTCACTTATCCTCTTGGGGTGATGTGACTGTATGATGGGAATAAGGACCTGAGAACATGACCTATGGCATCACGGCTAGTATAAACAGTAAAATAGCTCCCATGGGAAAATTTACATGTAACCACCCATACGAACATGGGCCATCTCTTGGCACTAAGTCTTTTTTGTTCTGTTTCTCTATAACATCTAATCTGGCCTAAATGTGGTGCAGAGATTTGCCATTGTCCTGTTGTAGCCCAGAATAGGCTTTGCAAGTAATCTTCCCCCAATAAAACCCTTTTTCTACCAAGCTGTCACAAGTTCCTCTTTCTTCCATATCTTGGTGCCTTTTCTTGTGATGGTGGGACCATCCTTCTAGATTTTGTCAACATTGATACAGTGACCTTTCCAATGTTGTTTTTGGTTTTCTTGGGGTCTTTTTCCTCACTTTCCCCAGAACTACTGGGTGCTGAGTCATCTGGGTGAGAAGAATTACTTCCTGACTCTGAATTTGGGATGTTTTTGATTTTTTTTCTTGATTTTTTTTCTTTCACTTGTTTCTTATTCATAGCACTGAAACTTAAGTTTCTCCTGAGTATTCACTTGAGGAATCTGCAACTCTACTTGTGGCTTTCTTTTTACTTTTTTTCTGGTGTGTGTGTGTGTGTGTGTGTGTGTGTGTGTGTGTCCTTTTTCTGCCTTTTTTTTTGGTGAGATTTCTCTGACTGCTTACATTCATGGGACTCATGAGTAGATGACTTTTCCTGGGGAAGAAAATGGAACTTTTTCTTCCATTAATATAATTTTTTTCTGTGTCAAATTCCTCAGGATATAGTTCTTTATATTCACTGTGACTCCACCTGTCTGGCATATTAGCATCATATTTAGATACCTGCTATTCCAAGACTGAGTCCTAAGCAAATCATTTTCACACGTCCATGAATTCCTTGCTTTGTCAGTAAAATAAATAACTTTCTTCATTGAAACTCAGGTTACTAGGTAATATTCTCCTTTGTGTCCCCTAGTAAACATGCTTCTCCAGCTCTCTTATCTTCTACATATCTGTCTCCTTCTGAATCTTATTGTGAGCATTTGTGTGTCTCATAACATTTCCCAGGAGGACTTTAACCAGAGGAATCTTGGACATGCCTTATCTGTGAACTCTGGGTTCCAGGATAGGCAGGAGAAGAGATTTTCATTTAGCATTGATAATTGTTGCATTCACCCAACACACATCTTTGCCTTTCTTTTAAGGAGAAATGCTTTCTGGATATGAAGTCTTCTGATCAGGATACAAGTCTTCAATCCATTGCCTAAAGAAGAATATGCCTTACAGAGACATATAGTATATGTCTATATATAGTATATGTCTATACATATAGTATAGCAGGGATAAAACATGTACAGGTAATGTGAAACACAGAGGTGCTGCACCTTTTGAGAGAGACTGGACTAGTCATAGAGGTGGGTGGTATAGTTGCATGATTTTCTTTCTGTATACCACCAGAGTGTGGCCACTGCTGAAGTCCCCTTTGCCTAATCACTGTGTTTAACAAAATTATACATCAATCCTAGGGAGGTGGGTCCATATACACACACATATTACATGTCTGTCTGTCTGTCTGTCTTTCTATCTATCTGTCTATCTATCTATCTATCTATCTATCTATCTATCTATCTATCTATCTATCTATGTCTATATCTATAGCTAGCTCTAGAAATCAACTTTAGATATATAGACATGTATCCCTAGTCCCAAAGTCCATTGGTGTGGGATCTTCTCTTCGTGAGTGCCCTGTTCTGTGCGAGGAGCTTAAGACAGAGTTGATGAGAGTAGGAGAGCTTGAATATTCTAGTTTTCTTCAAGTTCTCTTCACATTCCTAGTTCCTTTAGGGTGCATCCTTAGCTTCAAGAGGGAAGAATGGAAGAGGCCAACCTCATTTCAGTTTACTGAAGGAAAAGAATCTGGGAAGACATGAGAGGAACTGGCAGTCTCAATCGCATCTCTATTGCCATACTTACACTAGACACTTTGGGGAATTTCCCCTTGGGTGAGAGCTACCGTGTTCCCAGTGGGAGAATTACTTCACTCTGTATTGTCTCATATATATTTTCCTACGTATACTTCCTCTGATTTCTGTTTTGTGATGTGGATAATGGGTTTCCTGACTAATTGCTATAAGTGTTCATAAATTTAGTCTTAGAGCTTGGTATCCTTCTTCCCCACCCAATAATGAAACAGCAATCAGAAGTTGGCTTGAGCCTAAAACTGATATCCCCCAGACTAACTATACTTAAAGAAGCAGTGCTTCTCTGTGAGGAGAGCAGAGCAGTAGCCTCTCTCCTCTGTCCTCCCTTCTACTTCCCCTCCTGGCAGGAATTAAAGACTCCGTTGGAGAAGGAATGGGGAGAGGAGGCTAGAAATGTCTATTCTGTCTCCATTCAAGTCACACAATGATACCCCCATGCTACATGAGGACACAGTCACAGTCCATTCAATATATGAATCCTCATTACATATAAACACATAACAGGGCATAGAGATGCCATGCCTACTTCTGGATGATTGAAATTGCTAGATCACCACTTCCATGCTTTGGAGATAGCAAAACCTCATCTGTTTCCAGCTAGACAATGTATCTCAGCACTAAAGGACTCAGTCCCTTTGAGAATGATAAAGCAATCTCCTTTTGTTAATAATTCAAGGGAATAACTCAGTTTCTTCTTCTCCGCTGCAAGTTATGTAAGGACTATTTGAGACTATTCCTGGGAGTGCTGGGGGAGAAGGCTGTCACATTTACCCTTTTGCTTTTTATTTCTTCCATACATTACTTCAAGTATGGAGGTTCAGCAAGGTAAACTTGAGCATGGGTCTCTGGATTCATCTTTTGCTCTTTTTTTGCATGATGTTAGGTGACAGAACACTGATTTCAAAATGGATATATCTAGGCTTAGAGGCGATCTTACAAATTTAGAAAGTACAGAGATCCTTGGTTCTCAATTAATACAGATATACTTTGGGAAGAATCCCCAGGAGCCACTCCATTGTTTCTTGGAAAAGATGCCTATTGTTTAGGGGAGCTCCAAACCCTCATCCGGCTTGCCAGAAGTCACAGACCTGGAAGAAATTGTTTGGATAATGCAGAGATGAGGTAAAGTGTGAAAATGTCTATTCAAAAGTTGTGTCAAATAATTGATACTCCCACTTGTTTAGCTTGTTTTACTTTGTCAATGAGGGCTATTAACGTTAAATATTTGGTGTGTAAAAAATAATCTGTCCCATAACTGATTTACTTTGTATTTTGAGTAACTTTCTACTCCCTCCTTTTTTTTTGGTGAAACCATGAATCAATGAGTCAAACCAAATGAGTCAAACCTAAGAATTAAGCAATTGTCTTTTTTTCACTTCCTCAGGCATTAGTTCGTGCATCTGTGGGTGTGTGAATGTGCATGCATGCATGCATGTATGTGTGTGTGTTGAAACAAAAAGTACAAGAACAAGATTCTGATCCCTTTTTGTGTAGTCGGGCGTTCCCAGTACTGAACTGGGTTTGGAATCCATGGGTAGGTCCAGAACATTAGAAGAGAACTGTTGGTAGAAGCATAGATCATAGTGCCCCAGACTCTGGGCCCTAGCAATTGGTTCTAATTGTTAGGTTTCTGTTTTCTCATTTGTGTATACCTTGCTTGCCACCAGGATAATTTAAGCTCTTTGAGGGCAAAAACCATTTTAGCTATTTTTCTTTGTATGCTTAGGACTTTGCAGAGAACTTTGTACATAGTAGGATGTCAATAAATACTTGAGGTATGAATGAGTAGAATCAGTTTATTAAGTCAATCAATAAATATCTATTCACACTACTATGTGTTACGCATTGCTAGCTGCTGTGGAAACAAAGAAAGGCAAAAGACATTTTCTACTCTCAACAAACTCAGGCTAATGCGGGAGACAATATACAACTATGTATTAAGAAGCTATGTGGGGGGGCAGAGCCAAGATGGCGGCGTAGAAGCAGCAAGGTCCCGCAGCTCCCATGCCGCCACCCTAAACACCCAGAAAATACGAGCCCAGACAAAGTCTAGGAAAGTCTAGGACTCTCAGACTCACAAAAATACACAGAACACAGCTCTCGCTGAAGGCAGCTTGGCAGCAGGGGCTCAGCGCGGCCACGGAGCGAAGGCTGGAACAGCCAGAAGCTAGACCATGGCCAGGCCTGGGACGTGGGAAGGAGCTGAGCCGAGCCCCACAGCCAGCCTGCAGCGGTTCTACATCCTCCAGCACCCCCACATCTGCCAAGGCATGAGGAGCAGGATGGGAGAGAATGCACTACAGCAGAGCAGAGACCCGGCCAGCCCAAAACCGCAGCCGTGGCCAGGCAAGACCTCAGGGCGGCCACGAGGAGCAGGAGCCTCCCAAGCCGCAGCTTGAGTCTACTTCAAAGAAAATCTAAAGCACCGACCTAAAGGGATCTTTAAATCTTCAGACACAGTTAGTGAAAGTGAAACTTTGAAAATTAATTTGGGCGGTAAAGCAGTTTGGCCATTCTGCCCCCGGGGCAAAG
>CM053597.1:164639231-164664731 GCA_028646575.1 Pseudocheirus occidentalis | reverse complement strand
TCCTTCATCTGCAAGACATCTAGGGCTCCGGACATTGTGAAAGTTTCCCTTTAAAGTTAGGACGGAAACCGAGAACAACCGTATGGAACCCTCTTCCGGGTAGCCCGGAAAGGCTAAAATTTAAATTTAAAAAAAAAATTGTTGATGTGCAACTCTTCAAAGACTTTAATACTTAAAATTGATCATATTTACTCATTTAAAAAAATAAAACACTCTGAATTCCTTTGAGGGAGGGAAAAAGTGGCATCGTGGTGATTTACTTTCTATAAATGAGAGTAACTCATGGCGGCTGAGGAATTACAGTGGCAAGTTATAAAGGACAATATCTCTCCCACACCCTTACCTCAACCTGGGAAAATTGAATCGTTAACTGCACTATGGTGGATAATCTCTGGGAAAAATCAGATCTGTCAGTATGAAAGCTTAGGGTGAACAAGTTAACCTAGGGAAAAAAATTGGGGGGGGAGCACTTAAAAACATAAAACATGCAGCATTTTTGGTATTGCTAAGTCATCATTTCACATTTCATCTAATTTCTGCACTGTCTGAACAACTCTACCAAAACCATGTGTTCTAAAAAGCCATGTTAAGATTGGAATTCCTGCTGCCATTTAGCTCTGACTTGAGGAACTCAGAAGCTCCAGTCTTTCAAACTCACAAGGCTGCATTTCAGTGTCACAGATCAGTCACCTACACTAAGGAAAGAAACAAAGAAGAGGAGGCTGCCAGGGATTGCCCTTCTCCCATAAAATCCTAACAAGGAACAGTTACCTCCCACCTAGCAAAGTAAAAAGAACAGAGAGTGAGTTATATAATCTCTCTCTCCTTTTTAGTTAATGTATCATCCCTCCTAACTATTACTATCATCGAATAAAGGAGAAATCTGACAATCTCAAGGGTCTTACCAAAGCCTCAAGTCTTATCAGAGATGAAGCAAATGCTTCCCCAGAACAGGCCAGATAACAGATTCAGCACTCCATATGGTTATGCTCTACCCAAAACAGACCAAAGGGGCTTATTGTTTGACCCTCCCCCCATTAAGTTGGGAAGAAATATAAGAAGAGTTTTTGAGAAAAGAATTTAATTGGTATCCCGAAAGAAGTAAATTGGGGGTATGCAAATTGAGAAGCCAGCAATTATAGTAAGAGTTAGAAATGACTCCGGCTGCAATCTTTCTCACATCTGAAATATTATTAAAAATGGAATGTTTTTCTTTTATTGTTTTCTACACTGTTATTAAATATTTTACCAAAAATTCTGGTGTTTAAACTTAGGAGATTAGAAGATTTAATGTAGATACAAAGCTGAGCAAGTACTTAGGGGAAATTAAATTTCTTCGGTTGATAAAAAGAATAATATTTAATCATTGAGAAAAATGTCCATTCCATTCAGTAAATAGGCCTCTTTAAGAAGTGAGTCAAGGGATGGTCCCTTTAATCTCTCTCTGTGTCTCTGTCTCTCTCTCTGTCTCTGTCTCTGTCTCTCTCACTCATACACACACACACACTATAAATATCTATCTATCTATCTATCTATATAATGTGTATATGTATATGTATATGTGTGTATACACATGAATATATATCAAACTGGGAGGGGAAAGTCCTCAGAGTTGCTGACCAAAAGAGAAACAGCTACTATTTACATTCACTCTGTGCAAGAGAAGAGGAGAGGAGAGGAGGGGAGGAAAGAGACTACTCACAGGTTGTATCTGTCCCTTATTCTTGATGAAGATCATGACATCAGGGAGATGATGACATGACTTGCGGTTGACTTTGATTTGAATGAGGGAGGGCTTGATATGAATAGAGGCAGGGACCAATAGGCTACTGGTAGGAAATATGGTCTCTAACCCAGAGGTCTTACTGGAAAATGTGTTGAATCCTTCTGCAATCCTACAGTAATAAGTGTGGGAGAAGCTTGAGAACTGGAAACCATCGCATGGTAAGTGAGCCTCAAGCTTGCAACTATTAATAATTCCAATGAACTTAAAAGGCTGCAAAAGTTAAAAAAAAAACCTAATGACTCATTGAAATCATGGTAGATGAGGACTTTGTCCAGTTGTGCCAATGCAGAGCTCTTAGCCTCAGGGTTCCATCTACATTGGAAACTCACAGAAGAGTTACTATTGCACAGTCAGTTAAATCAGTTAAAGGTCTTGAGTGAGGGTGGTCCTTTATTCCTTTTGAGATGACTAATATGAAGAGTTATGCATACTCGTCCCTACAATGAGGATTGTGATGAATTACCTCAATAATGGATTCCTTGATTGCTATAAAAAATCAGGGACTCAAACTTCTAAAAGAAATCTATGTCACTCCATCCCTACCATCAGCCTCGTATGGCTACCCAGCATCTGGAGCAATTGGATCCCCATCTTCTGGGTGCATTCCTACCAAAGTAGAATCAGGCTTTAATTATAGCTTTGTTTTTACTATTTATTGTTGTCTCAATGCATTATTGTCTCATGTTTGGCCTGAACAGTAATAATTTGGAACATTCTTTTCTGTGGTTGTTAATACTTTATAATTCTTCTTGTAAGTACTAATTGATCATATCTTTTTATTTTTTCCCTTGGGGAATGGCTAATAAACTACTTATATACATATATACTCAGGTATGTATATGTTTTTATACACACAAATATATATACATATACATTATATTAATTATTTGTACATCTTTAATGCCAAACTTTTGTCAGAGAAATTTAATACAAATATACTTTTTCCCATTCTGCCTCTTCCCATCTCGTCCTAAGTATGCTGATTTTTGTCTATACAGAAGCTTTTCAGTTTCATGTAATTAAAGTGTCCCTTTTATCTTTTATAGTTACCTCTATCTCTTGTTTGGTTAAGTATAAATATATATCCTATCTAAAACTGCAAGAAGTATATGATTTGCATCTCTTCTAAATTTTTAAGAGTATGATCTTTAATATTAATATTAAAATTGGTCACATATCCCTTTAGACTGTATTCAGGAATATGATATTCAGGGTTGGTCTAAGCTAAATTTCTACCAGATACTTTCCAGTTTTCCTAATACTTTTTCAATCAAGTAGGGAGGGGTTTTTTCCATGCAATTAATATTTTCCACTTTATCAGACAGTGGGTTATCAAATTCCATTGTTATTCTTCATTTGTCCAGTGCATTCTATTTATCTACCTTAATATTTTTTAACCAATATCAAATGATTTTGATGGCTGCTGCTTTATGACAGAATTGGATATCTCTTAAGTACTCTTGCTTCTTTGTCCCTATAACTTTTCGTCCTCTCCTTTGATATTTTTGATTTTTTGTTCTACCAAATTAATTTTATTATTATTTCATCAAGCCTTTTAAAGTATCTGATAATTTGGTATGATTTTTTAAAAGTGTGTGTTAACTTCATCTCATCATTTTTGTTATATTTGCATAGTTCAGACATGAGCAGTAAATATCCCTCCTATTATTTAAATTGTTCTTTATTTCTTTAAGGTGTACTTTATAATTGAATCTAAGTAAGTAATTTAGGTGCTTTGGGAGGTTGATATCTAGATACTTTATGCATCTTGTTTTTTTTTCTTTTCTATTATTCTTCATTGGATTTTGTTATATAGAAATGCAATTGATTTTTGAAGTTTTACTGTATATAGTCTGCTAAAACTATAGTCTTGACTAGTATCTTTGCTAATTTCCGACGGTTTTCCAAGTGTACCATCATATCATTAGCAAAAAGGAGTAGTTTTATTTCCTTTTATTTTCATGGTTTTAATTTCTTTCTCTTATCTTATTGCCATTGCTAGCATATCCAGAATTATATCAGATGATGGTCAGGAGAGTATCTTTACTTTATTCCTGTATTTGTGGGAGAGAAAGTTCTATTCAGTGTATTCCCACCATATATAATGCTTGCTTTTGATTTTACAGATATAGATTTTATCATATAAAAATGGTCTGTCTTCTGTGGAAGGGGATGGGGGTTAAACATAAATGAGCGTTGTATTTGGTTTGGGATTTTTTATTTTTAAAATGGTTACTTACATTGGCTATTTGCCTAATATTGAACCATCTTTACATCCTTAGTATAAATCCAACTTGGTCATAAGGAATGATTTCTTGAATGAATCATTGCATTCCAGCAGAATTTTGTTTAAAAGTTTTGAGTCAATATTCATTAATCATATATATAATACATGTGGGTGTATGTGTGTGTGTGTGTGTGTGTGTGTGTGTGTGTGTGTTCTATAGTCCTCCTGTGTTTTGTCCTCCCCTGGTTTTGGCATTAGGACTATATTTGTCTCATTTTGTCTCATAAAGGGGTTCTTATGGGGATATTTCTAAATTTTAAAGAATAATTTGTAAAATAAGGGGAAATAATTGTTTTTGAAAGTTTGACAGAATTCTCCTGTGCATATATAAAGACCAGGAGATTTTTTTATTTTTGGTAATATCTTTATACCTACTTCTATATCCTTTTCAGAGATTAGGTTAATTTAAGAACTCAATTTTATATCTTGTCAGCTTGGGTATTTTATATTTGTGAAGATATTTCTCTGTCTTTTGTATTCTCAGTTTTGTTAGCATACAGCAGTGCATAGTAGGTTCCAGTTACGTTTTTTTTTTAAATTTCTTCTGGTCTTACTTTGACTTTTGCCTTGTTCATTTGCTGTTTTTGTTGATTTAACTATCTGTCCTCTCAAATTAACTAACTTTTACTAGTCTTACAAAGAACAAACTTTTAGTTTTATTATTTCTATAGTGTTTTTGTTTTCCTGTTTGTGTACTTCTCTAAATTTTAACATCTCTTCTGTTTTAGATTTGTTTGTTGGCTTTCTGATTTTATTTTTTCAAAAAAATTTAATTAATTAATTAATTTGCTTTTAGCTTACAACATTCAGTTCCACAGTCCCTTGAGTTTCAAATTTTCTCCCCTCCTTCTCCTTCCCTCCACCAAGGTGGCATGCAATAAAATATAGGATCTACAAAAACCTTCACATTATACATTAGTCAGGTTGTAAAGAAGGATTATAATCAATGGAATGAACGATGGGAAAGAGGAAACAAAACAAGAAAAAGAAAGAGAGCAAGCAGTTTTCTTCAATCTGCATTCAGACTCTGTAGTTCTTTCTCTAGATGTGGATGTCTTTCCATCGTGAGTCTTTTGGAGTTGTCATATAACCTTACATTGCTGAGAGGAGCCCAGTCTATCAAAGTTAGTCATCACACATACATTGTGTCTGTAATTGTGTACAAATTTCTCCTGGTTCTGCTCTTCTCACTCAACATCAGTTTATATAAACCTCTCCAGGTTATTATGAAGTCTGTCTGCTCCTCATTTCTTATAGCACAATAGTATTCCATTATATTTATTCACCAATTGCTGGGCATCCTCTTGATTTCAAATTCTTTGCCACCACAACAAGAGCTGCTATAAATATTTTTGTACATAAGGTGTCCGCTTCCCACTTCTTTGATCTCTTTGGGATACAACCCTAGAAGCAGTATTACTGGGTCAAAGGGTATGCACTTATTTATGCCCTTTGGGCATAGTTTCAGATTGCTCTCCAGAATGGTTGAATCAGTTCACAACTCCACTAACAATGCATTAATGTTCCAGTTTTTCCACATCCTCTCCAGCATTTGTCATTTTCCTGTTTTGTCATATTAGCCAATCTGACCAGTGAGATGTGATACCTCAGAGTTGTTTTGATTTGCATTTCTCTTTTTTTATTAACTTACTTATTTACTTTTAGTTTACAAGATTCAGTTCCAGAATCACTTGAGTTTCAGATTTTCTCCCAAACCCTTGTCTCTCCCTGCCCCCCATGGTGGTGTACAATCATGTACAGGATCTGCAAACACTTTCACTTTGTACAATAGTCTGGTTGTATAGAAGCGTAACCAATTGAGTGAACAATGGGAAAAAATAAACAAAACTGAAGATAGAAAAGAATGATAACAAGTATTGCTTCAGTCTCCATTTAAACTCTGGTATTTCTATACCCTTCTCTGAATGTAGACATCTCCTTCCATTCTGAGACTTGTACAGTTGTCTTATAGCTGTACATTGTTGAGAAGAGTCCAATTTATCAAGGTTGGTCATCACACATATGATATGTCTATGACTGTACAAATTTTTCCTGGTTCTGCTCTTCTCACTTAGCATCAAACTATATAAGCCTCTCCAAGTAATTATGAGGTCCATATCCTTCCCATTTCTTATAGCACAATAGTATTCCATTACATTCATATGCCACAACTTGTTCAGCCATTCCCTAATTGATGGGCATCCCCTAAATTTCCAGTTTTTGCCACCACAAAGAGAGCTGCAATAAATATTTTTGTACATATGGGTCCTTTTCCCACTTCTATGATCTCTTTGGGATACAAGTCCAGAAGTGGTATTACTGGGTCAAAGTGTATGCAATTATTTATAGCCTTTTGGGCATAGTTCCAGATTGCTCTCCAGAATGGTTGTATCAGTTCACTGCTCCACCAACAATGCATTAGAGTTCCAATTTTTCCACATCCTCTCCAGCACTTGTCATTTTCCTGTTTTGTCATCTTAGCCAATCTGACTGGTGAGATGTGGTACCTCAAAGTTGTTTTGATTTGCATTTCTCTAATCAATAATGACTTAGAGCATTATTTTCATATGACCATAGATAGGTTTAACTTCTTCCTCTGAAAACTGCCTGTTCATGTCCTTTGACTATTTATCAATTGGGGAATGGCTTGTATTCTTATAGATTTGACTCAATTCTCTGTATATTTTAGAAATGAGGCCTTTATCAGAGACACTGGCTGTAAAAATTATTTCCCAATTTTCTTCTTACCTCTTAATCTTGGTTACATTTGCTTTATTTGTACAGAAATTTTCAATTTAATGTAATCAAAATTACCATTTTGCATTTTATAATGCTCTCTAACTCTTGTTTTGTCATAAAGCCTTCCCTTCTCCATAAATCTTACAGGTAAACTATTTCTTGCTCTCCAAGATTGCTTTCAGTATCAGCCTTTATACCTAGATCATGCACCCATTTAAACTTGATTTTGATATATGGTGTTAGATATTGGTTTATGCCCAGTTTCTGCCATACTATATTCCAATTTTCGCAGCAGTTTTTGTCAAATAACGAGTTTTTATCCCAAAAACTGGGATTTCTGGGTTTATCAAGCAGTAGGGTACTATAATCATTAACTGCTGAGTCCTGTGTACCCAATCTATTCCATTGATCCATTACTCTATTCCTCAGCCAGTACCAAGTAGTTTTGATGACTGCTGCTTTGTAATACAGATTGAAATCTGGTATGGGTAGGCCACCTTCCCTAGAATTTCTTTTCATTAATTCCCTTGGTGTTCTGCGCCTTTCGTTCTTCCAAATGAATTTTATTACTATTTTTTCTAGCTCTATAAAACAATTTTTTGGTAGATTGATTGGTATGGCACTAAATATGTAATTTAATTTAGGTAAAATTGTCATTTTTATTATATTAGCTCGACTCAGCCAAGAACAACTGATGTTTTTCCAGTTAGTTAGATCTGACTTTATTTGTGTGAAAAACGTTTTGTAATTGTTTTCATATAGGTCCTGGGTTTGTTTTGGCAAGTAGATTCCCAAATATTTTATAATGTCTACAGTAACTTTAAATGAGGTTTCTCTTACTATCTCTTGCTCTTGGACTTCATTGGAAATATATAGCAATGTTGAGAATTTATGTGGGTTTATTTTATATGCTGCAACTTTTCTGGCTTTCTGATTTTTTGAAAAATGCATATGCAATTGTCCTCATTTTCTATTTTTCTTAATTTGCATTTTTACAGTTATGTTTTTGCCCTAAGGGTTATTGTTACTACACGCCAGAAATTTCGGCATGTGATTTCATCATTATAATTTTGTTTTGTATAACTATTAGTTTTTTCCTATGGTTTGTTCTTTGACCCAGTCATTATTTAAGATTTCATTGTTATGTCTCCATTTGAGTCTGTGTCTTTTGCTTGTGACTTCTAAACTAATTACATTTTTTTGCATTATGGTCTATATAGGATGCATTTATTTTTGCCTCTTATGTCACTGTACCCTAATAATATATGAAAAAAATTTTTAAAAGCTTCACAGGGCATGGAGAAATAGTGTATTTTTTGCAGCCTTATTTAGAAGATACACCAAATCTTCTCACTTTAGTTTCTGAAGCAATTTGCTTAGTATTCTGTTTTCCTTTTTGTTTATTTTTCTCTTAGATTTATCAAAACTTGAAAAAGAAACCTTGAAATCTTCTGTCTCTACTGTATTACTCTCTATGTATTTTTGCAGCTCAGTTAACGTTTCCTTTGTGGATTTAGATGGTAAGGTACACAAGCTTAAAATTGATATTCGTTTGTCATCTGTGGTTCCCTTCAGCATAACGTAGCTTTCCTATTTATCCCTTTTAATATTGTGAATGTTTGTTTTTGCATTATCTGATTATATGGTTGCTGCTGCTGCTTTTTTGGATATACTTGATTCATTGTTAATTTTTATGCCTTTTTTTTATTCCATGTATTCTTTGTTTTTTCAATGTATTTCTTGTAAACAACAGATTTTGGGATTCTTTTTTCTTATCTAATATCATGCTTTTTCTTTTATAGGGTTGCTTAATTTATTCACATTTAAAGTTACAACAGTTTTTCATTTTTCTCCATTTGTCTTTAGCATTGTTTTCCCCCCAAAAATTAGGATCCCTCCTCCACTTCTAATAGAAACACAGTACAATGTCTCTTCAATTACATTAACTTAATCTACTTTAAGGTCACTCTATTCCTTTCAGCTCTCTTCCCTTCACCATTGAGCCATTATCCTCCTCTCATTTATTACTCCTATCTCTGGTTCTGGAATTTACTTAACACTTCTTTTCTTCTTGTCTTTACCTAGTTGTTCAATTTTCCCCTCTATTTTCCTCTGTTAATTAGTCAAGTAGAATCTTCTTTCTTCTCCTATCAACTTATTTTGTTCACTAGTTTTAAAATTGTATTTTCTGACCTTTTTTCTTTTAGAGGTAGCACTTTTTCTATTTTAATTAAATTTTATCCCCTGCAACTAATAGAAATCCATTTTCTCTCACTCTTATCCCAATCCATAGGGGTGGGTTAGGGAGGCAATGAGTGGAAAGGAAAACAAAACATTTGGAAAAAATTATATAGAGTCAAGAAAAACAAATTCCTCTATTAACTATTTCCAAAAATTATAGGTCTCATTCTCGGTAAATTTATTTTTAAAAAATAACTTTAATGTTTTTTAATCAAAACATAGACCATGTCCAAAAATATTTCGTTTCATTATTCATCTGAGTCTTTCACTTCTCTTTTAGGTTTTAGATGAAAACATGTTTCATCATTTGTCCTCTGGAATCCTGTTTGTGTTCAATACAATATTATTTCATCACATTTATGTACCCTAACTTCTTCATCTATTCTTCAATTTATTGGCATTCCTTCAGATTTCTCAAAAGGAGATGTAGATATTTTTGTACATTCTTAGAGTTATTTTGCTTAGGATTTACTATTCCCTCACTTACTCTACCCTCTCTCTAATTCCCTTCTCTTTACAGTTGAGTAGAGTGGGTTTCTGTACCCAATTGTGTGTATATTCTTTTTTCTTTTGACTAGTTCAAGTAAGTGTGAGATACAAATGTCACCAGCTACCCCCACTCCAACTTCCTCTTCCTTGCTAGTATAGATATCTGCTTATTTACCTTTATGTGAGGTAATTTCCCCAACCTTCCTTTTCCTATTCCCCTCACCCTCCAGTGTATTCCTCTTTCTCCTTCTTTCTATTCTTTTCTTGAGATGGTCGAGAAAAAAATAGAACCACTCCTAGGTCTTGTGTAATTGGACTTCCTGTAGGAACTATGATGATGAAAGAGATCAGAAGGGACATACATATCATCTCTCCATCACCAAAGGTAAACAGTTTTTCCTTGTCTGTTCCTTTATCATTGTTCATTCATATTTACCATTCTATCTTTTTCTTCTGTGCTTGAACTTAAAAGTTTCCCTGTAGCTCTGGTCTTTTCATCAGAAATGCTTGGAAGCCATTTATTTAATTAAATATACATTTTTTCCTCTATAGTATAATACTCACTTTTATTGGGTAAGTTATTTGGCTGTATGCCTACAGCCTTTGCCATCTGGAATATCATATTTCAAGTTCTCTGGTGCTTTAAAGTGATGGCTGCTAAATCATGTGTGAACATGACTATGATTCTTCAGTACTCAATCTCTCATTTTAAAATTTTAATTAATGCTTTTTTATACCACAATTTTGTTTTAAAAATATATATAGTACATTTATTTTTACATTCTTTAAAAAAATTGAGTTCCAAATTCTCTCACAAGTTCCAACCCCTCCCCATCAATGAGAAGGTAAGTAAAAAGATATCAACTATAGAAATGAAATTATGCAAATTATATTTCTATTATTAGCCATGTTGGCAAAAAAAGCAAGAAAAATAAAGTTAAAAAGTGTGCTTGAATCTTCATTCAAGAGTTCATCAATTCTCTTTCTGGAAATGGACTGCATTTTTTTTAATCTTGAGTTCTTTGGAATTGTCTTGAATAATTGTACTGATTAAAGTAGCTATGTCTTTCAAGGTTGATCATTGTTACAATATTGCTATTTTCTGTATACAGGGTTCTCCTGGTTCTGCTCACTTCACTTTGCATCAGTTCATATAAGTCTTTCAGGTTTTTCTGAAACCATCCCCCTCATCATTTCTTATAGCACAAAAGTATTTCATCATAATTTTATAATGCAATATTTTCAGCCAGCCATTCCCTAACTGATGAGTATACCCTTAATGTCCAATTCTTTGCCACCACAAAAAGAACTGCTATATTTTTGTACATTTAGATCCCTTTCCCTTTCAAAAAAAATCTCTTTGGAATGTAGACCTAGTAGTGGTATCAAAGGGTTGCATTGTTTTATAGCCTTTTGGACATAGTTCCAAATTGTTCTGCAAAATAGTTGAACCAATTAGCAAAACTACCAACCATACATTAGTGTACCTATTTTTCCATGCACTCTTAGCGTTTTTCATTTTCCATTAAGTAAATTGTGTTAGGTAAACTGTGAGGTAGTACCTGGAAATTGTTTTAATTTACATCCTCTAATCATTATTTAGAGCAATTTTATGTAAATATTGATAGCTTTGATTTATTCTTCTGAATCCTGCCTGTTCATACCTTTTGATCATTTATCAATTGGAATATGAATCATACTTTTATAAATTTGACTCAGTTCCCTATATATTTGGGAAATGAAACCTTTATCAGAGAATCTGTTGCAAAAATACCTCCAGTTTTCTGATTGTCTTCTAATTTTGACATTGATTTTGTTTGTGCAAAAACTTTTCAATTTCAGATAATCAAAATTAGCCATTTTACTTCCCATCATTCTCTATGTCTTTTATTTGGTCATGAACTCTTTTTTATCCAGAAATCTGACAGGTAAACTTTTCCACACTCCATTGATGCCTAAATAATTTACCCATGTTGCCTTTATCTTGGTATATTGTGAGATATTGGTCTAAATCTAACTTCTGCCAAACTGTTTTCTAGTTTCCCAGCAATTTTTATCAAATAATGACTTCTTGATCCAAAAGCTTGAGTATTTGGGTTTTTTAAATACTAGATTACTACAGTCATTTACTACTGTGCCATTGTGTACTTAATCTATTTCAGTGATCCACCACTCTATTTCTTCAGTATCAAATTACTTTGATGATTACCACTTTGTAATATAGTTTGAAATCTGGTACTGCTAGACTGCCTTCCTTCAATTCACATTATTTTTCATTGATTCCCTCAATATTCTTGACCTTATTCTTCCAAATTAATTTTGTTATTTTAATAGCCCTATATTTTGAATTGCTTATATTTAGAATCTGTCTTTGTGTGTAAAGTGTTTGGTAATTGTGTTCATATAGTTCCTAGATTTGTCTTGGCAGATAGATTCCCAAGTTTTGGGCAGCTATTTTAAATGGAGCTTTTTTGATCTCTTATTGCTGAGTTTTGTTGGTAATATGTTAAAATATTGGTGATTTTATATCCTGCAACTTTGCTGAAGTTAATTGTTTCAAGCAGATTTTGAGTTGAGGCTCTAGGGTTCTGTATCATATAGTCTACAAAGAGAGACATAGTTATAAACATCATGATTTTCCCCATTAGAAATAACAGATTGCCTACTGAACAGGTAGGCCTCAGGAATACCTAGTTTCACATCTCCTCTCTGATACTAGTCATATAACTTCAGATAAGTTTCTTAACTGAGACTGTACCTCAATTTTTATATCTGCAGAATGAGAAGAGTTGGACTTGATGGTTATAAGATCTCTTCTAGGTCTAAATCTATGATCCTTTAAGATTAGGCTAAATGTTCAGAATAGCACAAATTAATTCCATACTTAAAAGGGTCTAATTTTCAACTATTGAGATGACAGAGAACATGAACCAAGGTGGATAGTCATCAAGTAGAATAGCATTATTTGATATATGAGATAGTGGTGGAGAGAGAACAAACTTGAAAAAGTTTCAACATATTGTCTATGACTGCCTTATGGCTCCTCTACCTTCTTATAAACAATAGCAACTTTCATTTTCATATATCCTAGTAGAACCCTCTAATTCAGAGGAAAAAATTTTATGGAAAAAATTAATAGAAAACATCAATAATTGGTGCTACAGAAGCTGGCAGCTAAGGCACAGGGAGTTGAAAAGCATATTTCCCAAAAGACAAGTTTATGGAAAGCATCCCAATTTTTTGTAATGCAAAATATATCCGTAATAGTCATGTTGTGAAAGAAAACATAGACAAGAAAAAAGTCAAGAAAAAGTTTAAAAAGACAAAATATGTATTCATATACCATCAGTTCTTTCTTGACAGATGGATAGCATTTTTCATCATAAGTCTTTCAGAGTTGTCTTGGTTCATTGTATTGCTGGGAATAGCTAAGTCATTCACAGCTGATAATCTTACAATATTGCTATTACTTTGTACACAGTACATTTCACTTTGTATCATCTAATGCAAATCTGAGAGCATCCTGCTCATCATTTCTTATAGTATAATAGTAGCTATCATAATCACATACCATAACTTGTTCAACCATTCCCCAATTGATGGGCATCCCCTCAACTTCTAATTCTTTTTGCCCAGAAAAGGTCTGCTATAAATATTTTTGTACATATAGGTCCTTTTCCTTTTTTTCTCTTTAAGTATATAGACCTGGTAGTAGTGTTGCTAGGTTAATGATTTTATAGCCCTTTGGACATGGTTCCAAATTGCTCTACAGAATGGCTTAATTAATTCACAACTCCACCAACAGTATATTAAAGTCTCATTTTTCCCACATCCCCTCCAATACTTGTCATTTACCTTTTATGACCTATTTGCTAATCTAATAGGTATGAGGTAGTACCTCAGAATTGTTTTAATTTGCATTTCTCTAATCAATAGTGATTTAGAGCATTCTCTTCATATAGCTATAGATAGCTTTGATTGCTTCATCTGAAAACTGATCATATGTTTTGATCATTTATCAGTTGGGGAATGGCTCTTATTTTTATAAATTTGACTCTGTTTTCTATATGTTTGAGAAATGAGGCCTTTATCAGAAAAATTTGCTTCAAAAAATTTTTCCCCATTACTATTGCTAACTGTATTTTCTTCCATCCCATTCCCCCCCACCCATTTATTCTATTCTCTCTCTTCTTTCACATCATCCCTCCTCAAAAATGTGTTGCTTCTGACTACCCCTTCCCCAATCTGCCCTCCCTTCTATCACCCACTGCTTTTTTTTATCAACTTTCCATCCTACTTTCCTGTAGGGCATTTCTGTACACAATTGAGTGCGTAATTTATTCCCTCTTTCAGTCAATTCTAACAAGAGTAAGGTTCACTCACTCCCCTTAACCTCTTCCCTTTTTTCCCTCCAATCTAAAAGCTTTTTTTTGCCTCTCTTATGTGAGATAATTTACCCCCATTCTACCTCTCCCTTTCTCTTTCTCCCCAAACATTCTTCTCTCTCTTCCCTTAATTTTGTGTTTTAGATATCATATCTTCATAGGCAACTCACATCTGTTCCCTCTGTCTATGTATATTCCTTCTAACTACCCTAATGATGAGAAAAGTCTTAATAGTTGCAAATATAATCTTCCCATGTAGGAATGTAAACAGTGTAAGCTTATTAAATCCCTTATGATCTCCCTTTCCTGTTTTTTTATACTCCTCTTGTGTCTTGTATTTGAAAGTAAAATTTTCTATTCAGCTCTGATATTTTCATCAAGAATGCTTGAAGCTCCTCTGTTTCATTAAATATCCATTTTCTCCCCTGAAGTATTATACTCAGTTTTTCCAGGGAGGTGATTCTTAGTTGTAATCCTAGCTATTTGCCCCCTGGAATATCATATTCCAAGCTCTCTGATCCTTTAATATAGAAGCTGCTACATCTTGTGTTATGCTGTGCTCCATGATACTTGAATTGTTTCTTATAACTGCTTGACCTAGGAACTCTGGAATTTAGCTATAATATTTCAGGGAGTTTTCATTTTGGAATTTTTTTCAGCAGGTGATCAGTGAATTCTTTCCATTTCTACTTTTACCTTTTGGTTTTGGTTTAACAGGACACTTTTTCTTGATAATTTCTTGAAAGATGATATATATGCTCATTTTTTGATCGTGGCTTTCAGGTAGTCCAATAATTTTTAAATGATCTCTGCTGGATCTATTTTCCAGGTCTGTTGTTTTTCCAGTGAGATAGTTCAAATTGTCTGCTATTTTTCATTCTTTTGGTTTTGTTGTAGTTTTCTTGATTTCTCATAAAGTCATTGGCTTCCATTTGCTCCATTCTAATTTTCAAGGAATTATTTTTTTTTCTTTTTTGTAGGGCAATTGGGGTTAAGTGATGTGCCCAGGATCACACAGCTAGTTTTTTGTGTATGTGTTAAGTATCTGAGGTCAGATTTGAACCCAGGCCCTCCTGACTCCAGGGCCAGTGCTCTATTCTGTGCCACCTAGCCACCTCAAGGAATTATTTTCTTCAGTGGACTTCTGGACCTCTTTTCCATTTGGCCAATTCTACATTTTTAAGTCATTCTTTTCATTGCCTTTTTGGACCTCTTTTGCTATTTGACCTAGTCAAAGGTTGTATTTAAGGTGTTATTTCCCTCAGTATTTTTTGTGTCTCTATTACCGAGCTGTTGACTCTTTTTTTCCCTTTGAATCACTCTCATTTCTCTCCCTAATTTTTCCTCTACATCTCATACTTGATTTTCAAAATCCTTTTTGAGTTCTTCCATGGCTTGATACCAATTCATATTTTTCTTTGGGGCTTTGGATGTAGAAACTTTGACTTTGTTGCCTTCTGAGTGTGAGTTTTGATCCTCCTTGTCACCATAATTACTTTCAAAGAGATTTTTTTTCTGTTTCTTGCTCATTTTCCCAGACTATAAGTTGTCTTTAAGGCTATGTTAAAGTACAGCTTTGCTTGCTGAGTGGAGGGTCACACTGTACCAAGCTTCAGGAGTTTTGTTCAGCTGTTTTCAGATATACTTCTAGGGACCTTAAGTTTTTTAGTTCTTCCAACGTGGTATGATCTATGGTGAGGTGTTTATTACTCTCCTTGTTTGTGCTCTGGTCTGAGTGACCACAAGCACTCTTTTCTGCCTTGGCGCTATGAGGAATGTCCACCCTCTGCAGCTGCCCCAAGTTCTGCTATGTTAGTGCTCCTCCCTGCCCTGAGAGTTCCTCCCAGAACTGTGACTTGGATCTGAGAATGGCAAAATAACAAACTCCTGCTTCAGTGCTAGCTCCCTGTAATTTCCTTCTGACCAGTTGTTCCACCCCCTTACTGTCTGTGGGCTGGGAGCTCCAGAAGCAGGCACTGCTGCTGCTAATTCAGTGACTCCCAAGACCTGCTCCTGGTTTGCTGGGGCTGGGGCTACACTGGCACAGCCTACACTGGGCCATACTTCACTCTCACCCAGGTTTGACCTTCCAAGTCGTCTTCTGTGAGTTGAGAGGTCTGGAAACTGCCAATGCTTCCAGTGATTCAGTAGTCCCAACGCCTGTTCTGGGTTTGCCGGTCTGCACTGGTGCAGCCTGTGCTGGACTACCGTCCTCTCTCACCCTGATGCAGCAGACCTTTCCTGCAGTCCTTTCAAGTTGTCTTGGACTGGATCCATCACTTTCGATGACAATGAACTATTCCCTACTGACTATGTGAACATGCTGATTGTGGTGGCTACAATAAATTGACCTTATGACAGCAAGACTGAAAAAGTTTTTATCAAGTACATCTACCACCAGAATACTTATATCCTTTCCATCTAAAACATATTTAGCCAGGTGTATTGCCAATGTAATATTTACAGCACCCAAAAATCACAATAAAGACCATGACTATAAATATCGCATGACATTCAATTGCAAAATATACCAAATTCTCCATATAGAGGACAGAATTGAAACATTTATTTAGACACCAGAAAATCAAATCCCCAAACCAGTAATCCAGTTCCAAAGATATTAAGAAGCTATAACACTGAGAGCCACAGCATCCTTTAGTCTTCCCACAAACCAATATTAAATCAATATTTACTCACAAACCTCTCTATCTCCTTGCCTGAGCAGCCTCTCTCTCCCACCATCTCACTAGCTCTGACTCCCAACTGTGGACTCTGCTTCCCTTCAGCAAAATCCTCCCACCACAAGCTCCATGTGGTTGATTACATTCAGGCTATTAGGGGGCAGGAGTTTACTTTCTTTTTTTTGTTTGTTTTTGTTTTGTTTTTGGAGGGCAGTTGGGGTTAAGTGACTTGCCCAAGGTCATACGGCTAGTTTTTGTGTGTGTGCGTGTTAAGTGTCTGAGGCCAGATTTGAACTCAGGTATTCCTGACTCCAAGGCCAGTGCTCTATTCACTGCGCCACCTAGCTGCCCCAGGAGTTTACTTTCAAAGAAGAGAAGGTCTTCAAACTCCCCTAGGTCTATTAAGGGGGAGGGAAGATCTTCAAATTCCCATTACCATTGCACCAGGGTAAAAATAGTCATACTATCAATCTGAACATCAAAATATAATTCTTTATAAAAACTTTAGGGGTAAACTTTAGATACTTACACTACCTATTCATGTTTTTTTCTGGAAGACTTCTATGATTCCATGAAGGAACCCTGTGGTTACCTGTTGGTGAATGTAAGTGCAACTCAAGAGTATCTGTTGAGAATCAGCCTTTTCAAACCAGATTCTGTGTGTGTGTGTGTGTGTGTGTATTGAGAAACTGTTCAGAGAAATTTTAAATCTTTTAGGACCCATAGTCCTCAAGGAGATGGCAGAGGTTGAAATGGATAAATAGTGTCATGGATGTAATAAACATAAGCTAGGACAGACTTCAAGAGATAGTGGGAGAAAGAACAACCTAGTGTACTATGATCCATTTGTTCACAAAGAGACACATATGACCAAACGACTGAACACGCTCTTCTCAACCTCATCATTTACAACTGTATCATGAAATGCTTTAGCAAAATCTGAGCCTGCTGAAATAGTATACACTACGCCTCCTCAACACACAGCCCACAGGCCACAAGTGGGCTGCCAAAGGATTTCAGGCAGCCTGTGAAAAATGTAGGGGATGTTAAAGAAAGTAAAGATGTAATGAGTGTTTCATCCACATCCTACTTAACCCACCTTCTTAGTCACTATTGTGCCCATCATATAACACTCGCTCCTGTTTGTCATGTGACCCATGGCAACCAACCATTGTCAGTCTGTTTCTAGTCTGAGAGAAGCAAGAATCATATCTTTTGGTTTTCAATAGTTACTGGCATTGAGCAAGGACAAAGTAAGTGCATCCATGCACCAATATAGCTGACTCTCACTATACCATGAGTGGCAACAATGCAAGGGTTTCTTTCCCTCCCTTACTGCATGGCTATGCTCCAATTTACATGAGTATTTGGCATTCTTTCCAAGGTCAGACAATCAGTTTAGTATTTCTTTGTATGTAAACAGTTGCTGTGGAGATTTTTTTTCTAACATTAATGTTTTTGGAGTGACTTTGCAAAATTGGTAATAAAAGGAAATGGAAGATAAAGTCAGAACATAGGATGTTTAATCTGAATGGGCAAATAGATATTTGTTTACTTACAAGAGAGACAAAATAAATACCTCGTTTGCTAAGAAGGAATAGCCATTCCAAAGGAATAAAATCTTCGTCACCATTTTGAATCAAAACATCCTGACTTAAGCAAATTGGACACCAATGAAGAATAAATTAAAGTATCCAAGTTGTTGAAAAATTTCAGTGAGAAAAAATAGCTTTTCAAGAAATGAAACTCAGAAAATGAAGCAGCTACTGAAGTTAGTTTTTAGATTTCTAAACAAATTAATTTCAAACATGACAACAGAGTATGATAAACTGATTACTGACAAGAAGTGAAATACATCCCATTAACTAAATGTAAATAATAAGAAAACCTGAAAAATGTATTAAAATTTGTACCACTTAGCAAAGTAATTTTTAATGTTAGAATAGTTAGAATAGTTAGAATGTTAAAATAGACATTTTAAGTAATAAATATGATAATTGATATTAAATGAAATTTTCTTTTTAAAAAGTATGGCTTAAGGGGTGGCTGGAGCAGTGAATAGAACACCAGTCCTGGAGTCAGGAGGACCTGAATTTAAATCCGGCCTCAGACACTTAACACTTACTAGCTGTGTGACCTTGAGCAATTCACTTAACCCTAATTGCCCTGCCTTCCCCCCTCCAAAAAGCAAAAAATAAACATTTAAAATATGGTTTATTTGGAAAATAGTTTAATCATTAATTATACCTTTTCTTGGAAAGTAAGCTATTAAAAATCTCTTTGTGATTTGAAGAAGATTAGCCTATTTTAATTTTGGCCTCTACCTACTTCCAAGTTGTGCAGGTCTGGTATATGCCCTTAACAGAATAAAAGTCAAATAACTTGATTTTAGCAATCAAAGAAATCATTCTCAGCACAGTCAAAGGGAGTAACTTCACACTGTTGCCATAAGAGATACATATTTTTAAAAGGCAGAGAAAGCTTGTGCAAAACCTGGATGACAATGGTGTCACCCTTAAAACCAAGAAATAGTTGGTGAAGCAATTGAAACTTCCTGAAAGTGTTGCTGAGTTTTGACCTTCCTCTGTGTAATGAAAATAAGAATTTGAAGATCTTCCCTGCCCCTTAATAGGCCTAAGAGAATCTGAAGAACTTCTCTTCTTTGAAGATCTTCCCTACCCCAAACAGAAAGAATCTAATCACATGAAGCCTGTGGTGGTAGGAGCTTGCTGAACAGGTGGAACAAGAAGTTGGTATTCAGAGTAATTAGACAGAAGGGGGAGAGAAGATGCAGACAAGGAGATAGCTAAGCTTATGAGTGTTTGTGGGAAGGTTAAAGGATACTGTGGCTTCCTTCTGTGTTATGGTATATTAACTTCTTTGTTGCTCTGATGGATTTGACTTTATGGTATTGGAATTTGGCTTTCTGGTTTCTGAATAAATGTTTTGCTTCCATCTTCCATATGGAGAGTCTGTTATATTTTGCAATTCAGAATTATGCTGGCTGTAAAGCCACACATGAGCAGCTTTCCAGAGGACTGCTGCTGTGAACAGCTTTCAAGATTCTGATTACATAGTGAACTTTCTATTTATTCAATAACAAATCAGAGCAAACCGTTCATGGAAACTCAAAATACAGCATTCACCATTTCACAGCTCAACTACTTATCACTAAAATGGCCCCATAGTTTTCACCAAAGTGGTTGCATAATTTTAAACAAAGTACATTCATTTAATCAATAACAAAATCCTTAATTCAATCACAAAATACAAAAGTCAAAGTTCTTCACCCCTAGGTCACAGTAAATCATAATCTTCTTAGTCAGTACACAATATCCAAGTAAAATCTTCTTTCAGCTTGCCTCAAGGCTGGCTCTCAGCTTCAGTGGTTCCTCTTCCATGGTCCCAGCTCCAACTGTCACCTGGGTTCAAAAGCATACAGTTCCCAGTTTCTTGTCCAACACCTTGTCCAGTTCTTCATCCAGTTCCCATTCCATATTGATGTTCATAGTGTCCAGTCCACCTCAAGTCCTTCTCATTTCCTCTTTCTGTGAAGACAAAGCTTAACAGAGCCACAATAATATTCATACACATTGTTGGCACCATCATCAATTCACTATCTGCCTCTGAAATCAACTCAGATCCACCAACAAGGTCTGAGAACTCAACACAAATCAACACAGACCCACAAACAAAGTCCAAGAGGTCAGCACAAATCATCAGTAAAGTCCCAGGACCTCTAAAACCCTCCTCCAGGACTTCTGTAAACATACAACCACAAAATCATCTTTCAGGGCTTCCAGTAAAGTCAGGGCTTTTGTACAAAGTATCACAAACAAACATTAACACAGACGGAGCAGACAAACAGAGTGTCAAGATACCACAAGAATTCTCTTCTCAGTTCTGCTCAATTCTCAGTTCAGTCTCCAGTCCAGCAGCAGCTGCCCTCCCTCCACAATGCTTAATCCTAAGAAGTTCTGACTGTCCAGCTTGTGCTCTTCCTTATATAGCTCCTCTTCTTCCTGTTGCAGGAGTTTATGGATTCTAGGGTTCACAAGTTGTAGAGTTCACACATTCTTTTTCTTTCTTTTTGGTGGGCAATTGAGATTAAGTGACTACTTACTTGATTAAGTTACTGATTAAGTCACAGACTAGTAAGTGTGTCAAGTGTCTGAGTCCGGCCACCTAGCCAGCCTGCACACATTCTGTTTCTTAGACTTGATATAAGGCCCAAAAGAAACTTGAACTAAAACAAGGTGTTAATTCAATAGCTGAAACAAGGTGTAAACTACTTCTGTGCTTGCCATTACACCACGTATTCATAGTTGCCATCAGTGCCATGAATATTGCATTGGTGCTACACTCTGTGGTGGAATGCTCATATAAGCTATATCTGGTTCTCCATTACCAGATGGAAATACTAAGGCATAGGATCCTACTCCCTGAGAAAAGCATGCACTAATATGATCCAGTCATTGAACTCTGATACACAAGACCTCTTGCACTGATCAAACTTAAAAGATTTTGAAAAGGTGAAGCATTATATTTAATTGATTCAGCGATATGTCACATATGACCATAATGGTGAACAAGAAAAGGAGACCATAAACCTCTTTCTATCTATTGGGGATAACTCTACTGAGCTAATCTAACAGACGTTGGATAGAACAGAAAAAGTACAGAATTGCTTATATACAAATTACAAGACAAAGATGTTATATGATGGACTTGAACAGAGATTTTTATTTAGGGTCACTAATCTGGTACATTTTATAAAGCAGAATTGCA
Organism: Pseudocheirus occidentalis; assembly: GCA_028646575.1. Lineage (NCBI taxonomy): Eukaryota > Metazoa > Chordata > Mammalia > Diprotodontia > Pseudocheiridae > Pseudocheirus > Pseudocheirus occidentalis. The sequence continues at coordinate 164,643,335 of CM053597.1, read as the reverse complement.
TAGCCAATGTCTTCTCTAAAAGGTAGACTGTTTTAATAAGAGTCCTAGCAGAAATAAATATATTATCTTTTGCCTTTGGAAACCCTACTTACAGAAAATGATTGTGTTGTCTGAAACTGAAGTCACCTCTACATGGCATCACTGGTGGATCTCCATAAACGAGTGTCCCTCATAGTCTCTCTGAAGAAGAAGCACTTGCTGGCCATATCCAAGACAACTCTCATGTGGGATGGGGTTGGGGGAGGGGAACCTCAAGGAAAGTTTGGATTAAGCTCTAAATACAGATTTGTTTGTTTTTATATACGGTTTGTAGTGTATTTATTTATTGATTTTTCTTGGGTGAAAGAGTATTCTGTATTGATGAACTTGGGAGAGTTGTTCTGGTCAGAGATGAAAGACAAGGGGTTGGGGAGTGGGAGATAATTCCATGAGGAATAATTTAATTTGTGACTTATGAGAATGCTTTATTATCATTAGAGATGAAATTCTTGGGAAAAGAATACTGGAGACCCCCATCCCTTGGGATGTGATGGTGTTAAGTGTACCTCATAAATTAAGCTACCATTTGACCAATATTGTCCAGTGATAATAAAGATAAACCACATGATGGTAGCCATAATGGTAGCCATAAAATTCTCTTGGAATTGTCTATTCTGAAATACAGTGTCTTCAACATTTTTTATTATGGAAAGCAATGAGGGATTTTGGAAAGCAGAAATCTTTGGTAGAGTATCTATAGGAGTAACAAAAATCCCTTCACACCATTTTCAGCAAGGTGAAGGGCTAGCCAGTGCTGTTCAAGTTTGATTTGTAAATGGATATTGACTACCAACCCCAGAGTTTTCCATTAGTAACCTTACTTTTAACAAGGGACCACTACATATAAATGCTCAAAAATCCTCTTCACATTTGGAGATGGTTTAATTAAATGGTTGAGGGTTGTCACATGTCTGTGATCTGACTAATACTTGCTAGTTTCCCTGACACAGCTTCTTTCCCCTTATCCATAACATGAAGTAGGATCAGGTCTCTACTCATTCCCTCCTTCAACAAGGATTAACTTTTCCTAACAGAAGACAAAGGAGTCCTTAGGACCTGATTGGGTACAGTTTCCCAATGCAGCCTCCTAGTCACCCAAAGATATAAAAAGTTCTAGCAATGGGGATTTGGGATCCCTCTGACTTGGAAGATTTCTGAAGTCTATACAGGTCATCATACCCTTCATATATCCTGCCCTAATGACCAGACACATTTCCATATGGAAATGAAGGAGGCCATATTTACACAAGTTAAGTGGCACTGTATTTTTGTTGTATGAGGCAAATTAAATCTCCTTTAATTGTGTAATGACTTGTAAATGCCTCATTTCAATCCAACATCCAATTTGAACTAAAGTGAGCTACCTTCTACATTTGGTTTTCTAATAAAAATGGGGGACCAGATGAGATGAACTTGTGGCCACATTGCAGTTGAGTTAAGGGAAGGGACCCATAAATACAAAAGATGGGGCAATCAGATGGCAGAACACCACATAGTCCCTGGTTACTAGAACTCTGCTGAATATGTATGGGGAGTCCTTTCTGTGGGACAGAGAGCTAGCTCCCATTGTGACAAAGGAATTGGCTCAGTGTGTGCTGGAGGATGATTCCTGGGAGGGTAAAGAAAGAGTTATTCCCTAGTTATTGACTGCCAGCATAAAAATGAAAGTAAACTGGAGCAGTGTAGCTCTGTACAATTAAAAGCTGAGAGGCAACTAATGGAGTTGGTGGCCACAGAGGTGAAGGGATCTCTCCTGATGGGGGTGGAGACTGAGAGGCCCTATCCAGAAACCAGTCCTATGGTCTCTGAGCCTGAGGTCAGGGTTCCTCCTGAGATCAGAGCCATGAGACAGGGAATAAGAGTGAACCAGAGGTAGAGACCAGAGAACTCCCAACAATGGTAAGAAAACTTCACCTAAGAGAATTCTGGAAAGATGGCAGAGTAGGCCAGAAAATTTCATGCCCTCCAAATTCCCACCAAAAATAAGACAAAATAGCACCTTCGGGTGAACATAGAACAGTAAAAATAAGAAAGAATTTGAGCAGAACAGTAGTCCTCCTGGGACAATTGAATAAGATCCAAGTAAAATCCTAGGACTGAGGTTTGGTCCTGAAACACCTTTAGGCTAGTTCTACTGAAACAGCAAGTAGCGAATGGTGGAGTTAGCTGAGTTGGGAAATAACCTCAGCACCAGGTATAGGAATTTTCACCTCCTGGACATTGTCAGGAGTCCAGTGTCTGAGCAGTGGAAGAACTTCTGCTGATAAGGGGATTCCAGGCCCAAGATGTGGTCCTGGTTGAGAAGGAACTAACATATACCCAGTGAGTACAGAATGGGGATGGGCACACCACTTACTGTGGGCACTTACAGGAGGGTAGAATTCTTGGCTTCTGTTCCAGGCCAGAGAGAACTAAAGGAGGATCTAGGGCCAGAGGCACCATCCCTTATACTCCAGGACTAGTAGTGATTACAATAATAAGCTGCCACAATTTTTTTTAAAAAGTAAGTGAAGGAGAAAGAACCCAACTATAGAAGGTTACTATGGGAATAGAGAAGACCAGGATTCATCTTCAGAGGAGGATATTGAAGAAAAGGAAACTTCTCCTACCCCAGAGAGTAATGCCAAATGGTAAGGCCACCTTCTCAAAAAGAATTGATAGAGGAACTTTAAAAAGACTTTAAAAATGAAATGCAAGAGATTGAGGAAATTATTTTTCTAAAAAAAGAACAATCCAAGAAAAACAAGATTATAAAAGTCAACCAACTGGAAAAAAAATTTCAGAATCTTAAGGAAGAAAACAACTACTTGAAAATTAGAATTGAGCAAGGGAAGGTCAGCAAAGTTATAAGAGACTTAAGAAAAAATAAAACAAAATATAAAGAATAAAAAAGAGAATGTGAAATATCTAAAAAGAAAAACAACTTCTCTAGAGAACAGATCAAGAAGAGAAAACATAAGAATAATCAGACTACCTGAAAGCTGCAATCAAAAACAGAATCTTGATACAATGATACAAGAAATAAAGAAATTTGTCCTGAAGCATTAGAACAAGAGGAGAAAGTAGAAATAGAAAAACAACAACAACAACAATAACAACAACAACAACAACAAAACCCACTAATGACTACCTCAAAGAGATCTTATGAGAAAACCTACAGGAATATCATAGTCAAATTTCAAAACTCCTGACTCAAGAAGACAATATTATGAGCAATAAGAAAACAAATTCAAATATGATGGAGCCACAATTAGAATAACATGAGACATAGCATGGCAACATTAAAAGACAGCAGTTCTTGGAACAGTATATATTGAAGAGCAAAGGAACTGGGGGTGTGGTTGAAAATATTATGCCCAGCAAAGTTAAGTATAATCCTGGGGGTAGAAATGGACATTCAATGAATTGCCAGACTTTTAGGATCTCGTTGCCAAAAAAAAACCCCCGAATTTAAATGAAATTTTGTCATACAAGATCCAAGAGAAATATAAAGTACCCATTAAAGACTAATAACAAGGGACTTAATAAGGACAGACTTTACTTTTTATTTTATTTTTTAAAATTTTGTCTATTGTTTAAATTATTTATTTTCTTATTTACATCACTCATTTCCATGAGATTTTGAGTTACAAATTTTCTCCCCATCTTTCCCCTACCCACCACCCCAAAACAGCAAATCCACTGTATAGCCAATCTCCTTTCTCCTATGTCCTCCCCCATTGCCCCTCTGACTTTCCTGGCGTTAATAATAATAATTACGTGTGTGTGTGTGTGTGTGTGTGTGTGTGTGGATATATATTTTAACATTTGATTACAGAACTTTAAATTCTAGATTCTTTCCTTTCCTCCCTCATCACCCACCCCCACTGGAAAGACAAGCAATTCAATACAGGCTGTACATGTGTAATTACACAGAACATCTCCACAGTGGACATATTGTGAGAGACTGAGTATATGTCCCTCCTTCCTATCCCACCCCCCCATTGTTCTATTCTCTACCCTGTCTCTGTCCCTTTATAGAAGTTCGTACTTCCAGCAGTCCTCCCCCACATCCTGCCCTCCCCT
>CM053597.1:164600794-164638731 GCA_028646575.1 Pseudocheirus occidentalis | reverse complement strand
ATTTTCTATGAGAGGAAATACAGCTATAACAACCCCCATGAAGTGATTGAAAAGCTCCACAGAAAAAGGACATACAGCAGGAAATTCCTGACTAGCAGTGTAATTTGTTGCATAAATGTGCTGGGATATAAACAGATTTTCATGATTTTGCTTCTGTTTGCTTTTTAACAGCTACTTAAGATGTTATTTTCCCTAATTAATTGGAACTTCATTAAAATACCATTTACTACAGAACATAATCCACATCCCACTTCTGCATACTCCTATGTAAAGGGTTTTAGTTACTGAAATATCAAAAGATAATTTTTATAAGGCATCAGGCCCCTCCTCTACTGCAAATATCCTATTTTCAGACTTTCATCTCTTCTCACCTAGATTACTGGAATAATTGGTCTTCCTCTCAACAGTCTGTTCCTTTTTTTGGGGGGGGCAATTGGCGTTAAGTGACTTACCCAAGGTCACATGGCTAGTAAGTGTATCTGTCAAGTGCCCGAATCCAGATTTGAACTCAGGTCCTCCTGACTCCAGGACCAGTGCTCTATTCACTGCACCACCTAACCACCCCCTGTCCTTTCTTTAGACCAATTTTTGATTTATCTTCCTAATATATTGAGTGCAACTCTATTCTAAAACCTTTAGTGATTCCCTTGACTCTGCCCTCATTACCAATATCCCTCACCCTCCTCACCTTTTAATGGTCTGGAAAGGGCACTGGACTTGAAGTCAAGAGGCCTGAATTCTAATATCACCTTTTATATTTACTGATTATGTAACTACAAGCAAGTTAATTAACCTCTTGAACCTCACATACCCAAATTTGTGAAAATAAGGATATCTGGGCTACCTATTTCAGAAAATTTTGAGCACACAATGAGATAATGCATTCAAATGCTTTGTAAACCATAAGTTAATATTATAAATATCAGCTATTTTTTCCTTGTTTATTTACTTTTAGTTTACAAGATTCAGTTACAGAATCACTTGAGTTTCAGATTTTCTCCCCTCCTTTCTCCCCTCCCCCCCATGGTAGCCTACCATCATGTATGGAATCTGCAAACACTTTCACATTGTGCAATAGTCTGGTTGTGTAGAAGTGTTGTAACCAATGGAGCGAATAATGGGAAAAAAAAAGAAACAAAACCAAACATGGAAAAGAACAGTAACATGTGTTGCTTCAAACTTTTAAACTCTGGTCTTTCTGGATCTTTCTTTGAATGTAGACATCTCCTTCCATCCTGAGGCTTGTAGAGCTGTCTTTTAACTGTGGGTTGCTCAGAGGAGTCCGGTTTATCAAGGTTGGTCGTCACACATATGATGTATCTGTTACTGTGTACAAATTTTTCCTGGTTCTGCTTTTCTTACTTACCATCAATTCGTATAAGCCTGTCCAGGTAATTGTGAAGTCCATCTCCTTCCCATTTCTTATAGCACAATAGTATTCCTTTACATTCATATACCATAACTTGTTCAGCCATTCCCCAATTGATGGGCATCCCTTAAAATAAATATCAGCTATGATTACTATTGATTACAAACTCCGTATCCTATGTTCAAGATTCTCTGCAATCTGGCTCCAAATCTCTATTTTTCAAGCTTTGCTCTATATGTAGGCCACTACATAGTGCAGAGAATAGAGTGCTGGGTTTGGAGTCATTGAAATGACTGCATTGAGATTCTGCCTCAGACACTTACCGGCAGTATTGACCCTAAACAAGTTACATCAGCCTGAGTTTCCTTATTTATAAAATGGGGGTAATAGCACTTACCTCTTAGAGTTGTAAGGACTAAATGAGATGACATATATAAAGTTCTTTTAAAATCTTGAGGCACTGTATAGATGCTATCATTGTTATTCTTATCATTGAAACTTAGCTGAGAACTTCACCTCACATTTTATAGAAACGATTGAGACCATTTACTACGAGCTCCCTCTTCTTCCCTCTTCCTCATTCAGATGACTTCTGTGACCTTCTCTTTCTTAACCCTTGTCTTAGATGATGAAGTGGCCTTACTCCTTACCCAAGCGAATCCCTCTATCTCTTCAAGGTATCTCAGTCCATTCCATCTCCTCCAACAGATTGTCTCGTCCATCATACTCAATTTTCTTTATTTTCTAACTCTCCCTCTCTCTAGGCTCATTTCCTACTGATGACAAACATGTCCATTTCTCTCCCATCCAGAAAAAACCCTCACTTGACTTTCCATCCTCACTAGCTGTTGTCTTGGATCTCTTCTGTACTTTGTAGCTAGACTTGACAAGATCATCCACAATAGCAGGCGTTGCTTCTCTCTCATGCTTTTTTTACTCCCTTAGCATCCTGCTTCCAGCTTTACCATTCCACCAAAACTGTTCTCTCCACAGTTACCCATAATCTCTCAACCACAAATCCAGGGGCCTTTTCTCAATCCTTATTCTATTCTCCCTGACTTCTTGGTAGCCTTTGACACTGTTGATCACTTTCTCCTCTTTCATACTCTCTTCTCTCTAGGTTTTTGGGACACGGCTCTCTCATGGCTGTCCTCCTGTCTATCAGATCACTTCTTCTAATCCGCCTTTGCTGGATTATTTATTCAGATCATGTCCTCTAACTGTAGGTATCCCTCAGGGTTCTGTCCTAGGCCTTCTTTTCTTCTCTACTATACTATTTTGCTTGGTCATCACCAGCTTCTAGGGATTTAATTACCATCATTCTCAAATCTACCTGTCCTGCCCCAACCTCTCTGCTGACCACCAATCTTACATTTCCAACTTCTTTCTAGACATCTCAAAAATGTCCCAAGCTGATCAGATTATTTCCTCCCCTCTCCTTCCTGCTTCTACCTTTCCTATTACTGCAGAGAGCAACACTATCCTTTCCTTGACTTCTCACTGTCTCTTAAAGCTCTCCCTGCCCAATTCAATCTGTTGCCAAAGCCTGTTGATTTCACCTTTGCAACGTCCCTTGAATATAACTTCTTTACTCTGCTACTGCCACTGCTCTAGTGTGAGCATTCATTGCTTCACGCCTTAATTATTTTAATAACCTACTGGTAGATCTGCCTGCCTCAAGTTTCTTCCCATTGTAATGTATCCTCCATTCAACCACCAGAGTTGTTTTCCTAAAGCATAGGTCCAACCATATCATCCCCCAAACCCGATTCTATAAACTCTAGTAGATCCCTATTGCTCTCAAGATCAAATACAGAATCCTCTGCTTGGCATTCAGAATCCTTCATAATCTAGCCCCCTTCAACCATACATTTTACTTCATACCACACATTCTCCAATCTAGTGATACTGGCTTCCTTGTTGTTCACAAACAAGACATTGTATCTCTTGACCTTAAGATTTTCTCTGGACATCCTCCATTTCTGGAATGCTTTCTGTCCTCAATTCTGCCCACTGACTTCCCTAGATTCCTTTAAATCCCGACTAAAATCTCATCTTTTACCTTTCTCAACCCCTCTTAATTCTAGTGCTTTCTCTCTGTTAATTATTTCCTATTTATCCTTTAAATAACTTGTTTTGTATATATATGTATATATATATTTTTGCATGTTCTCTCCCCCCATTAGATTATAAGCTCTTTGAGGGCAGGAACTATCTTTTCCATCTTTGTATCCCTGGTGTTTAGCACAGTTTCTGTCCCATAGTGAGCATTTAATAAATTTTTGATTGATAATCTTCACCTCACCTCATAATGTTGAAGCTCCTCTCTTCAGAAACAACTCAAGGACTACATCCTTCATGAACTCTTCCCCAACTGGAGTAGAAATATCTGTTTTACCTATTAATTCATCTATCATCTATCTATCTATCTATCTATCTATCTATCTATCTATCTATCTATCTATCTGTCTGTCTATCTCCTTACCTATCTGTTTATTTTTATTGCATAGTGCTAGGCACATAGTAAGCACTTAATAAATGTTTATTGACTATGCTAAATACAAACTGCTCTCCCTGTTCACAAGGTGTCAGGACTCAAAGAACATTTTTTGTTCTCTGCCTTATTAGGAAGAAGGAAGAGCTCCTTGATAGGATAGAAAAAATTCAAAATGTTTTTACAAGACTTGAAAAGGTAAATGAGAACTGAAATGTCATTTTTTACTCTTAGTTCATTCAACTGAAGTCTGATTTCTTCTCTAATATTTGTCTTCTATGTTAGAGACAAGGTGAGAGATAATTTGTCAGACACAGGGTAGTAGAATCCCTTAGATGTCCCCACTGTCCTACAAACACAAAGGATTTAGATGTTTAAACTCAGAATTTCAGTGTTGAGAGGGAATTTAAGTATCATCTAGAGTTGAGACTCCTCATTTTGTGGATGACTAACTGAAACCTCGGGATGGAGGGACCTGATCACAGTAAAATGGCAGTCAGGCCTAGAACCCAATACTTGCTTGCTTGTTTTTTTTTTAATTGAATTTTGTTTTCAGGTCCAAATTTTCTCCTTTCCGCTTCCCTTTACCTTACCCATTGAGATAGAAAGAAAAATAAAAAGAATTACAAATTTATACTGTCAAACAATTCTCACATTAACCATGTCCAGAACAATTATGCTTCAATCTGTATTCTAAGTCTATCACTTCTCTATCTAAAGGTTGGTTAGCATATTTCTTTGAGAGTCCCCTGGAACAGTGGTCAGTTCCTTTATGTTGATCCAAGTTCCTAAGTTTTCAGAGTTGTTTGTCCTTTCACCATTGTTATTGTATAAATTGTTCTCCTGGTTTTACTCACTTCTCTTTGCATCAGTACATTCAAGTCTTCCCAATTTTTTTCTGAAACTATCCCCTTCATTATGTCTTCAGAAGAATAATATTCTGTCACATATTATAATATGCCTTAACTTGTTCAGCCATTCCTAAATTGATAGCAAGTAATATGTGTGTTAGATACCCTGATCTGGTTTTATTTTTTTTTAAATTAACTTTTGTTTATTTTTAGTTTACATAATTGACTTCCACAAGATTTTGAGTTACAAATTTTCTCCCAGTCTTTCCACTACCCACTGCCCCAAAACAGCAATCCCACTGTATACCCCCTCCCCCAATCTGATCTCTCCTATATCCTCCGCCATCACCCCTCTGACTTTCTGGTAGAACAAGATGGATCTCCCTATCCCATTGCCTGTATATCTTATTTCCCAGTTGCATGTAAATAATAATAATAATAATAATAATAATATCTCTCTCTATATATTAGCATATGATTTTAGAACTTTAAATTCTAGATTCTTTCCCTCCCTCCCTCGTCATCCACCCCCAACAGAAATACATGCAATTCAATACAGGCCTTACATATGTAGTTATGCAGAACATCTCCACAATAAACATATTGCATAACAATGATGACATTTCCTCCTTTCTATCCTGCCCTCCCCTTGTTCTATTCTCTACTTTGTCCTTGTTCCTTTACAAAAGTGTGGGCTTCTAACAACCCTCCCCCCAAACCTGCTTTCCCCTCCATCATTCCCCCTCTCATCCCCTTCCCCCCTACTCTCCTGCAGGGCAAGATACTCAATTTAGAGTTTATGTCATTCCCTTCCTAAGCCAAATTCAGTGAGAGTAAGGTTGACCCTTTTGCCTTCTTGTTCTTTCCCTCCATTGTTACAGTTATCCCTTGCCTCTTCTATATAAAATGATTGACCCCATTCTGTCTCTCCCTCTCTCCTCTCATTCTGTTCCTTTCCCACCTCTTAACTTCACCTTTTAAAATATCATTCCTTCCTATTTAATTGATCCTGTGCCCTCTATGTGCCTATATATACACACACTCCCATATATATTCATATACATATATACCTTCCTATATAGACATGTGTATGTGTGTATATATATATATATATATATACACATATATGTGTGTGTGTATACATATACATATTCCCTTCACCAATCCTCATACTAAGAAAAGTTTCATAAGTTGCAATGATCATTTTTCCATGTTGGCATGTAAATATTTCAACTTTGATAAGTTCCTTATGATTTCTTTTCCATGTTTACCTTCTCATGCTACTTGTTTTGAAATGTCAAGTTTTCTATTCAGTCCTGTTTTTTTCAGCAAGAATGCTTGGAAGTCCTCCACCTCATTGAATGACCATATTTTCCCCATGAAACATTATACTCAGTTTTTCTGGGTAGGTGATTCTTGGCTTTAATCCTAACTCCCTTGATTTCTGGAATATCATATTCCAGTCCCTTCAGTCCCTTAATATAGAAGCTGCTAGATCCTGGATTATCCTGATTATTTTTCCACAGTACTTAAATTGTTTCTTCTTGACAGCTTGTAATATTTGCTCTTTATCTAGGAACTCTGGAACCGGCTATAACATTCCTAGGAGTTTTCTTCTGGGGATCTTTTTAAAGAGGTTATCAGTGAATTTTTTTGATTTCTATTGTGCTCACAGGTTCTAGAATATCAGGGCAATTTTGCTTAAGAATTTCTTGATAGATGGTGTCTAGACTATTTTTTTGTTAATGGCTTTCAGGTAGTCCAATAATTTTTAAATGATCTCTCCTGGATCTATTTTCCAGGTCAGTTATTTTTCCAACGAGATGTTTCACATTGCCTTCTATTTTTTTCATTTGTTTGGGGTTTTTGCAGCTGCTAGAACCATTAGGAGGCCGCAGTCTCTGCAGCCCCCACTAGCTTTGGCTTAATGAAAATGCGTCTCAGGACCACCACCCAAGACCGCAACTCTGATCCAGGCAGCTCAAGGCAAGAACACTTAGCCTCTAAATAATCGCTTGGCCCCCCTGCAATGTGCAGGCCAGGAGCTTCTGAAGTAGCCACTTGGAGGTGGCTATGGGGCTTCCACTTCAGACTGCTTCTAGCTCTGGAGGCAGTCGGCTGGACCCTCTCTCCCAAATTTAGCTGAGTTCCACTGACCTTTTCCCTTTGTCCTTGGCTGAGGTAATTCTGGAAACCACCACAGTTGCTGATGATCCGTTCTCCTGAAAGCTCCATCTGGGGCTTCTCCTGTTTGGCCTGGGGCTAAAACCACATGGGGTTGGGCTCTGCTCCCAGCGTGCTGCAATGAGTCCTTTCCGTCTGTCTGCTGGGCTGCCTTCAGCCAGAGTCTTCTTTTTCTATCATTTTATGAGTTCTGAAGCTCTAAAATTTGTTTAGAGTCATGTTTTATAGGTATTTGAAATGGTTATGGTGGGTGCCATGGAGTTCTCCTGCTTCTAAGCCACCATCTCAACTCTGCCCTGCCCTCACTGGTTTTATTTTTTTTAATATTTATTTTAAATTTTCAACATTCATTTTTATAAGATTTTTGAGTTCCAATTTTTCTCCTCATTTATCCCCTCTCTGCACCCTAAGACAAAGCGTAAATTTATGTTTAAATCAAATTAAGAGCTGGTTTCCTTTTGAGAGAGCAAGGATGCTATCTCTCAGGATTTGGTTGGTCTGGAGATCCATGTTTTAAATCACTAGCATGGCTTACCTTCTGAGATATAAATAGATAAAGTGTTGCAGTTTCACAAAATTTCTACCACCTTGTGGGATGTCTTTTTGACCCAGATAACCATGGATTTGGCTGAGCAATTTGGGGCCTGGAGGGATAGATAATTAAAGGTTCTGCACTTTGGGGTCAGGACCAATGAGGAATTTTGCTTATACCTCCTATCTCTTATAGTTATGGGTTGGTTGTATTGTGTGAATGACAGAGAATGGTCCGTGAGTCCATTATCAGTCTGGATACAGTACCATGATGTTATGTTGCAATGGCCAGGGGATCATACTATTCCTTTAAAGATGAAGTAGCTACCTCTATTCAACAAGACTCTTCAAGTCACCTGATAGACATCTGCCTCTGAAAGTTCAGTATGCCATGATTCCAGATAGTTTTTGACCTGCCTCCTCCTGGAAAATTTATTATATTGGCCATCAGGAAATCTTAGGGCAAGAAATTTGTCCTTATTGCAGTTGATATTTATTTAGGATTTGGTATTGCAATGCCATTCAAGTCTACCACAATAACAGCCCCATGAAAACTCATAAAACATGTCATTCTTTTTATAGGCACCTCTGTATCATTGTCTTAAGAGGAGAGAGTCCATTTTACTGCCAAAGACGTCTGAGATAAGGCTTGCCACTATCACATCCTCAAGCAATTGGCATTATTGAAACAACTTTGTCATCACACTCCTTATCATAGAGTTTGGATAGATCACTTTCCATAAGCTGTGTCTCATGAAATGGCAGTATCATGGCATGGAAGATGGTTCTCCAATCCAATAGTTTATTGGATCAGGCTTCCATGAGGACTTCCCTGATTAAGATAAACTACTTTTAGACATAATCTCAGTTGAACCCTTCCAGCCCTTCCTTATGCCATCCCTTCATGGAATCACTTAGGCCATAAGGTTTTTGCCTACTCCCATTTCTGGGGATTTAGTTCAGAGTTTCCTCAATTGTCTAGAAAGGGCTTTGGGGGAGGGAACCAATGAATAGATTTTGGGGGAAGTTTCTTGTTAGTCTAATGATACAGGAAGGTGAAACTGTATTTAGATGATTATGGAAAATATAAATTCATCTGAGACAAAAAGTATCCTTTAGCCAATGTGATAACAATCTGGATTCCCTGGATGAAGAAGTGGTGAAGCCTTTATACAGCTACCACAAAGAAGGGAACAGGTACTAAGTATAGAATTCTGAAGAGCCAAAGATTTCATATCAGTCCCTAATGGAACTCCCAAAGGGAGGGAAGTTCTGGCTGGCCACTTGAATTGGTGATAAGAAAAGAGTCTTAGTATCAGCTCAAGCCCTACACATGAGGAAGATCAGTGATGGTGTCAAGAGATATCATGTGGTCCTAATGCTGGCTCAATTCATTATGACTGCTTTTCTTTGGAAGAAACACTTTGAATCGTCCCTAATGTCATTCACATTGCACAGACTACTTTTTTTTGGAAGACTTAAAATTTTGCCTTTTAAAAAGCTTTCATTTTCACTAAATTCCTTCTCCAGGCTTCTCATTATCTCCAAGGTTAGAGATGTTTAACAGCCCTGAGGTCATTTTATCAGTGGAAAATGTCATGAAGATTTTAAGACCTTTACCACCAAGGAGTGGGATTTGGTAACAGTATCTATTTTACATAGGGTGGACTGGGTTCCCTTTAAGGGAAAAAGTGACATGTCCTTGGGATTTGGTTGGTCTTGAGGATTAGCACTTGAACCAGAGTCAATGGCTTCATTGTTGCCTGAGGCATAAAAATCTCAGCCTAGGTAGAGTTATATTTTCTGAAGTTTGATGAAATTCTCACTGCCCTAAAGAGAAGGAAGCAGATGTTGCCTTGGCTGATGAGGAGGCCAAGAGCAGTTTTTATTTTAATTAATAATCATATCCCTTTTCATATCTTATTTTGTGCATATTTAATTTTGCTGCATTTTACAGTTCAAATATTTTATTGTGTTCTAATCCTGAGCTCAAATGACTGGCCTGGTCTGAGCTAAATCATAATACTCTGTCATTTCAGGTAAGTGATAACTTCTTCCTGAAATTTCTCAAAGTACTTTGCTTTGAACCCTTCTCTGCACTGATTTTATATTTCTTGGTTACATTCCCTTCTCCAGCATCACATTGGCTTGTAAGCGACTTGAGAACACAGTCTGTATTGTATCTATCAATCCTTGTATTCTCAGTACCTAATACTGTTTTGCATATAATGTTTAATAAAATTTTAAAATTTCATAAAATTGAAGGTAGTCTCAAATTGTGTATGTTAAGAAAGATGCTTTAGAAACCTCTTATGACTCTCCCTTCTCCCATATTCTCAGCAGAGAATACTGCCTCATATTTTGCTTAAAAAGTATTAAGGTCATTTGCTGAGAGTTCCTTCTTTTTCCCTCCTCGTTATTTCACATCATCCAAATGCAGTCTGTCAATGTATCACATTATGATGTGGCCCTTTAAAATTTTTTTGTTTTTGTTTTTTGGAGGTCAAGGCAGGGCAGTTGAGGTTAAGTGACTTGCCTGAGGTCACACGGCTAATAAGTGTTAAGTGTTCCTATTTGAATTCAGATTCTCCTGACTTCAGGGCCAGTGCTCTATTTACTGTGCTGGCTAGCTGCCCCAGTGTGGCCCTTCTTGTGCAAACACTCCTACATGCAAAGAATGATCCCATTCCACCTCATTTTCTCCAGCACATTGCCACTTCATTATCCTTCTCTCACTTATTTTCAGTCTCTCCTTGTCTGCTATTTGCTTCTCAATTTCATAGAAACATACCCATCTCTCCTTCATCCTCAAAAAGTTATCTCTTGATCCAGCCATTCCCACTATCATCCAGTATATCTTCTGCCTTTTTTGTGGGTAAGCTTCTTGAGAAGGCCATCTACAGTAGATGTAGACAATTCCGTTCCTCTTTCTCTTAACTCTTTCCAGTCCAAATTCTGACCTCATCATTCACTGAAACTGCTTCCTCTAAAGTTACTAATGTTCTTTTTTTCACCTTTTTTCTTTTTAAAAAATATCTGTTATCTATTTATTTTAAACATTTTAAAAAATTGAATTCCAAATTCTTGCCCTTCTCCTGCTCATCCTTCTCTTACTGAGATGACAAACAATGGTATAAATTATACATGTGAAATCATGCAAAACATATTTCCACATTAATTATATGGCTAAAAAGGCAAGAAAAAGAAAGTAAGAAAACTATAATTCACTTTGAACTCAAAATTCCTCACTTCTTTTCTCTGTAAATGGTTAACATTTTTTCATTATGAGTCCTTTGGAATTCTTTTGGATCATTGTATTGATAAGAGTAGCTAAGTCTCTTGTAAACAATATATTATTGGATTCTAGTTTCTAATTTATTCTACTATTAACTTCCATTTTATGAGTGAGCTTATCCCATTCTCATTTAGTTACGGTTACATACAGTTATGTATGGTTCCCTCCATCCTATTTTCTTCTGTTTATCTTTCTCTATCTCTTTTTATCCTGTCCCTCCTCAAAAGTCTGTTTTGTTTCTGACCACTGCCTCCCTTATTCTTCCCTCCCTTTTTAAATCTATCTTCCCTTCTTTTATCTCCTTTCCTTCCTATTTCCTTGTTGGGTAAAATAGAATTCTATGCCCATCTGAGTGTGTATATATGTGTTTGCATGTAAATGTATGTTTCCTGCTTTGAACCAATTCTGATGAGAGTGCAGTTCAAATACTGCCCATTATTTCCCCCTTCTACTCTAAAAGCTCTTCCTTATGTGCCTCTTTTATGTGAGATTATTTTGCCCCCATTCTACCTCTCCCTTCCCCCTTTTACCAGTGCATCCTTCTTTCTCACTATTTCATTTTTCAAAAGATCATCCCAACATAATCGACTCACACCTGTCCCCTCTTTCTATGTAAGATCCCTTGAATTGCCCTGATAATAATAAACCTCTTAGTAGTTACATCTGTCATCTTCCCATATAGGAATGTAAAATAGCTTAACCTTATGGAGTCCCTTATGATTTCTCTTTCATGTTTGCCTTTTTTATTCTTCTCTTGAGTCTTGTATTTGAATGTCAAATTTTCTATTTAGCTCTGGACTTCTCTTCAGGAATGTTTGAAGTACTTTATTTCATTAAACATCCATTTTTTTTCTCTGAACGATTATACTCAGTTTTACTGGGTAGATTATTCTTGGTTGTAATCCTAGCTCTTTTGCCTTCCAGAATATAATGTTTCAAGTCTTCCACTCCTTTAATGTGGAAGTTGCTAAATCTTGTTTGATCTGGACTGTCACTCCATAGTATTTGATTTGTTTCTCTCTGATTGCTTGCAATATTTTCTACTTGTCCTGGGGCCTCTGAAATTTGTCTGTAATATTCCTAGGAGTTCTCATTTTGGGATCTCTTTCAATCAGTGGATTCTTTCAATTTCTATTTTACCCTCTGGATTTAAGATATTGATTCAGTTTTCCTTCATGGTTTTTTTTGAAATATGATGCCTAGATTATTTTTTGATCATGGATTTTAGATAATCTGTTAATTCTTAAATAATCTTTTCTCTCTCTGTTTTCCAGGTCCATTGCTTTTCCAATGAGATATTTCACATTTTCTTCTACTTTTTCATTCTTTTGACTTTGTTTTATATTGTTTTTTTAGCATCTCATGGAGTCATTGGTTTCCAGTTGCTCAATTCTAATTTTTAAGGAATTATTTTCTTTAGTTTTGTTTTTCCATTTGGCCAGTTCTGCTTTGTAAGAAGGTCTTTTCTTCAGCAAAGAGTAGCTAAGATGGTGGAGTGGTAAGAAGCTAAATAACCTAACTTCCCTCTATTAAACTCCTGCAAACTTATCTAGAAAATGCACCAGAAAATCCATAAAAAGTTTAAGTAAGGTTTTGGGTTTTTTCCCTCCCAGTTTGCCATAAGACAATAGTCAGATATATCTTCAAATACTAGGGACAGGATCTGATCAGGAGCACATTGTACATGGAGTACTCCAGTACAGAGGCTTAGACTGTGCATTAGGGCATGAGGAAGTCCCAGAATAATAATGGGGTACCACTAGAGGTGTCCTTGGCACTGCAGTAGAGACAGATGCCAACTGACAACTTTATTTCCCACTACCCAGCTCTGGCTCACAGATCTAGGGAGACTTGAGAAGGGGACTTACACACATGGGTGGAGTTACAGGGTAAGTAGGTTCTGGCTAGTATACTGAGAAAGGAGGAAGTTCAGAAGCAAGCAAGTGGTGTGGCTCATACCCCAAGAGCAGAATGGAATCTCAAATCTAGTGTCTAGTCCAGCCTGTAGAAGAATAACCAGGACAGAAATCTCATGATAAAGAAGAGCCTTTAATTCCATCACTCTGAACCAACAGAGCTTTCCAGATTACTGAGAAGGACAAGGTTCAGAAGAATTTTAATGGTGTTCTACTGTTGTTCATATCAAAACCCAGGTTAGTAACTTGCAGACCCAGACCAGAGGGGTAGCAATCAGACTTTACCCTAGCTCAGAATACTAGTAGCACTGAAAGCTTGCAGGTCCTCAGACTGTTACTGAGATTTTGGAATGTCACAATTCTCAATACCACAAGAAAGCAACTACAGGACCAGCACAGACCTTTCCTACAGAAGTGTGGCAGAACCCAGTCCTGACATCAAGTCTTAAGTCAGGAAGTAGTCTTGAAAAATGAGCAAACAAAAAAAGAATCCTACCAAGACAAGCTATTATGGTGGCATAAAAGTTCAAGATACAAACCCAGAAGAGAATGACTCCAAAAAATTCACAAGGAAAGCCTCATACTAAAACATAGCTTGGGCACAATCTCATTGTGAATTCCTTAAAGAGATGAATTAAGACTATTTTTAAAATAATTAAATATATTTTCATAAATGAAATGAGAAAGCTTGAGAAAAAATAGAAAAATAAATGAGAGCTATAAAGAATTGGAAATTGAGAGGGTGTCCATCAATTGGGGAATAGCTGAACAAGCTATGGCACGTGATTGTGAAGGAATACTATAAGATGGTTTCAGAAAAACTTGGGAAGACTTGTATGAACTGATGCAAAGTGAAGTGAGCTGAATATTGTACACAGTGAAACAGCAATATTGTAAGGATGATCAACTGTTAAAGACTTAACTACTGTGATCAATACAGCAATACATTCAAAGGACCCATGATGAAAAATGCTATCTACTGCCAGAGGGAAAACTGATGCAATTGGAATACAGATTGATGGATACTTTTTAAAAACTTTCCTTTTTTTCTTGGAGTTTTTGTGTGTTTTTTTTCAATGTGACTAATATGGAAATATGTTTTCTATGACTTTATATGTATAATTGAAATCAAACTGCTTGCCTTCTCAAGGGGGCAGAGGTGGAAGGGAGGGAGAGAATTTGGAATTAAATTTTTTAAAATTATTGTTAAAAATTATTTACATGTAATTTAACAAAATAAATAAAAATAATCTTTTCAGTCTTAGTAGAAAAGCTCCCTTTTTTTTTTCTTGAGCTAGAGTGTAAGTTGAATAACAGAATCTTCTAAGGAAGATGTGGGGTGACTGCTAACTACTAAGTACAAGTTCCTCTTTTCCAGTACACTTTTTTTGGTTATAAAAGCATCACCTGTAAGGCAAGGACTTCTGGGTTAAGATTAAGAAAGTCTGCGAGACATGAACTAATCAGGTGACCTGCTTTGTCCAGTTGAATTATGTTCAAAATATGTTTGTCATTTTTTAAAATTTCCCTTTTCAGTTCTAAAAATCAGTTCTGTAAATCTTCTTGTCTCTGACCTCTGAGGAGACAGGTGACCTGATTTGATATGCAAATGTAGCTTTGCAAATTATATCATAGATGGCTTGATAACTTTTTCCTCAGTTTCCTTTTTATTTCAGATACTTTTAACAAGGGGGAGCAAGAGGGAGGGTAGTTTATGGAAGGGTTTAGTCCTAAGCAAAATAAATTCTAAAGATATACAAAAATGTATAGTTCATTTGAGATGGTAAAAAATGGGAATTTGAAGTAGTATAAATCGAGGAATGAATGAACAAATTATTTGATGTAATACTATTGTCCTGTAAGAAATTATGGAGAGGGGATGGCTAGGTGGCACAATTAATAGAGCATGGGCCCTGGATTCAGGAGGACCTGAGTTCAAAATCTGGCCTCAGACACTTGACACATTTCACTAGCTGTGTAACCTTGGGCAAGTCACTTAACCCCAATTGCCCTGCCTTCCCCCCTCCATAAAGTAAAAAAAAATAAATGATGGAGAGAGGGTTTCAGAGAAACTTGGGAAGAGTTGTATGAGGTGATGCAGGATGCAGTGAACAGAAACAGGAGAACAATTTAAACAGCTGAAGCAATATGGTAAAGGCAAATAACTTTAAAAGAATTAGGAACACTTAGCATTATAATAACCAGAGGACTAATAATAAAACATGCTATCTGCCTCCTGATAGAAGGAAAAAATCTCAGAGTTCAGAATGATACAAATTTTTTTTTGGACATGGACAATGTAGAAACTTATTTTGATTGACTATATTTCTTTGTAACATTTTTCTTTTATTCTTATTTGGGAAGGCTGAAATGGGAAGCTAAAAAGGCAGATTTTTTTTGCTACTTGAAACAAATAAAGTATAATTTAAAAAATAAACCAATAAATAAATGAAGAAAGAAAAAAAAGGTGCCTCCCAACAATACTACTACTTGGTTCATTTCTCTGGAGCTTTCCAAACTGCCACAGAGTAAAAGAAGGTGGCCAATTGTGGGAGACTTAAACTACTTCTCCAGGGTGTACAGAGCTATGGGAGTAAGGACTTTGAGACCAAGTCAACTCTATGCTGAGGAATTTATAAGGAAAAGTAAGAGAAAGTCAGTAACAATTATGTCTAAAAAAGGCTATTCTTATAAAGTAAGTTTTACTGGAGTTGGAATCCTGGAAACCACTTGACATGAAAGTCCCTTCCTCTTCTTGGTGTCACAATGACTTGTTACAGATATAACTGACTTCTGAGAGTATAGGCAATCTAGAAGAATCATTTGTTCCTGTGCCCAGGATCATTTACTGGTTCCACCTGAATGTCCATATTGTCAATGGACCCACTCCCTAGTAATGTCCTTGTAATGACATCAGTCTGATTATTTACCATGTGATGTCTCTGAAGGGTGCTGACATGTGCCACAATTGTTTGTAGTGGGAGGCATATACAAAATTTCTCTATTGATACCAAAGCCAAAGGGGAGAAGGTTTGATTTTCTGACAGCAGTTCCCAAAGTTGATAATACTGCCCCTAGTGGGTGCTGGAATGATTCAGGAGGGCAGTAGTAACCTTGGGTGCTACTGGGGGGCATTGAATAAAAATAAGGGGGCAGTGGAGGCATAAGGAAAGAAAAAAAGAAGAAAATTTTGAAAAACTTTTCGTATATGTTTCATCTGTTTTGTAGCAGAGTTAAATTCATAGTGATTACATTATTTTCCAAATAAACACACAAAATGAGAGTTATAACCCGTTAGTGGTCAGGTTTGCCAAAAGGTCTTAACATTGACATAAAGTACAGAGGTCAAAAGCTCTCCACTTGTAGGTCACATCTCTTCAAACTCTTAATCTCTTCAATCAAAAAGTCTTCTTTTTTTTTAATTGGAGATTAGTTTCCAATCATCCTGAATTAGTAAGTCCTTAACTCAATCATCTAAATGTAAAGATCAAAGTTCTCCACTCATAGTAAATCATGATCTTCTCAGTTTGCATTAAATACCCAAGGAGAGGTCTTTTCATTTTAACTCAAGGCTGGCTCTCTGCTTCCATGGTTCCCCTTCTATGGTCCCAGCTCCTGCCAGCTCCTTGTTGTCCAGTTCCTGTCCAGTTCCTATTCCATACTGAAGCTCACAGTGCCTAGTCCACCTCAAGTCCTTCACAGTTTCTGTTCCTGGAAAGACAAAGCTTAACAAAGACACACTAACATTCATTCACATTGCCGGCATCCTCATCAATTCACTTTCTGCCTGTGAAATCAATATAGACCCAACAACAAGGTATGAAGAATCAGAAAAGATCATTAGTATAGTCCCCAGGACTTCTGAAAATGTCAACAAGACCCTCCTCCAGGATTTCTGTAAACATAAAACAAGAAAATCCTCTTTCAGAGCTTCTAAACCAGCAGCAAGGTCCCAGGGCTTCGGTAACAACAGCACTGTCCTCTATTAGTAGACAAATCTGATAAAGTAACATTAAAACAGACAAAGTACTGACACCACAGCCATGCCTCCTCCCAGTTCTCTTCTCTTCTCATTTTTCAGTTCTCAATTCTCATTTCAGTCCTCAGTTCTCATTTCTCTTCTCAGTTCTCAGTTCACTTCTCTCTCTCCAGCAGTAGCAGCTCAGCCTCCAGATGCTCATGCCAAGCAGTTCTGGCCTCTTTCAGCTTGGACTTTTCCTTATATATGGTATTAGTTCTGCCCTGTTCTGCCCCCTTCCTATTACATCAACAAGTCCATCTCACTGTGAGATTCACAAGTTCTGGGTCTTAATACTTGACATAATCATTAACTTGGAACAAGGTGCTAAGTACCTGTTTGATTGCAAATACATGGGACAGGGTAGATCTTCAAATTCCCATCATCATTACACTGCTATAAATGTAAATTTTCAAAATTATAAATTTAAATAAACATACAAGTCCTTTTCCTTTTTTATCTTTTTGGGATACAGACCCAGTAGTGGTATTCCCAGGTCAAAGAATATACGTAGTTTTATATCCCTTTAGGCATAGTTCCAAATTGTTTTCCAGAATTGTTTGAACCAGTTCCCTACTTCACCAACAGTTTATTAGCACACCTATTTCCTTTCATCCTCTCCAGCATTTGTTATTTCTGTTGTGTGTGATGTAGAACCTGAGTTGTTTTAATAGGTAGCTTTGATTTCTTCTGAAAACTGCATGCTTGTATCTTCTTACCATTTATCAATTGAGGAATGGCTCTTATTTGTTTTTAAATTTGACTCAGTTCCCCATATGTTTGAGAAATGAGGCCTTTATCAGAGAAACTTGCTATAAAATATTTTTGATATTAATTCATTGTCTATAGTACTTTTTAAAATCAAAATGTGTTTTTCCCTGATTATCTCTTTTAATTAGGTCTATTTCATGATTGATACTCCTTTCTTTTTTAACTTCAGCTGAAGCACATTAGATTCTGCTCCTGCCCTTTATTTTAATTCTGAGCATATCTTTCTGTTTCAAGTGTGTCTCTTGTAAACAGCATACTGTTGGATTCTGTTTTCTAATCCATTCTGCACTCTCCTTTCATTTTATGGGTGAGCTCAGCTCATTCACATTCACAGTCATATTACTAACTTATTTTCTTCCTTTTAATTTTCTTTTGTTTGTTCTTCTCTCTCTTTTTATTCTTTCCCTCTTCAAAAGTCTATTCTGCTTCTAACCACTGCCTCCCTGAATACACTTCCCCCTCCTTTGACCACACCTACTCACTTTCTCTTTTTTTCTTCACTTTTATTTACCTATCATGTAAGAAAGATTTCTATATACAACTGAGTGTGTGTGTGTGTTCTTCCAATTTTCAAACAATTCATATGAGAGTAAGATTCAAGCATTGTGCACCCCTCCACAATAAAAGTTTTCTTCTGCACTCTGTGTAAGAAAATTTGCCAAATTCTACCTCTCCCTTCTTCCTTCTCCAAGAGCATTCCTCTTTGTTAATTAAAAAATTGTTTTCAAATTGATTAAACTAATTCTTATTTTAAAAATAATGTAACCAAGTTACATCTATGCCCTTTGTCTATGTAAACTCCTTTTAACTGGCCTAATAACGATAAAGTTCTTAGGAGTTAACATCTATCATCTTCCCATATAAGAATGTAAAAAGTTTAACCTTATTGAGTCCCTTTTGATTTCTCTTTCATATTTACCTTTTTATGCTTCTCTTCAGTCTTGTGTTTGAATGTCACATTTTGTATTCCACTCTAGTCTTTTCATGAGGAGTGCCAGTTTTCCCCCTGAAGGACCATATTCAACTTTGCTGGGTAGGTTATTTTTTTATTATAATTCTTGTTCCTTTGCCTTTTAGAATGTCATATTCCAAGCCATTTGCTCCTTTCATGTGGAAATAACTAAATCTAACTAAATTTTATTAATTAAATTTATAAAATATTGACTGTGGTTCCATAATATTTGAATTGTTTCCTTCTGGTTGCTTGCAGTATTTTCCCTTTGATTTAAGAGTTCTTGAATTTGTCTATAATATTCCTGGAGGTGGGGGTCCTTTTGGGATTGGTGGATTCTTTCCATTTCTAGTTTGCTCTCTGGATCTAAGATATTAGGGCAGTTTTCCTTGACAGTTTTTAAAAATATGATGCTTAGGCTCTTTCTTTGATCACTGCTTTCAGGTAGTCTAATAATTCTTAACTTATCTTTTCTTTAATTGCTAGGGCATTTGTTTTTTTCAGTGAGTCATTTTTTCCTATATTTTCATTAGCTTGCAATTGCCTGATTTTTGTTTTTAAGACAGTGTGATATTTAACATTTTCTTCTACTTTTTTCAATCTCTTGTTTTTGTTTCATTTTTTTTTATTGATTTTTCGTGGAATCACTAACTTTCACTTGCCCAGTTCTAATTTTTAAGAAATTATGTTCTTCAATAAGCTTTTGTACCTCTTTTTGCATTTGGCTAATTCTACTTTTTAAAGAGTCCTTTTCTTTAGTGAATTTTTGTGCCTGTTAAAAAAAACCAAGCTTTTTCTCTTTTTTATAATTTTCTTGTATTACTCTCATTTGTCAATTTTCTTTTGCCACTCTTATCTGAGTGTTTAACTCTTCCAGGAATTCTTTTTGGGATTGGGTCCAATTAGCATTTTTCTTTGAGGCTTTAGTTGTAGTTGTTTTCATATTATTATATTTGTCTGAGTTTGTGTCTTATCCTTCTGTGTCACTGTTGTAGCTTTTTATGATCAAATTCCTTTTTTGTTGTTGTTGTTTGCTCCTTTTTCCAGCCTATTTTCAAACTTTAAATTTCATGTAAAAGTTGAGCTCTGCTCACCTGCAGATGAGGAGGCACTATCCCAATCTTCAGTGATTTTTTGTGCTGTTTTCAGAGCTAATTCTGGGGGTCTTCAAGTTTTTTGTGCTTCTAAGGTAATGTGATCTAGGGAGAGGTATGGTCACTACTCTCCTCTTCTGTGCTTTGGTCTTTATCCAGGAAGGTCCCTGTTCCCCTGCAACCACAAACACTAATGTTTTTCTTGGCCCTCCTGCATCTGTAAGAACTAGAGCTCCTATTTGCCTTCAAAATGTGATCAGGCCCCCTATTCCCTTATGATCAGCCACACAGGCTCTTCTACACTCTGCAAGTGCAATTCAGATTTGTATATGGGCAATATAGTTTCTACTCAGTGCCAGCTACACTCAGTGCCAATAAAGGGTCCCCTATAATCTCTTTCTGACCAGTTGTCAGACCCCCTTACTGTCTCTGGGCTGAGAGCTCCAGAAAGGTGCTGCTGCTGCTGCTGCTGCTGCTGGTGTGGCTGCCTTTGTGTGTGTGTGTGCTCCAGACAGGCCTCCAACTCCATATCATAGACCTCTCTTATGAACTAAGTTTTCTTAGGATGGAAAAATGTCTCACCCTGACTTTTTGTTGGCTCTGCTCCAAAATTTTATTTAGTTATTATTTTAAAGTTGTTTGAAGGGAAATGTTGAGAGAGATAGACTAGTTCACCTCTGAAACCCATTTCCTTTAGAAACTTGCCTCTTTCTTTTCAGATCCTTAGATCCTGCAGTGAGAAATCATCTTCATGGGGGCTATGTGAAAATATCTTAAACACCTACAAAGCAATAAAAAATATTACTTATTTGGAGGCTCTAATAGATTTAGTTGACTTTCTTAAAAGTATGTCCTCAGAGTATGCCCCCAGCCTGCAGAAGTCTACTAATAGTGGCTCTGAATTGGCTCCTTCAGACTATGCCCTTAGAGCCATCATTCCTGTGACTCATCATTTTTCTATTTGAACTTCAGCAACCACAGAAGCTCTTGTTCCCTCAGGGCAGGGAGTCACCCAAGTAGCAGTAGCAGTAGCAGTAGCAGTAGCAGTAGCAGTAGCAGTAACAGGATAATCCTGGAACTTTCTTAACCACTGATGGGAATTCCTATGTCTCATAGCTTTGATCTCAGCAAGAACTTAAACCTTTCCATCAAAGGTCATAGAATGAGTTCTTGTCAGTCAGTACCTGGTACTTTTAGGAGAGATCTGTCACCTGGCATCCACCAACTCCGTTTGCTGCTGTTCAGCTTACACAGTCCCTGAAAAGAGACCTTTTTCTGTAGTTGTTAAAGCCATTGTCCCTGTTCATTTTCAATCTTATGATGATGATAGTTCAGCTTATACAAAACAGTTAACACCCAGGGAATGCTGGACTGAACTCTTCATTTCCCAGGGCAGTATCTTCTATTACCCAATCCTTGGGAACAAAAGCCTGCTCCCTGTCACAGACACAGGGAAGAGAAGGGAATATATATTTATGTACTATATTCAGCCACTATGTTAAGTGCTTTACAAATATTTTATTTGATCCTTACAACAGCCCTGCAAGGTATGTGCTGTTATTATCCACATTTTGCCATTGAGGAAACTGAGATAAACAGAGGTTAACTGACTTGCGGCTAGTTACACAGCTAGTAAGGGTCTGAGGCTGGATTTGAAGTCAGATCTTAATGATTTCAGGCCCAATTCTCTGTGCACTTTGGCACCACCTAGCTGCCTCTGAGCCACCTAGCTGCCTAAGTAGACTAGGCAGGACTCATTAGGCACAATTAGAAGTATTCTTGCAACCAGGAGCCATTTAAGTGAACCTACATCTGATCACCCCACCCTTGGATCCGGTCACCCCAGCCTTCTTTTCTCAACCCAAACAAGATAAGAACTGCAAGGCCGTCTTGTCTCACCCTAATCTGCTGACTATACTCAATACTAGGCTATGGTGGATCTTAACTTTCCTCTTGGCTCCGTATGGAAATTTGTGTGGTCAGCAGAGAAGGGGAGGTCTTCAGACATCCACCAAAACATGATGGCCCCAATTCAACCTGAATTTGACTTTTTAAATGCCCCCTGGTAAGCAAGAAGTTGTTATGAGGGACGAAGGAGTCAATCAAGTCTCAGGGGGTAAACTTTGTTACCTTTTAGGGAAAACTAATTCCTGTTGAGGAAATCAAGGCAATCCTCATCCTGGCACAGATAGGAAGTGAAAAATATTATAAAGGTAGAAATTGCAAGATTTAGCAATTGATATAATACGTAGGGTGAAGGAGAATGAAGAGTCTAGGATAAGACTATGAACCTGAGACATCAAAAGGATGGTAGTGCCTTTGATGGAAATAGGAAATTTGGAAGAGAGGAAGGTTTAGGGGAAAATGTAGAAAAGATATGTTTGATTTTACATATATTAAGTTTGAGTTTACTGGAACATCCAGGTTGAAGTGTTATTAGGTATTTGGTAATCCAGAGTTGAAAGCTTAGGTCGAGTTGAACATAAAGATCTGCATAGTGTTAATTGTTAACTATGGAAGCTAATGAGGTCATCAAGAAAGTGAGACTAGAGAGAGAACAGAAAGGAATCCAAAACTGAGCCTTGCTGAATACTCAAAGTTTGGGATGTGAAAGATGAGCTAGCAAAGGGAACTAAGGCATAGTGAAGTTAAATGACTTGCCTAGGGTCATAGAGCTGAAGCAGGATTTGAATCCGGTTTCTCCTGACTATAAATCCAACAATTGTTTACTACTACTTTTATTCTGAGTTTTCATGTAGTCATTGAATTTTAAAAAGCTGGAGGATAGAGTTCCAATCAAAATGGTTAAATAAATAGGACCAAAACAGGCCAGTTTGCACCCATGTATTCCCAAAAGATAACAAAAATAACACTAGCACAAAAGGGGAAACCCAGAAGCCTACAGGTAATTAAGGAGATGGCCTAGCCAGAAGAGTTGTATAGAGAAAGCACAATACTGAGAGGCCTTCCAGTTAGCATTGGAAATTAGAAGACCCTAGCTTTTGCTATGCCTGACTTCGCTAATCCTCAATGAAGACGGATTGAGGATCTGAATACTCTATCTAGTAGGCCCCATGGTGGAACTCTGGGACGAGTATCTGGGACAAAGTTACTACTAAGATAGAAAGGTTCAACTCACTAGCTCTAGAGACTGGAAATTTTCAACAAGTTGACTTGTACCACAAATCCTTGAAGATTTCAAGTATCTAGAAGATATGGGTAAACCTGAGACCTGCCAGTACTTTGCACGTAGCAGACAAGAAAACAATGAAGAACTAGGAAAGAGGATCTCAGACAAAACATAGTAGGACCAAACTGGGGCCCACCATCTCATTAAAATTAGTGGGAGCAATAGGAACCTGGCTTTAACAAAAAGTCCCAATTTAGGAAGTAAAGCTGAAAACATGAATAAACAGAGGGCATTGATGAAAAATAAATTTAAAGGACACAGGGACTTTCAGGACATAGACCTGTCCAGACTGCTTCACTTCCTTACCAGTAGCCTTGCTTATCTCAAGATTCTCTGACCCTGGGGCCTGTTCTTCTGATTGGTGAGTCCCTGACCAGGATCATTATTTCACAAGATGCCCTAGCCATGTTCAAATTACTCTCTAGACTGCTCCACTTTCTCACCAGCAACCTTGCCCCTTCACCACTTTTAAGATCTCCTTTCTGGTTTGTCTTCTAGGAAGGTTTATGAGAATAGGGACTAGAATTATTACTATATTGGTAAATGTTTAGCAACTAATCCTCTAATAACTATCCACACATAACACACTGAATTTAATCAGTACTATTAACATTTTCTCTAGCATTTTCTTAAGTTTAGACAATTAGCAAAATAATAAATCAGGCCCTGGTTTGTAGTTTTTGCTAATTTCTGATATATAAATGCTCACAGTGAAAATTCAACAATGGACTCTCTTGAACTGCTATTATGAGCTGATTCCAGACTGCCTCAATAGAGATCAGTCATTTTGTTCTATTGTGTTTGTATCTCCATTACTTATGACAGTGGCTGGTATATTTGTTGTTCAATAATTTTAGTCCTATTTGACTTCTCTAGCACATTTTACAGGGTTAAGTGACTTGCCCAGCTAGTAAGTACCTGAGGCCAGATTTGGATTTGCGTCTTTCTGATTTCAGGCCTGGTACTCTATCCATTACTCTACTTACCTGCCCTGCTCCATGTAAAATACTTAATGCATATGATATTTCTAGAGGAAGGAGCTTCTAACCCTAGCCACTAAGAAGTCCATGAGGTCTGTTAGAATTCCTGGAATCGATTTTTTTTTTAAAGAGAGGGATTAAAAAGAATGTTATAAATTAAAAGAGAGCTCTAGAGGAAACAATTGGAAGGAGAATAAAGAGTTAGAAGTACAAAATCTTGCCAAAGCAATGAACCCTGTGAAAAGTAGAATGGATGAAACAAATCAATGACTTCATTAGACAATCAGAAATATGAGAAAAAAATTGAAAAACTGAAAAAAGGAAGAAAATATAAGCTATATGCTATTTTTAAAAATTGTTCTGGAAAACAGTTAAGGGAGAGATGATTTAAAATATCAGACAAACTGAAAACCACGACAAAAAAAATTCAGAATTGTTCAGAACTTTTAGAACCAGAGGACAAGGGGAAAATAAAAAGAATTCACTTCTTGAAAAAAGCCTAAATGAAAACTTCCAGGAACTTTGTAGCTAAAATCCAGAAATTCTAATAAAAATAGGTAATAGCTAGCTAATCTGATTAAAAAAGAGAGAACAAATTGCAAGCATCAAAAACAAAAAAATGAGGATTCACTACAAATGGAGATTACATAAAGGAAATTATCAAAATTATTTTTGCCCAAATACATGCCAACATAACAAGAAAGATGTATACATAATAGACTATTTTAGTAAGAAGAATAAAATCACATGAATTTAGCAACAGAGCCAGAAAGCTTTTGACAAAATATATCATCCATTTCTGTTAAAACATTAAAAGCAGTAAGTATAAGTGGACCTTTCTTATTATGGTAACTAGTATATTAAAAAAAAAACCCAAAGGCCACGTTATATGTAATAATGAAATGCTAGTGGTCTTTCCAATAAGAATAGAGGTTAAACAGGGGTTCATTATCAACCCCATTATTTGGTATAGTGTTAGAAATACTAGATAGAACAAGACAAGGAAAATAAATCAGGGGATTAAGCATAAACAGAGAAACAAAACTATCACATTTTGCAGATAACATAATGGTCTATTTATGAAACTATAAAGTTTTAATTAATTGAACAATAACCTCAACAGAGTTGCAAGATATAAGATAAGCTGACATAAATCATTGACATTTTTTTTTTTGCTTTTTGGAGGGCAGTTGGGGTTAAGTGACTTGCCCAAGGTCACATGGCTAATTTTTTTGTGTTAAGTGTCTGAGGACGGATTTGAACTCAGGTACTCCTGACTCCAGGACCGGTGCTCTATTCACTGTGCCACCTAGCCACCTCATTGACATTTTTATTAGTACTATTGACAAAACCCAGCAGAATGAGATAGAGAAATCTCATTCAAAATACTAGATTCTGAAAAATTTGAGGGAGTCTATATAATAGACACACAGAAACTATATAAACATCTAGAAAGGACACACACAGAATTGAAGAGTGACTTAAATAATTGGAGAAATAATAACTACTCATGGTTTGGTTACTAATATAGCAAGAAATGGAAATATTACCTAAATTATTTATTCAGTTCCACACCAATCAAATTACCAGAGGATAACTTTAGATAACTTAAAAAAAAATTCATCTGAAGGAAGAAATGCTTAAGAATCTCAAAGGAAAGAATTTGTTAAAGGTACAAAGAAATGGAGTCTAACAGTAACATTTATCAAATTGGACCATAAGATAGTAATTGTCAAAACTATTTTGTACCAGTGAAAAAATAGAGAGGCTTGAAGCGGCTAGGTGGTGCAGTGAATAGAGCACTAGTCCTAGAGTCAGGAGAACCTGAGTTCAAATGTGGCCTCAGATACTTAACACTTATTAGCCATGTGATCTTGGGCAAGTCTCTTAAGCCCAATTGCCCTGCCCTCCCCACTCCAAAAAGCAAAAAAATTAAAAATTAAAAAAATAGTCTGATCAGTTGAAAAAAGTAGGTATACAGTGTTCAAAAGTAAGACATGGTAACAGTGTTCAATCATTCAAATACCCCAACTACTAGAGTAAGAACTCACTATTCATGGCGGCTAGGTGGTGCAGTGAGTAGGGCACCAGCTGTGGAGTCAGGAAGACCTGAGTTCAAATCCAACCTCAGACACTTGACACACTTACTAGCCATGTGACTTTGGGCAAATTGCTTAACCCCAATTACCCTGCAAAAAAAACAACTCACTATTGCTAGGAAAAATGGAAATTAGTCTGACAAGAATTAAGTTTACACTAATGTCTCATACCATATGTCACAGGAAACGCAAACAGATATATGACTTAGATATAAGAGGTTATATCATAAAACAATTAGAAAAGCAAGGAAGGAAATACCTTTTACAGTCATAGATTAAGGAAGAATTTATGACCAAACAAGGGGGAGAGAGAGGATCATAGAAGATAAGATGGAATATTTCACAATCCTGATCATATAAAATTGAAAAGTTTTTGCACAGTCCAATCCATTATAGTTCAAATTGAAAAGGAAAGTTAATTGGGGGAAAATCTTTGTAGCAAGTTTCTCTGTTAGCCAAGTTATCTAAAGAAATGATTCAAATATGTAAGAATGACAAGAGTCGTTCCTCATAGTCAAAGGATGTGAATAGCCAGTTTTCAAAGGCAAAAATCCAAGATTTCAACAGCTCTATGAAAAAATCCTTCAAATCACTATATCTCTAATTAAAGGATAATTAGAGGTAATGTCAATTAAATAATTAGAGAAATGTCCATTTAAACACCAGGAGATACAAAGAAAGACAAGACAGTTCCTCCTCACAAAAACCCCACACTTTAAGGAGAGAAATATGTAAATAACTATGTTTGAACAAGCTATAGATAGGATAAATTGAAATAATAAGTAGAGGGAAGGCATTAAGAGGGATCAGTAAAGGATTCTTCTAGAAGACAGAATTTTAGCTGGGACTTGGAGGAAGCCAGAGAAGCCAGGAGACAGAGATGAAGGCATGGGGAGCAGTCAGTGAAAATGCCTGGAGTCGGGCAGTAGAGTGCCTTGTGTGAGGAACATAAGGGAAAAAAGATGTTCTTGGATCTGAGAATAAATACATGGTTGAGAGGAGTAGTGGTTTCAATTATAGGAAAAGTGGAAAGGTAATGGGTGGGAAGGCAGGTTATAAAAGGCTTTGAATTCCCAACATCAGATTTTATATTTAATCCTAGAGGTAAGAGGAAGTCAATGGAGTTTATTGAATAAGGGGATGATGTGGTCAGACTTGAGCTTTAGGATGATCATTTTGATAGCAGAGTGGAAGATGGACTAAAGTGGGAAGAGACTTGTGCCAGGAAGCCCAACCAGCAAGCTACTGCAGTAATCTCAGTTTGAGGTGAGGAGGACCTGTACCAAGGTGGTAGCAGTGTCAGAGGAAAAAGAAGGCCTAGGCCAGAGTGGTTATGAAGACAAAATCAGCATCCCTAGGCAAAAAATTAATTATAGGGAGTGATAGAGTTAGGTTGCAAGCCCGGGGGATTGGAAGGATGGTGGTGCCCTAGACAATTAGAGGGAAATTAGGAAGAGGGAAAGGCTTAAGGAGGAAGATAATAAGTTCAGTTTGGGGAATGTTGTGTTTAATGTCTACAAGACATCCAGTTGAGATTACCAATAGGCAATTGAAAATGAGACACTGGAGCTCAGTAGATAGGTTCAAATTGGACAAGTAGATCTGACAGTCATCTGCATAGAGATGATAATTGGATCCATGGGAGCTGTTGTTCTTGTTCATCCTTCATTTTCAAAGAGGACCAATGACATCAGGTGGAGGATGTTTTGATTTGCAAGTGAATTGGATTTAAGTGAGCAGAGCTATGCAACCGTCAGCCTCACTCTTTTCTCCAGAGTCATTGGAGTCCAGCGGCAAGACATAAATCAAGATGACTGGTGATGATGCTGGCTGCAATGGGAGACCTCGGTCTTAAGCTAAGCTTTTCCCCAGGTCTCAGTCTGTCTGAGGCAAGGCCCATTCAGTAATTAAAGGCAAGGCAAGAACTGAGGCAAAAGATGGCCTAGTTTTCCTTCACAAAAAAAAAATCAGTCTTTCTCCTCTGACCATGGGAGCTAATGAGATTACCAAGTGAGATAGTATGGAGGAAAAAGAGAAGAATCCATAACATAAAGTCCAGTGGTATACTTATGGGTAGTGGGTATGACCAGAATGAAGATGCAGCAAAGACACAAAAGAAGGATAGGTCAGGTAGACAGGAGGGAAATCAGGACAAAATATTATTATGAAAACCTAGAGACAAGAGAATATCGAGGAGAAGTGAGTGATCAACAATGTTGAGAGAACTAGTTTTTTCTATTAATAACCAATTATTAATATCATGGTCCAGGTTTTTTTCTTCCTCATTTAAAGACTAGTCCTTCTAGGTCAATCAGTTTCTGAAGGACAGGGCTGATAAGATTGGCCTAACCTTCCAGAAACACTGTCCTCTATCTTGGGCAGAACCCTCCCCAACTAGGAGAGCTTATTTCCAATTAAGGGGTAAAGAGAATTTATTCTAGGTGAATTCCAACCCATTGTTCAACTTGAGGTTGGACATGGAGATGGATTCCTTTGTTCAGATTGCTGGAGGCAGGTGAGTTTCATCTAGCTACATTCTCAGCAGGAGCAATTGATAGCTTTCAACCTACCTCCTCATTGATTGCTCACCAATCAGAGTTGATATACTCCTGTGGGGAACACCCATTTTTCCAAATCTATTTAAGCATTCAATGATCTCCAGGGTTGGTCTTTGGTTACCTGAGAAACAACTGACCTCAATTTATTGACTATTTGCTAGCCTAATTAATAAACAGGTTATTAATTACCCAGAAACTGTCTCTCAGACTTTTCATTTGTCTCAGTGTTAAAAGCTACAGATAAGTGAAAATGAAGATCAATAAGACCATTAGATTAATTAATAAGGTCATTAGATCTGGTAAGCAAAAGATCATTAATAATTTTGGAGAGAGTAATTTCAGTTGAATGATGAAGTTGGAAGCCAAACTACAGAGAGGTAAGAAGAGAATGAGGGACAAGGAAGTGCCTATATCTATTGTAGATGGTCTTTTAAAGGAACTTAGTCATAAAAGGGGGAAAGAGACAAAACTGTATTTTAAGGATGGGGAGAAACAGACATATTTGCAAGCTGTTAGAAAGCTACTAGTAGACAGGTAGAAACCAAAGGCAAATGAGACAATGGAAATGATAAAGGGGACAGTTTATTGGAGAACTATTATTTAAATGGAACATTTGAAAAATCAATATCCATGCAGTTAAAATAAAGGGCTAGAACAGAATTATGCTCACTAAACAATACATATCTTTTGACCCAAGCATATCAGGCCTGTATCCCAAAGAGATCAAATCAAAGGGAAAAAGATCCATATGTACAAAAATAGTTATAGTAGTTCTATTTGTGGTGGTAAAGAACTGAAAATAAAGTAGATGCCTATTAAATGGAGAATTGCCTTACAAAGTATGGTATATGTGAATAGAATAGAATGTTATTAAGGCACAGTATAAACAATGATGAAAGGTATAGCTCCAGAGAAACCTGAGAAGAGTTGTATGAACTGATCCAGAGCAAAGTGAACAGAACCATGAGAATGAGCCAGACAATAATGATATTATAAATACAGATTACTTTGGAAGATTTAAGAAAATTTATCAATGGGAAAATTATATTCAGCAGCACGGTAGAGTAAAAGCAGGGACTACCTCAGCCCTCCCAAATTCCCCTTCAGACAACTTTAATGCCTCAAAATGAATTCTGGAGCAGCATAACCAACAGAAAAACAGGGTAAAACAGTTTCCTAGCCCAAGATAGCTTACAGTTGGTAGGAAAGGTCTGTTTCCTTGGGGTGAGAATAGTGTGCAGTCCAGCCATACAGGGGGTGACTGAATCTGCAGCAGCTTCCAGAGCTCTCAGTTCACAGATGAGAAGGGGGTACAGGGCAGAAGGAGATTACAAAGGCCCTTTCCTGGCACTAAGTACAGGACTCTAATCCATTACCCATACATGGGTTGCAGTCCCAGGGTGAAGATGAGCACTAGCACATTAAAGCATGCAGGGGAGTGGGGACACTGGTCACAGTTCCAGGGTGGAAAAGAGTGCTTGTGGTCACTTACGGACCAGAGCAGAGGCTAGGAGAGCAATGACCACACCTCTCCTTAGATCATACCTGTGAGATAAAGTGTCTAGCACTATATGGAGTCCTGTTTCCACAGATAGTGCCATATAAGGAGTTTGCTAAGGAGTACAATGTTAGTAGATAAGCACAGACTGCCTTGCAAGTATTATGGTCAGGGCCCCTATTTCTAGGAAAGTAGGAGGCTTGAAACTTTGAAAAGTACAAACTTTAGAGTTTGTCCCTGGTCACTGAGACCTAACTACTACACATGCCTAATAACCTTCATGCACATTAACTTACATACACATTCATAAATTATCCCTCCATTTTTTGAACATGGGATTCATGTAGATCCATGTTTGGAAGGAGGGAACAGATTAAGAAGCAACATGTAATGGGTGCGTTAGAAAGATTGTAACCTGGAGGAACTGGGACCAATACTGGTTCTGAAGGGAGGGACCAGGAAGTACTAACCAATAAAAGGCTCAGTTTTGCTTCTTTACAGTGCATGTGTTTTCCTACAGGTACCACATGCCCACTTCTTGCAAGAATTGGAATAAATGCTTCCTTCATTCACTTTAGCTTTGTCTTTACTAGAGGAGTGGGCCACTACTTGGTTTACTATGAGGGGAGTACTGGGCTAACCCCCCTCACCCTACCAAGGTGCCCCCAAACCCTGTTTCTCCCAATACCTAGCCTTGGAAGAACTGAAAACTTACAGACCCCTAGAACTATCTCTGAAAAGAGCAGGGGAAAAAAAACAACTTGAACTTTGGGACAGTTTCAGAACTCCTTAAAAATCAGAATTAGTCAAATGAAAAAGGATGTACTAAAGCTCACTAAAGAAGAGAATTCCTTAAAAAATAGAATTGAGTAAGTGGGAGCTAATGACTCCACAGGACATCCAGGAACAATAAAAGAAAATCAAAAGAATGAAAAGTATAAGAAAATATTAAATATCTCATTGGAAAAACAACTGACATGGAAAATAGATACAGGAGAGATAATTTAAGAATTATTAGACTACCTGAAAACCATGATAAAAAAGGGGAGGGGAAGCTTAGTCATTATATTTTAAAGGAAAACTGCCTCAACATCTTAGAACCAGAGGGTAGAATAGAACTTGAAAGAATACACCTATCACTCCCTGAAAGAGATCCCAAAAGGAAAACTCTCAGGAATATTGTAGTCAAATTCCAGAACTCCCAGGTCAATGAAAAAATATTGCAAATAGCCAGAAAGAAAGAACTCAAATACCATGGAGTCACAGTTAGGATCACACAAGATTTAGCAGCTTCTATCTTAGGAGGGGAGGGCTTGGAATATGATATTCTGGAAGGCAAAGGAGCTAGAATTATAACCCCAAATCACCTAACCAGCAAAACTGAATAGAGTCCTTTGGGGGAGGAGGAAGAATATTTAATGAAATAGATGAGTTTCAAGCATTCCTGATGAAAAAAAAAACAAAACAGAACTGAACAGAAAATGTGACATTCAAACAGAGGACTAAAGCATAAAAAGTAGCTTTACTTTCAGGTTTTAAAGCGATATAAAGAATAAACTTTTTACATTGTACATTCAAACTATTCATGTCTTATCTGAAAACTGACCCTGTACTGATCAATCAGTTATTGTTTCTATGTTCCTTTGATTGTTTACAGACAGTTAGGGGGAGTGGGACTCCTCTTTTTCTGATTTCAGGGAATCACATTTGTTTACTCTTTCCTCCCTACTTGGAAAGTCTGTGATCTTTCTTCTGATTAGAAAATAGATTACCTAATATTGTATTGTTTCCTTTAAATTAATTGGCCTTGTTTGATTAATTGGTTTTCATGCATAAAATTCTGTCTCCCCCTGTATTTGGGATTCAGCCCTAAGCTGAGAAAGGGTCTTGGTCCTGATTTGTTAGGCAATTGGCATGCATGCCAAATTAATAAATCAAAATACTTGGAAACTCCACCCTTTGTTTCCTCATTCATTTCATCTTTCATTCACCATAGCAGGTAATAATTCAACCTTATTCTTATAAGAATTGACTCAAAGAGGGGATAACATACCCACTCAGTTGGGTATAGAAATTTATCTTATCCTACAGGGGAGTTGGAGAAGGAGATAAGAGAAAGGGGGAGCTGATATTGGAGGAGCTGGTGGTTAGGAGAAAAATGTTTTTAGATGGGACATGGTGAAATGACAGAGGGAAGGATAAACAGGGGAAAATAGGGAGAAGGAACATAAACAGTAATCATAACTGAAAATATTTTTACATCAAGTTTCTCTGAAGAAGGCCTGATTTCTCAAATATATAGAGATTGGAGTCAAATTTATAAGAATACAAAGTCATTCCCCAATTAATAAATGGTCAAAGGATATGAACAGGCAATTTTCAGATGAAGAAACCAAAGTTATCTATAATTATATGGAAAAAAGTACTCTAAACCGCTACTGATTAGAGAAATGCAAATTAAAACAAGTCTGAGGTACCACCTCACATCCATGGCTAATGTGACAGAAGAAGCAACATATGTTAGAAGGGATATGGGAAATTTGGGGCATCAATGTAACTATTGGTGGAGTTGTGAACTGATTCAATAGTTCTGGAGAGCAATTTGGAACTATGCCTAGAGGTTTATAAAACTGTGCATGCCCTTTGACTCAGCAATACTACTACTATGTATGTATCCCAAAACTAAAAAGAAAATATAGCAGCTTTTTTTCTGTGATGGCAAAAAATCAGAAATAGAAGGGATGCCCATCAATTGAGGAATGGCTGAACAAGTTGTTGTATATGATTGTGGTGGAATACTATTGTACTATAATAAATGATGAGCAAGATGCTTTCAGAAAAACCTGGACTTATATGAACTGATACTGAGTGAAGTGAGCAGAACCAGGAGAGCAACATGCATAGTAACAGAAATATTATATGATGATCAACTGTGAATGACTTCACTATTTTCAGCAATACAAGACAATTCCAAAGGATTTATGATGCAAAATTCTATCTACCTCCAAAGAAAGAACTCATGGAGTCTGAATGCAGATCAATATTTTTATATTATATGCGTGACTGTATATGTGTAACCTATATTGGATTGCTTGCCTTCTCAATGAGGGGAGAGGGAAGGGAATGAGGGAAAGAATTTGGAATTTAAAATTTTTTTAAAATGTTAATGTTGTTTTTACATGTAATTGGGAAATTTTTTTTAAAAGAAAGAATAGTGAACAATAAAATGACCAATCTTGCCTCCAAAGGATCTATAATGAGGCATGCTACCTATGTCCTGATGAACCCAAGCTACAGAATAAGACCTACCTATTTTGAAGTGACAAATGGACTTACCAATATTTATTTGTTACAAGAATTGTATTTTTTACTTATCATTTGTGGCAGTTCATAGGTGGGAGGGGTGAGGGGAGCTAGTGGTAGTGCTGCCAAAAAAAGAGGGTTATTTCAGCATTAAAAAGTATACAAAAGTGAACAAAAAGGAAGTTCCAAAGGAAACAGATTTTATTGCATAGCTTTAAAGGAACATATTGTATGCAAAAGAGGATGCCGCAGTGAAAACTGAACTTCAGGTCTGTAGAAGATAAAGAAGGGAGACTTTGTAATGTAAAGGGAAAAGCCTTTAGATAAGAAAAAAGATATTGCCCTGCATTAGAAAGGATCTTAGGCTTGAACAGTTCAATTGCATATAAAGAGATGAGTGATACAATGAACTTGTTTCCAAGATACATAGAGTTCACCTAGAGGTCACAACCTTGAAGGGAAGATGCTGGAAAGGAAAGGTTTCTGCTGTGATAAGCTAAGTGTCATTGCCCTAGCTGAAAGCTCTGTAGCACTCTAGCTATAACACTTCAGATGAAGAGAAAGCATAGTACCACCCAGCCAAGCCAGGGGCTGAAGGTAGAAAAGGCTGTCCTTCAAAGAGGAAGTCAGGAAATTCAGTGGATTGACCTGTCCAGTAACAATACCTCTGAGGAGAGCCTTGTGGTAGCACAACCTTCCTAGGTTTGTCTGGCAGTTGCTGATGGCTGTATGGCCTTCCCAGCCCAAGCTAGCAGTAGCCAAGCCTAGTAGAGTCAGGGTATTCATTGCATTACTTCCTCGACCTAATCCAGGAGGATGCCCCATCAACGCTAAATACCATATCCTATAAAAAACAAGCCTAGCTGAGCCATCTGTACAGTAGTGATGCAATGCTCTAAGAGGAATCAGTCTAGCTCTGAGAGCAATTCATCCATCCCGTGCCTCACAGTAAATACTATGAGGACCATTGAGAAAAAGAAAATACTGCAATTTCAGAGTTGTGAGTTCCATTGATCATGACTGTTAAGCTCCCAATGTACTTTGATTTCACACACACTCTTTCCTCCATGGATTTGATGTGTATTGATAATCATTAAATATAATATTTTTGGCCAAGGTCTAAATTAATCAAGCAGACTGCTTTGCTTTAAAAAATGCCTTTTTCTATGTCAGCGACTTCAGAGACCAAATAGGGCTGAAAGTGGGATTTCCCCTTATCTTGGGACATACTCCTTACAGGAGGAAAACAAAGATCATAAATTCCAAACGGACCCAACAGCTTCTTTGTTCTCTGAGTAAACTCAGAGAATATTTTTCCCTATGTAAATAACCCCAGACAGGGCTAACTTAAGAGCATTCTTTCTTCTGCCAAGGATGAGACCCTGAACCTAAGGTACTATCTTGAATAATGGAACCTTCTCTTATCTAAGTATTTTGTGGGGGCATGTATTATGTTGTGGCAAATCCCTTTCTGGTAATCGTAATTTGACCCTGAACTGGGCTGCTCTACAATGCACTTAAGCTTTCTCAGTCTTTTGTTCAGGAGTTAGAATCTGGCTTCTAACTCCTTATACAAGTTCACTAATTTAAGGGAATAAATGCTGCAACTGTATATCACCTAGCCTGTTGTCTCCTTTAACCAAACTTTTAAAGTTAACAGTATCCATGGGAGAGTGTGCCTCTGGTTGGATGAGGGGAATGCTTTGCAATTACAATTCTTGCTGTGCCTCTTTGAGTAAATGCCTTTGCTAAAAGAGTCTACTGGATTATTATTAAAGAGAAGCACATAGATCGGTGCTTCTAAACAACTGTTAGAAAGATAGCCACCCATAGCATTACCCATACAACACAGAAAGTAGTGACTGTAATTCCTTTAGGGACACAGTCTGCTAATGCCAGTGCAAGTTAGGGGAGTGAGCATGATCTCTGGGGGACAGGGAGGGAAGTGTTCCATGAATTTATTATATATGTAAAAAGAAAAGCAAGCTGTATGTAAGAAATGTTCATTTTCATGTATATTTTATGTATAATATCAATGTATATTGTATTGTATATGTAAATACAAATTTTATTTGGTATTTATTAAGTTCAAAATTAAAAAATGAAAAAGGAACCTGTGGGATAGACTGATGAATGCTGTGATTTTTAAGCATACTGCTAAAATTTGAGTGCAGATGGCATATAATGAATGTCCTGGCATGTTTTGCTCTCTATATACTTAGCAAAGACTTCCTGTTCTAAAATTTAGCTTCTGGGTTTGCAGTTATAGGGGGAGAAATCAACTATATTTTAAGACCTGGAACCTGTGCATTCATGGATACTAAGTCACAAGTTTAATCAAAGATTAACTATCTTTCCATAACAAAAAATCATAATTTAATATACTTTTAATCTTTACCTCCAAAGAAATTTAAGCAATAAAGACTAATTTGATGATTTTGGTATGACAATTTATTAAAATGCCCTAGCATTCCTATATTAATAACTACTTAGGAAACAAGTTCTCAAATGCAAACATCACATTATCATTTTAATAGAATGGGAAGAGAATAAGGCTTACTCTGTGACTGAATCAGAATTTCTTCCAGACGAATAGGAGAAAGATATCTACCTCCAGGCACATTCAGCTAGATGTCTGTTAAGGTCCTAATGCCAATAAAAATATTCAAGGATATAACGATACCAATAAAACAATAATAAGAAGATTGAATTCTGATCACTTTTCATCATGGGAATTAAGGCAGAAGTCATCTCAACATAGAGCATCTCAACACATCTCAACATGAGCAGTCAGAAAAGAGATGAAATTTTAAAGTAAATATTTTGAGAATAACATAGACTGTAGTAATGTAGGCTACAGAATTTTTTTGTCATTCTACAAATACTGCATAATCACTTGCAAATAAGGACCTCTTCTTTCTCTGTCTATTAATTCTAACAGCAAGCAGCAACCATTGGATCATAAATTAGAGCTAGACAGAGGGACCTCAGGGGACATCTAGTCCGACCTCCTCACTTTATAGATGAAGAAACTAGGGCCCAGAAAGAATAAGTGACTTGATCAAGATCACATATATATAGTAAATAGCAGATGGAGAAAATGCTTTGCTCTTTCTTTTGTATCATGCTGTCCAACTAGATCTCTATCTTTTGGCATCTAATCTCTCTTGGTTTTTTTTCTTCACAAATGCATGCACAAAATTCTTTGATAATAAATATAAAAACTTTCCATTCCACAATATTTTATCATGTCTTTCCTCTTCACCTAGTAACACAGGTTACTAAAATGGTAAAAGCAAAAAAGATGGAAAAAATCTCACTTTGTTCAGTTTGATGAGTTTAGAACAGTAGTTACATGGGAAGACCCAAAGAGTGCTCATAAATGGATCAATGTAAACCTGAAAAGACAACTCTAGTAGAACCCAAAGGACTGTGCCCTTGTCCTAAATTTATTTAAAATATTTATCAGTGATTGAGATGAATTTAAAGAAGATATGGTTATCAAGTGGGAAAATGGCACTAAACTGAGTGAATAAATCCATCACATGATAAAACTGGCAGTTCCAAAGTTCAAGACAGGCTGAGCCAATGGGCCAAATCTAATTAAGTGAAATTTAATGAGGATAAGAAGGAAGCCTTACATTTAGATGACAAAAAACAAACAGAAAAACCAACTTCACTCAACAGGCACAAGATTGGGGAGACCTGGTTAGACAAGAGTTTATATTAAAAGATCCTTGGGATTTTTTTGAAGGGGGAAACTATGATATGAAAGTTAAGAATTAATATGATCTTAGACATGTAGAATTCAGAATGAAAAGGGCTTATAATTCAGCTTCAATCTGCTCTAGTCATATCACATGTGTAATGTTATATTCAATTCTGAGTTCCATATCTTATTCAGGACACTGAGAAGCTGAAACAAATACAAAAGAAGTTGACCAGAATGATTAGGTGATTTGAAACCATGCTATAAAGGGCTTAGTTGAAGAACATGTGGATGTTTATTGTGGAGGAGATTTAGGGGACACAAGATAATTGTTATCAAATATTTTAAAGGTTCTAATGTGAAAAAGGAATTGGATTTATATTGCTTGGTCTCAGAAAATGGGGATAAATAATAGCACCTACCTCACAGGGTTGTAGTGAGAATAAAATGAAGATAAAATATTGTAATGTACTTTATACATTTTAAATTGATATATAAAATACTAGCTATTATTATTACATTTTTACATCATCCTTTTGGGGGAAATCCTAAATGTGAACCTATACCAATCTTTAAATGATTTTTCCCAGAGGGATGGGGCAACAATTTAATCATCTACAGTCTAAGAAAAGGAAGCTTATCCCTTATCTCAGTTTAGCCCATTTTACCAGCAGATCCGTTCTGAGAATCACTAGAAAGTGAAGAACTGGGGTGAAATGTAAAATGTCCAGTCAGCAATCTGACAAACTTTTCTATGTTCTGATGAAGCTGAAGTGTAAACTTCCTAAGAGACTGTAAAAAAAATGATGCTATTGAATATTGTTTTAAGTTGTGTCAGTTTGTGCTTGTTAATTATTTATATTTTATTATTTCTTTTATGGGTAGGAAATAAATGTTTCATACCTGATTTATATTGTTCATTGAGCTCATTTCTACTCTTCCTGCTCCCAATCTTTTTTAGGGAAGCTGTAGATGTGAGTCTGAACCTAAGTTTTATTTTTTTTTTAATTTTAATTTATTTTCTTGGTTACATCATTCATTTCCACAAGGTTTTGAGTTACAAATTTTCTCCCCTTTTTGTCCCTACCCCCCAGCCCAGAACATTGATCACACTGTAAGACCCCT
>CM053597.1:164584473-164600294 GCA_028646575.1 Pseudocheirus occidentalis | reverse complement strand
CCCTCCCCTCCATCATCCCCCCTCTCATTCTCATTCCCCCCTACTTCCCTGTGTGGCAAGTTACCCAGTTTAGAGTTCGTGTCATTTCTTCCCTAAGCCAAATTCAATGAGTAAGGTTGACCCTTTCCCTTTTGCCTTCCTGTTCTTCCCCTCCATTGTAATAGTTATCCCTTGCCTCTTCTATATGAGATGATTAATCCCATTTTGTCTCTCCCTGTCTCTTCTCATTCTATTCCTCTCCCACCTCACAATTTCACCTTTTAAAGTATCATCCCTTCCTATTCAATTGATCCTGTGCCATCTATGAACTCATAAACACACATACTCAGACATGTATTCATATGCATATATGTACCCTCCTATATAGACATATGTGTATGTATACATATATGTGTGCGTGTGCATACACACACATATACACACACATTTGTATTCCCTTCACCTATGCTCATACTGAGAAAAGTTTCATAAGTTACAATGATTGTTTTCTGTTGGCATGTAAATAGTTCAACTTTGATAAGCTCCTTATGATTTCCATATTTACCTTCTCATGCTTCTTGTATTTGAGTGTCAAATTTTCTTTTCAGTTCTGGTTTTTTCAGCAAGAATGCTTAAAAGCCCTCCACCTCATCATATGACCATATTTTCCCCTGGAACATTATACTCAATTTTGCTGGGTAGGTGATTCTTGGTTTTAATCCTAGCTCCCTTGATCTCTGGAATATCATATTCCAGGCCCTTTGATCCCTTAATGTGGAAGCTGCTAGATCCTGGGTTATCCTAATTATGTTGACACAGTATTCAAATTGTTTCTTCTTGGCAGCTTGTAATATTTTCTCCTTTATCTGGGTACTCCAGAACCTGGCTGTAACATTCCTGGGAGTTTTCTTTTTGGGATCTTTATTGAGAGGTGATTGGTGAATTCTTTCAAGTTCTATTTTTCCCTCTGGTTCTAAAATATCAGGGCAATTTTCCTTGAGAATTTCTTGAAGGATGCTTTAAAATTGTCTCCCCTAGATCTATTTTCCAGGTCAGTGGTTTTTTCAAGGAGATATTTCACATTGCCTTCTATTTTTTCATTTGTTTGAATCCATTTAATAGTATCTTGATTTTTCATTTGCTTCCATTTGTTCCACTCCAATTCTGAAGGAATTATTATCTTCAGAAAACTTTTGAGTTTCTTTTTCCATCTGGCAAATTCTACTTTTTAAGGCATTCTTCTTCTTATTGGCTTTTTGGTCCTCTTTTGCCATTTGAGTTAATCTATTTTTAAGGCATTATTTTCGTCAGTCTGGTTGTTGACTCTCTTTTGATGATTTTCTTGCATCATTCTTATTTCTCTTCCCAAGTTTTTCCTC
Organism: Pseudocheirus occidentalis; assembly: GCA_028646575.1. NCBI lineage: Eukaryota > Metazoa > Chordata > Mammalia > Diprotodontia > Pseudocheiridae > Pseudocheirus > Pseudocheirus occidentalis. The sequence continues at coordinate 164,598,936 of CM053597.1, read as the reverse complement.
CACTTCTCTTATTTGGTTTTCAAAATCCTTCTTAAGCAGCTCTATGACTTGTAACCAGTCTCCATTTTTCATGGAAGCTTTTGGTGCAGGAGTTCTCAATGTGTTGTCTTCCTCGTGTTCCATGCTTTGATCCTTTATGTCCCCCAAAAAGGAATCTAAAGTTGCATTGCTGTTCTTACTTTGTGTCTTTTGCCTGCTCATGTTGCCAGTCAATTACTTGACTTCTTAGCTCTGTGAAACTCTGCTTCCAGAGGGGAGAGCTTTGTCCCAAATCACTGGGGTTTTCACAGCTGCTGGAGCTATTAGGAGGCTGCTCCAGCCCCCACCAGCTTTGGATCACTGAAAATGCAGCCCAGGACCACCACCCAAGACCAGGATCCCATCCAGGCAGCTTAAGGCAAGAGCACTTAGCTTCTTAATGATTGCTTGGCCCTCCTGCAATCTGCAGGCCAAGAGCTCTGAAGCAGCCATGTGGAGGCAGCTGCTGCTTCTGCTGCTTCCTTGCTCTGGAGGCAGTTCAGCTGGATCATCTCCCCCAAATTTAGCTGAGTTCCTTCACTTAGTCCCTATTTCTTATGGCTTGATAATTCCAGAAATCAGAACAGCTGCTGCTCATCCCCTCTCCTGAAAGCTCCATCTGTGGCTTGTCCAGGCCACCCTGGGGCCAAGACCTGGTATCAGGCTGGGCTGGTTTTGGTTCCGTGATGAGCCCTTCCTGTCCCAATTGCTAAACTGCCTTCAGTGGGAGATGTGTGTTTTCTGTAATTTTGTGGAGCCCTAAAATCTGTTTAGAGTTATATTTTATGGGTATTTGAAGTGATTATGTGGGAGCTGTGGAGTGTTCCTGCTTCTATTCTGCCATCTTGGCTCTTCCCCTCCACTGGTATGCACAATTTTATAAACTTTTGAGCATAGTTCCAAATTGTTTTCCAGAATGGCTGGACTAAATTCATAGTTCCACCAATAATGAATTTTTGTTTTTCTTTATTTGTTTAAAAAATATTCAACTCTTTATGACCCTATTTGGTGTTTTCTTGGCAAAGATACTGGAATGGTTTTCCATTTCCTTCACCTACTCATTTTACAGATGAGGAACCTGAGAAAAACAGGGTTAAATGACTTGCCCAGGGTCACACAGGTAGTAAGTCTCTGAGGCCAGATTTGAATTCATGAAAACAAGTCTTCCTAACTCCAGGCCCAACACTTTATCCACTGTACCACCTAGTTACGCTTAAAAAGATTTGATTTTGTTGTTGGTCAGTTGTATCTGACTTTACATGAGTTTGTCCATAAGACTTTCTTGGTTAAGATACTGGGATGGTTTTGCCATTTTCTTCTCTAATGTGTCCCCATTTTACAGATGAGAAACTGAGGCAAATAGGAATTAAATAATTTGCCCAGGGTCATACAGCTAGTGTCTGTGGCCAGATTTGTATTTAGTTCTTTCTGACCTTAAGCCTGGTGCTCAATCTACTGCATCACCTAACTGTCCCAAATAGCTGCCCAAATGGTGGATTAGTGTACCTATTTTCCCACATTCCCATCATTAGTGGTCATTTTCCTTTTCTGTCCTGTTAGCTAATTTTCTAGATGTGTGGTGGTACCTTACTGTTGTTTTAATTTGCATTTCTTTAGCCATTAGTAATTTAGAGCATTTTAAAAATGTAACTATTGGGTAGCTTTGATTTTTTCTCCTGAAAACCTCCTGCTCATATCCTTTGACCATTTATCTATTGAAGAATGGCTTTTATTTTAATAAATTTGTTTCAGTTCTCTATATATTTGAGAAATGAGACCATTGTGAGAGAAATTTGCTGTAAAAAATTCTCTCTCACTTTCCTGCTTTTTTCTCAGTTTAGCTATATTAGTTTTCTTTGTTGTAAGCACTTTTATTTCATGTAGTCAAAATTTTTTATTTTACCTCTGTTGAACTTCTCTATCTCTTTTTTGGTCATGAACTCTTCCCCTTTCTATAGATCTGGCATGTATTTTTTTCCATGCTCCTGTAAAGCCAATCAACAGTAGATTCCTAAAAGAATGCTACTGTGAACAACTTTTAAGATTCGGATTACACAGTATTAGTGAACACTCTGTTTATTCCATTACAAATCAAGATTCAGTACAATGTTCACAGTATCAACAATTCACAATATTATATACAATATTTAGAACAAGGAAAGTCTCAATATTATGTCTTATTACAGAAGGTAACAAGGAACAAGAGAAGAATCACCTGGTTTCCCTAAGGGGGGAACAAGCTTCACATTTAAAGATTCAGTCAATCCAGCTAAAGATTCAATTAATCAAACTAAAGATTCAGTTAATCAATTAACAAAAGGAATGACCTAGTTTCCCTAAGAGGGAGTTGATTCAGTCAACAATTCGCAATATACTGATATTCCACTCATGGGGCAACCATTAACTTTAGTTTCCAAATAAAGTTCTTAGAGGACCACACAAACCTTCCAACCCTTGATTTCCAACAAACCTCAGTTTAGTCCAAGGGGAGGCCTTTTCTTCATTTTGACTCTGGGTAGTCTCTCTGATTCCCTGGATCCTTTTCCCTGGTCCCATCTCCCTCCTGAATCTGCCAGACAATCACCTAGATTCAGGAGCTGAAAGCTGCCAGGCTGTCATCCAGTCCTCAGGGATGAACAGCTCCCAGGTCCTTGTCCTCAGCAAACATCAGTTTTGTCCAAGGGGAAGCCTTTTCTTCATTTTGACTCTGGGTGGTCTCTCTGATTTCCTGGATCCTCGTCCCTGGTCCCAGCTGAATCTGCCAGACAATCACCTAGATTCAGGAGCTGAAAGCTGCCAGGCTTTCTTCTAGTCCTCAGAGATGAACAGTTCCCAGGTCCTTGCCCAGTACCCAGGGCAATCCTCGGCACATACTGAAGTTCACAGGGTTCAGCACACCTCAGACCCTTCAGGACTTCTCTTGCCTCGAACTCAAGGATCAGCCAGGTCACCAACAAAGTCCCATCCTGTTCATGTCTTCAGTCAGCTTCACTGAGGAGCCAAATCCAAAATCTGTCTTGTCTCTCTAAAATTCTTCCTTATAAGCACTGGCCTTCCCCCAAGTCAACAGGGGAGTGTCTCAGCCAATAGCCTTTTCCCAAGTCAGCAGGGGAGTTCACATCTTTTCACCAATGGACAGAGTTCTATACTTGGCCCTAAGTTACTAGCTGCTACTTAGCCCTAAGTATCTCTAGATCTACTTAGCCCTAAGTATCTGATCTACTTAGTCCTAAGTATCCTATCCACTTAGCCCTAAATATCCAACAAATTGATTATCATTACAGCTCCTTAGATATGTTTATATCACTTTTTTTAAAAAAAGAACATTTGTTTTGTTAAATATTTCCAAATTATATATAAATTTTTGAAATAATCTTTAAAAAATTTTAAGTTCTAAATTTTCTCCCTTACTTCCTCTCTTCTCTCCTTCTTGAGAAGGCAAGAAATTTGATACCAATTATACATATGAAGTAATGAAAAACGTATTTCCATATTAGCCATGTTGCAAAAGAAAACACAGACAAAAAGTAAAACAAAAGAAGTAAAAAAAAGTCCTTCAATATTCATTCAGACCATTAATTCTCTATCTGAAGGTGGATAGTACTTTTCATCATGGATTCTTTGGATCAAAATCTTCATCATAGTAGTTAAGTCTTTCACAGTTGATCATAGTTATAATATTGTTGTTATTATATATAATGTTCTCCTGGTTCTGGTCGTTTCACTTTGCATGAGTTGATTTAAGTCTTCCCAGGTTTTTTCTAAAACCATCCTGCTCATTATTTATATAATATTCAATACAAGATTGAAGAATAATGGTGATAATGGACATCCTTGTTCCACTTCTGATCTTACTGAAAATGTTTCTAGTTTATCTCCATTACAGATAATTCTTTTACTTGGTTTTAGATATGACTTATCATTTTAAGAAAAGTTGCATTTATTCCTATGCTTTCTAGTGTTTTTAATCAGAATGCATGTTATATTTTGTCAAAAAGTTTTTTTCTATATATTGATATAATAATATGACTTTTGTTGTTTTCATTATTCATATACTCAGTGACTCTTATGGCTTTCCTAATATTGAACTAGCCCCGAATTCATGGTATAAATCCTACCTGGTCATATTCTCCTGGCTGGTCTCTTATTTAAAATATTTGCATCAATTTTCATTAGGGTAATTGGCTGTACTTTTCTTTCCCTTTCTTCTTTTTGCTGTCTCTGGGTTAGGTATCAAAATCACATTTGTGGAATAGAAGGAATGTGGTATGACTACTTTTTATGTATTTTTTTCAAACAGTTTACATAATATTGAAATTAGTTGTTCTTTAAATGTTTGGTAGAATTTGCTTGTGAATTCATCTGGTTCTGGGTTTTTTCTTAGGGTATGTTTATCTTAATTTTTCTAAGAATTGTTAAAGTATTCTATTTCCTCTTCCTTTAATCTGGTTAATTCATATTTTTGTAAGTAACCAGTTCACTTAGATTGTAAGATTCATTGGCACATAACTGTGCAAAATAGCTCCTAATAATTACTTTAACTTGCTCTTCATTAGTGATGAATTCACCCTTTTCATTTTTGATTCTTGTAATTTGGTTTCCTTCTTTTCAAAAAATCAAATAGGCAGTGGCTCTACTATTTTATAGGTCTCTTCTCCTCCCCCCCCTCCAACCAGCTACTAGGTTTTTTTTTTAACTTTCAATTTTATTGTCTCTGATTGTCTTCAGTATAAATTCTGTTTCTTTCCACTCTAGATCCTCTGTGGTTCATGTTCTTTATAATTATCTAGTCCTTCTATTTTCTTTGTATTCCTCATGAAAGAGATATACATTCTATGTTCTCCCTTCTAGCACTCTCTTACTGCCTTGTTAGAACATACTCCACAGATTTCCCTTTTCAGTGTGCCTTTCTCATAGAACAATTCCAGTTCTTATAGGATATTGCCCTATGGTAGGATACTCCACTCTCATTTCTGATTATGCAGTCTACAACTAATCTATACCATTCCCCTGGTTACCTTTCCCTCCTCCCCCATTTTTCTCAAAGTCTTTCCCCTGGTTCCATGCCCTCCCATTCCCCCAGTGCCAGTTGCCTCCGTGAATTTCAACTCTCCCTCTCCAGAGGTAGATTCGATGACCTTTTCAAACACGAAATCCCCTAGAAAACTCTGAGCACAATGTCCCGGTCTCCCTTCATAGATTATTCATAAGAACATTCATCAGTAGAAAATCCTCCCACTATCAAAGCTAGGCTTCTCTCCCTCTCCCTTTTTCAATCCTTCCCTTCTCCTCTCCTACTCCCCTGTTGGTTATTCTCTTCCTGAGAAACCACTGGGTTTGCCTCTTCATTGCTAGCTCTTCTCTTTGACCCGGGTACATCATATACTCTGTCCCCCTTCTCTACTCTTCCCATTCATGTACCCTCCCATTTTGTAATGAAGTCTCACACAAAATACATAGGGTGTTGTTAGGTATTGTTTATCATGTCCCAGACCATCCTCTTCACTGTTACCTCCAAGATGTTTTCTGCTTACATCCATGCCTCCAAGTGAACATCTAGTAAGAAGTCTCTTACTGGTGTTTTAGCTGTTAATATGTTGCCCTTGCTGTTTTTGACCGTTGCATTGTTCACCCTTCATATATTTGTTTTCTCTGGTATTTAAGAAACAAATAATGTCTTTTTGGTCTGATTTTCTTTCTAAGAATATTCCAAAACCTCTTTGTTACTGAACATCAATCTTTTTTCATTTATGGTTAAGCTCAGATTTGCAAAGTAGGTCATTTACTTAGGGCTGCATCCTGAGTTTCATTGCTTTTTGGAATAATTTATTTTATTCTCTCCTGTGTTTTCTGGTGGGTATAGAATAGTTTTATTTGAATTTTCTTTCCTTTGTATTGGAAGGACTTTCTCTTGATTGCTTTCAGAACTTGTTTCTGCATTGAGTAATTAAATTTAACTACAAAGTAACCTGGGGTTTTCATTCTTAAAAAAACATTCCTGGAAGTAATTTATAATTTTTTATATGGTATTTCATTTTCTATTCTGGGCAGTTTTCTTGTATTATTTTTTTGCATTGTTGTATTTTTGTCCTGTTGTGTTTTTCTGGGAGAGCTATGATCCTTAAGTTGTCTCTATGTATCCTGTCTTCAAGATCAGTATGTTCTGTCTGGATAAAAAGCATATTTATTTATAATATTATTGTCTTTTGCTTCTCTTCTTCTAGATTACCCTTCAAGTCTGTGTGTTTGCATTCCTACCAATTGTTCTTTCTCTTGTTTCTTTAGTGAAACTTGTCATTGCAGAATACAGTCTTTCTATTCTGCCACTTTATTTGTTTGTTTTGCTGTGCAGTCCACCTATCCTGATTTCATAATTCTCACTTATTTTTAAACCACTCTGGAACAATATGTTGTAGTTCCGTGTTCTACTTAAATTTGGATTCTCTGTCTCATAAGGTGCAGGATCTTTTTACTTTGTTCAGCATTATTTATTCATAGATACCATTTATTAGACCTGGGAGCTATATTTCCTTCTGTTGTTAATGATTTCCCTGTTAATTTATATGTTTATGTTCGAGGTCTTTGAGGTCATCTGGTAATTTTGGTTTTTTCCTCTATCAATTTATTTTTCTCACCCTTGTTTTTCCCTATTTCTTACTTTCTGACTTTCTCCCTAGTGATTTTAGTTTCGCTTCTATGCTGGGCAATTCGTGGTTCACTAGCCTAGTTCTTTGCTCCAAGTGTTTTTTGGGGGGCAGACCTTGCTCCACTTGAGTGTTGGGCTCTTTACTAAAGTCTTTTGGTAGAGTGCTTCCCAGCCCCCCCCCCCTTCAACATGGTGCCCTGTCCTGATTTCCAACATAGATCCCTCTGTTCCTGCGATCTCTGGCCTAGCACTGGCAGTTCTATGGGGCTAAGTAAAACTGGACTTATCTAGAATATGTACAAGGAAAGAGTGAACCCCATGTGTAGAGAGGAGCCCATATATATTGAGAGCTGTCATTGTGTGACTCAAAGGGATACAGAATAGAAATTTCTAGCCTCTTTTCCCCCACCTTTCTCCAGGGGGCCTTTAATTCATGCCAGTAGGGAAGGCACGAAGTTGGGACTGCAGTCATTCTGCTCTTCTCAGAGAGAAGGGGGTATTGGTTTAGAATTATATCTAAGTCCTTAAATACTATTAGTCTAGGGGAAATGATGGGATTCACTCTAACTTCTATTGCTTTGTCATTATTATTGTGGAGAAGGGGGATTCCAAGATTTATATATAAAGCTTGACCCCTTTCCCACCAAATACCAGTTCCATAATAAACACATGTAACAAATAGCAAAAACAAAATGGCAAAAAATCCCCAGCCCATTTATCCAAATTGGCAGCAAAACAGAAATCAGAGAAGGCATGCATAGGAGAATATATAGATAATAGAGAGAAAGAATTTTCTCATTGGGAATGATATAACTCAGCTCAACCAAGAAAGAGTTCTAGGTATCATCTAAGGAGAAACTCTCTACAGTCTCTAGTGTAGCAAGCTGGGGACAAGGATGATGGAAACTTCCAGTTCTTCTCATGTCTTCCCAGAGTCTTTTTTCTTTAGCAATCTGAATTGGGATGGCCTCTTCCATCTTCTTTCTTGAAGCTGGAAGCCAGAAATGCTCCAAGTGACTCACCACTTGAAGAGTCCTGAAGAGGATGTGAAGCTTGAAGAGTTCAGAAGAGGACCAAAAAAGGTTGGAGCTTTTCTTGCTCTTATCAGCTCCTGTCCTGCCCTCATACAGGGACAGGCATTTATCTCCACCATATCAATGAGGATAGAGTCCCATATCAATGGGCTTTGAGGCATTACACATGTTTCTACTGGGTTAATTTTTATAGTTTAGGACTCCAAGATTCTGTAAGATGAGGGAATGGCTCAGGATATGGATTTGGTCACTTTTTCAAACCCAGACATATGTATTGCCCCTTTCACTGTTTTCCTCAACCCTCCTGCAGAGAGATCTTTTGAATCACAGAACAGTACTGTCAAATTGTTTATTGTGGTTCCAGAAGACTTCCATTACCCAGGACCTAGATATCCCTGGCTCTGGAAAGAGAGAGGAAGAACTGAGGTATAAGGTTGGATTTTGTTGGCAAGCCTGTGAGTCAGATGCTTGGGTCTCCTAGTGAGGCCTTGTTGATTGGTAGCATGGTGGGAGGTAGGGGAGAGAGTGCTGAGTGAGTTCAAGGTAGGTGTCAATTCATATATGTGTGTGTGTGTGTGTGTGTGTATGTATATATGTATATGTATACTCATATATATAATTACATATACACATACATTATATATGAATTATATATGCATATATTAATTATATACACATGCACACACATATCTGTGTATGTGTGCATGTGTGTGTATGTATATATATTTAACCTTCTCTGGGGGTTCCAGTTATCCTAGATCATTGAGACACCTAAAGTCGCCTTGTCTTTGGTCCATAATTTATGTTTTGGAAAGGTTTGAAGTGTCATTGTGATCAGAGAAAATGTCTAGCCCTTCATCTTGCCCAATCCTTTTCTTACTTCTCATCCTTGAACTCTTTTCCCTGAGGTTCTCTTTTCTCTAGGTTTTCATGACAAGTCTCTCTTTCCTGGTTCTTTTCCTTGTCTGACTGCTCCTTCTGTTTCTTTTGCTGGATCTCTATCCATACCCATTAACAATGGGAGTCCCCCAAGGCCTAGATTAGCCTAGACTCTAATTCTGTACCATTTTACTTGGTGATTTCATCAACTCACATGGTTTTAATTATTATATCTATGCAGGTGACTTTCTATAGATATAAACAAATCTACTTATTCAGCCCTCCCCACCATCTTGCAGCTGCAGCTATTTTATATCTCAAATTGGATGTCCCATAGATATCTTAAATCCACCATGTCCAATATCTTTCTTTGTAAACCTCCCTTCTTTCTAACTTCCCTTTTACTATCAAGGGTACTACCATCCTCCCAGTCACCCAAAACAGAGGACACCTAGATATCAGTCTCTCTCTTGACTCCTCACTCCCTCTCCCTCTATATTCAATCTGTTGCAAGGCCTACCTGTTAGGTAAAAATCAACCTTCATAAAATCTCTTATATATATATACCTTTTTCCTTCCTTTGATTCTACCATCACCCTGGTGTAGGCTCTCATCACCTCATACCCAGACCACTACAACATCCTCAAGTGTCTCCCTACAAGAGTCGATTTTACACTCAGCTGCCAAATTAATCTTCCTAAAATACAGGTCTAACCATGTCACCTTCCTCTATTCAATAAACTTCAGTGGCTCCCTATTACTTCTAACACCAATTATAAAATCTGCTCTTTGGCTTTCAAAACCCTTAATAAACATACCCCTTCCTACTTTGCTCACACCTTATAACCTCCTCCCTTCCTCACCCCCCACATATTCTTTGAACCAGTGACACTGGCCTCCTTTCTCTTCCTCCCACAAGACACTGTCCACATACTTCATTCATTTTCACTGGCTTTCCCTGGCTTTTACCATGCCAAAACATCCTCCTTCCTTATCTCTCTGCCTCCTGTCTTCCCTGGCTTCTTTTAAAATCTCAAGTAAAGTCTTACCTTCTGCAAAAAATATTTTCTAGTCCTTAATCTTAGCACATTCCCTCTGAGATTATCCACAATATATGTTGTTTGTACAGTCATCTGCATGTTGTCTCCTCATTTAGTCTGTGAGCTACTTGAGAGCAGCTGTTGTTTTTTGTCTTTCTTTGTATCCCTAGCATTTAGCACAGTTCCTAGTACGCAGTAAGCGTTTGATAATTGCCTGTTGACTGACCTCTGCAACTTAAAGTCTTACAAAGTTTCCTAGAACATTGAGACACTGTGACTTGTAACAGAATACTCATCCAGTATGTGTCAGAGGCAGGATTTAGACTTAGAATTTCCTGCCCCTGAGTGAGATGGACTTTCTATCAACTCTTGTCACACTGTTTTTGAGGGAGATGGAAGATGGCAGTATTCCCCCACTCCTCTACCCCCCAAAAAAAGACTCCACCAAACTCTTTATCTATTTGAAATTTTGCTTAGGGTCAGCCTAACCTCCTTCATCCTTGTTATTTTCTCACTCCTTCTTTCTCCTTTATTGTGTGGTGCTTTGCTTCCAAAGTATAGGACTAATTTAAATATTATATTCTGGCTATATTTTGTGGGCTAGTTTGGGAATTTAACAGCAATTTAAAACATTGTTTCAGTTGGAAAGTCATTATTAGTTTCAAAGAACCAAATTACACACTGCCTTTAAAAACATAACCCATTCAAAAGTGGCAAATTTATGTATTGTAATTCATTGTAGTCAAATACAAATCATGTAAATTATGAGATAAATAGGTCAGGAAATAAAATATTTAACTTTATCAAACAATAACTTCTCCATGTTATAAGTATTCATTTACTATGTCAAATGTGTAAAATTTTAATAAATGTTAGAATTTGAAGCAATATTCATGGGCTAAAAATTGTATTAAAACTTTGAAATATATATTTATTTCTTAAATGCTTTAATGGGGGGAAAGGAAAAACTGGATTTGGGTATGTAGCACCAGTTTCTTTTTATTGTGCAAATTTGATCCTAATTAATGAGGTTGTTTATGGTTTTCTTATTTATGATCTTTTTGTCTTGCTTCCCCTCTTAGAATATAAGCTCTTCAAGGGCAGAGTGCTTTTATATTTGTATCCTGGTGCTTACTGCGGCATTTGGAACATAGTATGTACTCATTCATTCATTTATCCATTCATTCCTTTGCCATCTATAGGATTTCTTTCTCCTAATGATGGACATATTTTGGGTACAGGTTTCCAAGACAAAGCACATTCCTACCAACATGATCCATGAACAAGATGTTCTGGACTTTGAACTTGCTACCCATGGTAAGGTTCTGTCCAGGACACATACCCATATTTCAGTGGGGGGTGAACTAAGATTGGCTGTTAGACATTCATTATGCAACAATTCTAGGATAAAGTGATTCCAGATGGGCCTTCTGCAAATACTAGGGTTCTTGTGTTTTTAACCCATTAAGCTAAGTCCACTTTTGTAATTTGGGAAAGAAGAGAATTTTACTAGACAGAAACGCCACCTCTAGGTCATTCCACAAACGTAATTCCAAACTAATCATAATTTATTATGTTAAATACATAAAATATAGTTAAGAAGCATCTTTTCATCTTGCTTTAATTTTGACTAAACTAAAGTTGTGGACACTTTAAACTCATCTTCGTTTTGAAGGTTGAGTGTCAGTGTGACAAGCCAGACAGACCTGGGTTCAAGTTCTGCTTCTGTCTCATAATAATTCTCTGACCTCGGGCAAGTCACTTAACATTTTTTGATGCTCCAGACAACTGTCTATAACTTTAAGTGACAGAGGAGTTTGAAGTTTCTATACTTTCCACACCTGATGGAATCACAGATGCACATAAAAAATTCTGAAGATTAAATTTTATGGGATATGAGATCGATTTTACTTCCCAGTTGAATTTTTAAATTCTCTTTTACAAAAGTGAGAATATTTTCACTTGGTAAGCAGGCAGCAGGTAGGTAATACAGTGAATAGAATGTCAGGCAGTCAGGAAGACCCAAGTTCAACTCTAACCACAGACACTCACTAGCTGTGTGACCTTAGGCAAGTAATTTAACTTCTGCTTGCCTCAGTTTCCTGATCTGTAAAATGGGAACAATAATATAGCCTACATATCAGGTTTGTTGTGGGGACAAAATGAGATAATATTTGTAAAGTGCTTTATGAACCTTAAAGCACTATATAAATGCTAGTTATTTTCTGTGCACTAGGTATAGGTATAGTCTCAATGTCAACTATTTGATGGAGGAAGCATGGTATAGTGGGACAGATATAGGACCTGAAGTAAGAAGATCTAGGTTTGAATCCTGACTCACTTACTAGCTATGTGATTTTGGACAACTCAAAGTAATATAAAAAAGTGTTGCTCAGTTTACCTACCTCCCTTCCCCAAATATACAGAGTATCATGATGTCCCCAAAGTCTAGTGCAGTTATAAGCTAGTAGAGCTCTAAGCTTAAAAATTGTTAGAGCTCTAAACTCTAATAGCTTTAAATTGCACTAAGACTTTTGGGACACCTGGTATTTCACTCTAGGCGATCATCATGTTGTCCACCTCTTGTTCTGTCTTTTACTTAGCTGATTTGCTTTGATGATTGAATCATATGGTGTTACAGGAGAATAAATGGAGATGAATATTTTCTACAATGGCTTACTAGAAGGCATGTGCTATCATTGGTTTTGCTAATCCTTTTGTTTAAGCATAAAATAGTTATTTGTCTAGAATTGTTTGGGTTTGTTCTTATTGGGTTATGAGGAAAGGCACTACAGTAGATGACCCCTTAAAATCCTACTGAACCTCATGGTTTTGCAAATAGGGAATAAAGAATGTAGCTTCTAAGTATTTTTTAATAAAGTTATAAACCATTGTTTTTCAATATTGTTAATTATATGTAGTCACCATAGTGGGTTATTCACTTGTATAATTGTGGATTCTTGCAATTTAAGATGATGATGAAAGGAAAAATGTATTTTATTTTTATTCTCAACACACCACATACTGTTATACTGTATACAGCATATAACAAACGGATTCCTCAAACATGGTTGATTTGGGGGAAGCTTCTTTATTTTCTTCTTCTCAATATGTCCCTTTTAATATTATCACAGCCAAATTCTTCACTGGAAATTTAATACCTTAGAATCACATTAAAATTTGGATTTCAACCAAAAATAGCAGTAAATTTTGATTCTTGGATTTGAACTCTATCTAGATTTGTCTAACAGTAACAGTGAGTGCTAAACATTGTAAGATACATATCATATAACATTCCCTGGCAAAGCAAATATCATAATAAAAAGGCATTTGAAAGGACTTTGATGGTTTCAAATTTATTTACTCAACCTCAGTAAAGCTTTAAAATATTATTCATTTCTCCATTAGCCATCCGTGTCTGTTTTCATTTAGAAATATTTATTTTAATACTCCTCCTCTCACCTCAATAATTGCACATGTGAAATTAATATGAAATCTTTGCATTTAGACACTGGTGAAGTTTTCACCACTCCAAAAGCAGATGTTACTACCCTCAAGCACTGCTTTATATTTATAAGGTTTTTGTTGTTGTTGTTGAGACATTTCAATTGTATCTAATTCTGCATGACTCTATTTTGGGTTTTCTTGGTAAAGATTCTAGAATGGTTTGCCATTGCTTAAACTGTAAATAATACGCATACATATTGAGAACTTTAAAATTGTTTTTGATTAAAAATACAAAGGAAAAACAACAATTAGAGCCTATCTCCTTGTGCATAGTTAGGTTGGAACATTATGATAAAAATGTCATTAATTATCAAATTAATTTTTAGGCTCTATGCAGTTAATAACAACTGCCATTTATATTAGCACTTTAAGGTTTTTTAAGCTCTTTACATTATTTGACTTGATGTTCACAAGGACCCTGTGAAGTAGGTACCACAAGTATCATTAGCTTTTTAAACAGATAGTGGAATTAGGTTAGGTGACTAACCTGTGGTCACACACCTTATAGTATTACAAGTAAGATTAAAACTAAGGTCTCTTCTGATTCCTAGTCTAGCACTCATTTTACCATGTTATACTGCCCCTCAATGCCAATAAAAATACCAACACAAGCTATTTTACAGCATTAGAGAAAACAATAACAAAATGTATGTAGAAAAGCAAATGTACCATGGAGAACTAGACATCTTTAAAGTCATAGCTCTAAATCTTACAATCCTATAAATTGTAAAAAAAAATTAGCAAAGGGAATTGATAAATTGATATAGACATTCACCCTGTCAGATGGTAAAATATATCATAAAATAGTGATTGTCAAAGCTACATGTTAGAGAATTTAAAAAAACACACAAAATAGATCAATGAAATAGAATTATGGATTCCAGAAATAGAACCAAATATATACAGTAGATAAACCCCAAATTACAAAATATCAGGGAAAGGAATAGTTGAATAAAAGTAGTTGGGAAAGTTAGAAAGTAGTATGCTGATCCACATCTCACACTTTGTATTTATGATAATAAATTCCAATTGTATCAATAATAGCAATACAAATGATAACAACAATTTTGAAAGCATAAGAAATATTATACTTATCGCAACTATGTAGAGTAGAAAAATAGGTTCATTAAATAAATGGAAGAAATTATTGGGAGAAAAAATCAGATTATAGGATCGCAGAATTTCCCACAGGATGGGAAGGGAATCTTCAGTCATCTGCAATACATACCCCAAAAGATCCTTCAGGGCAGTATGCATGACAAGGAGTCAACCAGCTTCTGCTTAAAGACCGTCAACCCATGTGAATGTTTTTTTTTCCCCAAATAGTTTATATAGTATC
>CM053597.1:164536541-164583973 GCA_028646575.1 Pseudocheirus occidentalis | reverse complement strand
AGGAACTTATCAAAGTTGAACTATTTACATACCAGTATGGAAAAATGATAATAGTAACTTATGAAACTTTTCTTAGTATGAGGATAGGGGAAGGAAAAACAAATGTATATGTATGTATACTTACATATATGTCTATATAGGAGGCTATATATGCATATGAATACATATTTGAGCATGTGTGTATATGTGTACATAGAGGGTATAGGATTGAATATGAAGGGATGATACTTTAAAAGGTGAAATTCTGAGGTGGGAGAGGACTAGAATGAGAGGAGACAGGGAAAGACAAAATGGGGTTAATCATCCCATACAGAAGAGGCAAAGGATAACTGCTACAACTTTACTCTCATTTACGCTCTTTGAATTTGGCTTAGGGAAGGAATGGCATAAACTCTAAACTAGGTATCATGCCACACAGGAGAGTAGAGGGACAGGGATGAGAGGTGGAATGACGGAGGGGAGGGCAGGGTCAGAGGGAGGATTCCTGGAAGCACACACTTTAGTAAAGGGACAGGGACAGGGTAGAGAACAGAACAAGGAGGGAGAGGGATAGAAAGGAGAGACAGATGATCACTGTCACAATATGTCAACTGTGAAGATTCCTGTGTAATTACACATGCACAGCCTCTATTGAATTGCTTGTCCTTCCAGTGGGGGTGGGTGACAAGGGAGGAACTGAAAGAATCTAGAATTTAAAGCTCTGCAATATCTGCAACTAGGAATTAAGATATACATGGGCTGGGGTAGGGAGACTCTCCCTGCCCTACCAGAAAGTTAGAGAGCAGATCAGGGGAGGGGCTTTACAGTGGGATTGCTGTTTTGTGGTTGGAGTAAGGGAAAGACGAGGAGAAAATGTGTAACTCAAAACTCTCATGGAAATGAATGATGTAAAGAAGAAAACAAATAAAAAATTTATATTAAAAAATTAAAATATGATGTTCTCTCTTAAGTATTCTGAAAATACTTTTGAAAGAATAGAATAGAATAGAACAGAACAGAACAGAACTGAACTGAACTGAAAGGGACGGGATGGGATGGGATGGGACGGGACGGGACAGGACAGGATAGGACAGGATAGAAGTAATGTTAAGGGGATTTGAAGATCTTCCCTGCTCCTTAATAGATTTATGTGACCTGCTTTGAGCTTTGGCCCAGTACACAGCTTGAGTCAGGTGGAACCCATGGTGGGAGGCACTTGTTGAACAGGAAGAAAGAGTGAGGCAGAGCTGTAGCAGAGCAGCTAGCATGAGTGAGAGAGGGAGGAATGTTGCCTAGGAGAGCTTGTTTGTGGGGAGGCCTAACAGAAGGAAGGCTTGGGAATGTTGGCATTCCCTGGACTGGTGAGATATATATATATATATAAACTTCTTTGTTACCACGGTGGAATTGGCTTTCTGGTATCTGGATAAGTATCTTGATTTTGTCTTTGAGGAAGAGAGTTTGTTATATTTTGTAATTCGACCCTGGAAATACCTCTGCATGTTCATAGCAGCTGCTATGGGTATCACATTGGCAATAGAATAGAATAAAAGTACCTTGCAAGTAGAGATTGCTTCATTCCTTGTACTTATATCCCCAGAGCCTAGTACTCTGTCTGGCATATATGAAGTGCTTACTCAAACTAAACTTCCAAGCATTCAAACTCTGCTTCAGAGAGCGCAGCTCCAGTGGACTGGCCATGTTGTTTGAATGTAAAAGGTACACTTGCCAAAAAGACTATTTTATACAGAACTCACACGGAGGTCAGAAGAAGCAATACATGGGCACTCTCAAGGTCTCTCTTAAGAACTTTGGAATTGATTGTGTGACATGGGAAACACTGGCAGAGGATGACTCAGCATTGTGTGCTGTGAGAAGGTGCTGTGCTCTATGAGCAAATTAGAACAGCTTAAAGGAAACATAGGATGCACAAATTTGGAGAATCCACCCCAAATATTCACATGGAGTATTTGTGCTGACTTGTTCTAGAGCATTCTGAGCTCATATTGTTCTGATCAGTCACAGTCAGACACCCTGAAACTTGATAGCATAGTGATGACATCTTGGTCCTCTCTGAGAATGTAGGACAATAGTCATTAAGTGCTTAATAATTACTTATTTGTTTGCCTATTTTATTATCAAAATTACTACTATTAATGGGCATCTAGGTGGTATGATGGATGGAGTCCTGGATTTGAGTGAGGAAGACTTGAATTTGAATTCTGCCTCAAACAATATTAACTGTGTGCCCTGGGCATGTCACTTAACCTCCATTTGTTCAATTCTAAAAGGGGGTTTGAATGAAGCTCAAATTATGTGTGTATAATATATATATATAATATATATTCATATACATATGTGTATATATGTGTGTGTTTGCATTCATATATATATACACATATAACATACATCTATGAATATACATACGTATATGTAATAGCACTTAATCTTAAAGTGGTATGTAAATACTATTATTATCATTATCCTTATCTTCCTCCTTCTCATTATTATTTCAAAGCAAATTTCTACTTTATAATCACAATAATAGCTCAAGAGAGACACCATGGGGTGGTGGATAGAGTTCTGGGCTTAGAGTCATAAAGACTTGGTTTGTAATTCTGCCTGTGAAACTTGTTAGTTGAATGATTCTGGGCATTTCCCCTCTATATACCTTGATGAACTCTCTGAGACTTACCTACTCAGTTTAGATCAACAAACATTTCTTAAGTTTTTACTAATTTCCAAAGACTTGACATACAGAGAAAGGCAAAATCCATTCTTACCCTGTCAAGAAGTTGACATTCGCATAAAGGAGGCAACATATAAACAGCTTGGTGCCCAGAAGATATATAGAGAGAGAAGATGGAAGACAATCTGAGAATGGAAGACAGTAGCAGCTTGGGAAAAGGAAAAGGCATCTTGAACTTGAGGCTTGAAGAGAGTCAGGAAAATTTATGAAGCAGAGATCATGGGGTATATTCTTGGGGCATAACCAGTGCAAAAACACTGAGACAGGAGAAGGAATTTCATGTTTGAAAAATTCCAAGTAGATCAACATTGCTCAAGCATAAAAGACTAGACGGGTAGTAAAAGGTAAGGCTAAAAAGAACTTTAAATGCCAAATAAAGAGGTATCATAGTCCAACTTATACTTTAGAATTGTCACTAGCGGCAGGGAGATAAGTTAGAAGGCTTTTGCAGTAGTCCAGGAGAGGGGTAAGGAGGACGTGAACCAGAGTTCTGACTGGATGAGTCGAGAGGAGAATATATATACAGGAGAAGTTGTGAAAACAGAAATGAAAAGATCTGGCAAATGATTAGAGATGAGGGATTAGTGAAAGTGAGGAGCTGAAGATATCATTGAGCTTTCAAGGCTAGCTGACTGGGAGGGTAGTGGTGCCCTTAATACCACAGGGAACTTGAGAATTAAAAAGAAGAGAAGGTTTTAGGGAAAAGATACTGAGTTCTCTCTTGGGCATGTTGAATTTGAGATGCCCACAAAACATACAAGTTTGAGATGGAGAAAGACTACAACTCTATACAATTAGTTCTGCTATGTTTCTTGTTTTGAAAACATGAAGTTATTCCAATGTGTTTAATATATTAGGAAATTATTTGAGCACAACATGAACTTTGTTTTTGTCTATTCAAGATTTCACCTATGAGAGAATGCAGAAAACTATACCACTTTACAATTACTCAGAAGTTGGAATACTTCTGATTTTTCCTTCGGTAAACAAACTTGAGGTCTTTTTCAAGGTAAAATACTATATTTATTGCACATCTTCTGGTATAGTAGGAACTGTGGGTGGAGGCAGGCTGGTCGATCTCTATCCTCCTGCCACCTTCCACCAAGCTGGCTGAGAACCAACCTGGCCCTTCCCCAGAGTTTAGGCCTCCACCCTTTCATCCATGACTCAACTCTGACAGTCAAGGCTCTGTGGGAACCTGGATGTAGGCCAAACAACATCCTGAAGCCTGTATACTGCCACTATTTGTTGTAATGGTTGTGTATCTCTTAACCACTTAACATGTATAAAGCTGTGCTACCATTTTTAGGTGATTCCTATCCGTTTCTGTGTCACTGATGATTTTTTCCTCCCCAAGCCCTGTGATTTTTATTACATGATTTTGCATAGTCTGATAATTTTTAAGAACACAAAAGTCATGTTATAGTAGAACTGACCATAAAAGAGAAACCAGAAAAGAAAACTGAAAGAATAATCAGAAAAATTGGAAAATAACCAGGATAGAGTAAATTCACAAAAACCTAATGAGAAGAGCATATCCAGGAGGAGTCAGTGATCAACTTTCTTGTATTCTATAAAAGAGGTTATGATGAGGGCTGAGAAAAAGCCATTAATGTAGCAATTAAGAGGTCATTGAGGATATTGGATAGAGAAGTTTCGTTTGAGTAATAAGATTAGATGGAAGGTTGTAGAAAGTTTAGGAAAGAGTGAAAAGAGAGGAAGTAGAGGCATTAAGTATAGAGAGAGCTTTGTCAAATAGGACAATAGCTAGCAGGGATGGTAGGATCAAGGGAAGATTTTTAAGGATTGGAGAGTCATAGATGTATTTGTTGGAGGAGAGAGAAGGGGGTGGAGGAAAGGAGGGAGGGAGGCAAGCAGGGAGAAAGAGAGGTGGGGAAGGAGGGAGGTAAAGGAAGAGGGAGAGACAGAGACAGAGACAGACAGAGAGAGAGACAGACAGACAGACAGAGAGAATGAGAATGGAGATGATAATAGGAGCAATCTGCGTAAGAAGTCTGGAAGAGATCAGATCAAGATCGGATTGCATGAAAAGGAGCTGACCATAGCATGTAGAAGGGTCATCTCTTTCTTCTGAGACTGGGGTGATGGAAACATAGTAGATAAAGATGCCTAAATTATATGTGATGGATTTGGCTCCACTCTCAGTTCAAGTTCAATGTAAGGACAAAATGTGAGGACAATGTGAGACAATCTATAGTCATTAAAACTGTTAACAAAAGCTGGTTTACTTTGCCCTAACACAGTGATGATATTCAGTAAGTAAACAGTATAACTTAACTTCTCTGGGGGTGCTCTCCTCTCTCATCTGCACATGTAAATGTGTCTGTTCATTAGGGCAAAATAGGATGAAGGTCAGGGTGATTCATCCATCAGGGATTCTGGGAAGATGGTGGAGTAGGTCAGAAAACTTTCAGCTCTCCAAATTTCCTTCACAGAAAAAAGACAGAATATTGCCTCAGAAGGAATGTAGAGCAGCTGAAATAAGCAAAAGTCAGGGTAGAGCAGCTGTTCTCCTAAGACAACCTAAGAAGACCCCAGGAAAGAACTGACCACCAGGGGCAGAGCTTCAGCCTGATCGAAGTGCAAACACCTCCACGCCACATCTGTGGGAATCAACAAACAATAAACCCTGGGATCAGTTGGGATTGGGAGGCAGCCTCAGCCATAGAAACTTCCATCTCATCAACAATATGGGGGTCTGATGGCCGAGTAGAAGATTGAAGGACCTTCTACTGTCAAGGAAC
Organism: Pseudocheirus occidentalis; assembly: GCA_028646575.1. NCBI lineage: Eukaryota > Metazoa > Chordata > Mammalia > Diprotodontia > Pseudocheiridae > Pseudocheirus > Pseudocheirus occidentalis. Next base: position 164,578,480 of record CM053597.1, on the reverse strand, counting down.
GCTAAGCACAGCTATGCTGACCAGACATGTCCAGGACCAGATTACTGCAGCAGGGGAGAAGGACCTTGCACACTCCTGGTGAGTACAGTACCAGAGGGGCAGGGATCCTGCTGGCTGTGGGCACTTGCAGGACAGCAGAGTCTCTGATTTCAGTTCCAGGGCAGAGAGGACAGCTGTAGTTTGAAGCCACTGGAAGGACTGCAGGGATAAAGGTCATTTGTGGGACAGGTTGACCAGGGGCTCTTGCTGTGGCTAGGAGTAGAGAGGGGAGCCTGTAGTTAAGCCATGGGACAGACATCAGAAAATAACAGTAAGAAGGACTTGAAGCTTGGGAACTTGAAAATCACGGAGAAAAAAACAATGTGAAGGAAGCAAATACTGCAGTATCAGACCTTAAACTATATTATAAGGCGAGAGCATTATTGGAAGCAAGTATAAAGTTGATAATTTTAATTATTTTAAATAAAATTTTCTTATATAAATAAAATGCAGCCAAGAATAGAAGGAATATGTAAAATTGAGGGAAAAAATTTCGTAGACAATTTCTCAGTTAGAATGTGATTGGGTTAGAATATGACTGTGGTGTAGGAAATAATGAGCTGTTTGATTTAGAAAAACACAGAAACACTTGGACTTATGAAGGAAGATGCTCTCCACTCTCAGAAAATCAGATGATAAGGGGAAATAAGCATAATATAGTCTTACATATATATGTATGAGTGTATGTGTATATGCTTATAGATATCTATGTGTATATGTTTATACACATGTGTATGTATATTTTTATATCTCCATATATACATGTATGCATGTGCCTATATACACACATATATGTATGCATGCATGTATATATGTGTATGTATGTATATCCCTCCTTCTTTGGGAGGGGAGCAAGGGGAAATGATAAAGTAAAAAGTGCACAGCAGAGAACAAAAGAAAACCTAGAAGGAAGCAAAGAAAAGCTGGACAGCTTTGAAAACAATGTGTAATATTTATTATATAGGTTTTCTTGAAAAGTAAATTTATTATTTTATATTGAATCCTTTGTCCTGCTGTGTACATGGCAATTTTTTTCTTATTTTGTATTTAAGTTTAAAATACACTTATAAACTTATCAAAAGAAAGAAAGAAATTTACCAGATCAGTTGTTTAATTGTTCAGTTTTGTCCAATTCTTTTTGACCATAGCACACCAGGTCTTCTGTCCTCCACTATTTCTCAAAATCTGCCTAATTTCATGTTCATTGTTTCCATGACACTATCTATCCATCTCATCCTCAGCCATTCCCTTTTCCTTTTGTCATCAATCCTTCTCAACATCAGGGTCTTTTCTAATAAGTGCAGTCTTCTCCTTATGTGGCCAAAGTATTTAAGCTTCAGCTTCAGCTTCAGTGTTTGATCTTCTAGTGAATAACCTGAATCATTTTCTTAAAGTATTGACTGATTTGTCTGAGGGACTCTTAAAAGTCTCCTCTAAGTTCACAATTTGAAAGCATTGATTCTGCAGAGCTCAGTTTTCCTTATAATCCAACTCTCACAGCCATACATTACTACCAGAAAGACCATAACTTTGACTCTACAGATGTTTATTGGCAAGATGATGTCTCTGCTTTTTATTATGCTGTCCAGAATCGCCATAGCTTTCCTTCCAAGAAACAAGCATCTTGTAGTTTCATGGCTGCACAGTGATCTTTGAGCCCAAGAATATAAAACCTGATACCACTTCCATATTTTCTCCCTCTATTTTCCAGGAAGTGATGGGACCAGTTTCCAGAAGCTTAGGTTTGTTTTTTCTTTTATGTTAAGCTTCAAACCAGCTTTTATATTCCTCTCTTTCATCAAGCTACAAGAAGTGCTTCTTAATTACTATTCATTTTCTGTCATCAGAGCAGTATTATCTGCATCTCTGAGATTGTTGATGTTTCTCCCAGCAACCTTAATTCTGACTTTTGATTCATTAAGCCTGGCAATCTGCATAATGTACTCTGCATGTAAATAAGGTGACAATATATAGTCTGGTCATACTTTTTTTCTGATATTAAACCAATCACCTGTTCTGTGATTGGTTCTAACTGTTGCTTCTTGCCCTATATACAGATGCCTCAGGAGACAGGTAAGATGAAATGGTACTCCTCTTTGAGGACTTGCCGCATTTTGTGGTGATTCACACACTAGGACAATAGCTAGCAGGAATGGTGGAATCAAAATGAAGGTTTTTAAGGATACGAGAGACATAGATGTATTTGGAAGAGGAGGTAGGAGACAGTAGGTAGAGCAACAATAAAAATAAGGGAGAAGATAACGGTAATAATAGGAGCAATCTGCCAGAGAAATCTGGAAGATACTGATTTTGGTGTAGTCAATGAATTGGAAAGAGATATTTTCTGGAATGCCCTTGCTTTCTCCATAATCTGATGAAAGTCTCTAGTTCTGCCCTTTTAAAAGCCAGCCTACACTTCTAGTACTTCTTGGTTCTCACATAATGCTACCTTTACACATAAATCCTACCTTGAAGAATTGTAAGCATCATCTTGCTGATGTGTAAAATGAGTGCAGTTGTTCAGTAATTTGAACATTCCTTGGCATTACCTTTCTTTATGATTGGGATATAAACCAATCTTGTCCAATCCAGTGGCCACTGTTGAGTCTTCCAAATTTGCTGGCATATTGAATGCAGCACTTTAAACAAAATCGTCTTTTAGGACTTTAAATAGGTCAGCTGGAATTCTGTCACCTCCACTAGGCTTATTTTAGCAATGTTCCGTAAGGCCTACTTGATTTTATTCTCCAGGATATCTGGCTCTAGATTAGTAACCACACCATCATGGTTATCTGTGATGTTAAGATCTTTCTTGTATAGTTCTTTTGTGTATTCTTGTCATGTCTTCTTATTCTCTTCTGCTTCTATTAAGTCTGTTAATTGTTTAATACATAATATCTCTTCATTTCCTTACCTTTGAAATGTGACCCATTGTCATTTTGAATCTGCATTGGGGTTCCATAATATAGAATTATGATATCTGAAGTTCTACAGGTATTTTTCTAGGTCACATTTTTATAGGTTGACACCTGAATAGGTGTCAACACATGTACATGTAAATTTGCATCCTCTGTCTTGGGGTAAGGGTCCAACATAATCTATTTGCCAAATTTGGGATGAGACTTTTCACCTTGCTATCTCTCCAGTTACTACCTGAGGAACAGTTCCTTCCTTTTCCTGTTGACATATATGACATTCCTCTGCTACTCATTTTAACAATGAATGTCAGATACTAATATCCTGATCTTGTGCCCACCGGGTGGGTGGCCTGGACTAAATGACTGGCCATTTGATGGACCTATTTTGTACTCATTCTGTCATGGTGAGGGTTACATGAGCATCTACATGAAAAAGTGACAAATTAATAACCAAAGACATGTCCCATGTATCTTCCCACAATTCTTTGCCCCAGACTTGTTTGCCTTGAATTTTCCCAGCTCTGGTTTTTGGCTGTAATATTCCTGGCAGTTCCTGTTTTGGGATTTCTTTGAAAAGATGATCATTGGTTTCTTTCTGTTTCTACTTGCCCTCTAATTCCAAGAGATTCCAGCAGTTTTAAGATCTCTTGAGATATGATGTTGAGGGGTTTTGATTGTAGTGTTCAGGTAGTCCAATGATTTAGAAATTTTAGAATTTAAAAACTTTCATTTCTTTTCCATTTTTCTCCTCATTCTCATTTCATTTATAAAAACTTTTTCTACTCTTTTTAAAACTCTGCTTCAGATGCAGGAATTTGACTTTGTTGTTTTCTTCTGAGTGTGTGTTTTAACCTTCCTTGTCACATAGTAACAAGTACAGTAAAAAAAAATTGGGGTTGTTTGCTAATTTTCCCTTCCTATTTCTTGACTTTTAATTCTGCTAAAGTGGAGGTCTGCTTCCCAAGTGGAGGGAGCACTGTCCTAAGCTTCAGGTTTTTTGTGCAGTTGTTTTCAAAGGATAATTCTGTGGACATGTTTTTGACTAGGATCTTCTAGAAGGAAGGCCTGGGTTGGTCCTGTTATTACTTTTCTGAAACATTGAATATTTTGTTATCCCAAGATCGTATAGATGGATCAGGCTAGGGACCTGAAAGTTTTCAGTGTTTACAATATGTTCTGCTCTAGGGCATACTCTGTTTTCTATCCTCCCTGTTGTGATCTCTATAAGTTGTTCAACTGAGTTTGGATCTGAACAATAGTTGACTTCTGTTGGATTCAATCACTGGGAAACTTTGCTGGTTCAGAGTGACAGAACTGCAAGCTCCTCTTTGATCTGGGGTTTCTACCCTGGTTATTCCTCTAAAGGCTTCAGACCGTGCTAGAAGCTGGAATTGAGACCCTGCTCACTTTCTGGGAGTTTGAGTCACATCACTGATGTTTGCATAAATATCACCCCTTAGTACAGGCCCCTTCCTCATTCTACCTTAGAAGAGTGACCACAGAATTGAGTCACAAACAACAGTTATCAGATGGTACCTGTTCCTATCTCAGTTCCCTGGTATGACTTTAGGATATCATAATCTCTCTCTGTGCTTTAATGCTTTGCTGCACAATTATGGTCAAGCATCATGCCCAGTGTCAGCAGACCTCTCTTTATCGCCTTATGCCAGCCTGTGTTGTAAAAATGGCTCAGTGTTCCTTTTTCTTTGGTTTCCTCATGAGGATTCAGGCTAGTGCACTGTTTAGATTTCTTTGGATATATATTTTGTGAACGAGGAGCTTACAACTTTCTGCTGTTCCATCATCTTGACTTCCTCCCCTTGCATATATCAAGCAGTTAGGCTAAAACTAACAGTCTCAATGCATCTTGCTCTAATCTGGTTCCCACTGTAATGTATTGTTTAATTCTTTTGGTTTTTACCTGTTTTAGGCTCTTAACCATTCTACTCAAAGATTAGTCATAATTCCTCTTTTTCTGGGCTCAGCTTAGCAAGAGAGTTGAGGGAGAGAAGGAAAGAAAAAAGAAAATGAACTACAAGCACCAAAAACTTCAAGCTGCATTTTTCAGCAATAGAGTCATTTCCTCTTCTCTCTGAATCTTCTCCAGTCCCAGCCACACTGGACTCACTGGAATCATAAGTGGGATGTCTATCTTGCTTGGAATAGAAATGATAGAATTATGGGCTGGAAGTTGCCTCAAGAACAAATGAAATAGAAAATTTAGGATGTTTGGAACTGTATGTCTAGTACATTTCTTTTTTTTATTAATTGATTTGTTTATTTACTTTGAGTTTACAAGATTCAGTTCCACAATCCCTTGAGTTTCAAATTTTCTCCCCTCCCTCTACCCTCCCCGCCATGGCGGCACGTAATCAAGTATAGGATCTGCAAGTACCTTCACATTTGTCGAATACATTTCTTCCCTTTACTTGTTTAACTTCTACCTCTAGTCAAAATCTTGGAGGCATTAGTTTTATAGATATATAAAAAAAGAAAATTAAGTTCAAATTCAGTCTGATTTATCTATTGGTTTCCAGTTACAGCCCCAAGCTGGCAGAGGAATTGTCTGATATAAGGATGAACTTTTTTTCTCCTCTTGAAGTGCAGATTATCACTCTTAGAAAAGGAGTCTGATAGTGTAGTTGAGTGTAGTGTAGTCTAGAGTAGAGTAGAGTAGGGTAGGGTAGGGTAGAGTAGGGTAGGACTGTATAGGATAGTTTGGTGAAACATGCACTTAGACCCATGCTCTATTTAACCAATCTCTCAAAGACTAGCTATCTCTGTTTAGTAGGTGGCACATTGCATAGAATGCTGGGCCTGGAGTCAGGAAGACCTGAATTCAAATCCAGCCTCAGACACCTGCTGTGTGACCCTAGGCAAGTCATTTAATGCTGTTTGCCTCAATTTCCTCTTCTGTAAAATGAGCTGGAGGAGGAAATGGCAAACCATTTTAGTATCTTTACCAAGAAAACCCCAAATTGGGTCAGGAAGAGTCAGACATGACTGAAACAACTTAACGAAAAAACACTAGCCACTTTTTTTCAAAAACACTGAAAGGGAAGAGGAGAGTGGAAATGTGCATGATTTTGCCAGACGAATATTAAGTTGCTAAATGATACATACTACTTCATAAGCAAAATTGAAATTTTTCAATAGCTTATAGCTACCTCATTAGCTATAATTGCCAGATTTCTAGGAATTATTAATAAATAAATTAATAAATAAATTAATTGAAATCTACAATTAAAGAGGTAACAGGAGAAACCACTATTCAAAACTAAAATTTTCTAGTCAATCATAATGATTCAGCTATCAGAATCTCCCAAGATAGAAGGATCAGAGTCCAGTGAGTGTAATGAAGGGCAATTTTTGTGTTATAAGTATATTTTATCTTAAAGGATGCTTAGTGTATCTCAGAGTGAAGAAAAACACTCAGTCCTGGGGGTGAGAATAGAATCTTTTGCCTCAAATAGGAAAGAGTGTCCTCTCAGGGTCATGAATAAAGTATCCAGAAGTATCCAATTGTCATGAATACTCTTAAGTTTTATGGAATGAGGGGGAAAAAAAGAAGTATATTTTCAGGCAAAAGGATACAGGAAATTTTAAAGGGAAAAACAGATATATAAGCATGATGTGTGTATGTTTGCATGTATATGTTTATTCATATGTATGTATACACACACTTGCAAATATTCATCCATTTCATTTAGATGGTCAGTTTTAATGGCATATCATTGGACCAAATAACTCCTTTTATTTCATCTTCACTCGTTAAGCATTTGCTGTTTTATTTTTGCTATTGGTAATTTGATTTTCTTTTTTTCTTGATCAAATTCACCAAGGATTTAGCTATTTTATTGCTCTCCACCCAACCTTCAGAAAAAAACCCACTGCATAGTTCTATTTATTAATTCAATGTGCTTTTTAAACTTTCCATTTAATTACTCTCTTTCAGGATTTCCATTTTGGTGTTTAATTGGTGATTTTTAATTTGTTGTTTTTCTAGGGTTTTATAGTTGCATGTCCAATACACTGATAAATTCCTTCTCTCTTTTAATGCTGTAATAATTTAGCAATATAAAATTTCTTCTTACTATTTTATGACTATTCTGGTTACATCCCACAATTTTGGTATGTTGCCTCATTGCTGTCATTCTCTTTAATGAAATTACCAATTATTTCTGTGATTTGTTCTTTGACCCACTCGTTCTATAGGATTAAATAATTTCATTTCCAATTAATTTTTAATCTATGTTTCAAAGACCTTTTGTCGAGTTGATTTTTATTGCATTATGACTCAGAAAAAGATACCTACTATTTCTACTTTTCTGCATTCATTTACATGGTTTTTATGTCATAATACCTGATCAGTTTTGGTGAAGGTACCATTCAGTTTCATTCCCATTTATCTCCTTAATTTCTTTCTTTCTTATTTTATACTTAGATTCAACTAGGTCTGAGAGGGGGTAAATTGAGGTCTCCCACTACTATAGTTTTACTGTCTATTTATTCCTGTAATTCATTTAACTTTTCCTTTAAGAATGTGGATTCTTGGGGCAGCTAGGTGGCACAATGAATAGAGCACCAGCCCTGGAGTCAAGGAGGATCTGAGTTCAAATCTGACCTCAGACACTTAACACTTACTAGCTGTGTGACCTTGGGCAAGTCACTTACCCCAACTACCCTGCCTTCTCCCTCCAAAAAACAAAACAAAATATTAGAAGAATGTGGGTGCTATGCCTTTTGGTACATATATGCTTAGTATGGATATTAATTCATCTAAGAAATCTTTTAGCAAAATGTAATTTTCCTAATTATCTCTTTTAATTAGTTTAATTTTTCCTTTTGCTTTGAGATGATAATTACTATCCCTGCCTTTTTTTTTTACTTCAGCTGAAACATAATAGCTTCTGTTGAGTGTGTTTCTTGTAAAAGTACATTGTTGAGTTCTTGTATGTAATTTGTTTTGCTATCTTTCTCTGTTGCATCAGTGAGTTCACATTCCACTCACATTTACAGTTACAATTGCTAACTGTGTACTTTCCTACATCCTATTATCTTATATTTGTCTTTTTTTTATCCTGTCTACTTCTTGAGTCCATTTTACTTCTGGCTACTGCCTTCCTTAATCTCCAATAATTCTTAGCCTCTTCCTCCTTCTTCCCTGCTCGGTAAGATTAATTTCTGTATCCAGTTGTGTGTATGTATATTCTTCCCTCCATGAACCAGTTTAGATAAGAGCATTGCTCACTCCCTCCCTCATTCTGCCTTCCATTGTACAAACTATTCCTTGAAAACCTTATTTATATGAAATAATTTCCTCAATTTTTCTCCCTTCCCTTTCTCTGTATTCCTCTTTCTCATGCTTCCATTTTTCTTTTGAGACCAGCCCAATGGAGTAGATTTCCATGCATGTGATGATAATGTTCTGAGGGGTTACATGTGTCATCTTTCCACATAGGAATATAAATAGTTTAATGTTGTTTAGCTCCTTATGCTTCTCACTTACGCTTACCTTTTTATGTTTATTTTAAATCTTGTATTTGAATGCCATATTTTCTATTTAGCACAGGTCTTTTCATCAGGAATGCCTGAAATTCCTCTGTTTCATTAAATGCCCAATTCTTCTCCATTTTGCTGTGTAGGTAACTTCTGGTTGTAATCCTAGCTCCTTTGCCTCCTAGAATAGCATATACAAAGCCCTCTGCTGTTTTATAGTGGTGACTGCTAAATCTTTTGTGATTCTGACTGACATTTTGCTTGAATTTTTTCTTTCTAGATGCATGCAGTATTTTCTCCTGGACCTGGGAGTTTTGAATTTTGGCTACAAGATATTCCTGGTAGTTTTCATTTTGAAATTTCCTTCAGGAAATGAGTGGTAGCTTCTTTCAGTTTTGGCACAGTGGCCTATTGGGCTAACATATGTGACAGAAGATAAGCTATTCAAATAGTGTAAATTGTTTGTCAGCAACAATAAAATGGTGTGGGTAAACCTGATCTCTTATGTTGAATGACAAGATAAAAATCTGACAACAGGTGTAAGAATTTAGGTCAATTTATAAATAGAATGGAACAGTTAATGGGCAAAGAGTATGGTTACTTTGGGAGTTATGCAAAGAGCATTGTGTTATTTTCTGTCACAGAGATTCAATAGAAGTTACTTTATATTATTGTATCTTACCTGTGGGATGATGTCATAATAATTCTCTATTCTAGCTCTGCTAATTATCATCTGTTTGACCACAGGCAAGTCACTTCTGCTTTTTAGGTTTCAGTTTCCTCATTTTTTTTTTAAAGATTGGATGAGATAAGCAGTTCTCAAAATGTGGACTAGGGACTCCTGGGGGTCCCTGAGACACTTGCAAAGGGTCTTCAAGGTCAAAATTATTTTCATAAGTTTTCATTTTTAATATGCTAAATATTGATTATAACTAACTTAGACAAAAGCTCTTTGGGGAGAAGCCTCGATAATTTTTGGGTTGGAAGGGGTGCTAAACAAAAAAAAATTAAGGATCGCTAGATTAGATAATCTCTATGGAACTTTCCTGCCCTTACCCTTATGATTATTATACACATCAACCAGAAAGTATTTGGCCAAAAGAATAATAGAATCCTAGAACTTCAGAGCTGGAGGAAACCTTTTGAGTTTTTGATCTGCTACTTTTACAGATGAAAGTTCAAAGTTACAAAGCTAGTGACTGAACAACTAGGACAATAACTTAGGTCCTGTAACTCCTCTAGTGAGGCTGAATCAAAGCTTTGCCTACAATACCAAGTAAAATAATATGAGCAGAAAATAGTACTCAGACCTGTCAAATTTATTTGAGGCTTGTAGATTCTCTGAGGTCTTTTCTATGCTTTTATGTATATTCTCTGCTTAGGCAGTTACTAATAAATACAAATTATGCTTCTATAGTGATTGGTACACTTTCAGAAGCACTTTCAACAATATTATTACTAGGGTGTGTGTCTGTGTGTGTGTGTGTTTTATTTTTACCAGGCACATGATTTCAAAGGTGTAAGAAGCTCTCAGTTAGGAACCGAGATTGCATATTGGCACATTCTTTGTAATTCATAAACTTAGAGAGTTGTCTGGGTAACTGAGAGGTTGAATGACGTGCTCAGGATTACAGTCAATATTTGTCAGAGGTAGGACTTGAACCCAGATTTCCCTGACCTAAAGATCTGCTTTCTTTTAGTTCTGCCATGCTTCCTTTCCAGGATGACTATTAGGATGAAATAAATTCTTTTTTTTTAAAAAAATTCATTCTACTTTGTTTTATAACATTTTATTGATACTTTCAAAATACTACTTTCTAAAACCACCCTTCATAAAACCCTCTCATAAAAAAGAAAACTTTCAGCATAATGCTGATTATATATGCCTCATTATGCACCCCAACCTCTCTGGTGTAGTATGGCCCATAATCAATCTTCTGGACTCAAAAAGTATTCATGGCATTCATATGAGTTCTGGTGTCTTTTATTCCAATCACTTAAGTGACCTTATATATCTGGGTATTACCTCAAACCCTTCGAATTACAACTTATCCATGCCTGCTTATCCTGAGACTCTTGTCTATGTTCTCCCATAAGTTTGTTCTAGCACCCAGTGTACTAGAGAATACCCTCAATTCCTCTTGACTTTGAAAGACTACCAATGGCACACTTGGGCTGCCAACCTTTACTCTTCTTGCTCAACATGTGGCTAGTCCATCTTCTTTCTTGAATCAGATATTTCTCTGATAACGTGTTTTACGCCTGCTCTGCTTCAAAGTTTCTCCTTGGCTACATGTTGCAGCCTGGTTATACCTACTACACACTTCTCCTTCTGGGTAATAAACATTTTCTATTCTTCAGAAACAGTTTTACTCTGTATTTCACTATCATATAAAATGTAGGATATTGTATTAAATGTAGGATATTGGTATTAAAAAGATAGACATTTGTTTCTGGAAGAAATTTGGGATCATTAAAGGAGTTTTGTAATTTCCTGAAGACAATCCATCCCACCCTTCTGCTTAATTATGGGGATGACTCACTGTCCATTTTTACTGCCTATTCCAGATGTACATACTAATGGATCTGTACATCATAGCTGAAGCAGTAGACACTTCATTCATTTGATTTTTCCTGTCTGCATGGTCTGGACTAACTCGTTAGTGGTTATGGATTTCTTCCAAGAGGCCCTGCAATGTTATAGGATTTGATGCACCCAGCATGATGTGATGCATCTGCCTACTGCCCACTCTGCCAGGGCCAACTGCTCTTCCTTACACTGAGGCAAGCCAACTGCCCATACTAAGGCCTGAGCTCTTCTGCCCTGTGCTGGGACAAGGTGTGCTTATCTATCACACTAACACACCTGGGATCTGCTCCTCTTCTCCCTCCCCACAACCCAGTGAAGGCCTGCTGCAGGCCTCCAGCGTGGACACTGCTACTGCTTAACCTTCCAATGCTGGGGCTAGGTACTGGCAAGTAGGGTGTCACCACACTTTAGCTGTCAGGTCTTAACAGTTGATAAGGTCAAGAACTGCTACACCAGTTGGAACAGGCAACAACTCCAGAAGGACTCTAGTCGATCATCATCCAGCTCAGCATTGCGGACCTATCAAAGTGGGGTAATAGTGTGAGGTCTAAATTCTGAAATTATGAAAGTTTTCCCCCAATTTTCTGTATTCCTTCTACTCTCGGATGCATAGGTCTTATTTTTACAAGAAAAATGTAATTTAAGATAATCAAAATCATCCATTTTACACTTCAACAACGCTCTTTTCACCTTAAAATAGAGTTTAAGATCTGACACTACTAAATCTGCTTCCTTTATATCTCTTTTCCCGGGGTTCTTTGAAGTTCCTGTCCTTTTGTTCTTCCAGACGAATTTTGTGATTATTTTTTCTAACTCTGAATGATGATTTTTAGTAATTTAATTGGAATGGCATTACCTAAATAGATTAGATAAAACTGTCATTTTAAAAATTATATTGGTTCTACTTACCCATGAAGAGTTTAGATCTAACTTTATTGTATAAAAAGTGTTTTATCTTTATATTCATGTAGTTCTTGTGTCTCTTTTGGCAGGTCTACTCTCAGATATTTTATACTGTTTAGTTATTTTAAATGGTTTAAAATAATATTGAATAATGTGCTGACACATCTTATAGTTTCCCTATTTTTCTCTTTTGATTAAATCCATTTAGCTTTAACGTTTTCTGAGATCATCATTACTGACTCTGCTTTTTTTAAAATAATAAATTCTACTCCTGACCTTTATTTTAAAAAGGAGATGTCTTAACCATTGCGGAAGGATATTCAACAACGTTAGGCATTGAGAATTCCTCAGCTGATTTTGTGGAACAAAGATCCCTTGCCTGAATTGTCCATCATGATCCACCAACCAAGCATCTGAAAGTGCCTAGAGCATCTTGTGGCTCAGACAATGAAGTAATTTCAATAGACTTGAGTTTTTTGTCCCCTGGGCCAACCAAGTCTCCAAGATGATTTCAATATGTTTTTTAAGGAAAAATTAAAACTCTCTTATCTTTCACAAGGACAAGAGTTGGGCTGTTGGGCGGCTAGGTGACACAGTGAATAGAGCACCAGCCCTGGAGTCAGGAAGACTTGAGTTCAAATCTGACCTCAGACACTTCACACTTACTAGCTGTGTGACCTTGGGCGAGTCACTTAACCCCAATTGCCCTGCCCTCTCCACTCCATAAAAAAAAGCAAAATAAATAAATGAAAAAAAAAAGAGTTGGGCTATTGCTCCTAAAAGAGGAGGAGTTAATGTAATACCCACATGAAAGAGCCTGTGGAGCCTATTTCCTGAAAAGCATGAGGATGTGCAATGAAATTACTTGTCTTGGTCTCTGATTTGGAACATGCTTAAACACTCTCTAAATCATTCAGGTCTGCCAAATGGTGGAAAGATAACCTGTCAGTTGGGATCAACATAAGAGATAGCAGATTGAGATCGACTAGAATAAGGTGCATTCAGAAACGAACTAGTTAGCCAGAGTCTTATTCTTGGTCTAGCTCTTCCCTATCTGGCTACTTTCAGGGGAGGGAAACAATGTTGTAAGAGAAGAGACTTCAGGTCATCCTCATTTATTCTCATGATTCATTTATTTCATTCATTATTTGCTCTTTTTTGCCCCCATAATGCATTATAATTATTTATGTATATGTCATATCCTCCACTAGACTGAACTACATGAGAACAGGAACCATGTCTTATTTAAATGTTGTACTTCCCATGGTGTCTTGCACAGAATGTAAGTAAATGAACAAACGAATGAAAGAGCTACAAGTGTTTACTATGTTCCAAGCAGTGGGAATGCAAAAAGAAAAGCAAATCAAATAATTGCTCTCAATAAGTGAGATAATGCACATTGAAGATTTCAATTGCAAGTGAGAAGGAAAGGGTCAGTGGTCCTTATGTAATTTCCATCAATAAAGCAGAATCTATTTCCAATATTGAACTATTTGATTGTGCCAATGACTTGGGTGGCAAGAGCTTTCTTTTCCAGGTCTTCAGTAGCTTTAGCAATTAAAAGGTCAGGGGCTGCAGCCTTTGCAGAGACAGTTGATGGGTAGCATCTACATAAGAGTTGCTCCCCTGGATGAAGGCTATTAGATTGTGGGGCTTATTTGTGGTAGGATTGGGTCTGAGGGACATTGTTATTTCAGAGCTCTTGGTTTACCTTTCTGTCAGCAACAGTTGGTCTGTGCTTGGTATTGGTGGCACTGGGTATGTCAGGTACCTTCTATAGAACAGTTGTTCTCCCTAATGGCAGTTGTATAAGCCAGGTTGGAAGAAGGAAGGAGACCTGGGGGCACTGCAATTTCTAGGTTATTTTAGGCTCTCAGTCCTAGACTATCTCTAATAATATCTGAGTGGGAGATATGCTTTGCATACAATAAGCACTTAAAATGTTTATCAGATTATTAGTATTTCCTGTACCCTTTGTCCTCACTAGGAGATACTGTCTTTGATGGCAAAGTTTTAATATTTTTAATGTAATATTTGACTTTTGAATATTTTGTGCTAATATTTGGACTGCCTACCTGAGACAGATGAGAGGTGACCATCCAGAGGCCAGAATACTGGACTTTGCACGTGGGGTTGAAATGATAAGATATCTGGATCAAGTAACTGAAGCCTTGATGCAATATAACATGGAACATACAAAAGCCAAGCCAAAACTCACAAGCAGACAGTCATAAGGCAAAAATGTCAGGGTGGTGAAAGAATAGAAACTGACGCATGAAGCAAATCAGCCGGGTCACCACACTAGTGGCAAAAACAAAAGGTGAATCCACAAGCCAGTGGTTCTAGGAATCTGAGGCTAAAGCAAGCAAGTAGGGAGCAGACCAATGGCAAAATGACTACTCCACATCCTCATATGCTTTGGTGGCACGTTCTTTTATGCTGTGTTTGTGTGAGCTAGTCATGCCTTCTTCTGTTCCTGAAGTGAGAAGTGCTATCTAAATAGTGAGACCTTCATAAAAACAGTTAAGCTTATTCTTAGAACATTTGCAAATAATTTTCTAGTCCTATTACAGAGGGTGATCTTTTTGTAGAGCCTCAGTTGGAATACCACCTCCATGCAACCTTGGATCTCTGCCAGAAGTGATTTCATGTTCCTATGAGCTATCATAAAATTCCAGCAACTCATATAGTTTATGATTCTGCTTTGTAGTATAGTTATTTGTGTTTATACATGTATCTATATATGTGCATATATATTACATATGTACATATTTTATAGACATCTTTTTCTGAGAGGAAGCATAATATTGCTGTCATTGAAGCTAAAATAAAACCTGGTTCAAGTCCCACCTCTGACATATACTGGTTGTATGTCTTTGAGCAAGGCATTTAATCTCTAAATGTTCTAGGCAACTCTCTAAGATGGGCTCTTAGCCTCTTTTGTGTCATGACCCTTTACAGTAGTGAGATGAAGCATGTGGAACCTTTTTCAGAAGAATGCTTTTTAAATGAATAAAAACATAATATGTAGTATTACAAAGGAAATCAGTTGTTTTGAAATGAAGATGTATTTCTTTTTCCCATTCAAGCTCACAGATCCTTTAAAATCTATCCACAGACCGGGATTCAATGAACACTAGGTTAAATCCCTGACTCTAAGATTATAATTTGAGGCAAAGGTGCTCATTTGAACTGGTAGACGGAGTCTACTCACCTGAGTTCCTTATACCAAATCAAATCAGTGCCCCAACCTGTATTCCTTATTATATATTTTCTTTTATTTGATGAACATCTCGTATTCGGGGAATAATTCATCCTTGCATGCTCCAAAGCTCAGTTCAGTACTTTATAGACATTCGAATAGCAAAGTGCATTGCTTGAGTTCCTGCAGAAAGTAGGTAGCAGAACTGGAATTTGAACCCAAGTTTTTAGCCTATAAATCCAGTGCTCTTTATTGTATCAAGTCGCCTTTCCTTTTCTGAAAGAAGAAATATAGTGGCTAATATGAATGGGTAAACAGAGTAATCAATTGATTCCACCTGGTAAAAAGCCTAGGACAGAAAAAGTTTCTCATGTATAGTTGCATCAATAAATGACAACAATGTAGTGTATAAGAATGTGTGATATAGCTTTTCAAAGGGAAAAGGGAACCTGAGACAGAGTCAAAACCAACAGCCAAATCAAGAAGACAGCATAGTAATAGAGAAAATGTTGGACTTGACATTAGGAAGACCTGAGTTCAAATGTCATTGCCAGTCATGTGACCCTGGGCAAGTAAGTCATTTAATCTCTTTGAGATTCAGTTTTCTCATGTATAAAGTGAAATGGTTGGACTTGATCATCTCTGGGGCAACTTTCAATTCTAAATCTGTGATCCTTATCAAACACATCAGAGAACCAACAACAATGAACATTGTTTGTATCTGAGATCAAATATTACAAAGTATTATCATAGCTTCTTTCCCTGCCAGTGTTATTCACACTTTTTTCCAAATTTTAAAAACATTTTTATTTAAAGTTTTAAATTTAAAATTCTATCCCCTCCATTCTCCCTGAAATGGTAAGCAATGTTATATGTAAAAATTTCCATATTAATCATTTTGTACAAGAAAACTAGAATGAAAGGAAAAATGAAAGAAAGTGAGCAATAGCATGCTTCAGTCTGTATTCAATCAATATTGGTTCTTTCTCTGAAGGCAGGTAGTGTGCTTCATCATTAGTCCTTTGGTATTGTCTTGGATCATTGTTTTGCTGAAAACAGCTTCTTCATTGAACAATATTGCTGTGGCTGTGTATAATGTTCACCTGGTTCTGTTCACTTCACTTTGCATCAGTTCATGTAAATTTTTACAGATTTTCCTGAAATGATCCTGCTTGTCATTCCTTGTAGTACAATAATATTCCATTACAATCATATACCACACCTTTTTAAGCCATTCCCCAATTGATGGACATCCCCTTGAATTTCAGTTCTGAGCCACCACAAAAAAAAGCTGCTGTAAACATTTTTGTACAAATAGAGCCTTTCCCCCTTTTTTGGATATCTTTGGGATATAAACCTAACACTGGAATTGCTGGATCAAAGGTTATGCACAGTTTTATAGCCCTTTGGGCACAATTCCAAATTGCTCTCCAGAATGGTTAACAGCTATTTTCTTGCTTTAAACTAAGCAGTGGTAATTGATGACAAAAAAAATAGTTGTTTTTTTAAGGTCAGAAATTTTCTATCATATTTACTTGAAAATGTGTCTTCACCTGAACTGTTCATTTCTTCAAAGGTTCGAAGAAATTATTGCATAAAAGAACTTGATTTGGAATCTCTGTTTTCTGGATATTATAATCTTGGTTCTCATTATCCCAGAATTACCCATAACTTCAAGAGTAATGCAAGCTATGTGGCAAGTAATTTGATCAGTTAGATCATTTCCATAATTAGAACAAGAACATATCTTCCTGAAGTATGTGTCCATGTCTTAAGTCACACATAAGGGAATGTAATGTACAAAGCCCCCTTCTATATATAAATAGCATCTAGCATGCCTTCCTGCCAACCTTTTTTTCATGTGAGTAGTTACTATGCACTCTCATCTAGACATATTTATGATACTGTCATCTGTTTAGTGTATCTGTTTGATGACTGACAAAGCACAAGTCAAAACATCTTCAATTGAAACTATTTTTGTAGTTACTAAATGTATGTGTTTTGGGCACCCACTTATTCTACATGAGAACAAAGTGTCTATGGGCTACTTACACCCAATATTTGGAAGATTATCTATGGAAAATGCTTTACTGTAATGCTTTAATAATTCTTACAGAATCAACGTGGACTGATATCTCCCAAGGATTTGTGCTGGGTCTTGTGTTCTTTATCATTTCAAAAAAAATCAATAGCATGAATAAAAGGATACAGAGACAGACAGCATAGTTATCAAATTTGCAGGTATAGGGACTTCTTGAGGTCATTTCCCCACAAATCCAATTTGAATTGACAGGCCACAACTCCAAAGAATGCCTGACTACTACACTCTGAATAGTTTGGTTTCTAATATTGTTGCTCACAATTGGCTTTTAGTCAAAGTATTTACTAAGATGGCATAGCAAGAATAGTAGTGACCCCCGAAAGTCTGGGGCATACTCTTCCATAAATACACACAGCACTATGGAGAGAATAGATACAAATTTAAATTTCAAAGGTCCTGAGAGAACAGATATGGAAAAGGGGTAACTTACAACTCCTTGCACTGAAAGGCCTTTTCTCCTTCTTAGAATCCACATGAATTTTCCCTTAAGTCTAGGTCTTTTTTGAGCTCCAAGGACTATTTTATCTTTCTAGAATCAATGTCTAGTACTTTCCACCTTGAGGAGCGACACACATTGAAGCTACCACTATCCTCAGGTGCCTGCCTTTTTGGGTCAGAATGTGGCTACTTCCACTGTCATTGAACGTTACCAGTCTAGCGATCCCTACTGCTGCTATTGCTCTGACCACAGGTGGGACCTTTAATGGGACCTCTTGTCTTCCTGAATTCAAAATGTCTCCTAGATACCTCCATCTTGGAATACTCATTTACCTAAGATCAGAAAAGAATAAACACAAAGAGACAGAGGCAGAAATGTGATTGGCGACCACCACATCAAAGGTGGAAGACAGGGTAACGGCTCTTCCACCACCTGGCCCTTAAGAATTCCTGCCTTGTTCAAACCCACAAAGGAAAGAGAGACAGAGGGAGTACCACCACTTTTGTATATCCATAAAATTCTAGCTCAGCAACCCCTGAATCATCAATTCTTTTGGCTCAAAGTCAATTAGAAGGCTTTTAAAAAAATTATCAACAGTACAAATTCTTTAGTCTCATGTGACTGAAAACAGACTTGCTAAAAGCATCCATGTAGTCATTTGGAATGGGCTCAGGGAATATCTATGCATGCTCCAAGGACTGCCTTCCATACACAACAGGCCAGTAAATTGAAACTATACAGGTTACCAATGATCTACTTATTTCTAAATCTGAAAATCATTTCTCAATCTTTATTCTTCATGATCTTTACACAGAATTTGACATGGTCAACTATGCCTCTAGTTCTTCTTATATTTTTGTGGCACAACTCTCTCCTATCTGTCTGGTCATTTCTTTTCAGTTTCCTTTGTGAGATCATTATCTTTCTCCTATGCATGGGGTGTATCCCAAGGCTATGTATTTGCCCCTCTCCCTTTTTACCACCCTTTATCTAGATTCTTCCTTGGTGAGTTTGAATGCCATCCCTGTGCAGATGACTTCCAAATATACATAATACACATTCATATCTTCTATATATGTATGTATTCATGCATGTCTGAATGTATATATTTATCTTATCATCTATTTCCAGCCAAAAGCTCTCTCCTGAACTTCAGTCCTTTAACATCAACCACCAGGAGACAAATGGATCCCTAGAAGCATAGTAAATTCTTCAAGTTCTCCAAAGTGGAACTCATCTTTTCCCCAAATCCTTCCCTCTTCGTGTATTCCCTGTTTCTATTAAGAGTTCTACTATTATTTTTTACCCTCAGTTTTCCTTGATTCCTTTCTCCCTCACTCCTCACATCCAATTAGTTGTCATGTCTTGGCAATTCTATTTCAACAGCATATCTTTCATTCCTCCCCTTTCCTTCTATTCACAGTCAACCATCTAGTTCAAACTCTCATTATTTCCTGAATTTTATAGCAGACTCCTAATTGCTCTCCCTGTCTTAAATCTCTCCTTCCTCTAACCCATCTTCAACACAGCTGCCAAACTGTTATTATTAAGGCACTGATATTCATAAGGCATAGATCTGACCATGTTATATTCCCCTGCTTATTCAGAAGCTCAATGTTATCTTTTTGCCTTTATACAAAATGCAGAGTCCTCTGTCTCTCCAATCTGACTTCCACCTGTCTTTTTAGTCTTCTTGCATGTTACTCTCCTTGATATACTGTACCTTCTAACCAAATTGGCATATGTGCTATTATCTGCACATTATGTTCCATCACCTTTCTCTAGGCTGTTGCCAGGAGTACCCTTCATACCTCTGCCTCATGGAATCCTGAGCTTCTTTCAAAGCTCAGCTTAAGTGCCACCTCCTACAAGAAAGAAACCTATTCTAATATCCCTGAAAATTACTTTGTTCTTTCATCAGAAAATATTTTGCATTTAATTTTCTACATATATGTGTACTCCTTGAGAAGGGGAACTGTTTAATTTTTATCTTAGTATCCTCAGGACCTAGTGAAATTTTTAGTGAATATTTGTTTAATTAAATTTGGATGAAATGAAGCTGATAGATTGCTAATATCCTGGATGACAATATTCAATCTTCCCAAGTTAAAAAACTGAGCTCAATCTAGTAAGATAAAATATAATATGGATAAATTTTAAATATTACACTTGAGTCCAATAAATAGATTTCCCAGAAAAGGGGAAGAATGGATAGACAAATTTATCTGAAAAAGATATGGGGTTACAGTGGATAGCAAGATTAACATAAGTCAATAATGTAATATTTTAACCAGGAAAGCTAATATAATCTTGGGTTGAATTAAGAGAGAAATAGATTCCAGTATTAACAAGCTAATAAGCCTATTGGTCTTATAGTCAGAAGACTTTTGTTATATTGTGTTAAGTTCTGGACACGACATTGGTAAGCTGAAGAGCATTCAGAGTTAGGCAACCAGGAGAGCGAAGAAGGAAAAGCCTTGAAGAATCTTCTCCAGCTGAAGGATCAAGGGATGTTTAGCCTGCAGAATAAAAGATTCAGGTGGAAATGACACCTCACATTAGGTACTTGAAATTCTATCATATGGAAGAGTGATTTGATTTATCCTGTTTCATCACAAAAGGCAGAACTAAGAACAATGTGTGGAACTTGCAAAAAGGCAACAAATTCAGGTTTGCTGTAAGGAAAGCCTAACAATTAGAGCTGTTGAAAAGTGGAAAAGCTTACCCTAGGACATAGTAGAACTCACTGAGTGTCTTTAAGCAAAGCTGGATGTTGAATGTGTTACTGTGGGAATTACTGTCATCTTTTGTAAGCTGTTGGATTTGATGACTGTTGAAGGCCATTCAAACTCTGGAATTCTATTGTTCTCTAAATCTCTGCAAAATGGATAAGTGACAAATGGCATTATTATAGATAGAGAAAAATGAGGCACAGGGAGGTTTAGGTAAAAGATGTGTCTGAACTTATTCTTTAAATATCAGCACCCTGAACCTTATTAGAGGAAACAAAACATTCACAATTAGGTCCACGTATCAAAATCCTCATCAAGGGTTTGAAGTCCACATTTTGTGACTTTATGGGTCATCTATCTTACTTCCAGTTTCTCTCCCCATATCTGTCCTATAAACAGATTTTAGTATAGTCTATGAAGCAATTTTCATTATAACCTTCCTGTTTTCCTACCTGTAAATAGTAATAGTAGTAATAGGAACCTGCAAGGTTCCTATTGGGAAAAAAGCATAAAATACAATAATAAGTTTAAAAAAAAACAGAAAAACTTAAAGTCTATAAAAGGTGAAAACCCGAACATGGTGACCTGTTAGAAATTGTAAGTTAGATATTAAATCATAACTTTAGACACTGAGTCATAACTTAAGGTACTATGACCTATGAAAGCCAAAACAAGACTATTGTGACCTACATGTCACCAGGACATACACAAACTCATGCTTGGTCATAACATTGGCTTAACTCCCAAGTTCATTACTAACCATAAAGCCAAAAATAGCCACAAATCATGCACTCACTAGCTCCTCCTCCTTTTGTCTGTTTTCTATACCATGGGGATTTGGGGGGTTCTTTGTGGGGATTCACTGATTGGTTTGGCAGCTGCCTCAGACCAAGGATATCTTGGCAGGGATCCATCATACCACCCCAAATGTAAGTTCCCAATTGATTAAAACTATGATCAATCTGGAGCTCTTTGGCATCTTCCTTTGGTACTGAACTTGTCCTACGGTTATGGGGAAGATACAGGATTCTCTTGGTTGGGGGGTTTCCAGACCTTACATTACTATAAAAACAGATGAATTATTCAATAATTTTATTATAGCATCATGGGTTTAGAGCTTGAAGGGACCTTAATTTTATTTTGTAGGCAAGGAAACTGAGGCCCAGAGAAGCAGTAATTAACAGGACTGGAATTTGAACCCAATTCATCCAACCAAACATCCAGTGCTCTTTATTGTACCAAAATCCCTCTTCTTTTTTGAGAGAGATTTACTGACTGAATAGGAACAAGTCAACAGAGTAATTAATCAATGATTTAATGCAGTGGTTCTCTACCCTCCTAATGCCGTGACCCTTTAATACAGTTCCTCATGTTGTGGTGACCCCCAAACATTAAATTATTTTCGTTGCTACTTCATAAATATAATTTGGCTACTGTTATGAACCATAATGTAAATATCTGATATGCAGGATGTATTTTCATTGTTACCAATTGAACATAACCTACAGGTTGAGAACTGCTGATTTAATGTGTCTTACCTTCCTGGAAAATTTCCTAATGTAGCAACTTGTTTAAGGGGTATGAAATTATAATAATATAGTAATATATTGTTTCATTTTATTAGCTTAATTTACTATCGTTATTTTTTTGTGTGCAAATTTTGCCAATCTAGTTTGTTTGGCCCTACAAACAACTTCAGTGTTCGTCATGGTGCTTTTTTGCCTCAGCAGGAAACTTTGCTCTACCCTTTCCCAGTTTCATCATCTTGGATCAGTCATTTCATCTCTCTGGATTTCAATTTTTCATATTAAAACGAGGTGGTGGGCTTAAGCTCTAAAAGCCTATGTTTCTAAATCATGGTTTCTTCCTGGAATACCTTCCCTACTTCCTATCAACTCATGCTCCTTACCACTTTTAAAGTGTGACTCAACATTTACCTTTTACAGGAAGTTATTTTTAGTGATGCCACCTACCTCTAGTCACTTCCATATTCAAGTCCCATTGACCACTTAAATAGAGATTACATGCCAAATGAATTTTGCTGGTGAAAAAAGAGGGTGCTCAGAACTGTTGCTTTATATATGCTTCATATAATCTGCTTTGATCCCCGTTCCTCTTCCTCTCATCCAGACCCAAACTATAGATTCTAAGCCTTTCTTTATTTCCTTTTAAAAGCACTCTTTATAATCTCCCAGTTGAGGACTGAGTTTGTTTTGCTTAAAGCTTAATCATTGCCTGAATTTTCCCTCTTTCTTCTTCCTCTGTTATTCAACCTATTTGGTTGAAACCAACAAGTCGAAGAGTTAAGTGCTTACTATGTGCTAGGCACTGTGCTAAGTTATAATATAAATATATGTGAAAAGAAAGATAGCCCTTGCTCTAAAGAAATGTGCACTCTAAAAGAGGAAGACAACAAATTAAAAAGACCTAAAATGCTTGGAATAGGTGAGAAATACCCACAAAAGGTACTTATGGTGGTAACTGAAGAGTCAAAAACAGAACTGAGAGTCAAATTAATTTTAATGCTTGCTATGTATGTGTATGTTTTACTAAAAAGTAAAGTGGCATTCAGGAGTGAGAGCTTAGCAACTTTGCCTTAACTTCCCCCCAAACCCTTTCCATAATGACCACAGAAAATGTGCCAAACCAAATCTGAGAAGGAAAGCCAAGAAAAAGTCATAATGAGGAATTTCTTTTCCAGCTAAGGGCAGCGTAGAAAGATAGAGGTCTGCTTACATTGGGGTTGGGACTGACCAGGTGCACAGGCAGAACAGCTGTAGCACCAGGCTGTGGAAATGGCAGCACTGGTGGGGAGCAGCCCTGCCCCAAGGGACAGTAAAGGCCTGAAATCTGAGCAAAAAGATATCTTAGGAGATTCTAGTATTAGCACTGGGAGCAGTAACATTCATCTAGCAGCTCTGTCACTCATTTTCTAATTCCATGTCACAGTTCCAAGGTGGAAAGAAATGGTTAATGTTGCAAGGATCAGGGGCCCTATTTGTGTGATGAGTAGAGAGCCTAAACTAAGAAGGAAACAAAGTGACCTCTTTCCAGATCACACCATTTTGGAAGCACCAGAAATATACAGGTCCTCAGACTGAGCTGTGAAAGCAGCAGAAGGATATAAAAGACAGAAGTAATCCTCTCCAAATCTAACATAAAGTCAAGAACCGTGATATGATTGTGATGAAATACTATTGTGCTACCAAAAAAAAAATGGTGAGGGGACTGATTTCATTAAAACCCAGGAAGATGACCTACATGAATTAAAGCAAAGTGAAGTGATCAGAACCAGGAAATCATTGTACACAGTAAGCAGCAATTTTGTAACAATGATCAGCTGTGAAAGACTTAGTCCTATCAATACAATGATCCAAGACAAATCCAAAGGACTGGTGAAAAATGCTATCCATCTCCAGAGAGAGAATTGATGAACTCTGAATGCAAAATGAAATATAATTTTTTTTACTTTCTTAAAAAAACAAATAAAAGTGGCAAAGGAGAAATTTGGAAAAGAAATGAGTAAGACAAGAAACATAAAAAGAGAATTAATAGCTTGGTAAACAAAGCAGAAAAATACTGAAAGAAAACTCCTTAAAATCAGAATTGGCTAAAGGGTAAAACCTCACAGAAGAAAATAATTCTTTAAAAATTAGAATTGGTTAAGAGAGACATTAAGAAACTATAAATCAAAGTGAAAAAGCTGAAAATATAAAAGAAAAATGTAAAATATCTCACAAGAAAAACAACTGAAAAGGAAAGAAAACAGATCAATGAGAGATGACTTTAAAAAAAAGCCTAGACATCATATCTTAAGAAATCACAGATAGTTGTCACTTTACACAAATTTGCATTATGCAAATTCAACCTTACATAAAGAATTCTGAAAAAATTTGCGTTCCAAAAAACCACCAATGTTAACTTTACTATACAGCATTGTGCTCTCTCTCTCCACTCTTTCCCCTCAGCTAGGTGTTCCTTGGTCTGCCACCCACTCCCACCAAAAAAAAAAAAACAACAAAAAAAAACACAAAAAAACTCCAGGTGAAAGCAGAAAAATGGGCATCCAGGGACTGTCCCCACTGGATAAGGGGCTTGGCTTGGAATCTCTGGCACAGAGAAATAAGATCTTTGCCCCATTCTGCCCACCTGCCAGTGCATTTGGCCATTGCATTCCTGTCCTCTGTCCATCCATACCTGGTACCATATATCTGACCCCTGTATGTCATCTCCTGTCTTTGTGTTTAGTCCCCATGTGTCTGCACTACCCTGTTCTCAATTCTGGCAATTCATGGCTAGCCTCACCTCAACATGTACTCCTTTCTGCTCTTGCTTCTCTGGGCAAATTCACATTACATAAAAATCACTTTACATAGAAGTCTGGGGAAAAGTCCATTTTCATAAAGCAAGAACTGTTGGTTTAAAGAAAATCTGCCCAGATGTCCTAGAACCAAAGGGCAAAGTAGAAATTAAAAGAATCCATTGGTTACCTCCTGAAAGAAATCACAAAATGAAAACTCTCAGGAATATTATAGCGAAAATCTAGAGCTCCCAGGTAAAGGAGGTCAAATACTTAAACAGTTAGAAAAAGGTATTTAAGTACCATGGAGCCACAGTCAGGATCACACAAAATCTGTCAGCTATCACTATAAAGGATCTTTGTAATATGATATTTTAGAAGGCAAAGGAGCTAGGATTACAACCAAGAATAACCTACCCAGCAAAATAAGTATAATCTTACAGGGAAAAAATAGACATTTAATTAAATAGAGGAATTTTAAGCATTTCTAATGGAAAAAAACAACCCCAGAGTTGAGTAGAAAATTTGACATTCAAACACAAAACTCAAGAAAAGTACAAGAAGGCAAACAAGAGTGAGGAGACATAAGAGACTACATGAGGTTAGACTGTTCACATTTGTATCATCACTAAGGATGTTAGAATCTTCTTAGAGGGCATGTGTGTGAATCTATTATGTTTTAATGGTCTCAAAAGAAGAATGGGAGAGTTAGAAAGAGGGATTCACTGGGAGAAGAGGGAAAGGAGAGGAAGAATGGGAAAAATCATCTCACATAAATGAAGTTCACAAAGAAGAGTTTGTATAATGGAGGGAAGAATGGGGGAATGAGGGGCAATACTTGAACTTCACATTTAAACTGGTTCAAGGAGAGAAGAATACAAATTTGGTATCAAAATTTATCTTTCCAAACAAGGAAAGAGGTAAGAGAAAAGAAATGAGGGGATGGATAAAAGGAAGGGTAGATTAAAGGAGGCAGTGATCAGAAGCAAAACATTTTCTTGAGAAGAGAGGAAAGGGTAACAAAGAGAAGGATAAATATAAGATAATGGGATGGAAGAAAATACATGGCAATCATAATTATAAATGTAAATCAGGTGAATTTACCCATAAAATGGAAGAGGATATCAAAATGGATTAGAAACTAGAATCCAATAATATGTTGTTTACAAGAAACACACTTGAAATAGAAAGATAGTAGGGTAATGGCTCTACTTTACCAACCACTTGATGACTCTACAAAACAAGTAGCATCCAGCATCAGCAAGTAATAGAGTATAACAAAAACAGGGGGGCAACTTGCCATTTATTAGTTAATTTTAGGAAAAGAGTAGATTTTATTCATACATTTCTGCTTTTTGGTTGATACTCAATCAGAAGAAGGAAGTCCTTAATCATTGTCATGTTTTCTAGACAGTAACTGACAGATCATCTAAAGGCTTGATAATTGCAAGCAAGTATTTCTAGATTATCCCAAGTGTCTTTGCACTCTTCTTTAAAAGGACTTCCTCCTCAGTCAGATTTACTTTCACATCTAAAATTCATTCTTCCATTAAGACATATGGGAAACTGAGGAAAATATCCATTATTCCACATAAGTTCTTGATCTTAGTGAAAATTGAATGCATCCTCTCATAATTTTTCATTATACTTTATGTCAGATCCTTAATGTAAGCCAATAGACCAGAAGGTATAGTCCTTCAATTTGACCACCTTATAAGCACTTTTAACTTTTATCATGACTGTCTTTCTAATCTTAGGAATCTATATCTGTTGCCTAAATCAGAATAAAGATTCTTTAGAGAAACACTTGAGATAATTCCACCACTCTACACAGGTACATTGGAATCTCCATGTTCTTCAAGGGTCCACCCATGACAGCTCAGAGGTTGTCTTCTGCCTTTTAGGTAAAAGAAACAGGTATTATGCAGATTACCGTCACTTCTAATAACATGGTTTTTGGGAAAGCTACTTATCTTTCAAGCCATATATTGTAAAAATGTCTCCTGAACTGAAAATAATCAGCAACTTGCTGTTAGGCCTATATTTGCAGCACTGGAATTTAGGAATTTAAAGACATTCACATCATGCTTGACCTAATTAAGAAGAGATCCTGGGAATAGAAACAGGACTTCCATGTGGCTCTGGCTTCTTCCCCCTCCAATACATGTAAAAAAATGACTCTAAACAAACTTTAGAGCTATAGAACCCACAAAGTAACAGATAGAAACAAATCTCCCACTGAAGGAAGCCTGGCAGGCCATCAGGAAAGGTCCATCACAGCATGCTGGGAGCTGAGAGCAGTCTGACCTGAGCCTTGGTTTTAGCGCAAGGGCAACCCAGAAAAGTGGCAGTAGGAGAAGACTTCATGAGAGTAAATCACCAACAGCTGTAGAGGTTTCCAGACTTCTTAATCCACAAATGACAAAGACAAAGTAAAATATCAGTGTGGAACTTTGCTCAAACAGGGGGAGCATGGTCCAGCTGCTACCTCCAAAGTGAGAAGTAGAGGAGGCATGGTGGCTGCAGCCACTGCCACATAACTGCTTCTGGAGCTCCTGGCCTGCATATTGATTGTAGGGGGACAAAGCAACAATTCAGAGGGCAATTCCTTTTGCTTTGACCTGCTTGGATCTGGATCATGGTCTTGGGTGGTAGTCCTGAGGTGTGTGATCTGTGAGCCAGAGTATGTAGGGGCTGTAGAGGGCACCCATGTAACAGCTCTGGCAGCTGCCAAAATCCCAGAGATTTGGGACATACATCTCTCTCTTCTGGAAGGAGAGTTCTACTGTGGCAAAGAGCTCAAAAGTCAAGTAACTGGCTGCCAAAATGAGCAAGCAAGAGAAGCACAGATGATAGAATCCATTTTGGGGGACAAAAAGGATCAAGACATGGAGCTGGAGGAAGACATTTGAAGTCAGAACTCCTTCATCAGAAGCCTCCAAGTAAAATATAAATTGATTACAGGTCGTGGGGGAGTTCAAAAAGGATTTTGAAAATCAAGTAAAAGAAGTGTAGGAAAAATTGGGAAGAAAACTTAGAATGATGCAAGAAAATAATGAAAAGTGAGTCAACAGCCTGCTAAAAGAGACCCAGAAAAATACTGAAGAAAGTAACACCTTAAAAAATAGACTAACTCAAATGGCAAAAGAGGCCCAAAAAGCCAATGAGGAGAAGAATGCCTTAAAAAGCCAAATTTGCCAGATGGAAAAGAAATTTCAAAAACTCACTGAAGAGAACTACTCCTTCAAAATTAGATTGGAAGCTAATGACTTTATGAGAAATCAAGATAGTATAAAACAGATCCAAACAAATGAAAAAAACAGAAGGCAATGTGAAACATCTCATCAGAAAAACCACTGACCTGGTAAATAGATCAGGAGAGATCATTTAACAATTATTGAACTACCTGAAAGCCATGATAAAAAAAAAGTCTAGATACCATGTTTAAAGAAATTCTCAAGCAAAATTGCCCTGATATTCTAGAACCATAGGGCAAAATAGAAATGGAAAGAATTTACTGATCACCTCTTGAAAAAGATCCCCCAAAGAAAACTCCTAGAAATATTATAGCCTAATTCCAGAGTTCTCAGGTCAAGGACAAAATACTGCAAGCAGTCAGGAAGAAACAATTTGAATCTTGTGGAAACACAATCAGGAAAACAGAAGATCTAGCAGCTTCTACATTAAGGGATTGAAGGGCTTGGAATATGATATTCTGGAGGTCAAAGGAGCTAGGACTAAAACCCATTGAAACTGAGTATAATGCTCCAGGGAAAAATATGGTCATTCAATGAAATAGAGGACTTTCAAGCATTCTTGATGAAAAAACCTGAGCTGAACAGGAAATTTGACTTTCAAATACAATAAGCAAGAGAAGCATGAGAAGGTAAACAGGAAAAAGAAATCATAAGAACTTATTAAAGTTGAACTATTTACATTCCTACATGGAAAAATGCTAATTGTAACTCATAAGATTTTCCTCAGTATGACGATAGCTGAAGGGAATATATATACATACATACATACATACACATACATATACACACACATCCTCCTATACATACATATGTGTATCTTATATGTATATATACATATATGTATACTTACACATATGTATGTATAGGAGGATGTGTGTGTGTATGAGTGTGGGCATTTGTATGTTTATGTATACATAGACAGGGCACAGAATGAATTGAATATGAAGGGATGATATCTAAAAAATAAATTTAAGAGGTGAGAGCTGAATTTATTGGGAGAAGAAAAAAGGGAGTGATAGATTAGGGTAAGTGAGAAAACTGTTACAATGGAGGGGAAGAGCAAGATGGTGAAAGGGAATGGAACAACCTGATTCTCATTTAATTTGGCCTAAGGAGGGAATAACATTACACACTCAATTGAATACCTTACCCTACAGGAAAATGGGGGGGGGGGGTAGGGGATAAGAGGGAGGATGATTGAAGGGTGTACAGATTGGGGGAGAGGGTAGTTAGAAGCAAACTTTTTTTTGGAGGGGGAGAGGTAGGGCAATTGCAGTTAAGTGACTTGCCCAAGGTCATAAGGCTAGTTTTTTTGGTGTTTGTGTTACGTTTCTGAGGCCTGATTTGAACTCATGTCCTCCTGACTCCAGGGCCTGGTGCTCTATTCATTGTGCCACCTAGCCACCCCCAAAGCAAACATTTTTGAAAAGGGATAGGGTCAAAGAAGTAACCAATAAGTTTGGGGGGCATAGGATGGAGGGAAATATAGTCAGTCTTCCACAATATAACTACTATGGAAATGATTTGGGTAACTACACATGTACAATCTATATTGAATTGTTTATCTTCCCAGTGGGGGTAGGTGAGGAGGGAAGAAAGGGAAAAAATCGGGAACTCAAAGTTTTAGAAACAAATGTCTAAAAATTGGATTTTTACATGTAACTGGGAAATAAGATATACAGGTACTGGGGTATAGAAACCCATCTTGCCCTACTAGAAAGTTAAGGGGGTGAAAGGGGAGGACATAAGAGAGAACAGATTGGGGGAAGGGGTATTCAGTAGGCTTGCTATTCTGGGGTGGGGGAAGGAGAAAGATGGGGAGAAAAATTGTAACTCAAAATCTTGGGGAAATAAATGTTGAAAACTAAAAATAAATAAATTTAAATTAAAAAATAAATATTTTAAAAAGGAAGTGTTCCTGTCTCCTGATGACATGTATTTGTTATGACAATCAGTTTTACATTTTTAGTCACATACTGTAGTTTTTGCCAATGACAGCCTTTGGTGTTCTAAGGAAATGGCTGCCATATTAGAAATCTATAATTTTTCTTTTCTGTTTGTCTTCCATGACATCAACAAAAACAAGTTAACAGGCAATGATCAGTGATCTTTCACTGAGATCCTGATGGCACATCCTGTACCAAATTCACCATTGTTAAAAACAGTAATCCTATTATAGGGAATCTGATATTCCTTTATGACATTTATAATCAGATGATCCTTTATAGTTCCCATCTTGAATTTGAGCTTTAACAAAATAGCTAGTCAAATTGTGAAAGACTGAGATATAATACTGTTGCTCTGGGCCTTGCACTGTAAATATCCATTTCCAAAGAGCTAATTAACTCTGACTGGCTAATTCACAGCAACTAATGATCATAGTGGAGATCACAGCAAGATTGGGGGCGTAAGCAATATCATTAGAAAACCCATATCCAACACCTAAAGGTTACCCTGAGAACCATGAGGAGAAAAATATCTGGCTAAACTGTGGAGGCTCAACCTCCCAAAGAAGTATAAATTGGGAGCATGAGTTGGAAGGCCTTTGCTGTAAAAGAAAACATTACATACACTTTAGGACCTTAGTTTGGGAACCTGTATAGATTTCAACTTAGTTGGGACTTGAAAAATGTCTCTCAGTGGTCTGGGTGAGGAAATAAAAATGGATTCTGGTTAATAAATCCTTTGGGAAAAGATTATATTTAATGTTTATTCAGAAAGCAATAAATCAACTAATAAACCTTAAAAACCTTCTAAAAAAGATGAACTCTATCACATAAAGTACAGGTCTTGTATTCTCACTATGTTATGATAGCTCACATTTATATAATCCTTTATATGCATATAGGACACAGTTTATTTTATTTCCTCCTCATCCCAGTGAGGGAGCTAGACAAGTATTTTTCCCATTTTACAATGCAAAAGTAGGATCATAGAGGTTAAATGACTTAATCCAAGTTACAAAGTTAATAATTGGGGACTCAACCCCAGAGATTCTGATGTTGAATCCTTCACAATCTTGCACTAGTCTACCTTTCCAGACATTTCAGCTTAGTTCCATTCACGTTCTCCAAGTTTCAGACAAATTACCCTATTTTCTTCTTGAAACTCAGAAACCCATCTGCAGCTTTCATGCTTTTAGGTAAGTTGTACCTCAATCATTGAATTCACTACCTCCTCTCTGGTATCTTAGTATCCTGAGTTTCCTTCAAGGCCGAACTCAACTGCCACCTCCTATCAGAAGCTTTTTTCTGCTTTCCTTCATTATCATGATTATTTACTTTCTCAAAACATCATTTATTTATTTAACTGCATATATGTTTTATCTTCCTACTAGAATATGAGCTGGAAGACAAAACTGATTTTTCAGTTTGTCTTTACCCAGAGCATAACAGAATATATTTTTCACAAAGTCAGCACTTAAAAAAAAATTTTAATTGAATGGATTTGGAAAGAAAATCACAAACATTGAATAAAAAATAAGGCTTGGTTGAAAATTATACAAAATCCATTTCACAGGTCTAAACCTAACTAAAACTGGTGTTTGGCATAGCTTCTTTCTGTAATAATCAGTATATAGTTTTGTGTTTTCCACATAACTTTTTCTATTCTCTGCTGAAGCTCAGACATGTCTTGACTGCAAAAAATATTAGACAAATAGATATGCCCAAATGACATTATGTTTTCTTTATTCAGAAAAAGCTTAGCATGAAACCCAGGAAGACAGGAGGAATCAAACTTTAAGTTGTGGTTTGGCTTCCAGCAAATATGATGTGGGCACTAGCTTCTGCTTAGTGCTTTAAAAACGCATAATTTTAAAAAAAATTTCCACATCTGTTTATCATTTCAGAATAGAGGTAAGAAAGAATGTGGATGTTCTACTTTCAGACATTTTTGTGGCAATGTAGACATTTCTGTGAAATTCAGATGTGAGAATTCCAAATCCAAGGATGTAGGAGAGCAATTGTTTCAGAAATGAAAACATTCCAAAAAGTTCCAAATGTCCTCAAACAGACCAACACCTAGTTATATATACTGGACTAGCTAGCTATTTTCTCTCCCTGCCCTGCCTCTAAGTTAAAATACACATTTTTGTAAACATATGCATATTATACAGACATATGCAAAATGAAACATTTTGAAGTCTTACAAAATAAAATGCTGCTTACTTGCAGAGTTTGAGGGGTTGGCAAAATATTGTTGCACAGAGGTGAGCAAGCACTACTTTCAGCCTGCTCTTTTTGTTGCTTGGTAAAACACTTTTCTTTCTTCAGCTTGGAAATAAGCACTAGAAGTTGCTCATGTTCCCTTGGTTTGTTTTAATTCAGTAACACAGTAAGAGTATGTGCTCTGCACTCAGTGACTGTTAAGTAAGGCTGTCTGGCCTTGTGATTTTTGTATTTCCACTTGTTTCTAGGAAATACAATCTTTTTTTGGCTCTCTGTGGTCCCACACTGATGCGAAGTATAACATGTGTCGATGGGGGAAAATGTCACTTAGAAAAGTTTTTTTTTGTGTACATTTTTGTGAGAACCCACTTTGGGGATATTATCTCTGATTTCCTCCTTCTCACTCTCTGCTTTGGACTTTCCCCTGCTATCTCTTACTCCTGCTTCTAAAACTATTCCTTGAGGGTCTTTGAACATTAAAACAAAACAAAGCACACAAACAAAAACTCTCTTATTTCTCTGTTGAGTCTAATGTATTTTTATACCATATACTCTGTGTGTGTTTATATAAGTATCTTTTCATTTCCTTTGTCTCATTAGGATGAAAGTGAGGTTCATGAGATGCCCCTTTCCCCTTCTCTTTCCTCAGTGTTTGTATACTCTTTTATCTCATGCA
The DNA here is from genome assembly GCA_028646575.1 of Pseudocheirus occidentalis. NCBI lineage: Eukaryota > Metazoa > Chordata > Mammalia > Diprotodontia > Pseudocheiridae > Pseudocheirus > Pseudocheirus occidentalis. Next base: position 164,545,655 of record CM053597.1, on the reverse strand, counting down.
CCCCTATTACATGAGATGGTAATATCCTTTCCCTTCTTTAGGAGAGCATCAAAAAATGTATTTGTCAGACTTATGGATAAGGAAAGAGTTTATAACCAAATAAGAGATAGAGAGCATTATAAGATGTAAAACTGATCATTTTGATTACACAAAATTTAAAAGGTTTTGCAGAAACAAAATCAATATAGCCAAGATTATTAGAAGGAAAAAAAACTGAGGGAAATTCTACAGTAAATTTCTCTGATGAAGACTTATTTTTTCAAAAATAAAAGGAACTAGACCAAATTCATAAAAAGTAAGAGCCAGTAGATAAATGACCAAAGAATATGAATGGGTAGTTTTCTGAAGAAGAAATCAAAGTTATCGATAGTTGTGTGAAAACATGCTCTAAAATCACTACTGATTAGAGGAATACAAATTAAAACAACTCTGAGATACCACCTCACACCTATCAGATTGACTAAAATGACACAAAAGGAAAATGACACATACTGTTGGGGATGTGGAAAAATTGGAAAACTAATTCACCATTAGTGGAGTTGTAAATTGATCCAACTATTTTGGAGAACAATTTGGAACTAGGCCCAAGTGGCCTAATTGTGTGTATCCTTTTATTAAGTAATATAACTACCAGGTCTGTTTCCCACAAAGCTCAAAGAAAATGTGAAAGGACCTATTTGTACAAAAATGTTTATAGCAGCTCTTTTTGTGATGGTGAAGAATTGGAAATTGAGGGAATGCCAATGAGTTAGGGAATGGTTGAATAAATTGTGGCATATGATTGTGATAGAAAAACAGAATTCTGGAAAAGAGATTCTGTTAATTGGTGGAGAGGTATATGCATGCGATGGGACAAAGAAACTCCATAATGGGTTTAATTTGGCCATAACTGGTATAGTAATAGATCATTTTCTCTAGACCAATATGAATTTATACTTGTGGAACACAATAGAGAAAAATGTAATTATGGGGATATATACATATATGTATACTTACTTAAAATTTGGAGACAGATGAGGAGAAACAACCTGTGAAAATAGGACTGCATCAAATTTAATAAATAACAATGCAATAATAAAATAACATTTATTAAGTTCATTAAAATTAATTATAGAAGTAAAGAATTAAAAGAACAGAAACAAAACATTTTAAAATAATACGGAAGCCACAAATGGAAGAAAATACAACCTAACTCATAATTTTAAATGGGAATGTCTTAAACAATACAAGAAAACAAAAGAGTATGGCAGAATAGATAAGGAAACAAAAATCCACATTGTACTTACAAGAAAAATCTTAAATGCAATGACACATATGTTTAACCAACATGAGAAGTTAGATCAAAATTCATTTTGTATCAGGTGAATCCAACAAAACAAAGATGCAATTGTGCTGTCAAACAAAGCAAAAGTAAAATCTTACAATGTTAACAGAAATTAACAAGGCAATTTTATTATCCTTAAGAAAATGATAGAAGATAAACCTAAATAAATATTTAAATAGTATTGTCAAATGACATATATCATCTAAGTTTGTAAAGGAAAATTTTAATGAATTAGGAAAAAAACCCCACATAATTACACAATAATAGCAAGAGATTTAATGTTACTCTTTCAGTATTTGGCAAATCTAACAGAAAGTCAACCAAAAGAAACAAATTGTTACAGGATTTAGGGATAAAAGACTTATGACACTTTCTGAAAGGGAGCACTAAAGGATATTCATATATCTTAGCCCTTAAAAAAATAGACCATATATTGGGGCACAATGAAATTGCAAATAACTGCTAAAAGTAAAGATATCCTTTATAGATCATAAAAGAATACAAATGTTAACCAATTCAAGTAACACAAGCTAAAGGAAAAGGAGTCAATAATAATTTTGTCCTTAAATAACAAATGGACCAAAGGATAAATCATAGAAACTATCAGTACGTATGTGAAAGGCCATAATGATGATACCAAAAATTCTGGGATGCAACTAAAGTAACCCTTGTGGGGGGGGGGGGAAATTATTTCACTAAAAGCAAACATGAATGCAATAGGAAAAGAGATCATTTAATCAAGTGCACTTAATATTGAACTAACGGTATTACCAAAATTACAAAACCATCAAATTAAAACTTGAAATAAGCCCAATGTATAAAATCTTGAAAAAAGAGAGGGAGACAAATAATTGGAAACCCAAAGTTTACAAAACAAATAAACAGAACTAAAAACTCTTTCTTTGAAACAATTGACAAGATGGCTAAAATTTTAGCAAATGACTATATGAAGGTAGAAAGTCAAATTAACAGGGCAAAGATACAGAGTTAGAGTCAATTGGTAAAGATTTATTATGTGCCTAGTATGTGCCAAGCACTGTGCTAAACAAATACAAAAAGAAAAAGATGGTTGGTGTCTTCAAGGAGTTTATAATCCAATGGGGAAAGACAAAACACAAAAGGAAGCTGAAAAATGGGACAAAGAAGAGAAATGGACATAGTGGAGAAATCAATGAAAAAAGTTGTATAGCCAGGTAATGAGGATATGTCTGAGTTGGACTCTCTCCTTAAAGGGACATTTGGAGTCCATGGACCCACTCTCCAAATGAGAGAAGTAGAGGGTAATGATAAGGTGTAGTACCAAGGCTGAAGAAATCTTACAAAACAATGGGCCTATCCCACTAATAAGCTTTCTGGGGTATGGTAGAGAGTTCCAAAGTCAGAGTTCCAAAGTAGAGTAGCCTTGTGAGAAATGAGGAATTAGAGTAAACAGCTAAACTTTCTCATAACTATTTCAATGCAAATCAAGAAAGAGCAGCAGACCTAGTAATAATCATGAAATTTATGAAGAAATTGTATCTTTTTCCAGGCCAAGGAGACAAACAGCCCACAGGTACGCAACCAAGTGACCCATGGGAACAAAACAGGGTTTGGCTTGCAGATGTGATATGTCTCTCTAAAGTGGGAACAAGAACAAATTCAGGCACAAGCCCACACTAGGGGAGAGTTTGAAGACATGTTCCTCTAATCCAGTGGTTCTTAACCTTCCTAATTCTGTGACCCTTTAATATTTGTATGTGGCAGTATCTACGTGTGGGCAGACCCACCTGGAGATGGATAGAGGAGCAGTGTCTCAGTTCCTAAGACCATCGGAAATACATGTTTTCCGATGGTCTTAGGCAACCCCTGTGAAAGGGTCGTTTGACCCCCAAAGGGGTTGTGACCCCCAGGTTGAGAACCACTGCAGTCTAATCACTATTATGACTCCAAAGTGGAATCTAGATACATTTCACAGGTAAGAGATGAGGGAAGGGCTTGTGAACAAAGGAGTGCCTATAACTATTAACATGCAGAGCCTTCCAGCTAACTGATAAGGTCTGGGAGTGCAGTGGTCTACTGGAGCTCCAACTGGGGGCAAATCTATAGTTTTTCAGAACTAAACTGGGGAACTCACATCAGGAAAATAGTGATCAAACTGTGCCTGGAGCAGACAGCTAGGGCCTGTGTTAAATTTGCAACTCTTTAACCTGAGCTACTCATGTAATTTTTGAAGAACACAACATTCTATATCTGGAGAAAGCAGCAGCACACCAGAAAATACAGACCAGTGCCATAAAAGGCCTCAATATTCCCAGAAGCGTGAAGGGCCTGGCCCAAATACAAAGTTTCCATCCATTAAGGAATGAAAGATATTGACAATAAAGAGCTTTTATGAAGCCTGGAACTCCCAAGACACAAACCCAGAAAAAAAAAATCTTCAAAATATCTACAAAGAGTGCATCAAATAAAAAATGTAACATAGCCATTTTATATTCTTTGACTCAAAAATTCCTGTAGCAACTGCAGCCATTAAACTAAAAGTCACTTGCTTCTTGGAAAGAAAACCATGGCAAATCTGTATGGAGTGCTAAAAAGCAGAGACATCACCTGACCAACAAAGGTCCATATAGCCGTATGGTTTTTCTAGTAGCAATGTACAATATACAGCAATGATTTGACCATAAGGAAAGTGCCACAGAATGGACACTTTTGAATTGTAGTGCTGGAGAAGACTTTTGAAAGTCCCTTGGAGAACAAGGAGATAGAATCAGTTAATTCTTAAATTAATTCAGACTATTCACTGGAAGGTGAAACATTGAAGGTGAAACTTAAATACAATGGCTGCAAATGAGAAGACATAACTCATTGGAAAAAAAAAACTTTGATGTTGGGAAAGATTGAAGGCAAAGAAGGGTATGGTAAAAGATGAGATGAATTAATAATATCATAGAAGCAGTAAACATGAGCTTAGACAGACTTCAGGAGACAATGGAGAATAGAAGGGCCTGTTGTACTATGGTCCATGGGTTCACATCATTACCAAAACAAACAACGGCAACAACAAAAACTGACTTGGAAAATGAATTAAGGAAAGACAATTTTAGAATCATTGTGCTACCTGAAAGTCATGACCTACCTTCCACCATCAAAAAGAGCCTAGAAAACAAATTACAAGAACTCATGAGGGAAAATTACATAGATCTACTAGAATCAAAGGGTAAAGAATACAAAGAATCCCCCAGCGACCTCCTGGAAGAAACCCAAAATGGAAACTTCCAGGAACTTCATGACAAAAACCTAAGTCCCCAGGTCAGATAAAAAATATTACTAGCACCCAGAAAGAACAATTTCAATTACTAAGCAGCCACATACAGTCAAAGTTACACAAGCACCTACTACATGGTGTAAGAGAGGACAGTTTAGAATATGATCTCCCAAAAGGCAAACGATATAGGCCTAGAAAGAACTGACCAAGCTAAATGAAATATAGTGTTGTAGAAGGTGGGACTAGGAGAAAGAATGAACCTTTAATAGGGTTTTCAAGAAACTTTTAAGTCAAAGATATTAATCAAGAGACACACAAAAATGTAAATACAAGCCCATTCAGAAGAAATTATATAAAGATGTTTACATTTTAAATAATAAAATAAAAGGAAGGAAATAGAATAAAAGGAAGGGAAAAGAAATGAACAATGTAAGAATTTATAATTTCACATAGAGTATTCAAGTAGAAGACTACAATCAAAAGGGAAAGGATTGAAGAAAAAAGCATCACATGAACCTCACTGTTGTCTGAAAGAGCACATGCATGCACACACACACACACAGTGTCTGGTATAGAAATACATTTCAACAGGAAGATTGGAAGGAATAAGGAGAGAGGAGATTGGGGAATAGAGGGAAGGTAAGTTCCAAAAGATATTAAAACAAATAATTAAAAGCAGGATCTAATTTCTGAGGGTGCTTCATGAAGATAGGTTTAAAAAGAAAAGAAAGGAAAAAAAAAGAAAAGAAAAGAAAAGGTAAGAGTCTGTGATTTGGGTGTGGAAAAGTGCACTATAAGGGGAAGTGGAAGGCATTTGCATAAGCAAGAAGCACTGGCATTAATGGCACTCTTTCTGATCATGCTCATTTAGAAAGGAAAAGAAACAAACAGAGGGAAAAGTGTAAGAGTATAGGATGGAGGATTCTAATGTGGAAGAAAACATACAAATGACTATATACATACAAATACATATAGAGCTCTCCCTCTTTCTTCCCAAGTCCTGACTTTAAGTCTAGGTTTTTCTGAAGTACATTACTGATGAGATTGCATTGACTCTCATAGATTTTGGTCAGACCCCACTCAGCCTTATAAGGAATTTAATCTAAGGTGGGGAAGCCCACTGTGTTCTGTTCAGGAATGTGTAAGGCATACATTCTTTGAAGTGATAGCCTAAAGCCTATGGGTGGTCTGTATAAGAAATACTTTCCCTATCCAAGAGATATTCAGCCCTTCATTTTAATAAAACCCACCTCCAATCATGCTACCCAATCAGATTTGTTTGCTGTTTGATGGACCACCTACTATTTTGAAGGGTATATAAACTGTGAATCTCCCATGATGGGCTTCGATCTAAGAGAGATGGTCAAATGACCATCCATTTATTAATAACCTGCTGGTCTTATTAATACAATGATTAAATTACCCCAAAACTATGTCTCTCAAACCTTTTTAAATGTCTCATTTATAAAATACAACAACCTAAGGAAGTAAGTGCTATTATTATTACCATTTTACATTTGAGGAAATTGAGGCAAATGGGTGGAATGACTTTCTCAGGGTCACACAGCTAGTTAAGTATCTAGGCTAAATTTGAACTTAGTCATCCTGACTCCAGGACCAGCATTTGATACTTTGTGCTACCAGCTGCTTCTAAACATGTAATTCTTTCTATTCCTATTCTTAGCATTCACCCGAGTTTAACCATGTGTCTTATAAGATTCTCAGGTACTTATCTTCTTTCTTATTTATCTTTTGGTTAGTTTTGTCTAGGTCTGAAAGAGGCATATTTTATGGATGAATTCAGGGGTGGAGAAAGAGGAAGAATCTAATTTTTACTAGCAATCATTATTGAAATGGTCTGCCCATTCTCTATTCACTGTATTCTGACTCTCATATCAGATTCTTATACTTTCTATCTTTTTGATCATCTTTTATGGCCTTTTAAAGTACAGTTTCGGTTTTGTGTCTATTCCTTCTCTGAATCTACTCTCCTCTGAATTTACCCTCCCTCACTTCCCTATCCCTTTACTTGTCTTAATCCTGGTTGAGTTTAATGCATTTCTACACCCAAATCCATTCATATGTAGGGGCATGGCTTAGGGGAGGAAATTTAATATTTTTTGATCCAGTTCAAATAAGAATGAGATTGTGAGACACTAACGCCCTCACGACTTCCTATAAGGTTTACAATGTCCATGCATACTGCACTTATGCAAAAAATAGAAAGTTATTTCTTTTTCTTCTGAATTTCTTCCCTAGGATAATTTCCCCCCTCTATTTTCTTTCCTTTTCCTTCAAATAATAAAACAAAAAATAAAGAATGAAAATAGAAGAAAATGTGAAACATCTCATAAGAAAAACAACTTACATGGAGAACAGATCAAGAAGAGGAAACATAAGAATAATCAGACTACCTAAAAGCTACAGTCAAAAAAAGAATCTTGGTACAATAATATAAGAAATAATTAGAGAAAAATGTCCTGAAGTGTTAGCACAAGAGGTGAAATAGAAATAGGAAAAAAATCCACCAATCACCACCCAAAAGGGATCCTACAAGGAAAAGCTACAGGAGTATCATGATCAAATTCTGAAACCCCCATTTCAAGGAGAAAATATTATGAGCAACAAGAACAAGAACAACAAAAAAACTTATTTAAATATATCAATGACTTGATCAGAATGACGCAAGACCTAGAAGCAGTGACACTAAACAACCATAAGTCTTGGCATGCATTATATCAAAGAGCAAAAGAACTGGGGTTGTGGCCAAAAATATAATACCCCACAAAGTTAAGCATTATTCTGAATGAAAAGAAATGAACATTCAATGAATTGTCAGATTTTCAGGATTTTAGAAAAAACAAAACCACAAGCCTGAGCTTAATAGAAGATATGACATGTGAGATTGTAAAGCCAAGCACCAGTAGATTCCCAAAAGAATACTACTGTGAAAAGCTTTTAAGATTTGGATTACACAGGCCAAGATAGTGGCGTAGAAGCAGCAAAGCATCGCAGCTCCCACACAACCACCCTACAAAGTCATAAAATGGGACTCTAAACAGATTTGTGAGCTCCAAAACTCTCCAAAATACAGAAAACACATCTGTCGCTGCAGGTAGCTCATTAGGTGGGGCTCTTCACAGCAGTCTGGGAGCCATGGACAGCCCAGCCTGAAACCCTGCCGGCCAGGCCCCAGGGCATTGGGTGGAGCCAAGTCTATAGGACAGCAGAGTGGCTGCACTGGAGGCACAGTTACCACATTTATCAGGCCAGAAGAAAAAAAGGATAAGAGAAAGGTCAGTGGATTTTGCTAAATTTGGGGGAGAAGAGCGGTCTGACCAAACTGCTCCCAGGGCAAGGAAGTAGCAGGAGGCGGCTGTGGCAGCAGGAACGGCTGAAAGCAGCAGCGGCCTCCACTGGGCTTCTTCAGAGCCCCCAGCCTGCAGATAGCAGGGGCGGGGGGGCTGAGGTGATTGATCAGGGCCAAGGGCTCTTGTGTTGAGTGGTCAGAATCTGGATCATGGTCTTGAGTGGTGGTCCTGGGGTGCGCGTTCAGTGAGCCAAAGCTGGGGGGGAGGCTGCAGTACCCCACTAATAGTTCTGGCAGCTGTGAAGGCCCCAGCAATTTGGGACAGAGCTTTCCCCCTCCAGGAAGCAGAGTTCCACAGAGCTAAAAAAACAAGCAAATTAATAGACTGGCCAACATGAAGAAAAGAAGCAAAGTAAGAACAGCAATAAAACTCTAGAATCCTTTGTTGTGGACAAAAATGACCAAACCATGGAGCGGGAGGAAGATAACTCAGTCAGAACTCCCTCACCAAATGCTTCCAAGATGCTGGAAGAATGCCTACTAGCTATGGATCGACTTAGAAAGGACTTTGAAAACCAAATAAGAGAAGTGGAGGAAAAATTGGAAAGAGAAATGAGAATGATGCGAGAAAGTCATGAAAAGAGAGTCAACAACCTGACTGAAGAAAACAATACCTTAAAGAGTAAATTAACTCAGATGGCAAAGGAGGCCCAGAAAGCCAATGAGGAGAAGAATGCCTTAAAAAGTTGAATTTTCCAGATGGAGAAAGAGTCTCAAAATCATTCTGAAGAGAATAATTCCTTAAGAATTAGAGTGGAGCAAGTGGAAGCTAATGATTTTATGAGAAACCAAGATACAATTAAATAGTTACGAAGAAATGAAAAAATAGAAATCAATGTGAAATATTTCCTTGAAAAAACCACTGACTGGAAAATACATCCAGGAGAGACAATTTGAAAATCATTGGTCTACCTGAAACCCATGACCAGAAAAAGAACTTGGAAAGCATCCTTCAAGAAATCCTCAAAGAAAATTGCCCTGATGTTTTAGAATCAGAGGGCAAAATAGAACCTGAAAGAATTCACCTATCACCTCTTCAAAAAGATACCCAAAAGAAAACTCCTAGAAATGTTATTGCCAGGTTCCAGAATCCCCACACCAAGAAGAAAATATTACAGGCTGCCAAGAGAAAACTATTTGAATACTGCGGAAGCACTATCAGAATAACCCAGGATC
>CM053597.1:164506714-164536041 GCA_028646575.1 Pseudocheirus occidentalis | reverse complement strand
TTTCTTTCTTTCTTTCTTTCTTTCTTTCTTTCTTTCTTTCTTTCTTTCTTTCTTTCTTTCTTTCTTTCTTTCTATCTTATCTTTCAAACCCATTACTCAGACTACCCTTACTTTCCTTTACATTTCAACCATATCCAAGGCTGCACATTCTGTTGTTAAGCCAATGCTTTACAACAACCCAACTTCTCCCAGGTTATGGAGTTAATTTCAGCCTAGCATATTCTCTTCTTTACTCTGCATATCACAAAACCCAGATGTTCTCCAGGAGATCAAAGACCTCCAAATCTCTCCTCCCAAAAGGAGACAGAAACTTGCACTGTCTATACCTAGTCCCAATAAGGGGAAAAGTTTGTGGGACAAATCCTTTTTTAAAGAATTCATTTAGATGTTTTTAGTGATTACAAATTTTTTAGGAGATGTGCAATGGCTTATGTTCTTGCTGAAACACAAGAATAGGGTTCATCTACTCAAAAACCTTGTTAACAGATTATAAAAGGATAGACTACCTAACTAGCACAGATTTCCAAATTAAAACTCATATTCATTCTCCTTTTTGCCCTGTTTCTCTTCACCTTTTAGCAGACTTGGTGTGTGTGTGTGTGTGTATACAGCTTTTATAATGTTAATATGCATTTTAAACAAATTTGTGCAATCCTAATGATTGCATTTAAGGCTATGATAGAAAAGCCCTGATTAAAGTGTCTTAAAAGCCAAAAAAATTCCACCTTATTTTTGCAGTTTTAAGTATATTCCCCTTATGCCAATTATATTGGGGTGAGGTGGGGGTAGAATGGAAAGAGTTCTCTAAATTTAATTTAAACATAATCTACAAACTTTCGCTTTGGGATCTAGTTGAACCTGAATTCATCTAACTTTGGAATGATAAAAAATTCAACTTTTCTTTCTTCAGCCCTTGCTGTCTTTGGGCTGTTCACTCTAGGTCTTTATCAGTATAAAACTGCTGCTAACTGATTTTGGGAGAATGCCACCCTGTTTTTTCAGTCCATTGTTTATTATCTATTTTTTTGTAGCCCCAACTATTGAACCTTGGACCCCCCCCCCCCCAAAAGTCTTACTCTCCCTTTGAAAGCCCAAAGTTGGAGTTCTTTCCCAGTGTTTTCTCTAACCACACCCTTTAGAAGTTTTCTGGCTGACTACATTTTACACAAACACGTGAACAAGATAGGCACAAACAACAAAATAGGCAATTTTTCTGTTGGCTATTTTGTTTTTAAGATAAACCAATTTAGTTGTAGATTTAGATTTTTAGACCAGTCAAAATTCAGGGTTATATTTAGTTACTCCACTTTTTCCCCACATCTTTCTAAAGGCCTAATTCGTTATCACATATCAATTGCCTTTATCTAATTGCAGAGGATATCCTTACAGAGAAGACCTATCTATGCAAGTGGTCTTCATTCCCAGAGCCAGCTTGGAGAGAAAAATTTGGACTGCACCTGAATAGGCAGCAGTCTGATATTAGGAGCAAGGGATGGAGAAAGGACTTATTCCATCAGGGCTGGAACTTGCAGGAGAATAAGTCCTGGGCACCTAGTCCCAGTGCTATCAAGGGAGGGGTCCAGTCTCTAGCTCCCTGTTCTAATCTGAGTGTTAAGGCACCAAAATGTCAACCTCAGAGTTTGGTCTAAGACAGACAAACATGATCAGGTTGTATTCATTATTTTATTTCTCTCAAAGTTGGCAACACACATGCATGGGAGCCAGTCTGGAACTGAGCTCATTTTGGGGTTAGGGTGAACAGTTTTCAAACCCTTGTAACAGGAGCTGATATCATTTCATCTCCAAAAGAATCTGTCTCCACCAAATCTTCCCTACCTTAGACTAACTAAGCAAACTTGGGTGGGTTTGACCAGGATAAGGAGAGTCAAGGCAATCTTGTCATCAATAATGTCCTCCAGAAGAAAAACTTAACTTTGGAAGAAGGGGGGCTAGAGGAAACTCTGAATCTCATTTTTCACACTATTGTTGACATAAAAGTTTGATTAAAGGAGGCAAACACTGTTAAGGTGATGTGCAAATTCATATTGATGGGGTTTAAGCTCTGGGAGCCACCTTGAATATTGCCACTTTTGCATTTGCCTGAGGCCATAAACTTTCCATTATTGCTAGGCCCAAATCTGTTACTCTCAAACTAGCCTAGCCCTCCATTGTCTGTCATCTCCAAGTAGCCTTCAACTACTTCCCACCCTTAATCACATTCCTGTAGTCTGACTTCAGTTCCTCAAGATCCTCCTTATATTCTTCCTCCTTCCCCAAACTCCTCCTCTAGACCACCCCTAGATCCCTCCCGCAATCTTTCTGTATATAAGATCCATCTTTTAGCACCTTTAGCTAAAGGTGCTAAAAATAATCTAATGCAGAATCACTCTGGTTCAGATTATTCTGGCCCACTTGTCACAAATACTTAGGCTCCTTAAGAGCCCATCCATTATGGGGAATCTTTAATAAACTTTGCTTTACTTTGGTTGAGAGAAGACTTGAGTCGAATTCATTTGGGAGGACCCAGATTGTTAGTATTTTGGGTTCTCAGGCACCCATAAACCCTAAACCTCAACATTTATGTTTCCCTGCCCAGGAAACACTATTAATCTCAAATTGTTCTCCAGGCAGGACTGGAAGATATGTAATCCACCTCCTCTCCCTATCCCCTTCTTGTTCTCCAAATGCCTTGAAGGTGCTTTTCGGGCCTGACCTGTCAGGTCCCATTAGGTCAGATAGCTAGGAGGCTTTCTCGTATTCAATCTGACTCTTTCAGGTTCTTGGTCCAGTGGTTATGTTGGAGGCCATGGACCTGGGCACAGCTTCTGAAGCATGGAGGACAAGGACACATGCCCCATCTGGAAGTATAAGCCCAACAATTCTTTCAGTTCTCTTGGTGCTAGGGAATTGGGAAAACTTCCGGTACCTTTTTGTGTTTTGTTTTGTTTTGTTTTTTCTTGTCTTGTTTTGTTTTGCTGGTTTTTTGAGGCTTACTCCCAGATCTTCCTTTACTGAAGAAGGGACTTCCAGCCCCTACACCTATAATGGGTCGATCCTTTTCAATTCCCAAAAGTTTGCCTTTGGGTTGTCATTTACAACATTGGGGAAAATTCAATTTCTTTAAAGAACTTAAAAAGAAAAGGCTGGTGTTCTTTTGTAACACTATTTGGCTTCAGTATCACTTAGAAGGCCACAAAGTGTGGCCCATTTTGGGGACTTTAAAACATACTATTCTCTTGTGGTTAGAATTATACTGTCACTGAGAAGGAAAATGGATAGAAGTTTCCTACTTATTGGCCTTTGTTGAGCTCTCTCAAAACCCAGTTCTCAGAAAAGATTATAAGATGCTGGTAGCTGGAGCCACCACACAAAGGGGTAATGGGGGCCTTTCTTATGACCCCCAGGGCTTCGGTCCAGGCCCCTCCCTCCTTGGTGACTCCTGCTCAGGTCTCAGCTGAATCTTGCCATGGCAGCTCCCCCAGCCTCTTCTGCAGTTCCCCTCCTCCCCCAGTTGTATCCCATGTTGCCCCCACCTTTGCCATTCCCTCTTCCCCTTGGTTTCCCTTCCCTTTTCCTCTGCTTCAACACCCTTCATTTCCTGCCTCCTTCACCATCCACATTCCCTACTCTGCATCTCCCACCATGGCCTCCCCTCCCCGCAGGCGACCTCTATTCAGGTTCTGGACTGGAATAAAGTTTAAAACAAATAAAGACTAGCCTGTTTCCTCTATCTCCTATTCCGTCACTTCATATTTGTTGATTGTTTTCCACTATATCCATTGCAATCATGCCACTTCCAATTAAGAATCAAATAACTCGTGCTCTCCATTTATTTATTTTTTGTTTCTTTTTAGTAGGAAAGAAAAGCAGAAAGAATCAGGCACATTAACAGAACATCTTTAATTGTATCTGATGTCATACATGAGCATCTCAGGAATGGCAATAAAAAATGGAATTGAGACTATATTCACAACAGAAACTCGTTATTATCTGCAAATGACCTTTGATTTTTGATTGACTTTTGATTTTTTTATTTGCTATTCACCCTTAGAACAATATGAACCTTTTGATAATGCTATGATATATTAATGATATGCTTTAAAATTAATCCATAACTTTGATCCTGGTTCATAAAAGAAAAGTGAAAAGAAGCAAAGTAAATGAGCAGGTAGCCTTTCATTTGCATTTATAGTCCAATTTGTATTAAAGGTATCTAAAGTCTGTGTTAAGTCCACTCCTAGATCATGAGTTTCTTGAAGATAAAGATTGTGTCATGTTCATCTTCATATCTTCTTCAGGTCTAAGCACAAGTCCCACACAAAGTAAGTTGAACATATCCTTGTCGTAAATAATAATAGCTGATGCTTACATAGGTCATTAAGTTTTGCAAAGCTCTTTACTTGAATTATTTCTGTTCACACTTTTTTCTCTGACTATCTCCTCCACAGGCCCTTCACCAATCTCACAGATATCCATGCCACAGACTATGACCAAGAAGAATTCTGCTCTGTCCCTCTGCTTTGCTGACTGTTGACTGTCCCTCTTTGAACATCATTTCAGGAAAATCCTGAGAAAAATAATCATTCTGTACTCCTGCCTAGCTTCTATAAACCACCTAAAAGGTAATTTCTTCTCCATTTCCCTCTCCCCTCTAGTTTTGGTTCACTAGCTAGGAACAAATCAATTCTGTCATTATTTCTGAATGAAGTTCCAATCTATTCCCCTGTGGCCCTACTCATGGAAGGAAGGAAGGAAGGAAGGAAGGAAGAAGGAAAGAAGAAGGAAGGAAGGAAGGAAGGAAGGAAGGAAGGAAGGAAGGAAGGAAGGAAATAAGTATCATTTACAACTGGAAACTGGGGAAGGGGTTTCTCAGGGTTATATTTTTGGTCTGTTATGTCTATAGCAAGATAGCTTTGAGAGTTGTTGACTATAGCTTGACCTCTGGGTTTAATTTGATAACTTTGGGAATCAATACATGATAATTCTGTGGTTACAAGATAGTCCTGTTTTTACAAGAAAATTTCTTCAGTAGTCAGTCGATTCTTGTGATAGGGAAAGACAGTTTGTTCTTTCTGGGACCTGCTGATGAGTAATTGTGAGGAAAGGTAGTTTGTCTTACCAAGGCCCAGTTATGAGTTATTGCTAGGCATAGAGTCCTTGGATGGGGGAAAAACTGTTAGGGATAGTGTTTTGAAGCTAGGGAGAAATGGAATTGAAGTCCAAGCACAAGAACCCAAGCACCCCATCATAATGAACCAGGTGATCTAGATTAGGAAACTTCATTACAGAGAAGTTAAGTGATTTGTCCAAGATCACATAAAACTAAGGTGTATGGGGGCAGCTAAGTGGTGCCGTGAATAGAGCACTGGCTCTGGAGTCAGGAGGACCTGGGTTAAAATCCAGCCTCAGACACTTGACTCTAGCTGTGTCACTAGCTGCCCAAGTAACCTTAAGCAAGTCATTTAACCCCAACTGCCCTTCCAGGAAAAAAAAAACCAAAAAACTAAGGTGTATGTTTGGGCAGGGGCCACAGTGTGCTCATCTAAATCTTAGCATTTCCAAGATCTTCTAGTCCACAACTGACAAACTGATCATCGTACAATTTAACTCACATAAATTTTAAATGAGATGATAAAGTGAGATGCTGATTTTTCTCTATAAGATTCTTCCTATAGAAAAATTTTAATTACTATAAGTGATAATTTTTTTTCACCTTTCTAGATCTCTCTAAAGCATTTAAAACTATTGACCACCCATGACTTTTCAATATTCTCTCCACTCTGGGTTTTTATGATACTACCGATTTCTTGGACACCCTTTCCTTACATGCTTGATTACTCCTTCTAAGTTGATTCTGTTACATTATCATACATATCTAGGTCCCTAACTATAGTTGTACCCCAAGACTCTGTCCTGGGTCTTTTTCTCTCCACATACCTCATCAACTCCCATGGTTCAATTATCCTCTCTATGCAAATGGTTCCTAGACCTATATAATCCAATCCTACTCTATCCTGTACTCCAGTCCTACATCACCAATTACTTATTGAACAGTTTGAAATGAATGTCCCATTGTTGTTATTGTTCAGACCTGTTGGACTCTTCGTGACCCCATGGACCATATCATGTCAATACTGTCTATAGGATTTTCTTGACACTGGAGTGGTTTGCCATTTCCTTCTCTATATGAATGTTGCATAGACAACCCCAATTCAACATTTCCAAAACAGAACTCATTATTTTATATCTTCCCCTACCCTAAACCACCCCACTTCTCTATTTCTGTTGAAGACACTAAGGTTCAAATTCTCAATTCTTCTTGTTTCTCAGTCTTATTCTCCTCAGAATCTAATCAGCTACCAAATCTTGCTTTTGCCTCCATAACCTTTCTTGTATCTTCTCTTCATTCACAAGACTAGTTTCTTTCACCTGGAATATTGCAAAATAACTTCCTAATTGGCCTCCTTAGCTTAAATCTCATCTCTTTCCAATCTATCTTCTACCCAGCCGCCAAAGGGACTCCTAAAGCACAAGTCTGTATCACTTAATAAAATCCAATGGTTCCCTACTATGTCTAGAATCTGCTCCTCTCCTTGGCATTTAAAACTCTTTCCAATCTGACTCCAACTTAACTTGCTAGGTCAATTATGCATTACTCCCCTTCCTCAGTCTTCAGTTCAGGCAAACTCTTTTTTGCCTCACACACGGTATTCTATTTACTTTCTCTGCATTTTTGTACAGGCTCTCTCCTCTGACTCTCTTCATCTCCACGTCTTAGAATCCCTAGTTTCATTCAAAGCTCAGCATGAGCACCACGTCCTATATGACAGTTGTACTGACCCCCATAATTACCTTGTCTTTACTTTGTATATATTTTCTATAGACTTCTTTTGTATATACTGACATATGCTAACAACTAAGGAAACTAAAGCCTAGGGAGGGTCCAGAGTATCAGAGGTAGACTAACTTAGACTAATATCCTTTCACCTCAGAGGCAGTACCATGTTTATGTTCCCTGAAAAAAAAAACTCAGGAATGCTCCTCCTTTTATCTATGAATGACACATTACATGAATGTGAATTACAACAAGCAAGTTTTGCTTGTTAAGTATCTAATAATTAACATCCAGCATATAAATATCTAATAACTAACATCTAACATTTGTATAGCTTTTTAAGTTTTGCAAAACACTTTACACATATATATGTGTGTGTGTGAGTATATATATATATACATATATATATTTGATGCTCACAATAACCCTGTGTTATATTATTTCCATATATTACCAATGGTGAGACTGAGACTGATGAAGGTTAAGTGACCCAGAGTCAGTGCAATGACTAAGGGAAATTAGCCTCAGAATCCTAAGAAGGGTACCTAGACTCAGTTAGGTGTTCTGCTTCTGAAGCTTCTGAATTGTTTCTTTCTAAGGCTTTCCCCTCATGTAGGAAGGCACAGTACAAAGAACTGCAAACCTAGAGTCCAAGGACCTGTTTTGAAGTACTGACTCTATCAGGATAAGTTAATTATTTGGAATAAAGTAAAATAATTAAATGCATTAACAAAATAGATCTTACAATTTCTTACATTGTTTTAAAAAAGTAACCTTTTGACCCATATGTACAAAAAGATTTATTGAAGCTCTCTTTGTGGTGGCAAAAAACTGGAAATTAAGGGGATGCCCATCAATTGGGGAATAGCTAAACAAGTTTTGTATATGAATGTAACGGAATACTATTGAGGAGCAGACAGACTTCATGTTTACCTGGAGAGGCTTATACAAACTGACTCTAAGTGAGAAGAGCAGAATGAGGAAAAATTTGTACACAGTCACAGACACATCATATGTATGATGACCAGCCTTGATAAACTGGACTCTTCTCAGCAACGCACAACTATAAGACAACTCTACAAGTCTCAGGATGGAAGGAGATGTCTACATTCAAAGAAAGATCTAGAAAGAACAGAGTTTAAATGGAGAATGAAGCAATCTACATGCTATCATTCTTTTCCATGTTTGGTTTTGTTTCCTTTTTCCCATTGTTCACTACTTTGGTTACAACCCTTCTATACAACCAGACTAATGTCCAGTATGAAAGTATTTGCAGATCCTATACATGACTGCATACCACCATGGAGGGAGGGAGGGAGAGAGGGAAGAAAATTTGAAACTCAAGGGATGGTGGAACTGAATCTTATAAACTAAAAGTAAATAAACAAATCAATTTAATTTTAAAAAAGAATATAAAAAAGTAACCTTTCATTTGCAAAATAGCCTCTTTTTACTACAATTACTTGTTCTATATAATTTGACTTCGAGGTCACAAGATTTTAACATAAATTCTTTAAATCTTCATCATGAAACCAGCCTTTTATAACATTGGATATTAATTATCATTTTTATTAACAGTTCATTTTTCCAAATCTATCATTATTTATTGCTCATTGGTTTTAAAATAGTGTTTAATGAGTTAAGTTCCTCAGCCACTTAAACATGCTTATCTCTGGTTTTTTTTTAAAAATAAATTTCTTGAGGTATGCATCTCCATTTAGGAATTTCTGTAATTCTATACAATTTTATTTCTCAGTATACCATTATGTTTATGAGAGTTCATCATTCCCTCAATGGGAACAAGACTTCTAGGCCCACTGAATTAAAAAATTCCCTGAACATTCTTGGGAGTAGATATTTCATAGCCTTGATGAACATGCCCAAACCTTACCAGCTTCCCCTGGACTTTTTCTCTAAATATTGATGAAACCTTTTTGAAAAAAAAATGGATTTCACTACTAAAAATTCTCTCTCTAAACTTCAGTACTGTATTTTTTACCTATTTGTTTTTGCCCATGGAAAACCTTTTTCTTTCATATCAATGGTTAATAACTTTAAAAAAAAAACTTATCTTTTTACTGTTCTTCCAATGTTAAGAAGTCTACAATGCACAATAGAGGAATATAACAAGTTGTCCAGCTCTCAGGGGTCTCTGAAACTCTTGGCTTATGTAGTACTAGGAGTTTAGGAGGTAAGGATGAAAGTGAAACTGAAGTCATAGTAGGCTCTTCTTACTTTCCCTCCTACAGCTGCCTCAGGGATTTATCAATGGATATTTAACAAAAGTCAGGCTTATTAGTCTTAGAGAATGAAAGGTTTGGAATTGCTTTTTAAAGTTTTGCTTTTAAGAATTTATAACTAGTGAAAATAAAGCAGAAATCACTTAGAGAAATTCTCTAACAATGGACCAAGGTTTAGGGTTCCCCATCTAGAGCCAGGAAGAAAGGTTACTGGCTGATGTGACTAAAACTACCAGGATGATCCTTTTAATGATCCCAAAACACAAAGGTTATGAAAAAGAATAGGAAATGCACCTGTCTGAGTTGACCATGGCTGTTTATGAGAAATAAAATGACATCAGTAAAAAATAAACTTATAGAATAGGAAAAGAATGAGCTCAGAAGGAGACAACAGTCATCTCAACTGAAGGGGGATAAGAGAAGGGAGATAAGAAAAACCAGTTCCTCCAAATCCCCCACAGCACGTCTGCTTTTACCAACACTCCAAAAACATTATGAGCTGCTGCTAAAGAGAAGTCTTTTACTTCTCCTTGCAAATCCCCATTATCTTCTTTCCTTCTTTTTTGGCTCTAGAAGGCCAAACCACCTCTCCATTAAAAATGGCCCTACTCTACCTCTAACCCCAAGTGAATACTTGTAAAGTAGTAGGACCTATATTATATTGAACTCCATCTTTTCTGAAGCTGTTATCACCATTTTCTCCTTCCTAATTTTTTCTTTCTGTGTGATCGTTCTATCTAGATCTAAAAACTATTTCTCAGGGAGTTTATCCATTATGCCTTGGAGGTTAGTCCTGCCTTTCGGAAGTCTACAAGTTGTTATACTTGTTTTTGAAAGATTAATTTAACTGTTTCACAGCAATGGTTTTTCTGTTCCTTCAGTTTTTTTAAAATTTTCCTCTGTTCTTTCCTTTGTGTGTTGTTGCAACTGATCTATTTCTTTGCAGAATTGAATGATCCTTGAAATTCTTGATTTACCCATACCAAAAGTCACTACAACACCTCTAACAATAATTGAGCATGCTCTTGAGCTAAGACTTTTGTATGTTTTGTTAGAGTAATTTCTTTTTTTAAAAAACCATGGAATTAAAAACACAATAAAAAAAGACAGATATTGAGTCAGTAGAAATACATGTACGTGAGCTGGAGTGAGCCACAAAGGATCAAAGCAGTCAACAAATAACAGAATAATCAGGAAGAAAAGTAATCCAATATATGTAATAAACATTAAGTTCATAATGCTGTGCTAAGTGGTGATAGAACCAGACCACTTATACTTTCAAGGTGAGTAGGGGTTATTTACTCTGTAGAGTAAATTTACTCTAAGAGTAAATAACCACACTATGTCCACAGTAAGGATGTTTCATTTCTTAAAGATATAGTATTTTCAAATATCAGGCCCCATATATAATCTTCATTTTCACCACTTTTCTTCCATCCTGTTTCTCATTCCTTTCCTACTCACCTATCCAAAGGTCCAAAGGCTTATGTCTTCACCTGCTATCAAGTAACTTCCAAGAAAAACCCTTTAGATACTATGATGTTGGTGGAGCAAAGTTTTTTGTTGTTGTTGTTTTAGTGCAAGACCTTTCCTTTGCTATTAAGATAACATCATATAAGTAATTTCCTTAAAGGGTGAATCTTCATCTATAAGAATATAGATTCAGAAATTGAATCCAATTGAAACCATAGTCTGAATCAAGTTAAGTAGGCTTCAGATGCTCAAATTCTGAATTCATTTATTCTGGACATAGGACTAGAATGTTCCACAGCCTTTCTTTTATGTTGGAACCATTTTGCAGCTCAGTGAGCAAATCACTCATTGGATTTACATCTTGAGGTTTCATCATTACTTAGGAGTTGCAAAATAAATAAAGTGTATTATAAAAATTCTGAAACTGTGACAACCTAAAATTATATGATAAAAATAATGTTCTTATTTCAAAAAATAAAGAGAAAATACTCAAGAGAAAAAGGAAGTACATAGTCATCATTTAGAGTTAGCATGATGTGGTAGAGAAAATACTAGACTTATAACCAGGGTTCAGGTTGTGCCAATATATTCATAGGAGCATTTTTTTTTCATAATAACAAAAGATTGTAAACAAATTAGCTGTCTATTAACTGAAGACTAGTTGAATATATTCTGTTGCATGAATATTATACAATATGCTGTAAAAAAGGTATATGAATTTCTGGTTATTGGTGACACGAAAAGTTGTGAAGAAACCTAGCTATCCCAAATAATTCCAACAAATTTCTAAAAAAAGAACCTATAAAGACCCATAAAGGACCCATAAAAAGAAACATAAAAAAGTGCTTCTATTTAGTCCAGTACTACAAGAAATATTCTTGGAACATACCAAGTTAAAATGAGAGGCTGAAGCAAAATTTATTGAGCCTCTAGCAGTGCTTTTTTCTTTTTAAAAGCATGAGTAGCAGTTGTGATCTCAGACAAAGCAAAAAGAAAAATTGTCAAGTTTATGTTACATATACTTATATACTTTCATTTACACTTTATACGTATACATATACACCTTATGTTCCTGCCATGTGAAGGAGTCACCAGGCACAGAGAGAATAAAGTGCAATAAAACTGGAAAAGTAAGAAGGGTGTGAAGGGTTTTAAATGCTCAGCGAAGTATGTCTATTGATCCTGGGTGTAATGAGGAGACACTGGCAATTATTTAGTGATGTAATCAGATTTGAGATTTAGGGAAATCCCTAAAGGTCATCTAACTAAACCATCCACCATATCAAAGTCTTTTATTCCCTCTATCTCAACTCATTCTTCTTATACTATGTCCATTGTAAGGAAATAAAATAAGTAATCTCAACATTCATTAGTGTCCAGCTTACTTATTTCTCTATCAACATGTGTGAATATTTATTATTCTTTTTTTTTTTTTGCTTTTTTTTTTTGGAGGGGGGAAAGGCAGGGCAATTGGGGTTAAGTGACTTGCCCAAGGTCACATGGCTAGCGTCAAGTGTCTGAGACTACATTTGAACTCAGGTCCTCCTGACTCCAGGGCCAGTGCTCTATTCACTGCACCACCTAGCTGCCCCAATATTTGTTATTTTGATCTGAATTCAATCTTCCAAAATTCTTAAAAGGGTGGATACACATAGACATGACAGTAGTGGAATAAACCTTAGCTGACTGAATGCTGAAACTCCTCCCCCTTTACTCAAGCATCCCATCTGCTTTCTTACTCAGACCCATGGTTCTAGCCTCCATTTAACACTTTTTCCTTTCCCAATACCACTTATAAAACTAAATTCTCTCTACCCCTTGCATTTAGTGACTCCTTCTACTGAGGAACATAATATAGAGATTTGTTAGGCAAAGCTGGTGAACATCAGGTGATGACATTATTAATTTCCATTGATCACAGCAAATCATGAGGCGCCAAAGAATCTCCTTCCCCTTGATTTAGCCCTAAAACTTATGATGTTAGGCTGCACAGTGTGATGTATGGACAGCATGAAACTAAGAACATATATAGAAAAAAAGATATATTTCAACCACCTTATGAGAAAATCATCTTCTTTACTCTAACACACCAAATAAAAGTATATTTATTTGAAAAGTTTATTTATTATATGTTAATATATACTTTCTGCAATAATAATGACAAAATGTTTTCAGTACATTGACTCACCTTATGAATAAAATAAGAAAATATAATGTCATCTGCTCTACAAATAGGGTTAAATTAGCTAGCTTATCATAGTTAATGCATGCCTTTCTTGCAACATGTGAACACTCTGAAGATGTTCTAGAAGAGAAATCCTATAGCTTACTAGTTCATCACTGTAAAATGAATCTGAAATTGTTTTTGAATATAATGCTGACCTTTTCAAGTTAATCACTTCAAATGTAAACCAGAATATTGCCTTGTGGTCAGAAAACTCACACTTTTACCCAAATTTATGGTTAAAGTTTAGATAAAAGCTGAAATTGAACACAGATTAAACATTAGGATGATAATTCTTTCTGTTTTCCAAGTTATTTTGGATAAGAATAAAAATGCATAAAATGGGGCATATACTTTGAAGATGCCATTCACTGAATCAGTTTCTACAGACAAGAACCCTAAAATTATGGTAGCTAATAGAAACATTCCATTTTACAGCAAAGTGCATTCATTCACAATATTACACTAGTAAAAATTGTATGTGAAATTATATAGCTCAGAATACCTATTTTCAAAGCAACCTTTTAGTTTAAAACAATAAAGTTAATTAGATTCCATTATCTTTTCAGCTAGAGGACTGTATTTTCACTTCTTTACTAAAATACATTACAAAATACAAAATGTGTATTTGGGGGTTTTTTTTTGAAAATTTAAAAATAGTGTAACTCCAAAATATGGGAGTGAATTTTTAATTGCAAAGATCATTATAGTTTTTATTTTGTCCCCCTGAAGAACTGGAAAGAATAGAGGAAGTAGTGTCATATATTAGAAATAGCACCAGCATTGGAATCAGGAGACTTGGGTAACTAATCTAAGTCAACTCCTATGGGCCATGGTTTCCTCATCTGCAAAAATAAAGTGGCTGGATTAGATGATCTCTAAGGTCTCTTCCAGATCTAACAATATGTATCCATGATTTCACACTCTATTGTGGAGACATCTTCATTATTTTCACCGTAAAGCATTCAGTTTTCTAAGATTAACGAATCTGTAAACATCAGTCCAAACTAAAATTTATTCAGTCTGATTTTAGATATTCAAAGTCATGGGGAAAATGTTTCGAACTGACAATTATTATGAGAAAAGGAACTTTACACATGGCTGATTACTGTAAACATTTGAGAACATTTTTACTAAATTGTAACTTAGGTCTTAAAATGTAAAGCTCTCCCAATAAACAGAAACATAAAAAGTAACTTCTTTTTTTATCTCACTGATCTTTTTTCCCCCAGAGTATGAAAAAAATAACAGCTATGTAAAAAATAAAAAATAAAGTGCCATATATTAACATTAAAGTAAGTACAGAAAAGGATAATATACATGAATAAAAAGCAAATGACAGTTTCCTGCACTGACTGTTTTTCAAATAAAAACTCATCATACAATACTGGCTCCCATGTACTCCCACATATCTGTGGTCATCCAAAACCTAATGAATTAGAATGGAAGACAAGAAGGATAGCACTTGTTCAGTGACGTAACTCACACAAATAACACTAATAGTAAACTAGATGCTTTCAGGCTGTACAGTTTTTGTGATAAAATTTCTGTTCCTATAGGTTTTGTGCTTTTTAAAGACCCTCTCAGAATTCAAGTAGGTCCCCTAACAATTGTGACAAATCCATTGCCTGAAGATTATTTTTCTGTTTGATAAATTTGATTCAATGCCACTGACAAGCTGGACAAAATGTCATGATGACTCATTCGTTATACAAATATTGATAGAGCTCCAAGTTTTAGTCTCCAGTGACTAATCCTTCTTGTGTAACAAAGTACTTTATGAATTGTGCTAATGTAGCCATGTTATAAAAAAAAAAACAGTTCCATTATATTTTATGGGAGTGAAGAGCCAGCAGGTTGGAGAGGAGGAGGGGCACAAGGGTATTTTAGGATAGTCTAAGAAGTACTGCTATCAAAATCTGGAAGAGAAAACATTTCTTGATGAAAGCTTACTCTGCATATACAGCAGTAAAAGTGTTTTTGCCACCTCAAATTTCTTGATTAAAACCTGAGTAGCGCTCTTCTCCCTAGGTTTTAAATACATAAACAACTTGTTGGTTTAAAAATATAATGGTTTAATATTCTACAGATATAGTGATATTAATGGAGAAATTATTTAGATTCTTGCTGTAATTTTCACTAGAAAACATTCAACTATAGATGTCAAAAATGGTCTGTTAAGGTAGAACATAGTCAGTTCCAGACGAGAGCGCAGCTTTTGCTTCAATTAATGGTGCTTAGAATTTGGAGGGTTGTAAATCCAATCAATTATAATGAGGGCCATGCTTCCAATCATAAAGATGATGCCAACAATAAGGAAAATGGCAGCCTAGAGTTTAAAAAAAAAGGATGAAATATCATTAGAAAATGTAGAAAGAATCTTCAGGAATTGAGGCTTACTCACTCAGCATAGTTTCAGTTTTATGACTTGATAAAGTGAGGTACGTTGATAGGTATATTGATCTTTATTTCAGTAAGTCAGTCTTTACCTCATCTGTTCAGAACTCATCCAAGTTTTGTTACAAACCTTACTACTGAATCAGTCACACAGAATGTTAGCAGGCATAAGAGAACCAAGAAAATTCCTTTGTTATTGATTCATTGTTCATCCCAATGCCTGGGTAATCACTAATATAAGTTAAACATAAATTTAGTTATTTGTCAATCCTAATGCCTGGGTAAACTTAACATGAAAACAACATATTTACAATTTAATACCTCCATAAAAGTCCTACCCTGGTGTTCATTGTAGCATGATGGTCACCTTGGCTACTCAAAGTCTATGCTAGAGAAATGATATCTCTTACAGGACTTAAAAATTGCAGAGGTTTCAAATATAATTCTACTCAAAAATTTCTCATCTGTCTGAGTGTTGACAGGTTGTCTACAGACTGATTATTTTGGGGGCCATAACATCTTTGAATACAGAACACAAAAATTTTTAAGGGCTGTGATATGGAAAAAAATTACCCATATTAAGGAAATTTTGGGTCCTTGGAGTGTTTAAATAAGTTTATTAGAAACTGCTTATATTGACTTCTGGTTCTGTCTAAAAATTCTTTTTTGGATCTCCTTATTAGGGAATTTGTCTAAATATTTGAATTTATCTAATCGGTCCTACATAATCTAATAAGTCTTAGAGAGTCAGAGCTCCAATTAAATAGAAATTAGTTTCATTGTGTATTTATATGCAAAAATTCTTTCAAATGAATGTGCAAGATCACAGCAATTGATTCGTTCAACTGATCAACTTCTTGCAAGGGTCGTATTTACCAAGCAGTTGATGAATTTCATGTTTCCAGAAGTAGAATATCCTCATAGTAATTGTTGTTAATTTTTATTATACTTTAATGCCAATGTTTCTTTAATACTAACATGTCATTTAATCCAATGATATTTCCAAAATTTAATGGAAGTCAACAGGGAAAATATTGTTCAACATATTCAGTTTGCAAGCAATCTTTTCACAAATGAAACAAATATATTAAATAAGTGTTGTTTTCATTCTGCCTAAATTTGAATGGGTGCATTTGTATCTGCTCCCCAGTCAACTCAGGTATAATCAGTCACGGAAGTCTTTCTTCATTGCCATCTTTCTCTGAAAGAGGTGATATGAGTATTTGTGCATACAAGTTTGTGCATATTTGTGTGTGTGTTTGTGTGTGTGTGTGTGTAATATTGTTTGAAATAGACTTGGTAGAGATGCTCAGGTTGAATTTTAATTATAAATGTTTCATAATAAATAAAAAACTTACAGTTTTTGACACTGAGTTCTAGAGGTCACCAAGAGATAAAGTAGCACTAAGGACAAGTGATAAATTGTTCTCAATTTATTGAATATTCAACATATTATTATTACTTATAGAACATTGATAGAAATAGCCCTAATGTATTTTTTAGTTTATGTTCAGATAAATTATATATTATATAATCATGCTAATTCAAATCAAGGGGCATGATGCAATAGGTTCAAATACCAGGTCTTTCAACCACTATTTCTAGGATTTACACATCCTTTGAACTTTCTTGGCCAATATTTCCACATGAGTAAATTAAAGGGATTAGGGCAGATGATATCTGAGATTCCTTCCAGAAACTGGGATTCACATAGACTATTATTAGCCCAAGGTCACACAAATAGTTAAAGTCAGAGCTGAGACTAGAACCTAAGTGCCATGATTCATAGAAAGGAAAACAGTGGGACAAAATGGTCTAATGATGTCATCCCTTTATTAACTCTAAGTGTCCAACAGTATGAAAAACGATTGCATATAGCAGAGGAGAACAAGAATAGCAGCTGGTACTTCAGGTCATATATAGGGAGGGGATTTTTATACTAGTATGGCATATAGTCCTGGAACTGTTCTGAGAAGTGTCAATGCTCAAAGATAAGGATTTATTAAGAGCATGGGTAGAAGAGCATGCCTAAAGAGTTGGTAGATACAGCTCAGGTTTGGGATACACTATAGAATTCCTTTTTTCTCCTCATTCAAAGCCGATTGTCCCTGGTTATACCTCTTCATACTGTAAGGAGTGTGTTTTATAAAACTTAAAAGTGCTATGTAAATATGAGTTAGGAATAAAGTACTAACTGAAAACAAAATCCTCAGTAGTTTTGACAAATGGGAACATCTTATTCTGAACAAAGTTTTTCACAGTATTTAAGGATCTGTTCCTATATCTGGATAACCAAAATAGTTATTGTGATTCTTTGTGTTTCATTTGCCAAAAACAGTGCTCTCAATGTATGTGTGTACATTGATAATAGGAAAATTCCATTTCCATGTGACCCACTGCAGAGTAAAGCAAGCCTGTCAGATTTGATTTACAAAGTTCTGGAATCATCAAAGTCTCTGAAGTGTGTGTGTGTGTGTGTGTGTGTGTGTGTGTGTGTGTGTGTGTGAAGGAAAACACCTCATCCTAAGCTGAAATATTTTAAACATGTATATCTTTGATACACTATGGTCTTAAGGTAGCATTTTTTCCCCTGAGTAATATGTGTATTTTCTTTGTGATGTAAGTAAGAAGTTAAATGTTAACTTTTGACTGAGGGAAATCTCAAGATCCCCTTGTTGGTTGACTTACCCCAATCTTCTGAGGTGATCTTAAAGGTTCTTTTTTAACTAGTCGAAGGTAAAAAGCAGCTGGGAGAATGAAAATAAGCATTGTAGCAGAAGATGCACCTGAAGAAAAATCATGGTATTGGGTGAAATTATCAATGATACGGATGATAAGTATGCTACTCCACTACATGTGGAAGCTAAATACAAAATCACACAGCTCATTGAAATGTACTGTGAGGCACTTGATTTATGTGTTTTGAATAAGAAAGAGCCTTTGCCTCCTGAGTCAGGAAAACCTGGGTTCAAGGCCTACTTCTGTAAGGCGGTGGGCAAAGCACAACCTCTCAGCCCCTTCAGGCAAACCTTCCTCCTCAGTAAGTCTCATACCAATGAAATCACAAGTTCAGCCCAAAGAAGAGAAGGTTGAACGACTCCTAAGCAGACATAGAATGGAAAACTAATTGCAGTGACAAGTTACCCCCAAAAGGAGTAAATTGCCCATAAACACCAAGTTCTTTCCTTTCTGAAGACATTTTTCAACTCTCAAATTGATGAGTATAAACCTCCATGTACTGTTGAGAAAATTTCTGTCCTTGTACAGCTACCCTAGAAAATTTATATTGCTTCTGGGTTTGCAGTCTGAGAAGCAGTGGGGTCTATGAACTGGCAATTAATAATGTCTAGGATCTAAATTCAAATATATCACCAATACTTTGTGTCTTTGAATTCTCCTTACCTCAGTTTCCTCATCTGTAAGGCAAAGAAATTGTGCTAATAATGACTGCAATCATATTACCCTGCAATACTATGTTTCTTGAAGTCTAATGCAATAGAAAGAACCACAGTTTAGCCACTTGATACCTATGTAACTACAGACAAGTCTTTATAAATTCTGCTTTGTGAACACTGTCACAGCAAGATAGAAATAATTTTGAAGTAATCTAGCAGATTCAGTCCCAGAATTCAACAGTTTGTTGACACAGAACTTCTGAGAGAGACTTCTGGGAAAGAGGTGGAAGGTCTTCCATGTTGCCCAGACGCATGGAATTGAGGGGGGCTCTGTGACTCCCTGATCTTTGGGCCTACTAAATCCCAAAACCTGCTGTGTGGAAGGAAAGGAAACAAACATTTATCAAGTTCCTACAGTGTGCCAGGCACTTTGCTAAGTGAGTTACAAATATCATTTCATTTGCTAGTTATAATAACCTGGAAGGTAAATCCTATTATTATCAGCATCCCCACTTGACAGTTGAAGAAATTAAAGCAAATAGAAATCAAGTGATTTTCCCAGGGTCACACAGCTAGTAAAGTGTGTTGTAGTCCCTGAATTTATTTGAGTATATAGAAGTATATTTGTAATATCTAAGGAGTATGCCATTATGTATGTATAAGAACAACTTCACTGGACTTTGATAGATAGATTATCCATACTATATATTTAAATGCCTATATCTTTAAGTGCCAACAGAATCTTGAACAATCACAGTTTAACTATCGTTCTTTGAGGAGCCTGAGGAGACTGGGTTTAACTGGCATTCTAAAGAGTCATGGATGAAGAGGGACTGAGTGGAGCACAAGAGGGGGAATTAAAACAAACTTCCTAAGACTGTTTTAATTCTTACCTTATAATGAGATATTATTTTTTTTAAAGAATTTTGAGAGATTTTGATTGCTATTCTGAGAGAAAAGAAAGGTGTAAGTGGTTTTTTCCCAGAATTAAGAAATCAGCAATTATGTTCATGTTTAAAGGTGACTTTGTGCCTTCTCACAAGTGATAATATTATAATTAATTATTGTTTTGTTTTATTGTGTGTTACACTGTTCATAAATTGTGTAGCCAATGTAACATTGATTTAATCTTAGGAGATTAGTGGGGGTTGAGAGACAGAGTTACAGAGTCAGACACAGACAAAAATAAAGAGAAAACAAAAGCTTATGGAAAAAACATTTCTTCAGTTCACTTAATAATATATTTTATAAACTGGGGCAAAGGCTATAAGCTAATAGATTATAGCAATTTATTAGGATATACTAAAACTTGCTTCTGATTTCAGTAAAAGCTAGATTGAAAAAAGATAAGGAAAATAAGCTAGCAGAATATAGAGAAAGGATATATGACCTTAATATTAAAGATCATGCTATTAAAAATTTATAAGAAAAGCAGATGATATATATCTCTCATAGCACTGAGCAGATGTATTCTTAACCAAACAAGAGAAAGAGGCAATTACAAAAGATAAAATTTAATTTTGATTACTTGAAACTGAAAACATTCAGCATAAAGAAAAGCTACCTAAGATAAGAAAGGAAGCAGAAATGTCTCTGATAAGAGTTTGGTATCTAAGACATATAGATAAATTTTTTTTAAAGTATAAGACATAGCCACTAGGTCAAAAAATATGAACAAATACTTATCAAAAGAAAAACTGCAACATAAATGTGTCAACAAATTGCAAATCTATGTTCCCATTATTCCAAAAATTTCAGGTTGGTGTAAAGTGGAGAAAGGAATAAGTATTTATGTGGTGTTATACTATATACTATGTGCTAAGTGCTTTACAATTATTATTTCATTTGATCCTCAAAATAATCTTGTGGTGTATTTGCTATTCTTCTTCTTTTACCATTGAGGAAACTAAAGCAAACAGAGGTTGTGACTTGCCCAAGATCATATAGCTATTAAGTGTCTGAGGCCAAATTTGAACTCAAGTCTTTCTTGACTCTTTGCCTAGTACTCTATCCACTGTGCCACCTAGCTGAAACTGGTGTTTTATCATTTTGCAGTTCTACCAACAATGTATCAGTGTGGCTATCTTTTCACAACCACTCCAAAAATAATTGTTGCTATGGGGGGAAGTGTGTGTGTGTGCGGCATTTTTGTTAGTTCACAGGGTGTAGCACAAAACTAATAGTAAGAGAAATGCAACAAATAGGCCATATTGATGCTAAACCCTGCTACATATGTACATTTGGTACATCCCATGTTATACTGTGGATTGTTGATTATACCTCCCTAAAGAGCAACTGAAAAATGAAGGGATTTACCTAGAAGACTTGAAATCTCTCTGCATTTCTAAATCTGTGATCCTATTATCTCAAATATTGGTTTGTTTGATCATTCTATCTAGAAAAGAATAAGTGTCTGAATTCAGTAATTAAAACATTTCTGAGACTTACCAATGAACCCAAAAATGTATTTTATAGTTGGCACAAGAATTACAAGGACATTGTTAAGTGCAAGGATAATTGCTGCAATCAGGAAGTGTCTTATCCAACTGAAGGGTCTTTTAGGGAATAACAATGTGATCACTGATGTGCGAATCTGTAAAGGAAACATGAAAAAGGAATAGTTTGGATTTTTAGCTTTTTCTGATTCTTTATTTTTAAATATGTTAAAACACATTAACTTTGAAATATCTTTAAATCTTTCCCTCCTGCCTCTTGAAAAAATATAAATGCTATTTTGATGTCTAAAGATATCTTGTTGATTTTTTCTCCTTGAATATAGCCAATTTTATTCAATGAGTTTTCAGAATTCATTGAGCAGTTTAGCTTAATTTTTAGAACTCTTTAAGGAAGAGGGAGAGAGAAAATATGTACAACACTGAAAGCGGTAAAAACCTTCAGGAGTGTATTAAGAAAACTGCTGCTTTTTCTCTTGGGAGATGAGCCATCAGTCAGGGTTCAGTGCTAATGAGGATCAAAATCAAAGTTTTATTTTCATTGGATGTTACTGAAGAATTTCATAAAAATCAAACTGAGATTCAAAAATTCTCTTATATCCTATTGGTATGACTATAATCTACATTTGAGAAAGATCCATAAGAAAATTCATCATTTTTTCTTCACTCATGCAGTTTTGAAATAAGTTTTTTTTTAAATCAAGAACTATTTCATTTGCCATAGCAGATAGTATTATATCTTAATGACTAAATAAAGAAAGTCTACAAATGGACACACTGAAAACTTACAGGTCCCTAGAACAAGCGGTGAAAACAGAATATAAAAGCTTGAAGTGTTAGACATTTATCCTAATCCCCATCCAGAGGTAAGTACAGACAAACTCTAACATAGAGTCTGAAGTTTAGAAATAGGCTGGAAAGACAAGAAAAAAAAAGAACCTGACTATAAAAAGATACTGTGATGACAGGGAAGCTCAAAACACAAACTTAGGAGAAACACAATGATATGAAAACATCTACAAAGCTTCAAAGGAAAATGCAGACTGGATACAAGCTCAGAATTCCTGAGGAAGAACTAAAGAAAGGTTTTTAAAAGCAAAAAAAGAGATTTTTCAAAATCAAATAAGGGTAATAGAGAAAAGCTAGGGAAAGATATGAAACAATGCCAGAAAGTTATGAAAAGAGAATTAACAGCTTAGTAAAAGACACACAAAAATACTGAAGATGATAACTCCATTAAAAAAAATTGTCCACATGGTAAAAGATGTATAAAACCTCAATGAAGAAAATAATTCCTTAAAAATTAGAATTGGTTAAATGAAAGCTAACAACTCCTTGTTATATCAAGAAACAATACAACAAAATCCCAAGTGAAAAAAAAACCAGAAGAAAATTTGAACTATCTCATCAGAAAAAAAAAACTGACCTGGGAAACAGATCAATGAGAGAAAATTTGAGAATTATTAGGCTACTTGAAAGCCATGATTTAAAAGAAAATCCAGATATTGCATTTCAAGAAATTATAAAAGAAAACTGCCCTTCAAAGCAGTGGGCAAAAGAGAAATTGAAAGAATCCTCCAATCACCTCCTGCTTATGCCAATATAGATAGTAATTATTTTAGAAAGTTGCCTCAGGTATTAAGTTAAAATACTTGCTCAGGGTTACTTAGTCAGCATATATCAGAGGCAGGTATCCTGACTCCAAGGCCCACTTTTTATTTACTATGCAGACTCCTATAGTAGTTGTCAAAATTGCTAGCATTTGCTGATGCAGAGCAACCATGATACAGGTCAGAAAAATGTAGACAAATAACAGTTCTCAAATATTTTATAAAAAAATGAACAAAACAAGACAATCCCAAAGTCTCTCTTTTCCTCACCATGTTCATCTTGTTAAAATCTATTGAGTGTCTTAAGTTTATTTCTGAAAGATTGTTTGGGAGCAAAGTTGTTGGAAACAACCGAAAATCATTGCTAAGTTTAGATTTTGCTTGCAAATTAATGATTTTGCTTGCAAGTCTAAACTTACATACCTTAGAAAACAAAGACTTTAGATCAATGTAAGGGAAATTCATGGTCTTGGAGTGACAAAATAAAGTTCATACTCCCTAAGGTACACAATCATTATTATTTTCAAAAAGTTTAATAGCATTTGTTAAAATAGGAGTCATTATTTTAAAGAAAATATTGTTTTTTCTCTGCTTCTTTTGAAGAAATAACAACTATATCTACCTAATGGAGGATGTTAAAAACTGTGAATGGCATGGCTAGTTAAGGTAATGATGTGCCCCTTTTCTATGAAGGAGACCATAACAAAGACGCGGCTATGAAAAATCAGTCTAGTTTTAGTTCTCTTAATGATTCTAGACACTCAACTAAAGAGAAATACAGCAATTAAATTAGAAGGGAGGAGACTTAGGAACTGTAGTGTCATGAAAGAGCACCAAATCTGAAGTCAGAAGACCTGGTTTCATATGTCTAAAGATCCCTTATAGTTCTAAATGCTGTGATCTGATAGCTTCTCCAGAGTCTAGGGCTCCTTGATCAAGTCTTGAAAGGCAAGCACATGCAAGTTTTCTTTTTAAGTTAACATACATTTATTAAGAAGCTACTATGTGCCAGGCACTATGGAGATACAAAGAAAGGGTACTTGGTCTGAAAGAGATCACTATAATAAGGAGGACAGCATGCAAACAACTATGTGCAAATAAGATATATACAGGAGAAACTGAAGATGATCAGAGAAAAGGTGCTATCATAAGGGATGAACAGCAAGGATGCTGGTGCCATTCATTACCTTATAGAGTACTGGAAGGCAGAAAGGTAAAAGAGGACTGGAAATTTAGGAAGGAACCAGGTTATAAAGGACTTTACAAATCAAACAGGATTTTATATTTGTTCCTGATCATAATAGGGAGAAGCTAGAATCCATTGCACTAATTAGGTGATATGGTCAGACTTGTGCTTTAGGAAGATCAATTTGACATCTGAGTGGAAGATGGACTTTAATGGAGAGAGACTGGAAGAAAGGAGGGTGCGTTACCAGTAGGTTTTTGCAATAGTCCTGACATGACATGATAAAGGATTGTACCATGATGTAGGCAGTATCAAAGTAGAGAATGGGGCATAAATAAGAGATATTACAAAGGACTGCCAACAACCCATTCAATGATGAGAGAGAAAACGGAGAGTTTAGAGAGACACCTACATTCCAGTCTAGGAAGACAGGTGTATCCTGGACAACAGCAGCAAAGCTAATCAGGGAACAATAATGAATTTAGTTTTAGACATCTCAAGTTACAGATGTCTATGAGATATGCAGCTTAAGAGGGCCAAAAGGCAGTTGAAAATGTGAGACTGGAAAGGAAAGAAGTTAGGGATAGATAAAATATAGATACAGATCTGAGAATTATCTACAGAGAGATAATAATTAAATCTATGGAACATGATGAGATGCCTTAGCCAGAATTAGTTCTGGGTGCACTGTTGAATAGACTGGTTAGTCTATGGAAGGAAGGAGAAGGACGGGGAAGAGAAGAGAAGAAGAAGCCAAAGAAAATTTACTGACCCTCCTAAACTACTGATGCGTCAGATGGATTGATCTGGAGAAAGTTTGATTGGACAAGAATACAGGAGACCTAGCTTCTAGTTTTAAGTATGCCACTAATTTGCTGTTTAACTTTGGGAAAGTCAATTAACTTTTCTGAGCCTCTGTTTATGGAAAATAAAAATACCTAATAGTTATACTATCTACATTATAAGATTGTAAGAATCAAATGGAAATGTGTGTACAAAACACCATGGTCATAAGGTCATGTATCTCACTTAAAGTCACCACCATAACTACATTACATTTTCAGAGTATTAGTCATATGTTCAGTACTATTTGGAATGTTCTTTGCAGGATGACATTAATTACTGAATTTCTTGATTTTCCTCTCCTCTGACATAAATGTAGAAATCTGGGTTTTTTTGAAAAGTATTAATTTTACAAGAATTATATGTACCCTTCATTCATTTTATCTGTGTCTTCACCCCAAGTTCTACATGAATGGTTTATAGAACCACCACCATGTCTGGTCCCTCCAAGTTTGAGGATAATACACTTTTTGTTAAGGAAAGCAAGCCTGTCAATTTCAAGGTGAAGGTAGGGCTCATTTGGGATGGTATATTTGTTAAGGGTCATTAACTAAATGGTAACATGTCTAAAGAAACAAATAAGTTACTATAACTCCACTCCTGAAATGTCATTCTGATAACTAATTGGCTACATAGGAAACTAGCTTCTTATCAATAACTGAGGTTTAGCCCCAAAGTCAGCTTTTTGGATGCAAATGCTAATGCTACCAAAAGACAAAATGAAACACTTTCAGAATAACAATGAAACCACTTAATTATTTGAAGATATGGGGTCACAACGTTATCTTTTTCTATCATTATTTGAATACCTGGCTGTCATTTTAGTAGGCCAGAATCTATTTTCTGAAGTCAAGGTAAAACTCTATTATGATTGTTTCTCCACATGAAATGTGCTCATTATACTTAATTAGTGACAAATAAGACTTTTATAGGCACTATAAAAATGTTAAGTTCAAAAGGAAAATCATCCTTGCTTGTGGATTTCCTAAATTCACACCATTATTAAATAAATATCAAATCCTATAAA
Source organism: Pseudocheirus occidentalis (assembly GCA_028646575.1). NCBI lineage: Eukaryota > Metazoa > Chordata > Mammalia > Diprotodontia > Pseudocheiridae > Pseudocheirus > Pseudocheirus occidentalis. The sequence continues at coordinate 164,510,358 of CM053597.1, read as the reverse complement.
TTTTCAGTTGTGTTTCTTCTTCTAAAGACCTTTTTTACTTACTGGGAACAAGACAATAGGCACTGTAAGAGTGACTGCCACAAGGACTGCTAGACGAACCAGGAGAAGTAGGGTGTCAAATGTATACACCTTGGAATAAGCATGGAGTAATTCATCTTCAACTTCTCCTGCATGAGAAACAAAGGAAGTCAGTACAGTAAAATTAACTGTAGTTAAGCTAAATAGGATAGCATCTTGTGTATTGAAAGCAATTATATTATATATAATAGGAGATCCTAGACATCAGCTAAAAGTAAAACCATTCCTACAGTGGTCAGAGGGAGAGGAAGGGAGGTTGCAACAATTTGAGACAATTTGAGGCAATAATGAGACAACGAGACTGAGTGAAGGGAGTCTAGCCTCTAGCTCCTCTAATTAGAATCTGATTCCCCCATGACTAAACCTGTTTTATTTGCCTGGGTCCACAGAAGAGGAATCCTTGGGTGGAAAATGGAATGAGAATTATGGTGACCCAGCAACAGTTTCTCAAAGTTAGAGCAAAGAAGTGAGGGTAAAAAGTAAATATCTGTGCATTAGGGAATGGCTAAATAAATTATAATATATGAATGTAATGAAGTATTGCTAAACCTTTAGAAATGAAGAATATGGAGAAGTATAGGAAAACTACAATATGCAGATGGAAGGAACAACAATAACAAAATTCATCAATTGACTTCTATATAATTATTAATTAAAATAATGCACTCCCTTCCCTTCTTTATGGAGACAGGAAAGACTGTGGGTATAGAATATTGCATTCACTACAAGACTTGACTAATGTGTTGGTTAGCTTTTCTGAACTGGTTTTTGTTTTTCTCTTTTCAACTTTTTTATACAAGGGGTCTGGGTAGGGGAGGAGAAAGGATATATTTGGAAATGAAAATTATATAAAAACAAAAAACACTTAAAAGGTTAAAAAAATCTGTTCATTCTGCATTTGAGCAAAAGATAACAGTGACTCCAAGAAGTTATTTTTGAAACAAGAAGATATTTAATGTGTGATAGAATCACATACCTTGCCTACCTGAGAGTGTCTAATGAATAAATTAAATCCATAATTTTCCATAGGGAAAACTCTTCCTTGGTATCCCCTCCCTCTGAGACTGAACCTGACCTGAACAGTTTGGTTTACCAAATCAATGGAAGTGATATACAACACCCAATTCAACAACCCTCCCACAAAGACTATGAATAAAGTCATAATTCTTTTTTTAGGGTTAATGGAATCTTGTGGAGTTCAAATATAACTGTAACATCAAAAGAGGCTATGAGAAGACTGGAAATTTAACTGCCATGCAGGAAGGATTTACAAACAACATATTTTGAATGAGACTGTTTGATCATAAGGATGCTCATTGATGAGATAAAGGAGAAATAAGGAGACTTCTGGCTAAGAGGATGGTTTATTAAGACCTAAAAGAGTTCAGCTCTCTGTCATGGCAAGCACAAAAGTAGTTTACACCTTGCTTCAGCTATTGAATTAACACCTTGTTTCAGTTCAAGTTTCTTTTGAGCCTTTATCAAGTATGTTAAGAAACAGAACATGTGAACCCCACAACTTGTGAACCCTAGAACTCATGAACTCCTGCAACAGGAAGGGGAGGAACTAATGACCATATATAAGAAGAGGCCCAGGCTAGAGACAGAACTGAGAAAAGGACTCTTGTGGTGGCAGTCACAAACAAATACCAACACAGAATAGACAGAATGCTCTGATACCACAAGTTTTCTCCTTCTTGACTGCCACCACAAGAGTCCTTTTCTCAGTTCTGTCTCCAGCCTGGGCCTCTTCTTGCTTCTACACTGCCATCTTGGCTCCACCCCCCCCAAGTAAACTCTTCTTTCAGCTTGTCTAGAGGCTAGTTCTCAGCTTCCATGGCAGTGCAGAAGCAACAAGGTTCTGCAGCTCCCACATAGGCACCTCAAATACCCACAAAATATGACTCTAAACAAATTTTAGAGCTCCAGAACTCACACAAAAATACAGAAAAACACATCTCTGGCTGAAAGCAGCTTGGCAGGAAGGGCTCATCTCAGCACACTGGGAGCCAAAACCAGCCCAGCCTGGTACCACAGCTTGGCACCAGTTCGGCCAGGATGAGCCACAGCTAGAACCTTGAGGAGAGTGGATTAGCGGCAGCTGTAGCAGTTTCCAGAATTACCAAGCAATAAGAAACAAGGACTAAGTGAAAGGTCAGTGGAACACTGCTAAATTTGGAGGAGAAAAGCAGTCTGGCTGAACTGCCTGGTTCAAAGCTGGTGGGTGTGGCAAAACAAAAACAAAAACAAAACCCTGGCACCCTCCCAATAACTCCAGCAGCTGTGAAAACCCCAGGGACTTGGGACAGAGTTCTCCCCTCTGGAAGCAGAGTTCCAAAGAGCAAAAACACCACATAATTCACTGGCAACAAGAGCAGGCAAAGGAAGAACAGCAATCAAACTCTAGGATCCTTTTTGGGGGGCAAAAAGGATCAAAGCATAGAATGGGAGGAAGACAACAGAGTCAGAACTCCCACACAAAATGTTTCCAAGAAACACGTAGACTGTCTACAAGCCATAGATGAGCTTAAGAACGATTTTGAAAACCAAGTAAGAGAAGTAGAGGAAAAATTGGGAAGAGAAATGAGAATGATGCAAGAAAATCATGAAAAGAGAGTCAATAATCTGACTGAAGAAAATAACACCTTAAAATAGATTAACTCATATGGCAAAAGAGGCCCAAAGAGCCAATGAGGAGAAGAATGCCTTAAAAAGTCAAATTTGCAAGATGGAAAAAGAATCATTCCTTCAGAATTAGAGTGGAGCAAATGGAAGCAAATGACTTTATGAGGAATCAAGATACTATTAAACATATACAAACAAATGAAAAAATAGAAAGCAATGAGAAATATCTCATTGAAAAACCGCTGACCTGGAAAATAGATCCAGGAGAGAGAATTTAAAAATTATTGGACTATCTAAAAGCCACGGTAAAAAAAAAACACAATTTTTTTTGAATGAGACTGTTTGATCATAAGGATGCTCATTGATGAGATAAAGGAGAAATAAGGAGACTTCTGGCTAAGAGGATGGTTTATTAAGACCTAAAAGAGTTCAGCTCTCTGTAATGGCAAGCACAAAAGTAGTTCACACCTTGTTTCAGCTATTGAATTAACACCTTGTTTCAGTTCAAGTTTCTTTTGAGCCTTTATCAAGTAGAAAGCATTCTTCAAGAAATTCTTAAGGAAGATTGCCCTGATATTTTAGAACCAGAGGGCAAAATAGAACTTGAAAGAATTCACCTATCACTTCTCAAAAAAGATCCTCAAAAGAAAACTCCTAAGAATGTTATAGCCAGGTTCTGGAGTCCCCAGATCAAGGAGAAAATATTACAGACTGCCAAGAGAAAGCAATTTGAATACTGTGGAAACACAATTAGGATAACCCAGGGTGTGGCAGCTTCTATGCTGAGGGATCATAGGCCCTGGAATATGATATTCCAGAGATCAAGGGAGCTAGGATTAAAACCGAGAATCACCTAGCCAGCAAAATTGAGTATAATGTTCCAGGGGAAAATATGGTCATTCAGTGAGGTGGAGGACTTCCAAGCATTCTTTCTGAAAAAA
>CM053597.1:164484410-164506214 GCA_028646575.1 Pseudocheirus occidentalis | reverse complement strand
GAATCCTCCTTCACTGAGGAGCCAACTCCAAAATCTGTCTGTCTCTCTAAAATCCTCCTGCTTATAAACACTGGCCTTCTCCCAAGTCAACAGGGGAGTTCACACCTTTTCACCAATGGACAGAGTTCTATGCTTAGCCCTAAGTATCTGATCTACTTAGCCCTAAGTATCCTATCCACTTAGCCCTAAATATCAAACAAATTGATTACCCTTATACAAATACATAGCAAAAGAAAAAGCTATCTGCCTAGCACTGGTTATTCTCTATCTTGGATTCACTCCAAATTTACTAGGCCTGCTGATTTTCTGGGCTTACTAGTTCCTGTTTCAGCTTGGGTATTCAGGGCTTATTAGATTTCTAATTTTACAGAATATCTGACCATTTCACTGAGATTTCTACTTAACTAGTTCCTGACCGCTTCAGGATTATGGTCAAATATGTGATTCTTGAGAGCTTAGCCCATCTGAAGCTTTGATTATTGGAACTTGCTATTCAAGATTTTATGGGACTGTTCACTGATGTTATTCTGAATCTGATTCCAGGTATGATCCTTAAGGAATGCTACTGAACCTATGATCCATAATGCTAGCAACCCTATGGGGTCTACAAACGGCATCTATGAATTTCAGAGGGTGTTCTCATTGGAAAACCTGGGAGAACAACTATTTGCATGAGCTGAGGTAGGATTCTCCTGACTCACTTTTCCCAATATGACACCTGACTGACTTTAAGCCTGGGTCAATGCAATTGGCCCATCTACATCACTCTACCTGGGACTGACATAAGGTTAGGGACGCATTGTTCCCTTCCTATAGTTACGTCCCTATTCTTTGTGTTGTTGTTCTTAATGGTATTTTTTTTATACAACATATCATATACTTAAATATTGGGACTTAAATACAAAGTTAGAAAGAAAAAAAAGCATGTCATGCGCATAGCAGAATGTAAGAGAGGACTCAAAATATGTACCAACAAATTTTCATTTCAAGAAAACCTATATGATAAATAATACTCATTGTGTTAAGAATTGTCCATCTTTTCTTTGCTTCTTTGTGAGTTGTCTTTTGTTTTCTGCTGTGCACTTTTTAACTTTGTTCTTCCCCGCCCCCCCAGAAGGCCACAATAAAGTTTAGATATGTTTCTCTATAGCTATAAATACACACACATACACACACACAGACATATACTTTCCCAAACCTATTTTGTTCTTGATCCTCATTTTTATGAATATGCATACTTCTTGTATCCTATCCCTCTTACCTCCTCTACTTTACTCCTACCCACTACCTTGCCCTCCTATGACTTGCCTACCCCCCTCCAAGGGTCCTTCTCCATCCTCCCATTTCCATAAATCTAAACACCCTTATATACCTCTATTTTACCTATTCCCTCACCCTCCCCTCTAAAGATCCCTCTCTTGTCCTCTCCCCCTTTCTATGCCCTTATCATTTTATTTCTTTTGAACTTAAAAGACTTTTATACTCTTCTAAATATATAGGTATTGTTCCCTCTTAAACCCATTCCCAATAAAAGTAGGTTAACAGAACTACTAGCCCTCCTCCCTCATCTAGTTTCTCTGTATCAGTTCTTACTCTTGCACCTCATTTGTATCAAATAATTACTCTTTTAAGCTGTTCCTAAATGGCTTTACTTTTTAGATTCATATCATACTCAGGTTCACCCCCATCTTTCTTATGAGCTGCCCAATTATTGATAAGAATCTTAGACATACACTTTACATTTTACATATATAAAAAGTAAATGCTCTGTCATTATGGATCCCTTATAACCAGTCTTTGTTATGTACCTTATATTTCTCTTGGTTCTTGATTGTCAAATCTTCTATCAAATTCAGGATTTTAAAAAACAAAGTCTTGAAAATCTGAGAGTTTATCAAATGTCCATTTTTTTCATTCAGGATAATAATTAAATTTGTAGGGTATGATATTTTTGGGTGGAGCCCCAATTCTTTTGCTCTTTGATAAGTTATGTTCCAAGATCTGCAGCCCTTTAATATCTCTGCTGCTAGGTCTTGTGTAATTCTAATTGTGGCACCATCACATTTAAATTGTTTTAATCTTGATGGTTTTAATATTTTTTCCTTGAGCTAAAGGTCTCAGAATTTGACTACAGTTTTCCTCATAGAATCTCTTTTAAGTTATGATCAATGGATTTTTTTCTATTTCATCTTTCCCCCTTGTTCTAATGCTTCAGTACAATTTTCTTTAATTATTTCTTGTATTATTGTATCAAGATTCTTTTTTTGATTGTAACTTTCAATTAGTCGATTTATTTTTATATTTTCTCTTCTTGTTCTGTTCAAATCTGTTGTTTTTCCTATGTTTTAGTTTTTCTTCTATTTTTATTCATATTTTGTTTAATCATTTCTTGATCTCTTATAATTTCATTGGCTTCACTTTGTCCAATTCTAATTTTCAAAGTGTTATTTTCTTCCTTAAGATTCTGGATCTCCTTTTCTAATTGGTTGACTTTCCTTTCATATTCTTCTTGTTTTTCTTGGATTCTTCTTTTTTTTTCCTAGTTTTTCCTCCATTTCTGTCATTTGATTTTTAAAATCTTTTAAAAGATCTTTTATGATTTCTTTTTGGGCAGGTGTACATTTTATGTTACTCTTTGGGGGTTTCTTTACTTCAGTATCCTCCTCTGAAGATGAACCCATGTCATCTCTATTCCCATAATAGCTTTCTATGGTTAGATTCTTTTTTTTTTTTTTTTTTTTTTTGCTTTTTGGAGGGCAGTTGGGGTTAAGTGACTTGCCCAAGGTAACACAGCTAGTTTTTTGTGTTAAGTGTGAACTCAGGTACTCCTGACTCCAGGGCCGGTGCTCTATTCATTACGCCACCTAGCCGCCCTCTATGGTTAAATTCTTTTTCCTTTGCCTGTGCATTTTTTGTGGGAATAGCTTAATTTTTGTAATCACCTCTTGCCCTAGCGTGTGGAAAATGGGGCCTCTTCCCCAGATCTTCAGTTCTCCCCTCTAGCCTGAAACCAAAGTCAAACCTCCAACCTCCTGTAAGTGCCCACAGTCAGGGACTTTCTGCTCCACTGTTTCTGCACTCACCAAGTGTGTGCTAGTTCTTTCTTGCCCTTGCTGCTATTTGCAGCACAGCTTGGTTTGGCGTTCCTTATCAGCAGAGGCTCCCTCAATCTTCCTGGCCTCAAATGCCCAACTCCCTTCACTATCAAAGAGTAAAAGCTCCTGTGGCTAGGGCAGCTTCTTTAACCAACTAACTCTAGGACTTGAGGCTTTTGTTAAAACAGAAACTAACCCGAAGGTGTTTATTCTTCACAGGGACCAAACCTCTCCCTGGGATTATTCTTCTAATCTTTTCTGGATTACGGACTCTGGTTATGTCTCCATTCTTATTTATTTCCACACATGCTTTTTTTCACTTTAAGGTGCTATTTTACTTCTTCTGTGGGGAAAAAATCTTGAGAGCTTGTAATTTTCTGACCTCTGCCATCTTCCCAAAATGCTTCCCATCACTATTCGTTTTATGGCAAATTTCTACCATCAAAAAGTTTTGTAAGCACAATATTAAATCTACAAAATAATAGATTGATACTGGAACATTTTAGTTACTATACTAAGATGCAAGTATAAGACTGAGTTATTTGGCCTAGAATTTTAGTCCTTTCTGTATTCCAAACAACTAAGTATTTAGCCTTGATATCTGTTACTAGTTATATATTCCTGTATAAGGGTACTTAAATTCCTCATAATGGTTGGTGATAATTAGGTCAAGGACTTGTGAAAGCAAGATATGATTCTGTTATTAAGTTAATATCAGAACTGTCTCAGTTCTGTTACAATTAGTTATCTTAGAAGAAGAAGAATGACTTGTGATCTATCTTATAAATACATTAAAAGAAACATCCTCTTTAATTAGGGGTTATTTCTTTGAACATGGCTAGAAGTTGGATTTGTTTTATTATGAATAACTTATTTGATATGCATTGTTTTAAAATTGATTACTCAATGTACTTATATATAATATCCCTAAACCTTTTGTTATAATTGGCAAAATTTAAATGATTTAATATGTGTATTAAAGTCCACCTTCTTATAAAAAAGTGTTCTGTTATTAATTTTTTAGTGGAATCTCACCCTTTTAATGGGGGAATGAGTAATGCAAAGTATAAAAATTAGGTTCTAATTTTTCTGTTTTTTATTTGAGTTTCTTAGATTTATCAATCTTAGATTGACAATTGTTCAACCTAGAAATATAAATTCCCTGGTTTTACAAGGTTCTAATTTTGATTTTATAATAATAGAGATGTAAGTGTTGAGTTAGCTTTCGTTATGTGACCTGGTCTTTGGCAAAGTAATTTAAAATTACTTTGTGTCAAGATAAATTTTGTAGGAGATTTTAGCAAAGAAAGAAGATCTCTACAAGGAATCTAAGAGACTCAGTTGGAAACTGCTTAGAGCATACCCAGACCAGAGAACTTCATCCCAGACAACATCTCCAAACAGCTGTATGAGACTTCTGAGCCTTACATGGATTATTTTATTCACTGTTACCTTTTTACTTTGTGTCTTTTATCTGTATTATCAACTCACTAAAAGGGAACTGCCCCCTCAGTTTTGTCAATACATCAATCAGTTTCTCTTTCTCTATCCCCCACCCCCACATTGTTACCCATCATAAGTCCCAAAATCCTAGATGAAGTGTTAGTCATATCAGCTAGTGATTCACTGAGGAAGCTATACCTCTCATTAGAATCAGATGGGGGAATGTGAAAAATGAGATTTGGAGCTTCTCCTAGCCCACTTCTTCCAAAGTTCAGGTTTTCTTCAGAAGGAATTACTGATAAGGAGATTTCATTGACACTTTATCCTGGTCAAACCCCACCCAAGCTTGCTTAGTCTAAAGTAGGGAAGATTTGGTGGAGAAAGATTCTTTTGTCTAGATAGCCCAAATTGTGGTGATGGGGTACAGGCTCTTGGAACCCCCTTGAATCTTCCCACTTGATTTTTTTTTGCCTGAGGCCATAAGCCTTTCATTTTTGCTAGATCCAAATCTGTTACTCTTCAACTAGCCTAGCCCTCCATTGTCTGTCATCTCCCTCAGCCTTCAGCTATTTCCCACCCGTAATCCCATTCCTGGAGTCTGACCTAGGTTCCTCCAGATCCTCCTTAGACTCCTCCTCAAGTCCCTCCCCAAGCCCCTTTTCTAGACCACAGTCTTTCCGTATATAAGATCCATCTTGCCTCCATGAAGGTGCTGAGACTCAGTCTAGCACAGAATCATTGCATCAGACTGTTCTGGCCTGATTATCAATACAAGTTCACAAATACTTAGGCTCTTTAAGAGTCTACCCCTTATGGCAATTCTTCAATAAATTTTGTTTTTCTTTGGCTGAGAGAAGGCCTGAGTTGAATTCATTTGGCAGGATCTGGCATGTTGGTATATTGGGGTCTCAAGCACCCACCCCTAAAGCCCCAAACCTCAACACTGGGGCTAGTCTGATAGAAGAGGTATTTCCTCTGCCTGGTGATAAAATGATGATGAAATGATATTAGCTCCTGTTGGAAGGGTTTAAAAACTGCACTCTAACTCCAAAATAAGCCCAGTTCCAGACTGGCTCCCATGCATGTGTGCTGCCAACTTTAAGAGAAATAAAATAAGGGATACAACCTGTTCATGTTTGTCTTTCTTAGATCAAACTGTGGCTGACAATAGCTAGATACATAGATAGACAGATCTATCTAGAATACTACAAATGTTCTGATTTCATTTAGCCCCTATATACATAGAAAAAGTCATATCTATGTATGCACAAAAACATTTATGTTTATTGTATGACATTGAAGAAAGGAAGAAATAATGAGCACTGTGACCTTGACAAGCCAGGGATCTGCATGAAATACTTCAAATTTACTTTGACAAATTTCTTCAATATTATAGCAAGTTGCCACTAGAGGACACTAAAACTATGCAGAGTTCCATCCATTTTTCTCATAGACTCACTCTCAAGGCTGGAAACTTGATAGAAATACATTATCCTGTCTGGGAAATGCTGAAAAAATCCTTCATCCTAGATAAGACAATTTAAGTCATGGTGGTCAGCAGTTATGTTTCCATATGAGCATCTTTACTATAGTGTGTTCAAAGGGTTGCTTTTTTTTTTAAATTTATTTTATTTTTAACTTATGGAATAAAAAAAGTATACCTATAACATAGTATAATAATAATAATAAAAAGGATGATTGCACACTGAATTCCAAATCTATTATGTAAAACTTGCTATTCCTTTTAAAATATATAACAAAGTTCTCATGTAAACTTTTTCCTTTTTTTTCTTCTTTGCCTTAGGGATTGCCATAATTAGCCACAAATAGGTGTATGTACATGTATGTCTGTTTGTATATTTAAGTAAAATTATTCTATACATCTATTCATCAGTTCTTTCTCTGGATGCAGATAACATCTTTCTTTATTACGTCCTTTATAGTTAATTTGAGTATTTATAATAGTCAAAATAACTCATTTGCTCAAATTAAACAATATTGCTGTTACTGTATACAATATTCTTTCAGTTCTGCTCATTTTGCTCTTCATTATTTCATGCAAGTCTTTTCATGTTTTTCTAAGATCATTGAGATCATCATTTCTTATAGCACAGTAGTATTCCATCACAATCATATATCAAAATTTATTCAGCCATTCTCCAATTGATGGGCATTCCTGTAATTTCCAATTCTTTGCCACCACAAAGAGAGCTGCTATAAACATTTTAGAATGTATAAGTTCTTTTTCTTTTCCCCTAATTATCTTTGGTATTGCTGGGTCAAAGGGTATGGGTATGCTCTTTGAGCATAATTCCAGATTGCTCTCCAAAATGGTTGGCTCAGTTAACAACTCTACCAACAATGAATTAGTTTCCCAATTTTTCCACATCACTTCAACATTTTTCACTTTCCCCTTCCATCATTTTAGCCAATCTGGTAGGTATAAAATGTTGTCTCAAGGTTGTTTTAATTTGAACTTTCTATTTATAATAGAACTAAATTAAAAGAGTTTATCCTAGTGCTAAGACTCTTGACTATTCATGCTAATATTTATTAGACTGAAATTTCAGTGGGAACTAGTGCCAGGAATATAAAGGAAAAGTTGAAAGTAAATTATTTGTTCACTAATATGTCATGTAATATTACTAGAGTGCTCAGTTTCTCCCAAAGCTAAAACTAGGACTTGAATATTTAAGAAGTTATTATTGCATATCTTTTTTTAAAGGCTTATACCTGTCCCCTCTATTTTATTCCCTTAAAGGATTTCTGTTTTGCTGTCAACTTGAATAAATTGATTTATTTATTGCTATTTACTAAGTGTAAAACTGACATTGTGGAAAAGAAGTCAAGCCTTGGATATAAAACTTGTGCCCCCATTGAGAAATACTGATCAGGAAATTAGAACTCCAAGGCTAATAATATTTAAAGGAGTAGATAGATATAATTCTAGCCCAGTGCCCCCTTTCTTTGAGGAGGACAGAGTGGCCAGTCAGGAACCCCAAGCTCCTGCTTCCCTTTTTTGGCAGGAATCAATATCTCCCTGGAGTAGGTGGAGGGGAGATGATTATTCTTGTCCTCCTGTGGGGCACAAGACACAACATGCTATATGTGAGAGCTGTATCTATAAGAATATAGTTATACTTTCTTATTTTTACAAGATATATTTATTTGCTGTATTTTTTCCCTAAGGGTCTTGGACTATTTTTTTCTGTCCTGTGGCTCTTCAATATTTTGCTCTTAGAAGAGCCTGTTATTTTCTGAATGGGACTATTTAAGTACTTTTAATCCAAATTGCCTCAGGCTTTTAACTGAATGTCCACTGATAGTTCCAGTCTTCGAGTCTATAAGGTCCTCATTGTTTTAGATTTGTCTATACTCCACAGCTTTAAGGAGACATACAATTCATAGGGCTCAACCTCATGAGGCTCTAGGCTTTTTTGAAGGTGGGTCACAGGAGCAAAGCAGGACAACAGCACCACCATACTAGACTAAAGGGTCAGAACCCCAGATAATTAATTGAGAGATGGAACAGTACACAATCCTGTTCTTGGAGACATAGAGAATTAAGGGATGGAGAGCATGAAAGCCTGAAATAAGATCACTGCCATCAGAGTAACATATCCATCTTTTATTATAATTTTGAATTGGATGGCCATCCTTAAGTTCGTTGCACTAGCAAAGAAACTGCATGCAGCATTGGTCATAAAAAAAGCTAAAATCTTCTGATTCAGCTTTGGAAAACCAGAGCAGGGTCAGGGAAAAAGGTCATCCTGGGCTATAAAGACAGTAACACTGACTTTATTTTCGATTCCTTATGAGCCTGATCCACCTAAACTCATGGACCTCATATAGAAGTGATGGTAAAAATGAAGTATAGGGACTGTGATGCTGTCTTGGACAATGGAGCTCATTATCATTGTTTCTCTTTTTTTTATGACAGGTAAAATATCTTTAGAGTCTATGGCATGTCTTGGGACTTGGGATTCTTCTACGTGAGCTGAAATTTGTTCACACTTCAACCATCAATGTGGATTGTACAGAGAATTAATTAAAAGAGGATAGAGCCCAAAATTTGCAGTGAACATCACAAGAGCCCCAACTGTCCACTTTCTGAGATGAATCCTGAGGTATTTGACTATCCTTAGTACCACAAGAGAGGAAGCTTAGATTGAAGTTATAATTCAGCAAGAGAACAGACGTGCTCTCATCACATTAGTGGAATGTGGGATATTTTAGAGATGCAATCCACAGAATACGGCCCAAGAAAAATGGAAAGATACAGATATGTGTAGATTACTGACCTTGGAATAAAAGAATTAAAGAGGACCAGTACGCTATGCCACAGGTGCAAGATGCCTTGGATTGTCCACTAGGTAACCCGTGGTTTTTCAGTCTTGTGTAGTGAATGCTACCAGATTCCTCTGTCCACAGACAATAAGGAAAAGACTGCTTTCATCCGACCAGGTACATTTTTAACGGTTTGAGCAAATATCCTAAGGCACTTCAGGGACGCCAACCAATTTCAAATGGCTAATGAATAGTGTTTGAGGACATGAAATATCTGACAGTGTTAGTGTACCTTGACATCATTTTCTTTGGTTGTTACTGTGTTTGCCCTTTGTTCTCTGTAACATCAGGGAGATGATGACTTGACTTGCAGTGATTTGGATTTGAGTGAGGCAGGGCTATGCAAGGTCACCAGTCTCACTTTCTCCTCCAGAACCATCTGGGTTCAGTGGCCAGATATTCATCAGGACAACTGGAGATGGCCCAAGATGCAATGGGAGACCCTGGCCCTTTTAGGCTAAGGCCTTTTCCCGTACTCACTTAAGAGTGAGGTAATGCCCATTCAGTGAATAGGCCTCTTTAAGAGGTGAGTCAAGAAGATAAGGAGACACTAGTGAAAGTGTGGATGGAGACTCTGGTCTAAAGCTGTCAATTAGCAAATGCCAATTTTGTAGAGTTACTGTTAAGTATAGTGTCTCATTGTTTTCCAACACAAAGTAAACAGTGATCCAGAGAAGGTAGAAAGAAGCACTTGTCAAGTAGCCATGTGCACAAAATCTTAGAGACTTAAGAACTTTTCTGGGATCTAGTGGTTACTATCAAAATTCTTTTAAGAATTATGCTATCATTGCTAAACCATTAAATGACCTCACTCATGCACATATGATTACAGAAACCTAGAACCAAAAAGGGGGAAAAAAGGCAAAATTACCTTAAAAACTCCACAGCCATTTGAAGATAAATGGACAGACAAATATAAAAAAGTCTTAAAGGACTTAATCAACTGCTTTATCAATGCACTAATATTTGCTTAAAAGTAAGCCTTTTATTTTCTATGGAGGTGAAGACCTGGATGGTTTGGGAGCTGTCCTATACCAAGAAAAAGTAAAGACCACTAGAGTCTAATTGAATTTACCAGCAGAGGTTTAACTAACAGTGAGTCTCACTACCCCATCTAATTACTTAGGTTCTTGGCTTTGCAGTGATCCGCCACTTCAAAGAATATGCATATAGAGCAAAACTCTATGTACATAGACTAATAAAAATCTATTGGCTTGTATCTTGAACAGTGTCAGGTTAGATGCTGCTTGTGGTAGATGGGAAGCAGCACTGACAAATTTAGGCAGGTGTTAGGCCTACCTGGATGAATGTAGATGCAGATGCTTTTTCCAGAATTCCACAGAGCACTAGAACTGTGGGGATACCAGGAGAAGGTATGAGAGTAATTTGTGATACACAAGGTACTAAATTACAACTGGGAAGAAATATAGGTGAGAGCTTGGAATTTCTATGAAATAGCTTATGCAAATCTTGTGACACTGAACCAATCTTCTTTGCCACTGTTGTCTACAGATGACTAGTCACAAGAACAGATGACCCATGAGGAACTAAGAGAAGTAATATAAGTAAAAAAGCAGGGTAATGATCTTACTCGTTTGAAGTTCTAGACAGGCAACAATAGAAGTCAGAGCTATCCAATGGAGTGTTGTATTGGATTAATTCCATACATGTAACCGGGAGGTAACTGATCCTATCCCAAGCATACTGCTTAATAGGTATGAAAGTCTTGCACGATGGCTGTGGACAGATGAAGCATCTTACTGCTGAGGCAGCAGCAGAGGAAAAGACTCCTAGAGTACATAAACAATTGATTTCACTGTTGACAATACCTTTCACCAGGTATGCAGAAACATACTCAACGAGAGACCAAAAAGCATCTACTATTGCTAAAGTGTTTTTGGAAAAGTATTTCTCCAATATATAGATTCCCTTCCAGAATTCATCCTGACCTTTGAGAGGTAATCACTCAAAGAAATGTTGGCCGTGGCAGGTATCAAAAAGTTGAGCACTGTTTCTTACTATCCACAAAGATAAGTCTAAGCCTTTTAACTATAGACTGTTGAATGTGCTGGGAACTTTGAGATCGGAATAAAAGATTCAGTAGAGTCAACATATGTCATTTCTGGTATATGCATATGATTCTACCAGGAATGATGCTATAGGTATTATATCATACTTGCTCATGTTTAAGCAAGAATCACGCCTGCCTATTGACTTGTATTTGGAGCCACAGATAAAGAAGGTGATGCAATTACTTACACTTAATACATCTCTCATTTGAAGAAGAAGCTGAGAGATGCCTGCTAACTAGCCACAGCTTTTGCTCAGATCTACAATTAACACAAATGGTATTATGATGCTAGAGTCTGGTATCAAGACTTTCAATGAAGAAATAGTATGATGGAGAAAGGAACTCATAAGTTAACTGACCAATGAAAGCCTACCATACAAAGTTATTGAGAGTCTGGGAAATTGTTCTGTTTACAAAATAGCCCCAGAGAATGAAGGAGGTAATATCAGGACTATTCACCGCAACCACCTGTTGTTCATAGAAATTGAACAGGTGAGAACAACTGTTGGACACTCTGCTAGACGAAGGTTGAGAAAAAGACACAGTCCACTAGCTGCGTAGACTTTCTAATCCAGATATGGGTGGTCAGAGTAATGCATCTTATAAAGGAGTCTGTGCGTATTATTTATTACAGGGCAGGAGACTCCAGATCAGAAGCAACTCTTTGTCTGCCTAAAACTACTGCTCCCAAGTACAAGTTTTACAAGGAGACTCCCAAGGTACAGTTTCAACCCCCAGAGAAGGAACATACTGATAACCAACCTGACCTGGCTGCCAGGCCACATGTAGACCAACAAGCCGATAATGATCCTGATGCCCAACCCATATCAACTACTTGCCCCAGCTGATCTTTGTAAAAGACTATAATCAACCCAGGGAATGAATGAAACTCTGGCTTAAATGACTAATTGTACAGGATGTTCTCTTCATTGGTGATTAATGACCAGCATCTGTGTGAGATATGGGCCAGAGTTGGTGAGAGCTAGAGACAGAAATCTTCTACCTTCTTGCTTCTTCTACCTTCTAATTGTTCTTCTGGCTTCCAGCTTTGAGAGAGAAAAAATAGCCAGTTCAATCTCTCTTCAGGTCACTGAAGGGAGAGACTCTAGGACTAGGAAGAAGCCAAATGAGAGGACCTGATCATTTATCCTTATACCTAGCTTGCTGTATCAGAATTAATTAGTCATTTTTCTTCTAGCAAAATAGGCAGGGTTGTGAAAGGATAGGGAAGGAGGAGCCATGGGAGACTTTTGGAGAGTGAAAAGGTTTGAAAGAGTTGCTGTACTGCATGGAATTATGAGTTAATTAAGGAGGTGTAAAAAAAATGCCTTGCCACAGATAACTTGAGGTTATGTAACACAAATTTGTGGTAGACTTAGCAATGCTTTAGTAATTTTTTTCCCACCTTCATTCAATAGCATATATGTAGGAGCAAAGGTAATAGATGGTGAAATAATCCAAGGCTGGGGCTTGGCAGGGCAATTTTCCAGCATGATAAGGGGCTCAAGAGAAGAGAATAATACAGATTATTCATTAAGGAGTCAAGATAAGGAAAGGAGGAAAGTGTAGCTAATGCAGCCAGTGAAAGAACTGAGGAGTCAAGAGACTGAAGGTCATGGTGTAGATAAAAATCAGGGTTTGCGTTTGCAAGGCAGAGGGAAAGGTGGAATAACTAGAGACTTATCAGATAAGAAAATTTCAAAGTTCATAAACATTGAAGTGGAGCATTTGGGGGGGGTGGCAAATTAAAGGAATATGACTATGTGCGTGTGTTACTGAGGAGGGGTGGAGTACTAGGTCATATGAAATGAATACACTGAGGAATTGTAAAGTTACGGTGTTTCAGGTAGTATGTTAAAGTCCACTTGTGTGAGGAAAGGCATTGTGAAGGAAAGACTGTGAGTCAAGCACTGAATTCATTGACGAAAGAAGGTGGTGTTGTCAGTAGATAATAGCTACCATAATTTTGATCGGGTGGTAGATTTGGATTGAGTGATCTTGAAAGGAGGAAAGGTTACTGGGTGATGACGGTAGAGGGAGAAACTGGAAGTGGCAAAGGGAAACAAGGAATATTGCAACTCCCTCAATTCAAACAGTGAACTGGGCATGAGTCAAAGTGCAGCCAAAAGGACTTTTCATTCATTCATTCATTCATTCATTCATTCATTCATTCATTCACTCATTCAGTCATCATTGTTGAATTCTGAAGGGAGGCAACACCCTTAGAAAAACAACTCTGTCCACTTGTTTACTTGTCTCACTATAAAGTATTTGTGAGTCAGATGCTCATTTAACTGCTACTTCCTTTGTCTGTACTTTCATTTGTAATGTAAATATCAGAGTTGGTGAATGAACTGGGGGAAAAAAGCCTTGAGATTTTTCCTTTGTCTCATAACAGATAAAATATGTTGTGGTAGAGTAAGCAGATTCTGACTGATGTTTAGGCTACTCATTCCAGTCAACAAATTTTGGGTCACATGCACAGAAAGTGGGGATTGAAGGGGAGGAATTGCTCAATTAGCTTAAATACACCATGAACAGTTTCCAGCCAGCATTCCAGACAACGTCAGGCAGTCTGAAATGCTTTCCAAAAATGAACTAAAAGAAAACCCATTCTATTCATGAGTATTTTGAGAAGTAAATTATTAACTTATTTCATCAGTAGATCACAAATAACACTAGTTCATATGAATACTTGCTAAGTACTTTTAAAAATAATATTTAATCATGTTGATGAGCTCATTGAATTATTCTAAATTATTAGTATACAAAACAGTTTTTTCATGCTTTTCTACAAACTTAGCTTAACACAGCACAGAAATGTTCACTTAGCTAAACTATTCATAATTTCCCTGGGGAATCTGAATACAAGAACTTCTGTTTGCAAGTTCAGTTCTGAAAAATTTTCCCAGAACATTCAGTCCACTTAACCCCAAGTTGTACGCTGTTTGTTAATTTTGTCTCATGAAAACATTTTTCACATGTCCCTTCTGGTAAAACCAGAAAACTAAAATAAAAACAAACAAAAACAATTTGTATGTATTTTTCTCAGAAATTAAAAAAAGTTTTTCCAAGTATACATATTACATATATGTATATATTTATGTACTAGAAGAGCTCACTAAAATAATCCTGAAGTAACCCTTTCACAAAGAGAAAGAAAGCGAATACTGTTAATGTACCTTCTCTGATTTGTAAGTTTATATGTTTATAAAATGGGTTTCCTTAAAACATCTATACAATAAGTAGCATAGTGGTACAAAACATTCTCATTCTAAAGTTAGTTAATATGAAAACGAAACCAGCTTATTTGCTGGACCTATTCACACCAAAAAGATAAGATTAGAGGGAAACGGGGTTGTTGGTGGATGTTTTAATTTCTTTAGTTTAAAGTTATCAGTTAAGACAATAAAATGTCTTTTAGTGCACTAAATAACAGTCTCATAACTAAAATTACATTAGTTCATGTTTATATAGCACTCTTCAATTTCCAAAGTGTTTTCTTCACAAGAATTCAATTAGGTATGCATATACATATGTATGTATGTATGTATGTACTTATATATGTATGTACATATGTGTGTATATGTGTGTGTGTGTGTATGGGGCAGCTAGGTGGCTCAGTGGATAGAATGCCAGACCTGAACTGAGGAAGACTCCTCTTCATGAGTTAAAATCTACCTTTAGACACTTACTAGCTGTGTGACCCTGGACAAGTCACTTAACCTTGTTTGCCTCAGTTTCCTTATCTGTAAAATTAGTTGGACATTGACAATAACAAAAACATGTTTGCGTGTATGTATACACATATATGTATATATAATTATATGCATATGTGTATAACTACATGTAACTATATATAACTATATATGTGTGCATATATATATATGTATACATACACACACTTAAGTATGGATAAGGAAACAGGTTAAGTATAGGAACAGGACTAGGATTTAAGCCTTTTGACTCTGAAAAAAAAAACTGCTTAAAAAAAACCTAACTCCTCCACACAAAGAATGACAAAATAATGCCCATACTTCTTTTATTCATCAGAATAATGTTTTAAATTCTTGTAATTTTAAGTCATATATCATGCAAGTAAGAAACAAGCTAAAAGCTGTTGAAACTTGAGTATATATAGTTGGTTTAAGCCAAATGTGTGTGTGTGTGTGTGTGTCTATGTGTGTGTCTGCATGTTTGTATAGTTACTTGGAGATTAGGTAACATTTTTAGGGCTGTTTCCTCATCTGTAAAATTCAGGGTTTAGAGCAAATGATTTCTAGTCTGTGATACCTCTGGTACCTGATCCAAATGATTATATCTATAAAATCTACTTTATATTTATATTCAGGTTTTTCAAATTAAGCTTCCAGAATTTTAAAATTAATATGGGGTTGTGATTAATAAAGCATAACACTGAAGGCTCCATCTTATCAGATAATGGGATTTAAATTTAATTAAATGTTTTTCCATGAAATGTTCTACTACAATAATATTTTATTTGGGTAAAGAATATTAGCTCTAGACAAAGAGATTATTTTAAACTTGGACAGTTCTTATAAATGAAAACTGATACGTTCATCACCACTGGCATATGTTCTCTTTTGTGATGCTTGTGGTGATATAAGTCAATAGATACATTGTCCTGAGACTTAGAAAGAAATACAACTCTGGATCAGATTTAAAAATGTATTTACAGCTTTCTTTCTTTAATAAAATAATAGCTGCTATAAAATATTTTATTTTATAAAATATTTATAACTTATTTTACGTAGCTTTATTTTAGAAGAAAAAAAGCTTTCAAAATAGTTTGCTGTGAAGAGCACAATGTTTAGACAAAACTGTTAAATAATTTTATATATTCCATACTATGTTACAATAACTAGCTTATTATAAGTTGGTCGAAATACAAGGGCCACTAAAGCACACTTGATCCTCTTTAGCTTTGGGGAGTTTTTTTTTAGATGAAAAGAGCTGAGCACAGTCACAATCTGTAGGGGTTCTTTTGGGGGTTTGGGGGAAGAGGATGCCTTTATTAGCAGAGCGACCTGGCCTGGCTTTGCAGACATGGCAGTTCTAGCATCAGCACCTGTCCCCCCTACTGGCATGGGGGGGTGGGCTCTCAGAACTTTTGGAATTGCTTCTTGGTGCAGGCTGCCTTGGTGGCCTTCAGCACGTTGAACCTCACGGTCTTGCTGAGGGGCCTGACTCTAAAAAAAAAATAATAAAACAAAATATATACACACACACATATACATACACACATATGTATTATACACACACACACACACACACACATACATTGTGACACCCACTGTCACAATGTCTCCAATCTGGACTTCTCTGAAGCAGGGCGACAGGTGCACAGACACGTTCTTGTGGTGCTTCTCAAACCGCTTGTATTTGTGGACGTAATGCAGGTAGTCCCGGCTGATGACCATGGTCCTCTGCCCCTTTGTCTTGGTCCCCACACCAGACAGGATCCTGCCTCTGATGGAGACGTTCGTTGCTCGTGAAGGGGCACTTCTTGTCGATGTAGGCACCCTCGATGGCCTCCTTGGGGGTCTTAAAGCCCAGCCCGATATTCTTGTAGTAGCGGGGTAGCTTCAACTTGGCCCCGAGCAGCACCTGCTTCTTCTGGAAGATGGTCGGCTGCTTCTGGTAGGCGCGCTCGGTCTGGATGTCCACATCACTCGCCTCTGGCTCCTCTCCTCTCGGACTGAATGAGCCGTAGGGGTTCTTAATAACAGTTTATTGCTTGATTGACAGCCTCTCTGAGTTCCCGGTTAGAGAAAATTCCTAAGACCTAGGAAGTAGTAGGGTTTTCTGCCTAATCTTACATTTTCCTCTTATCAGTGTTGTGCTGGTAAATATTTAACAATCAGCTTTCCTCCCTACTCCCCTCCCAGTTTCTAAATCTAGAATAATCAACAAAACAACAAATCAACCCCAATTTGCAAGGTACTAGTGATGACCCTGAAATTTTAACAATGATTTCTCTAGAGTTGGTTCAAGCCAACTCCAGCACAACCCTTTATCTAATTAAATGCCTGGTCTGATCCTGGCTGAGCAAAATTCAGTTTCCTGGAAACATTGAGTTAATGAAAAAACAGATTATATTAGAATATCTGTGGATAAACAGGCAACAGAAGGAGAAGTTGAGAGAAAATTGGAGAAAGAACCAACCTTTTCTTAGAACTTCCCTCAGCTTGGATCCTCCTCTTTAAGATGACTAAAGAACCAGCGACTCTCTTTGGCAAGTCACTTCCCTGAAACAGCGCCGCCTTCCCTTTGCTCTGTGCATCTCTAAGTCCAGATATTCAGAATTGCTTCTTTTACTGATTCTGAGATAGCTTCTTTTTCCCCTTGATTCTAGAGACACGTCCTTTTTATATAAATTGCAAAAGACAGTGATCTAGACTCTAACAGAATGATTCAAGGAGCAGGCCCCTGCTCATACTCACCTATGATTGCATGATTCAGTCAAAAAGTGCTTTCACTTCCTCAAGTTACCAGAGTTAAATTATTGAGGTTGGGGCTTAGGGGTGCTCGAGACCCCCGAATACGGATAGGCCACGTCCTGCCAAATGAATTTGACTCAAGCTTTCTCTCAGCTAAAGTAAAAAAAAAGTTCATTAAAGATTCACCATAAAGGGTCGACTCTTAAGGAGCCAAAGTATATGTGATGCTTGCATTGAAAGGTGGCCAGAACAATCTGACACAGACTGAGTCTGAGCTAGATTGAATCTCAGTCCTTTCATGGAGGTAAGATGGATTTTATATATAGAAAGATTGTGGGAGGCATCTAGGGTGGTAGAGAGGAGGGGTTTGAGGAGGAGTCTAAGGAGGATCTTGATGGGACTATGGTCAGATTCCAATAACCAGGAGAATGGGATTTTGATGGGATCAAGGGTGCTGAACAGCTTGAGGTAACAGACAGTGGAGGGCTAGACTAAGTTAATGGTAATGGAGATTCAGTCCCAGTGATAATGGAAGGCTTATGGCCAGATCCAGTGGGAAGATTCAAAGAGAGTTCAGGAGGGTTCCCAGATATCCCATAAAAATGGGATGGTTTATAGACAGACATAGACATAGATATAAAAAGATATATAGAGATATCTAGATAGATATGATGAGGTGCAGGCTCTGGGAATGTGTGGCTGGCCAAGTTAGGGAACCCTGCCTTCCATGGAAGAGCTGAGAGAATGTGGGAAGCCCTGCTATTCCCCAGCATGGCTGAGAGTGTTATCTACCCAGAGGCTATGAGAGGGTGAATTAAAAGAGAGATGGGAACTCAAAGAGTGGTGGAAAATAGAGTCTCATTTATTGTCTTAAGTGTAAGCCTTTTATAGGATGCTTCCTAATGGCTTTCCTGGGTACAAAAACACCATGCTTTATCTTGAGGATCCAATCCTCACACCTGTGTGCTTGAACTCTTCCCTGGGGGATGGGGAACCCCATCCAGGCCCGGCAGCAACCCCTTCACCTGACGCACTTTATTCATCCATCAGGGTCAGAGTCTCACTGGCCCACGGTCCTCAGCCTCTCCCCTTTTTTTTCTGTTGCAAGCATGGGCAGTACAGGTCAGTGGTGACTTCATGCAGAGTGTGAGTCCAACACTGGCAACATAGGGAATAATGCGAAGTGCAAAAAGACACAATGTAATCAGGTGAAAGTGATGTATATAACCATGTACAAATGCAGCGGTCTTGGTCTCTATCTGCAGAAGTAATGGATATTGCAAGAACCGTGGAAGACATAGTAGTAGGTGCAAGCAATACACAAAATACACTTCTTTCACTGTCCCTTTTTCACCAATAGCATAAGCATTCAATCATAAGGACTACCAAACCACCCAACACTACTTGAAGGGTAAAAGGAGTTTGAATTACAATCTTATTCCCAACAATAATGTGGTTTAGTGCAAGTTGACACAGAATACAATTCCCTAATGTTCTCTCTGATGAGGTAAGCAGAGTGATGGAAAAGATAAACAGCCAAATAGGTGTAAATGATATTCTTTGTATGTGTATGTCCTTGATGATTATTTATAACCGTCAGTGGCTGCAACAGCATTTCATAAGTCCAGTTGCATTTGTTGTTGTTCTTGATCACCCTCGGCTGTGCTTATCTTGGTGTTGGCTCATTCAGGGTGAGTGATGCTAGCAGGACTATGCAGCTCTTCACTCTCAAGTGAGTCATTCTGTTGCAGGGGTGTCTTTTCTTTCTGGAAGGATGTCAGCTGTGTGTTCGTTGTGTCAGATGCATTCTTTGAAGGCTCTGTAAACACTCAGACACGCTGTTGTGGAATCCAGATTGAAGTGCATCCATCACCTGAGGAAATACAAACATATCCTTTCCCCCAGGTAATTACCATCCCAGGCCCTCTCCAAGTGTTTGTGGCCAGGTCCTTCCACATTACTTGTGTGTCCTGGTTCTTTTGTTCCTGAGTCCCTTCTTCCTGACTTACCCTTTTCCCTTCCTGACACTTCGTGGCATTTGTGCCAAATTGGTGTTTAGCTGGAGTAAGTCCATTCTCACTGCATGTCAGGAAGTTTAAGGTGCACACAACTAGATTTAATCTATTACGGGGTGTTCCACCCCTGCCTCCCCCTTTTTTCTGTTTTTGAAGGAGAGTTTTGATGTCTCTGTGCTTACTGTCCACGACTGCCTGGCCAGTTGGATTGTAGGGAATGCCTGTGTTATGAACTATGTAGTCTTTGCAGAATGTAAAAAATGCCTTAGAGGTATATGCTGGGCCATTGTCAGTCTTTATTTGATGGGGCAGATAAAACACGGGACTCTCATCAGTGGTGGAGATTGATTACTCAATGCTCTGCACCCGTGTGATGAACACCATTGGTAAGAGGTTAAGACAAGAATGATCCTGATATTCTGGTTTTCAGGTTTGAGAGAGAAGAGCCTTGGTTCCAGACTCTTTTCACATCTCTCAGGGGAGAAGGATTCTGGGAAAAAGCTGACATGCAGAAGAGCCAGCACTTCAAACATGTCTCTATTCCTAGCTTACTACAGTGGAGGCTTTGTGGTATTTTCCCTTA
Source organism: Pseudocheirus occidentalis (assembly GCA_028646575.1). Classification (NCBI taxonomy): domain Eukaryota; kingdom Metazoa; phylum Chordata; class Mammalia; order Diprotodontia; family Pseudocheiridae; genus Pseudocheirus; species Pseudocheirus occidentalis. The sequence goes on along the minus strand of CM053597.1, from coordinate 164,486,199 downwards.
GGTGTGATGTAAGACTCTTTCAGTTGAATTGTTATCTTATTCACACTCTGTGTATTGTCTGGTATGCATTATCACATGTATACTTTCTCTGATTTCTGATTTTGTTATCAAATTGGATAAAGAGATTAATTCATTATTTGTTCCTCATATTGTGTAACTAACATTTGTTGGGAAGGGAGTCCAATCTTGTAGTGCCATCGACAGATATTTAGGGAGCAGGTAGATGTAATACTAACCTTGGCTAGCACTCTTATAGAGTGGCCAATTTCTGGCCCCAACCTCTTGCTTCCTTTTCTTAAAAAAAAAAAAAAAAAGTACAATTCCAAAAGACTCATGATGGAAAATACTATCCACATCTAGAGAAAGAACTATGGAGTTTGAAGGCAGATTGAAGCATGCTATTTTCTCTCTCTTTTTTCCTTCTTGTAGTTTTGGAAGGTTTGTAATCTCTCTCCGTGCAGGGAGTACCTCTCTCAGTGTAGGGAGTACCTATATGGTTGAAATTAAAGACCTTTGGAAATACTGAAGTTGTTTGATTCTAAGTCAACATTCCATTCAGAATTAAGAGTATTTTAAAAAGTTAATAAATACACTTAGGATTTGGATCTGGAAGAGATTCTACAGATCTTTTCATTCAATATCTTTACCTTACAAAGCAGGAAATAGTCCCAAGGAAGCCAAATCTGTTTCCTGAGGTTATGAGGTCACATAAGAAGAACAGAATTGAGAGTCAATAGACTTTTAATGAGGGTTTCGAGAAGAGGAATGCTAAGGCTTCCTGAAGAAAACTTGCCAGCTTTTCACTCATAATTAGTTTCCACACCTCACTCTTAATTTTTCAAGGAAAAAAAAACATGTATGATTCAGGCAAAGCAGTCAAACCAAACTGGAAAATCTAGTTCTCTCTATACAGCCAATCCAGACAATGTAGTCAAAAGTTTATTTTTCTTGGGCCCAGTACTGTTATACAGGTTACCTCAATTTTAATTTATGATAGATACCTGGTTTTGACTTTCTAGGGTAATGATCCTATTTTTTTCTTTAGGAGTTTTTCTCTCTGTACATAAACCTTGATACAAGTGAATACACTCTTTCATACCTTGAAGCTTCAGGTGAAGTAGGACCTGAGAAGAGGGAATAGAGGATACAATTCTATATGTTTCAATTCTTTTAGAAAGACTTTAAATTTTGTTTTACTTCTGAATTAGTGAACCACTGAGGAATTCCCTCTCTGCATGTGTCTTTTCATATTGCCTTTTGCTTTCCCATTTTATTAATCAAACTTTAACTTTTTTAATGACGTGTTTTATGCCAGAATGGAATCAGTACTGGTATTCCTATTCTGACAGGCCAGATGATGTTGCCCCTGAGTGATCCACGTGAAGGTTCAAGTATAAGACAAGTCCCTTAATCTCATTGTTCCTATCTATAAGGAGAAAGGTATTAAGTATTTCCTGGTCTTCCTGACGCCAGGTCCAGCACTGTAGACCTGATCACACCACTTAAATTATGCCTATAGAATGAGAAGGTTAGATTATATTGTCCCTAAGTTCTTTTCAAGCTCTAGATGCAGGACTTCTTAAACTTTTTCTACTTGCAAACCCTTCAGTGCTTCTTAAAGTGTGGGTCTAGAGCAATCCAAGTCATTCCTACCCTAAACAAAAAGCAGAACTCTATACTTATTGTACACGGATATGAGAATTATGAAGAATAGACAATGAGGAAACAAATTATCACTCTTTACAGATGATATGAAGATATACTTAGAGAACCCTAGAGAATCAATTAG
>CM053597.1:164425674-164483910 GCA_028646575.1 Pseudocheirus occidentalis | reverse complement strand
GGAAGGGGAGAAAAATCTGAAACTCAAGTGATTCTGGAACTGAATCTTGTAACCTAAAAGTAAACAAACAAGTCAATAAAATTTTTAAAATAAATAAATAAAATAAAAAGATTTCACAGCTAAATGACTTAGGAGAATGGTAAAAAGAGAAATTTCCTCATGAGAGAAAATTAAATGGCTAGCAGATTCAAAGTCAGAATAGATTGCCAAGAAAAGAATTGTTTACAGCTCTACTGAGAGCAGGGGGAGATTTTAGGAAAATTGATGGTATTCCAACTAATGAACTATAAAATGTACCGAGATAAAAGTCTTAATGTCAAATGGAATTGAGAAGTAAGGGTGCCCCTAGAGATACTCCTGAACCATTATATCAAAGTTCATCACACCTTCAGGGAGAATAGGAAATTGGCCAAGCCCCAACTCAGATTAAAGAAATACACAGAGAAGATTGCTGACCCCATATCAATCTGACTATATATTAGAAAAATGGATCAAATACTATAATCAGGGCACTGTTAGATACTGGGGTGGCAGCCTCCCTCATCTGTGGGAATCCTGATAAGTTCAAGCATGGAACTCCTATTACCATCACAGGACTAGGATGGGCTGAAATATCAGCCAGACAAGTCAAACTAATGATGAAAATTGGACAGTACCTAAGAAAGAATATAGTGCAGTTATACCCATTCCTGAATACATCATTGGAATAGATATATTGAGAGGTATGACCCTGAATTTATCTGAAGGAAGATACTAATTTGACGTAAGGAAGATAGGAATTAATATACTTTTAGTGGGAAAAATGAAAATGGGTCCAATCACTTCACCTGAACCTTCTGAAGTTTAAGTTTACCTTAAAGCAGTATCGTGTGCCAGGTGGGCAAGATGAAAATGCCAATACTATAAAGGAATATGATGAAGCAGGAGTGTTAGTTCCTAAAATCACACGATGGAATAATCCTGTTTGGCCAGTATGAAAATCAGATGGGACATGGAGAATGACAGTGTATTATAGGCAATTGAATAAGGTGACTCCTCCCTTGTATGCTGCTGTTCCAGATACTGTCAACTTAATAGAAAGAATCCTGAAATATAATGGGACTTGGTATGCAGTGATTCATTTGGCCAATGCTTTCTTCACCATCCCAATACACTCTAAACAAGGCAACCAGTTTGCTTTCACTTGGCAGGGCAGATAATATACTTTCTCCCACTTGCCACAAGGATATCTACATAGTCCCACTATTTGTCATAGGATTGTGGCTGAACACTTGGGTGAACTAAAGCTACCTGGTATACAGCTTACCCACTACATTGATGATATTATGATACAAGGGAAAAAATGTAAAAGAAGTGGAGAAGAGTTTGACACTTTTGACTGAACACATGAAAAGCAAAGGGTAACCATGCAAAGATTCAAGGACCAGCTCAAAATGCAAAATTTTGGGGAATACAGTGGAATAAGGGGCTATGAGAGTTTCTGCCACAAGTCCAGCAAAAGATTCATAATTTTCCTATAACCACCAACAATAAAGAGACCCCAAAATTTATTGGACAATTTGGACATTGAAGACACCACATGCTGCATCTAGGACAGATTTTGAAACCCTTATACAAAGTTACTTGGAAGAAATATGAATTTGACTGTGGACTTGAGCAGAGTAAAGTTTTGAGGAAGCCAAAGCTGCTATACAATTGGCTCTAGATTTATGGCCTATGCAAAATGGTCTGGTGGAATTACAAGTGACTATACAGAATGATTATGCAAACTGGAGTTTATGGCAAAAACAACAAAACTGAAATGTACCTTTAGGAGTTTGGTCCAACAACTTCCTTCATCTGGAGTACAATATACACCTTTCGAAAAGCAGTTGTTAGCTGGGCTTTGGTAGAGACCAAACAACTGACTTTGGGCCATGAAGTGATATAAAGACCCAATATAAGTGACATAAAATCCTGATTATGACCTGGGTAATAAGTACCCCAGTTTCTCACAGAATTGGATATGCAAAGAGGCCAGCATAATTAAATGGAAATGGTATATTCAAAATAGAGCTAAAACTGGCAAAAGTGGAGTTTCTGCTTTACATGAATATTTAGCTAACATTGGTAGTGAGGGAAATGATATATCCCCTGAGCCAAAGCAAAAGTTGGTACAGTACTTGGTAAAATGGAATGACAGATATGATGCACTAACTGAAGAAGAGAAGAAACATGCATGGTTTACTGACGGGACAGCAAAATATTTGTGCCAAAAAAGACACTGGAAAGCAATAGCCTATAACCCATGTACTAGGCGGACTTTGGAAAATACTGGGATAGGTGGAAGTAGTCAACATGCTGAAGTTATGGGAGTACATCAAGCCACCAAAAGAGAACAAGGAAGGCTGTATCATATCTCCACTGTTTCATGGGCGGTAGCTAATGCGTTAGCTACACCGATGCCCATGTGGGAAAATAAAAATTGGGAAATTCATGGTAAACTAGTCTGAGGCAAAGAATTATAAGAAGATATATAGGACATGTCCTTGGTTATTGATTTGTCAGTTTTCCATGTAGATGCTCACATGGCCCTCACATCAGAACATGAGTACAATGCACATGCTGATCTACTAGCAAAGATTGCTACTGAACATATTATCTCTACTTTGACAACAACTGATGATCCAATATTAGCAAAATGCGTCCAACAAACAGCCGGCCTTTTAGGGGTCCAGGCCGCACACTGGAAGACACAAGATCGAGGTATTAGTATCTCTGATTCATTGTCAAAGCAGATAACAGAAGAATGTCATATATGTCAATTGTTACAGGAACAAACTGTTCCTTGGATAGTAAATGGGGAGATAGCGAGTGAAAAGTTCCAGCCCAAATTTGGCAAATAGATTATATTGGTCCCCTACCACAAGATAAAGGATGTAAATTTATATGTACTTGTGTTGCCACCTATTCAGGTGTACTAGTGGCTTGTCCTTATAAGAACATGACCCAGAAAAACACTTATAAAACTCTAGATCTCATAAGTCTATATTATGAAACCCCAATGCAGATTCAAAGTGACAATGGGTCCCATTTCAAAGGTAATGAAATGAAGAGATATTGTGTATTAAACAATATAGAGTGGATATATCATATTCCATATTATCCACAAGCATCTGGGTTAATTGAAAGTATGAATGGATTATTGAAAGAACAGTTAAGGAAGTCAAGTTCCAATGATTTGTATCAACATTGGAAGATAATTTGTTCACTGCTTTATGTAATTTGAATAATAGACCAGTGGGAGAAAGTACACTTCTAGCCAGAATGATGACCCCAAATCTGCAAATTAGAAAAAAGCAGACACATAAGATCGCAACTATTGAGTACTGGACTGTGAGGCAAGATGTTACAGCACTCTATCCAGGAATACTTGGTTCAGCAGGATATAATTTACATTGCTTAGAAGACTTTCGGTTGAATAGAAAAGAAATAAGAAACATCTCTATGGGAATATGTATGAGAATCCCTAAAAATCATTTTGAATGGTTATTACCTAAATTAGGCTTAGCAGTTCAAGGTATATAGGTATTGGCTGGAGTAGTAGATTCTAATTATCAAGGAGAAATTATTGTGACATTGCAAAATTTGGGTGAAAAACACATACAATTTTGTAAAAATGATAGAATAGTTTTAAGTGATTATTATTCCTTGTGAAATAATACCCCTTGTGAAAATTGACCTTCCTTCTGAAGAACTGAAGAGTTTGATTCCACTAATAGAATAAAATTGGGAGCTAAAGTATGGGTAAAGTGGATGGCAGATGATGTTCCAAAGGCTGTGGAGATTATTGCACATGGTAAAGACAATACCGTAGTTGTTGTTTACTCAGGACAAGATGATTGTCAAATTGTACCCTTAACTCATATATTCTACTGTGAATGAGGCTATGATAGTGGGTTCATGGACTCCAGAGGCATGTCTGATCTTATATTTGTTTCTTTTTGGCTTTTTGTCTGTTAAACTTGTTTGCGAGATTTGTTTCCTGTAGGCTCAGAAGCCTCCACCTGCAGATACCTGATCACTTAAGCCGGATGCCACCCCCTGTCCCTGACTGTGATGTGCCAACTCTGGACCTGGTGTTGACCAAGCTCTGGATGGCAGCTAAAGAACTGAACTCTCAAATGGGACCTCTTGGGACAGGGACAGCTCTATGTCCAATTTCAACTTGAAGCAGATTTAGAAAAGAGACCTTCACCCCTTTCCCCAAGATTTTGAGCCCCATTTGTTTGAGGGGATAAGGATAGGGTGCTTATGCCAAAGCCCCTACCCTAAGCTATTGTTTCGTGTGCAAAGTTTTTCTATTATCCCTGCTGTATTGTAGCAAAGTTCTGTTGACACCAGTTTTTCTACCAGTTATCCCTAAGTTCTCATTTATTGTTAATGTATTTTTACTATGTAAGATCTTGGGAACAAATGTAATGGGAATGGGCATTTGAAGATCTTCCCTGCGTCTTAATAGACATGGGGGAGAGTCTGAAGGCATCTCCTGCTTTGAAAGTAAACTCTGTTCTCTAATAGGCTGAAGGTAGTCACAAGGAGCCTGTGGTGGGAAGAGTTTGTGGCAGAGCTCACAGGAAGCTGAAACTAATAGTCATAGAGACAGTGGGAGAGAGAAGAGGCTAGGGCAAAGAGACAGAGAGTTTTGTGAGTAAATATTGGTTGGTTTGTGGGAAGGTTAAAAGAATTCTGTGGTTCTCAATGTTATTATGGCTTCTTAATATCTTTGGTTTTAGAAAAACCTGGGAAGATAAACTGATGCAAAGGGAAGTGAGCAGAACAGGACAACAAGGTACACAGTAACAATAATGTAAAGACAATCAATTGTGAAAGACTATGACCAACACAATGATTCAAGATAATTCCACAGGACTCATGATGAAAAATGCTGTCCATCTCCAGACAGAGAGCTAATGGACTCAGAATATAGACTGAAGCATTTTTTCTTCATTTTTTTTTGTGGGGGAAGGGGGAGCCACTGGAGAATATGAATAATTTGGGAACATGTTTTGCATGACTTCATATTTATAATAGGTATCATATTTCTTGCTTTCTCAATCAGCATAGAAAGAGTGAAGGGAAGAAGAGAGAGAATTTTAAACTGAAAATAAAAATGAAATTTAAAAATAAAAAACAAAACAAAACAAAACCAAAGTTGCCTGGAACTTGTTCTTTGCCAACAGTAGGGAATCATGGTTTAGTTATTCTTTTGTCCCTCTCTGCATATAATATTGAGCACGCAGAAGATGTAGTGAGTGAATAGTTGGTGAATGGATGTGGCAAACAGAGCCAAATATCTGAAGTAAATGTTACAATGTGGAAAAGTCATGGTTTTATTATGATATTTTAAGCAAAATTATTGTATAAATATTCAGGTTGACAAAAGTTAAATTAGGAAAAACAATATTTTCTTACAAAAGGATTTACTAAAGAATATCTTTAAGTAACAAGTTCTCTAATGCATTAAAATATTATTTATAATCACAGAATATTGTCATCTATCTAGTCCAACTCCTTGAGGATCATAATGTTGACATGACTTCCCTAAATTCACAGAGCTATTTATTGGCAAAACTATGATTAGAACTCAGATCTCTGAAATTCCAATCCAGTGTTTCTATTGTAGTACCATTTCGGTTAAAAGGATTGAGAGCAGGTTGGAAAAAAATCTGCTAGATGGGGTGTAAATCTTTCCATTTTTGTTTATGTTTTTTCTTACTCAAAATTAGACTAAACGACTATTTCTTAAAGAGATAACATTAATTTGCTTAAACAGGGAGTCTTGGGAGAGACGAAAATGGAGAAATGAGGTATGCACAGGCATGGAAGTTTTCAACAGATATCTGAACAAGTGTGGAACACGACTGAGGTTGCCCCCACCTCCATTTACCACAATCAGCCTGGGACCCAGATGAGAGATTGGTCTGGTTAGATACGAGAGCTGATTTCATTAGTTTTATTTATTAGTCATATCTGACTTTTCATGGCCCCATATGGGATTTGCTTTGCAAAGACAATGCACTGGTTTGCCATTTTCTTTTCCAGATCATATTACAGATGAAGAAACTGGGACAAATGGGGTTAAGTAACTTGCCCTGGGACACACAGCTCGTAAGTGTCCGAGTTCAAATTTGAATTCTGGTTTCAGGAGTCAGCATTCTTTCCACTGTGTTCCCTACCTGTCCTTGGGAAGAACTACAAATCCCGTTGGATTTTTGTCACCAGAAAACCCTTTGGCAAGAGTTGTTACACTCATTTTTACCAATTCCTGATTGAATTTTTACATTTCCTTCAATTACTAATGTAGGAAACAAACATTATTTTGAGAAGAGGTCCATTAGACTGCCACAAAAAGGTTAATTACCTATGTTTTAAGCAAAAGGCAAGTTCAGCAGTAGTTTCTCTGGGATGGAGAAGCTGCTGCTTTAGGTCACACTGCCTACTTCCCTTGTCCTACTCTGGGAATGCTATAGGAGACCTTGGCCTGGGTGGGAGCCAAACATAATGAATGGTATCTAATGGGAGGAGATATTACTAAGGATTCAGGTCAGGAACCTGCAGAGATCTGACCAGGAGGGCAGCATTCAGACTTTAGCCTGAATTAGACCACACTGGAAACATTGGAATGATTGCAGGTCCCCAGCCTGAGCTATTCTTGAGAGCCTGGAATAACAGCACACTTGATACCCTAAGAAAGCAGCAACAGGATCAGCCTAAATATTCCCTCTGGAAGTGTACAGAACCTGGCCCTAACTTCCAGTCTGTAATCAGGAAGTAGGCTGACAGAATGAAAAAAAAATCTCACAATTTAAAAGCTACAATGGTGACAGGGAAGCTCAAGAAACAAAACTTGAGAAAATAGAATAACTAAAATAGCTATAAACAATGCTTCAAAGAAAAACACATCTCAGGCAAAAATTAAATTAGAACTTCTGGAAGAGATAAACCAAGAGACAAAATAAAGATTTAAAATGTTTTTATAAATGAAATAAAAGTACCTGAAGAAAAAATTGGGAGAAAGAAATGAAAGCTATGAAAGAAAGACTTGGAAAGGGAATTAACAGCTTAGACAAAAGGTATAAAACTACCCAAGATCAGACTCCCTGAAAATTAGAATGGACCAAAGAAGTCAATGACTTCTCAAAACAAGGAGAAATATTTAAAAAACAAAGTCAAAAGATTAAAAATATAGACAAAAATATAAGTCGTCTCATGGCTAAAACAGCTGGCCTCTAAAAAAAAATTGAGGAGGAAAATATTAAGACTCATTGGACCACCTGACACCTGAATGCTGAGAGGGAGGGAGGGAGAGAGGAAGGGAGACAGACAGACAGACAGACAGAGAGACAGAGGCAGAGAAACAGAAAGAGACAGAGACAGAGAGAGAGTACATCACAGTTGAAGAAATCTTAGAGAAAGCTGGCCAGCCAGATCTCTTAGAAGCAGAAGGCAAAGTGAAAATGGAGAGAATCCACCAGTTACCTCCTGAAACCCTCAAATGAAAATTTCCAGGAACTATATGGTCAAAATCCAGAGTTTCCAAGTCAAAGAAAAATACTGCAAGCAGCCAGAAAAAAAAGAATCCAAGTATCAAGGAGCCACAGGAAACATCACATATGATTTAGCAGCCACTGCTATAAAAGAGTAGCGAGTTTAGAATATGTTATTCCAGAAGGCAAAGGATATAGGCTTATAGCCAAGAATACTTATACAGCAAAATGGAGTATCATCTTTTGACTTCGGGGTGGGGGGGAAGGAGGGGAGGGGAGGAATGGAACTGTCCCTTTAGTCCAATAGAAGACTTTGAAGTATTACTCATGCAAAAATCAGAGTCATACAGAAATTATGATGTACAAATATAGCAGTTGAGAGAAAATGGTAAACACAAATGAATAATGCTAAAAGATGAAGTAAGGATAAACTGATTATATTCTAACATGGGAAATGATACAAATATCCCCTCTGAACTCTATCATCATCAGAAGTCAAATGAGAGAGTCTAATTGGACAGTGGTTCTGTTATGTCTTGATGATGAACTTAAGAGAAGTAAATAAAGAAGGAAAAAAGGATACAACTGAGGGGGGAAGGAAAAGAAAAATTAGGGGAAATTATCTCCCATAATTAGAGTGTGGAAACAAGGAGCCAGGAGTTAGAAAGAACAGCTAAAACTTCAACTTCACTCTCACCTAAACAAAGGGACATATCTTTTGTTTTGGATATGACCAATGCAGAAAATTATTTTACATGACTACACATATTTATAAATGGGGTTTTGTTTTTCTTTCATTTTCAACTGGGGTGCAGGGAAAGGGACGGTGGATTTTTGCTGACTGAAAAAAGGTCAAAGAAGGGAAGACACCCCCCCCCACACACACATATTTTTATCCAACACAGTAATAGGAAAGAAAGGGAAGAAAGGGAAAGGAAGTTTAGAGAACAGATAGATTAAGGGAGGGATTAATTCTAAGAAAAACAAACTCAAAGGATATGCAAAAATATTTATAGCTAGTTTTAAGGTGGCAAAAAAATTGAAATTTAAAGAGGGTACTTAAAATTGGGAAATGGACAAACAAGTTATAGTATATAAATGTAATGGCACATTATTGTGCTGAAGAAATGAAGGTAATGGTTTCAGAGAAACTTTAGAAAATGTACATGAATTGATAGAAAATAAGCAGAATAGGGAGAACAATTTATACAATGACAACAATATGTAAAGACAAACAACCTTCAAAAGAATCAAGAATTTTGATCAGCATAATGACCAACCATGATTACAAGGGCTAATGGTAAAATATGCTGCCCATCTCCTGATAAAGAGAAGAAGGATTCATAGTATATAATGAGAAATATATATTTTTGGATATGATCAATGCAAAAAATATTGTTTTGCTTGACCTCACATGTTTATACAAGGGGCTTTTTCTTTCTTTCACAAGAGAAGGGATAAAGGGAGAAAAGGTGGAGTTTTGCTGATTAAAAAAGTGCAATAGAAAAAAGAAAAGATTGCAGATGATCACATTTCAAAGATAGAGACTAGGGGAATAGGGTATGAGAATTCTAATCCTGTGGCAGCTCAATAGAACTAACCCCCAACAAAAACACAAATACACTAGGGGTTAGGTAGAGCCAACCAGTACAAGCTCTGAGGGTTGATTTTACATTTACAAAGTGAACATTTAATACCTGTGAAACTGACAAATGCTACAAATCAGGGCTTATTATTTTGTCAATCATCTAGACTTAAGAAAACTGTAGAGAAAATGCCAGTATAGTTTGGGGGTAGAATAAAGATGGAAAAGTGAAAACAGCATTTTTCCAAGCTCTCTCAACACCCTAAAATTGACCCTACTATTCCACCCCCCCAAGAACAACAACAACAAAACACTAAAAAAAAAAAATGCATCAAACAGATGCATTTAGGACATGAATACCAATTAAATGTCAGTCTGAGTCATCTTTCCAGTTCAAGGCAGTTTAGTAAGACAATTTTTTTAAAAGAAGTCTGGAGACACTTATGTAGGGGTTGGCAAGAGCATAACAGGGAGCAGAAGCAGACACAGCATGAGTGGCAGTGGAAATGCCTGGCCTTGGCAGTGGCAGCAATAATAGGGAGCAGTAAAATACCCCCCAAATAGTAATGTAACTGAGCACTAAGCAGAAAGAGATCCCAGGGGACTACTGTACTAACACTAGAAGCAGGAAAGGGTGCCATCTGGCAGTTCTGTAGTTTATTACTTGGTTCTAGATCACAGTTCCACAATGGAAAGAAGGGCAGGCATAGCCTCAAGTAAGTAGGAACATACATGGATAAGGATCAAACCTCAAAAAAGAAACACAGTAAGATCTCTCTTCTGATCACACCACATTAGAAGCACTAAAAACTTATAGACCCTCATTAAGCTGTGAAAGTAGCAAAAGGACATAAAAGTCAAAAGCTCAGGTCAAAAATTCCCTCCTACTCCCAGAGATGAGCAGAGCCAACTCTAACATAAATGCCAAAGTAAAGAAATAGCCTGGAAAAAAAAGAGCAAAAAATGAACAACAACAACAACAAAAAAAAAAAACTTGACTGACAACAACAAAAAACAAAAAAAGATAATATGGTAAAAGGACAGCTCAATACACAAACACAGAAGACAATGGCTTAAAAATACCTACAAGCAAAACTTCAAAGGGAAAAAATGTAAATTAAACACAAGCCCAACAAGAATTTCTAGAACAGCTAAAGAAATAAAAAAGAAAACACGCACATACAAATAAAAACAGTAGAGAGAATATCAGGAAAAGAAATATGAACTAAGAAAACTATGAAGATATTTAACAACTTGGTAAAAGACACAGAAAAAAGCTCAGGAAAATAACTTCTTAAGAGATTTAACAACTTGGTAAAAGAAACACAGAAAAAAGCTCAGGAAAATAACTTCTTAAAGACAGAGCTGACTAAACAGAAAAAAAGGCAAAAAAGAAAATGCTGAAATTGCCTCCATAAAAACCAGAAACTCCTTAAAAATTAGATTTAGACAAGTGAAAGCTAACAACGCCATGAGAAATCAAGAAAAATAAAATAAAGTCAAAGGACTGAAAGAAGAAAATGTGAAATATCTCATATGAAAAACAACTGACCTGAAAATAATTTAAGGAGAGGTAATTGAAGAATTATTGGACTACCTGAAAGTCATGACAAAAAAAAGAGCATAGCCATCATAGTTCAAGAAATTATAAAGAAAAACTACCACAATATTTTAGAACCAGAGGGCAAAGTAGAATATGAAAAAACTGACCAATCACCTCCTGAAAGAAATGCCAAAATGACAACTCCCAGGATATAGCCAAAATCAAAAGTTCCCAGTCTCACACAAGTTGTAATAGCTACCACTATAAAAGAGCAAAGAGTTTAGAATATATATTCCAGAAGGTAAAAGAGCAAGTATTCTAACAAGAATAACCAACCCATCAAAATGGAATATAGTCCTTCAGGGGAAAAATGAATATTTAACAAAATAGATGACATTCAAGCATTCCTGATGAAAAGACAAGAGCTAAATAGAAAATCTGACGTTCAAACACAGAACTCAATAGGAGCATAAAGGGCTAAATATGAGTGAGAAATCACAAAGGCTGAAGGTTAAACAGGGAGGAAAAGAATAAGGAAAATTACCTCATGTGAAAAGAACATACAAGGAATAATTCATGCAATAAAAGTGAAAAAAGGGGAGAATAGTAAATGCTTAAACTTCACTCTCATAGGAAATGGTTCAAAGACAAAGTGGAGGTGAAAGGGAAGGCAGATTAAGAAAGACAGCTGTCAGAAGCAATACAGACTTTTGAGGAAGGCATAGAGTGAAAAAGAGAAAGATACATAGAATAGAATAGGATGGAAGGAAATAAACAGTTTACAATCATAATTGTGACTGTGAATGGGATAAACTCATTCATAAAATAAAATATAGTCCCTTTCCTCCCCCTCTTCTCCCTTGCTCTCTCCCTCTCTTCCCCCACCCAATCCCTATCCTTCCCTCCATCATTTCTACTTCTTCCCTTCCCATAGATGATGCCATGGTGGAGATGGCCAAGGAGGCCACAGAGCCTGCCAAGATGGACATTATGGGGCTGTTCCAGGACATGTTCTCCAAAATGGCCACCTGACAGGTGAGCTGACAGCCACTGTTGAAGACTATAAACTTCTGGAAAATATGAACAAACTGACTAGCCTGAAGTATCTAGAAATGACAGATATTACCGTAAACATAAGTATAAACCTAAAAGCCTTCAACCAGAAATATGCAGGACTTCAGCCTTCTCTGGGTCAGATCACTGTAACTGAGGAGCAAATAGCTGCTCTTGAGAAGGCAGCCTACAAGTTGGATGCATATTCAAAGAAACTAGAAGCAAAAGACAGGAAGTTAGAGAAGTGATGAAAGATTCTTTAGCACAAAGACTTTAACTACAAGAATATTTTATAAGAGCTGAAATAAGTGGGATGGAATTTATCACTAGGCTTCAGCTCCTAAAAGGAAGCAGTGCTGCTGATCCAAGGAGAATCCCAGCCCCTACCTCTGGTTGGATGTGTAACTTTGGCCACCCCCCATGTTTTCCTAAACCTGTATCCCTGGAACCCCATCTGATTGTGTGCTCCATTGTGTGCCCTGGATTGGGGCTCAGAAATCAGGATCAAATCCATTTAGAGCAGACACAGATGAGAGGCTCTCATCTCCCTGTCTCCTCCCTTCTTCTCTCTCCTCTACACCTCTCTCCAATCCCCCTTCATAACCTGTTCTTCAACTTAAGTAAATGCCAATGTATAGGGGAGAGGGGGAAGAAGATAGCAGAATGGATTAGAAATCTGAATTGTACAATATATTGTTTACAAGAGATACACTTGAGATATTACGTTCTCCCACAATTCTCTGTGCCCTTCCTTTCCGAGCTGGTCCCATGCAGGATGGCTCCTGCAAAGAAAGGTGGAGAGAAGAAGGGACATTCTGCCTTCAATGATGTGGTGACCAGAGAGTGCACCATCAACATTCACAAAAGGATTAATGGAGTCGGCTTCAAAAAGTGAGCTCCTCCAGCTCTAAAGGAAATCTGAAAATCTGCCATGAAAGAAATGAGAATTCCAGATGTGTGCATTGACACCAGACAATGGCTTAAAAACACCTACAAGCAAATATTCCTCATATTCCCTCTACTGTTTTTATTTGTGTTTCTTTTCTTTACTTTTTTGTTTCTCTACCTGTTCTAGAAATTCCTGTTGGACTTGTGTTTAATTTACATTTTTCCCTTTGAAGTTTTGCTTTGGTTTGGGCCAAAGGAATAAGAAATGTCCTATACCGTATCCGAGTGTGTTTGTCCAGAAAACACAATGAGGATGAAGATTCACCAAATAAGCTGTATACATTGGTTACTTATGTGCCTTTCAAAAGCTTACCGTCAATGTGGATGAAAACTAAATTGAACTTTGTTGAAATAAAGTTATAAAATGTCAGCTGGTAAAAAAGAGATACATTTGAAACACACACAAAGTTCAAATAAAGGGCTGGAGTAGAATCTGTTATGCTTCAGCTTTAAAAAGGTGGGGGGGGAGTTATTTACTTCTTTTACCAGGTGTAGGGACAGTCAAGATGGCAGAAGTGAGGGAGTAATCTATCCAGACTCTCATTCCCTTCCAAACAAGCTTAATGCATCAAATTGAATTTTGGAGAGGCTTAGTCAACAAAAGGTCAGGATTATTTTCCAGGCCAAGACAACTCAGAAAGATGGAGGGAGAGGTCTGTGACACTGAGGTGGGGGCTGGTCTGTAGTGCACAGAGCAGCAACAACAGCTACAGGCCTTGGAAGTAGAAAGAGCAGTAGCAGTAGCTTGAGAACTCTCAGACCAAAGACTGCAAGAGGATTGGACAACTGGCAAGAAAGAGAAAACAGGGGACCCTATGATGGCACTGGGGTCAGAACCAGGTAGTATTTGGTGCCATTGCCACAAATGCACATTGCATTGTGTCATTCTAACTCAGTTTTCAGGAGGAGAGGAGAACTAGATAATGCAGTTGCAAGGGATCAAGGGACTTTCCTGATAAGGATCAGAATGGAGCCCAGAAGAGAAGTGACCACAACTCTCCCCATATCATGTCACACTGGAAGCACCAAAAACTTTCAGATCCCCCAGAACTAGCTCTGCAAACAGCACAAAAAAGCCTGCAGCTTGTGTCAGCGCCCTTTCCCCTTCCCTCAGGTGAGTAGAGCCCAAATTTAAAACAAAAGTTCAAAGTCAAGAAATACTCCAGAGTAGTGGTTCTCAACCTTCCTAATGCCGTGACCTTTTAATACCTGTATGTGGGCATATCTGCATGTGGGCAGACTCACCTGTAGATAGATAGAGGAGCAGTGTCTCAGTTCCTAAGACCATTGGAAATAATGTGTTTTCCGATGGTCTTAGGCGACCCCTGTGACGCCTGTGAAAAGGTCGTTTGACCCCCAAAGGGGTTGCAACCCACAGGTTGAGAACTGCTGGTCTAAAGAAATCAGCAAACAAAAAATGACCTCAACATAAAAGCTACTATGGTGACAGGGAAAATCAAGACACAAACACAGAAGACAATGACATGAAATGAGTTACAAGTAGTCTTAAAAAAAAATGCATGACACACTGAATAGAGCACTGGCCTCAGGAGGACCTGAGTTCAAATCCAGCCTCAGACACTTGTCAATTAACTAGCTATGTGACCTTGGGCAAGTCACTTTATATTTATATATATTTGAATATATATATATATATATACTACTTGAAATATAATATTTCAAGAAATTTAAAAGGACAAATGCCTTAATATCTTAGAACCAGAGGGCAAAATAGAAATCAAAAGAATTCACCAATCATCTCCTGACAGAGATATCAAAATTAAAACTCCCAAGAATACAATAGCTTAATTTCAGAGCTCCCAGATCAAGGAGAAAATAGTGAAAGGAATCAGAAAGAAACCATTAAAATACAGTAGAGTCACAGTTAAGATCACATAAGATTTATCAGCTACCACACTGAAGGAGCAGAGGGTTTGAAATTATATTCTGGATGGCAAAGGAGCTAGAATTACAACCAAGAATAAATAACCTACCCAGCAAAACAGTGTAATCTTTCAGGGTTAAAAATCATGACTTTTAAGCATTCCTGATGAAAAGACCAGAGCTGAATAGATAATTTGACCTTCAAACACAAGACTCAAAAGAAGTACAAAATGTATAAACATGAGTAAGAAATCATAAGGGACTAAATGAGGTTAAACTGCTTAAATTCCTATATGGGAAAAGGATATATATAACTCTTGAGAACTTTATCATTACTAGGACAGTTTAAAAGGAGTCCACATGGAAAGAGGGCATGGGTGTGAGTCAATTATGTTGGGATGATTTTTAAAAAAAAGAGGAGTAAAGAAAAGGAATGAACTGGGAGAAGAGAAGAGAGAAGGAGGAAAATTATCTCACATAAAAGAGGTACACAAGGAAGTTTTTTACAGTGGAGGGGGAAATGGAGGGAAATGCTTGAAGCTCACTCTCATCTAAAAAGGTTCAAAGAGGGAAGAATATATACAAAAAAACATACATACATGTAAGTACGTATACATACTCAGTTGGGTGTAGAAATTTCTTACTTAAGAAGTAGAGGCAAGAGGGGAAGAGGATGAGAGAAATGGAGGAGGAGTGATGAGAGAGGGCAGATCATGAGAGGCAATATTCAAAAGTGAAATAGACTTGAAGAGAGATGGGGTAAAAAAAAAAAAAGAGAGGACGGGCAAAGCCAAGATGGTGGCATAGAAGCAGGAAATTCTGTGAGCTCCCCCCACAACCACCTAAAATACCTATAAAAATGACTCTAAACAAATTTTAGGCTATAGAACCCACAAAGTGACAGAATGAAACAAATCTCCCACTGAAGGCAGCCCAGTAGGCAGATAGGAAGGGTACAACACAGCGGGCTGGGAGCAGAGCGCAGTCCCCATGAGCCATATGGTTTTGGCCTCAGGGCAGCCCCAACCAGCTGCTGCTGGAGCAGACTTCAGGAGAGTAAATCACCAGCAGCTTTAGCAGTTTCCAGACTCTTCAACACATAAACATCAGAGAGCAAGTAAAAGGTCAGTTGGGAACTCTGTTTTAAAGGAAGAGCACTGTCTAGCCCCTGCCCACAGGGTGAGAAGTGGTGGAGTCTCAGAGGCTGTAGCTGCTTCCCTGGGAGGCTGCCTCTAGAGCTCCTGGCCTGCAGATTGTAGGAGGACCAAGAAACCATTCAGAGTGTAATTAGTCTTACTTTAACTTGCTTGGATCTGGACCACTGTCTTGGGTGGAGGTCCTGGGGTGTGTGGCCAGTGAGCCAGAACTTGTGAGGGCTCCAGAGAGGGTACCCCCCCAATAGTTCCAGCAGCTGCAAAACCCCCAGCAATTTGAAACAAAGTTCTCTCCATTCTGGAAGCAGAGTTCTACTTTAGCAGAGAGCTCAAAAGTCAAGTAATTGAGTGGCAACACAAGCAAGCAGAGGAAGCAAAGCAAGCAGAACAATCAAAACTTAGATTCCTTTTTGAGGGACAAAAAGGATCAAAGCATGGAATGGCAGGAAGACAATACAGTCAGAACTCCCACACCAAAAGCTTCCAAGAAACATGAAGATTGCCTACAAGCCATAGATCAGCTTAAAAAGGACTTTGAAAACCAAAAAAGAGAAGTGGAAGAAAAACTGGGAAGAGAAATGAGAATGATGCAAGAAAAGCATGAAAAGCAAGTCAACAACCTGACAGAAGAAAGAAATAACACCTTAAAAAATAGACTAACTCAAATGGCAAAATAAGTCCAAAAAACAATGAGGAGAAGAATGCCTTAAAAAGCCAAATTTGCCAGATGGAAAAGCAATTTCAAAAGCTCACTAAAGAGAATAATTCCTTCAGAATTAAACTGGAGCAAATAGTAGCTAATAAACTTATGAAAAATCAAGGTACTATAAAACAGATTCAAACAAATGAAAAAATAGAAGGCAATGTGAAATATCTCACTAGAAAAACAACTGACCTGGAAAATAGATCCAGGAGAGATCATTTAAAAAGTATTGGACTACCTGAAAGCCATGAACAAAAAAAGAGCCTAGAAATCATCCTTCAAGAAATTCTCAAGGAAAATTGCCATGATATTTTAGAACCAGAGGGCAAAATAGAACTTGAAAGAATTTACCAATCACCTCTTGAAAAAGATCCCAAAAAGAAAACTATTAGGAATAACATACCCAAATTACAAAGTTCCCAGATCAAGGAGAAAATAACACAAGCAGCCAGAAAGGAACAATTTTCCCATTGTGGAAACACAATCAGGATAACACAGGATCTAGCAGCTTCTACACTGAGGGATCAGAGGACTTGGAATATGATATTCCAGAGGTCAAAGGAGCTAGGATTAAAGCTAAGAATAACCTACCCAGCAAAACTGAGTATAATGTTTCAGGGGAAAATATGGTCATTCAATGAAATAAAGGACTTTCAAGCATTTTTGATGAAAAAAATCAGAGTTGAATAGAAAATTTTACGTTCAAATACAAGAAGCAAGAGAAGCATGAGAAAGTAAACAGCGGAAAAAAATTATAAGGAACTTATCAAAGTTGAACTATTTATATTCCTACATAGAAAAACGATAATTGTAACTCATGAGACTTTTCTCAGTATGAGGATAGTTGAAGGGAATATATATGTATATGTATACAGGGCATATGTATATATAGGAGGGTATATGTACATATAAATACATATGTGAGTTTGTGTATACGTGTACATGTATACACAGACAGTGGGCAGAGGATCAATTGAACAGGAAGGGATGATATCTAAAAAATAAAATTAAAAGGTGAGAGAGGAATATAATGAGAGAAGGAAATATTATTTTTACATGCAACTGGGAAATAAGATATATAGGCACTGGGGTATAGAAATCCATTTTATTTTAAAGCTTTGATTTCCAGATTCTTTCCCTTCTTCCCTTGTCATCCACCCCTACTGGGGGAGGATAGAAGACATAGCAGACTGGGGGAAGGGGATCACTATTTTGGGGTGGTGGGTAGGAGAAAGATGGGGAGAAAATTTCTAACTCAAAGCCTTGTGGAAATCAATGTTGAAAACAAAAAATAAACCAAAAAAGAAAAAAGGATAAAGAAAATAAAATAGGATGGAGGAAAATACACAGTAAACATAACTGTTCATTTGAATGGGTTAAACTTGTCCATAACATTTAAGTGGAAAAGAAAATGGATTAGAAATCAGAATCCAACAATATGTTGCTTACCATAAAGTACAAGTGGTACAGAAAGACACACACAGAGTTAAATCTACTATATTTCAGCTAAAGTAAAAAAGGCATGATCTGAGACAAAGCAAAAATAAAAACAGACTTGATTACAAATAGATAAGCAAGGAAATTACATTTTGCTAAAAAGATACTATTAACAATCAAATAATATCACGACTGACAGTATCAAAGGCCTTAGTCAATCTACAAACGTTGTGTATACTCCTCTGTTCTACTCCTGGCACTTCTCCTGGAGTCGTCAGGCAGCAAACACTATATCAACTGTTTCTCAGACCTTTCTGAAGCCACAGGGGCCCTCAGGTAGATTACCAACTTCCAGGTGAAAGATCAACTATACTAGTGAAGGACCTCAATTGACCCCCTCTCAGATCTAGATAAATCTATCCAAACAATAAACAAGAAAGAAGTTCAGATGAATAGAATTTTAGAAAAGTTCGATAGGATAGATATCTAAAACATATCTGTCCATTTTGATATGGTCAGTTTTTTGAAGGTGCCATACACAGTGGAGAAATAGGTATACTTTCTATTTCCATTCAATATTTTCATCTGAAGGAACAGAAAGTCAAAAATATCAAGGGACTCAATAAAAAAATTTAGAGGAAAGGAGCCTAGTAGTACCAGATCTCAAACTATATTATAAAACAGTCATCAAAACAATTTTGTATGTAAAAATACAAGTCATTCTCCAATTGATAAATGGTCAAAGGATATGAACACAGTTTTCAGAGGAAGAAATTAAAGATATCTATAATCATATGAACAAATGCTCTAAATCAGTTTTGATTAGAGAAATACAAATCAAAACAGCTCTGAGGTACCACATTGTAAACCTGTCAGATTGGCTAACATGACAAAACATGAAAATGATAAATGCTGGAGAAGATGTGGGAAAACTGTAACACTAATGCATTGTTAGTGGAGTTGTGAATTGATTCCAACCATTCTAGAGAGCAATCTGGCACTATGGCCAAAGGGCTACAAAATGTGCATACGCTTTGACCCAGAATACTAAATTCTAGGGCTATATCCCAAACAGATTATGCAAGTGGGAAAAGGACCTGCATATAGACAGTCCATTATGTTGGAATGATCTCCAAAAAAATGAAGAGAAGAGAAAGAGGAATACATTGGGAGAAAGAGGAAGGGAGAGGTAGAATGGGGAAATGTTTCTCACATGAAAGAGGTACTCAATGAATAGGACGTACTCAATATAGTGGAGAGGAAAATGCAGGCGTTGGGGGGGTGGGCAATTGTCTGAACCTCATTCTTATCAGAACTGGTTCAAAGAGGGAAGAATACCTAACATGCTGTTTTGTATAGCAACGTAACTTACCCAATGAGGAAACAGAAGTAGAAGGGGATAAGGGAATGGGGTGGGGGTGTGGGGATGATAAAGAGGAGTACAGAAAAGGGAGGCAGTGATTAGAAGCAAAATAGAATTTTGAGGAGGGACAAGAGAGACAGAGACACAGAGAGCGAGAGACAAAGAGACAGAGAGAGAGAAAAAGGAGGAGGAGGAAGAGGAGGAGGAAAAGAAGAAATGAGATGGAAGAAAATACACAGTAATCATGAATGTGAATGTGATGAGCTCACCCACAAAACTGAAGCAGAAAGCAGAATGGATTAGAAACCAGAATCCCACAAAATGGTTAACTTAATGGCTATTTTTGGGGCCCTCTTGGCTCAGATTGAATGTAAATAGTAATCATTTCTCCTTTGGCCAGCAACCCTGAGGGTCTTCCCCTCCCAGTTTGTTTTGTTTTGTTTTATTAAAGGAGCCGTCCCTTGACTCACTTCTTAAAGAGCCTTATTCACTGAATGATACCTCACTCAAAGTCAGAACTTGAAAAGATCTTAGCTTAAAAAGGCCAGGGTCTCCCACTGCATCCTGGACCATTTCCAGTTGTCTTGAATATCTGGCTACTGAACCCAGATGGCTCTAGAGGAGAAAGTGAGGTTGGTGACCTTGCATAGCCCTTCTTCACTCAAATAAAAGTCAACTACAAGTCATGTCATCATTTCCATGTCATCCTTCCTCTCTGAGAATGAAGGATACACACAACAAATTGTTTACAATAGATACATGAAATAGCAAAGACACACACAGAGTAAAGTTAAAAAGCCAGAGCAGAATCCAGTGTGCTTCAACTAAACCAATAAAAGGCACGGGTAGCAAACATGATCTCAAACAAAGCAAAAGGCCTAATTAAAAGGGATAATGAGGGAAACTATATTTTGTTAAAAGATACCATAAAGAAGTAACATCAAAAAATTTTACAGCAAGTTTCTCTCATTTTCTCATTATCAAATATACATATTGAGTATAGAACTGAATCAAATTTAAAAAGAGCCATTCCCCAATTGATAAATGGTCAAAAGATAGAAAAGGGCAGTTTTCAGAAGAAGAAATTAAAGCTATCTATAGTTATATGAAAAATATTTTTAAATCACTGTTGATTAGAGAAAGGCAAATTAAAACAACTCCAAGGGGCAGCTAGGTGGTGCAGTGAATAGAGCACCGGCCCTGGAGTCAGGAGTACCTGAGTTCAAATCCGGCTCAGACACATAACACAAAAAACTAGCCGTGTGACCTTGGGCAAGTCACTTAACCCCAACCGTCCCCCAAAAAGCAAAAACAAAAAACAAAAAAAAACAACTCCAAGATATCAGCTCACAACAATCAGAAATGACAAATGTTGGCAGGGATGAGGGAAAAATAGGTTCAGTAATGAACCGTTGGAGTTGTGAACTAGTCCAACCATTCTGGAGAACAAATTGGAATTTGGCCCAAAGGACTATACTCTTTGGCCCAATAAAACCACTCTTTGGTCTATACCCCAAAGAGACCTTATATGTACAAAAATATTTATATCAGCTCTTTTTATGGTGGCAAAGAATTGGAAATCAAGGAGATGCTCATCAATTGGGGAATGGCTGAACAAGCTATGGTATATAATTGTGATGGAGTACTAATGTGCTATAGGAAATGATGAGGAGGGTGGTTTCAGAAAAACATGCAAGACCTATATAAACTAATGCAAAGTGAAGTGAGAATTGGGAGATCACCGTGTAAAGGAATAGCAATGTTGTGAGGATAATCAACTGTGAAAGACTTGGCTACTCTGATCAATACAATGATCCATCACAACTCAAAAAAAAAAACTTATTAGGATGAAAAAATGCTATCCATCTCCAGAAAGAGAACTGATAAGTTCAGTGCAAACTGAAGCATAATTTTCTTGCTTTATTTTTGCTTTTTAAGAAATTACAGCTAATGTGGAAATGTTTTGCATAATCTCACATGGGAGGCTAGGTGGCACAGTGAGTAGAGAACCAGCCCTGGAGTCAGGAAGACCTGAGTTCAAATCTGGACTCAGGCATTTAACACTTACTAGCTGTGTGACCTTGCACAAGTCGCTTAACCCCAATAGCCCAGCCTTCCCCCCTCCAAAAAGCAACAACAATAATAATAATAATAATAATTTCACATGTATAATTGATACCATATAGTTTGCCTTCTCAGAGAGTGGCAGGGAGGAAGAGAATTTGGAACTCAAAATTTATAAAGAATGTTAAAAATAAATAACAAAATTTTTAAAATGTGTTCATAGATGAGTAAATTTAGGTTATATGTAAAGTGGTTTGAGATAGGGTGAAAACCAGAGGAATCAGAAAAGACATCTTGAAGGTGCTGGCACTTGAGCTGAGGCTTGCAGGTGAGAGAAATAATTATTTCATATTAATAAGCAATTATTAAATTAGGAAGAAGTGTTGGGGTTTTTTTAGAATCCTGTAGGTTGTTCAGTCTCTGAAGGGCATTGCTGATAATGAGGCTGAATTAACTTTCTCCTCAATCTTGTTCAGACCCCACCCCGTGGGGAAGCCCATTATGCTCCACACAGGTTTGGATAGGGATAAATTCTTTGATTAGATTGCCTATTAGAACAGGTCCACCTTTCATTGCAATATTCATTTTCTCTCTCATTGTTAACCAATCAGACTTGATTGCCACTCTCAAGAACATCCACTCTTCCAAGGGCATATAAGCTGTGAGGTTCCATGATTCCTCTTTAGCATTCTAGGGGTGGCTAGGTGGCACAGTCAATAGAGCACCAGCCTTGGAGTCAGAAGGACCTGAGTTCAAATCCGGCCTCAGACACTCTACCCAAAAACTAGCTGTGTAACCCTGGGCAAGTCACTTAACCCCAATTGTCCTCCAAAAAATTAAAAAACAAAAAGCATTCTAGAATGTCACTGATCCATTTTATTGGTAATATGCTTAGCATTATTAATAAAGTGATCAATTACCAAGAAATTATCACTCTCCAGCTTATGTCAGACAGGGTAATAAGGGTTCAAATGACAGAGGTCAAAAGGGAGAGAATTCCAGGCATGGGGGACAGTCTATGCAAAGACACAGAGAAAGGAAATGTGATGTCTGGTGTGGAGAATAGTATGCATGGCTGGAGCATGGGGAAAGTAACATGAAATCAGCGCAGAGTAAAGGCTTTTAAATGCCAAATAGAAGACTTTATATTTGATCCTAAGAGCAATGGAGAGCCACCAAAGCTCCTTGTGCAAAGGAATAGGCCAGATCTAGCCTGTTCTTTAGAAATATCAATTTAGCAGCTATATAGATGATGGATTGTAGAAAGGAAGATCTGGATAAAAAGGGACACCAACTAGGAGACTAACAACATTAATAAGTAATATTTATATAGTGCTTACAACAAACACTATGGGCCAGGTATTGTGCTAAGTACTTTACATCCTCATGACAGCCCTGGGAAGTAGGTGTTATTACTATTCCCAGTTTACAGACGAAGAAACTGAGGCAAACAGGGCTTAAATGGCATGCTCAATCACGCAGCTAGTTAAGCGTTTGAGACTGGATTTTAACTACAAACGTCCTTGTCTCCAGGCCTGACACTCCGTCCATGGCACCACCTAGAGGCTTTATGGTTATAATCCGGCAATTGTAAGGAGTGGTCATGTGGGCTCTGTATGGGTTCAGTTCACAATACTTCTTTTGGAAAGGTAAATGTTGTAAGCGAATGATTCCAATTATTAATATTCTAATTAGTACTATAAAGACATACGTGGCGCAGTGAATAGGCCATATTGTTTACTTTCTTACGAAGGTAATGTCTAAATAACTAAATTTCAGGACTTTGGTAGTTTTCCTAGAGTGGGCACGTTTACTGTAGGGGTTGGAAGAAGTAAGATTATTATGATTAAACTGATCAATTACCTTGATTTTAAAATTCTTAATGAGAAAGTAAGACTTGTTTGGAAACAATTTAAACCAATTTTGCGGGACAAATCCCGTATTTGCAGCCCCTTCAAGGTACTTTCTTTGCTGATTCGGGAGTTTGAACTTCTCTTTCGCACATTCCGCGGTTTCACAGCCTCTGAACCTTGTAACGAATCACATCGAGAAGAATGTCCTGCCGCCGCCTGTCCCCGAATTTTTGCCAAAGCTCCACCATTCTCCGGCGGCCAGCCTGGCCCAATAACAGACTACTACAGGAGCCTGGTTATTTCCAGGGTTGAAACTACCGCAGCACAACAAGGTAAGCCCTTCCTGAGGTCTTCTGGCTCAGTTGCCTCCATTCTGAACTGGGATCTCAGGCTACGAGACCTTAACCGCCACCCCCCAGCCCCCGCCGGCCGCGGACAATGTGCCCCTGACCTTGTAGGCTTTCTACGTCACGAGCTCTCTTCCCACAGGTACTCGCGCGCATGGCAGCAGAGACCTTAGCCGCCTTTTCGAAGGCTGGCGCTACCTAACAGTCCGCAACGAGCCGCAGCTGCGCCGAACAGCCACCCATTTCAAGCATCGGCTCTGCGCACCCTCGCTTCCCCTCCCTCAGCCCGCCACTAGGCGCAATAAGGCGGTGCCGACTGAGTCACCGATCACATGAACTCGCGGGAAGCCGAGAGAGGGAGGGGCTGCCGCTGGGACTGCCAGCGGTAGTGGAAATTTTCCGAAGGCCTAGCTTAGCCACCCGCAGGCCCCACCCACCCCTCAAAGGTCCCCGCCCTTCCGCCGCTCCCGGCTCCTCTTTCTCGCCCCGCCCCATCCTGCTTCGCGCCCCCGCCTTTCTAGCTCCAAGACAGGAAGACTTCGCTTTTTTTGAACGGGCCTTCGTTCTCTGCGGCTGGCGGTGGGGTGAGGCCTGCTATTGGCCGAAGTAAGGGATCGCCGGGGCTCCAAGAGTTGCACTTCAGAGTGCCCGAGTGTGTTAATTGATCCTGGGGAGGGGGACACTGTGTTGGAAAAACTGAAAAGGTGATCCGAAGTCCAATTTTTTCTGATCTACTTTTAATACATTTGTTCTTTAAAGTTTAATAAACCGACATTCTGGCAGCTTGATACTGTTGTGCAAATTAATTAACCTTTCAGTGTCCCAGATAATAAAATTGCAGATCCGTATTTAGGACTAAATAACCTCTCCCCACAGGAAGTTTCCTATACCCGTGAGCTCAGGTTTCAAACAGGAGAATACTGGAGCTTTTTCTCCAGCACTTTAATGATAGTCTTTATCTCAATTTATTTTCTGTCTATAAGAATTTCCTGTGACAGCAACATTTTTGTCCAAACACCACAGGAGACCCACGCATATATAACATTTTGAGATATATGAGATAGCCATTTGTGTTTTAATTCAATTCAAAACAAAAACTAAAAGATGTTTCCAGGGAGGTTAAACAAACTTCCCAGAGTGTCATTGCAAAGAGTGGAAAACAGAGGCCTTAGAAGACCACCTAGAGTTCCCTTGGGCTGGGATGCAGCAGGCTAACTTGGGCAAAAGTCCAGGGACTTCAGCCAAAGCAGTGGGAGTTTTACCTGAGTAAGGATCTCAGATCCAAACCATATTTATACATGACTTCCTTTTAGGGAACAAGAATTGCAGGTATGTTAATGATAATAAAACTCTACTCCTGGTTTCTGGCCTTAGGCAAAGAAAGATCTAGAAGTGACTAGCAAAGCCAAAAATGTAATTTACTTGTGGAATAGGCTTAACTTTGGGAAAAGCAAAGGGAGGAGGGGAAGGGGGAGAAGGGTGTACTGCTGTAATTTCTCTTAACAAATGCAAAGGTAAATCATGACACACTAAATCATGCTTCCTTGGTAGGAGAAAAGAGCTGGGAAAGTTGTGGGAGTGAGGAAGCACAGTACAAGTTAAGGGAAATTACAGATTGGTTGTAGTGTTCTTTAGGAGTTTAGTGGTAGGTCTTGAATGGCAGTATAAAGTAAGTAGTAAGGAGCCACTGAAAATGATGAACAAAGCAATGGAATCATGCTATGGCTTCTTTTTTAAGGAAAATGAATCTCATTTTTAAAAGGAAGAAGAAGGTGGTAGGAGCATTTGAGAAAAAAACAATTTAAAGAGGTGAGGAAGAAAAGCAGTTTTTTTTTTATTAGAACAGTTCAAAATAAAATTACTTCCAGTACTTCAGTAAGAACAACAAAATGACTTAAAATGGATTTTTGCTCGAGGGGATATTACCAAAACAAGTTTAAGGGCAACATTTTTGTGATATGGATAAGGTAAGTTTTTCTAATTCCTATCTTACTGCTATTTGTTAAATGGCATGAAAAGTATGAAACATACTCCCTTTTGTTTTCCTGTAAGTTTTTTTGAGTGTTCAGAACATAGTACACAATGACAATAAAAATGGGGATCTCTCATGCAGATATCTAGCTCTTCTTCTATTCTTTATCCTGTTGAAGAGAAATAAAAAATTAGTTCTTAGCCTGCATCAGAAGCTACTTAATAATCTGAATACCCAACAATTACAAGAATTGGTCTGATGCCTTCTCTCTGCAAAGTGATAATAAAGAAAAAAGTCCCAGAGCAAAGAGGGAAGGAATTTATACTGTATGTAACATCATGAAATAATAAAAGATGTTCCTTGAACTTTCAAAAGAGGTGAAATTATTTCTTCTTTGTCTTGAGAGAAAACTGACAAAGCAAGTATAGCAGGGGTTGTACCCCAGGAGTGTTCAAAGGTGGGCCTGTAGAGCTCCCCTAGCAACTTGTGCAGCTCAGCACTTAAAGACTGCATGTTAAGAACTCATCTCTATATTGGCCTTGATGCAGGAAGAGGTAAAATGACTCAGTGCACCTTAAAAAGGTAATGATCCACCCTCTGCCTTTCTTTTCATTCTCAATATGTGGAAAGTAGTTCTGTCTCTCACCCCACCCTTTCCCATGAGGGGTGGAGGAGGCCACTAGTACTTTCTCTTACCTAGGTAGAAATGGAAACTTAAAGCATATGGCAGCTAGAGCAGGGGGCCTCAACAAGAACAGTTGAGCCAGGGTCTTGGGTACCCCCCCCCTTTTCTGCTTTGTTTCTTAGGATCTTGTTTGCCAGCCATGAAGGCAACCTTGTGAGGTCAAGAGCACTGAAGATCCTGGGTCCCTTATCCATCACTGACTGGCTCTTAAAGAGGAGGCCCCAGCTTCTCCAATAAAGTGAGAATATAAGAATAAGAAAATAAGTTTTTATCAGGAGGATGAGCTCAAATCCTGATTTGACATGCAAGATGGCATGGACCTGGGAGGAATTTGTTATGCAAAATTAAGGTAAAATCTAAAATGCAAATTTAGCAATCCCACTTTGTATCATATACTTAATTATCTTATACTCTCCCAAGAGAGGATATCAGTAGTTACTTGATCCTATTTCCAGTCTGGGTAGGAACCCAGTTTTGTCTCTAAGAACTCTGGGGCATAAACTCATTTCTGCCTTCCCTTCTCCAGGACATCTGATAGTTCCAAGTTGCTTCTCGGTCCTGAGAGGGGAACACTGCCCCAGTGAACTACAGATTTCAAGTTCTCAAACCCCTGTTACACTAGACTTTTAAGTTCCTTGATGGCAGTAACAGCATTAACAAATAAATGGGAAAAAAAACCATATTAAGTGCTTACTACTGTGTTAAGTATATAAATGAAAAAGCAAATCAATCTCTGTCATTAAGAAGCTTATATTCTATCAGAGAGAAATTACACATATCTAGAGGTGGTGGCCAGGGGTATGTTTTGGAAAGTTACAAAGAGAGTGAGTAAAGCCACAAGGGAGTAGGTCAACACCCTTTCCAGTAGGAATAACAGTACTGATTTGATTAAAGTTTCAGCATTGGAGAAGGATTAGATGGAGGTATATGAGGCAGCTGGCAAGAAGATAGATGGGGATAAAAGTGAAACATGGCTTTGGCTAGCCAAAATATAGCAAGCCACATGAGGCGTTAACTAATCAGGATGTAGGAGGGGACCAGAGTCAAAGCAGAAGTTCTGGAGCTGAAAGGCTTAAGACCCACAGGATGTGTCCTGTGATCTAGGCATCAAGATAGCTAGCAAGGCTAAGGGAAAGTAGCTCTAGCTTTGTATCCTGTACATCCTTACACTTGATAGATACCTAACAAATGTTTCTTAAATAGGGTGAATAAATTCTCACAGCAATGCAGTCTTTCTCAGTCTCTGAGAATAAAAGGATGATCTTTTTATTAGACTCTACAAGGTCCCTTCAGGCCAGCGAGGTAGTACAGTTCTGGCACTTGAAGTCAAGAAGACTATCTTCCCTGGTTCAAATCCAACCTCAGAGGCTTACTGGCTGTGTGACCCTAGGCAAGTCAGTTCACACTGTTTGCCTTAGTTTCCTTATCTTTAAAATGAGCTGAAGAAAGGAAATGGCAAACCACTATAGTATCCTTGCCAAGAAAATCCCACAGGAGGTTAAGAAGAATTGGACATGACTGAACAAGACAAAAGGTCCCTTCCAACTCTAAATCCTATGATCATAACCCCAGAAATACCCTAGTATTAATAGATGTTTTTTATGCACATTATTTCATTTCAACCTTACAACAGCCTAGTGAGGTCGTACTCTAAGAGTTTTTATGCCCATTTTGTAAGAGAGGTTGAGTGACTTGCTCATGGTCACAGTGTCAGAAGCAGGATTTGGATCTAGGTCCATCATTCTACTACACCAGGCTCTCTCCACTGAGATAAAACTAAAAATGCTCAAATTTCAATGCAGAACAGTCAAATTTCATAGAATGATGGAGTAGTGGAAGAAGTTACAGAAGTCAGTGAATATGTCTCTCAGCAGGCATGGATAATGAATTGGCAAATAAATTATTTTATTGAAATAAAGGAACTCATTAAATGTTCCTCAAATGAATAAAAATCTTTTAACCTTGGAAAAATAGCCAGGAATAAAAAGTTAGTGCTTAAGTTTGAAATATAATATCCAAAATGCTTCTTGCAGTTTCTTAAATATCATCTGCATCTGATTCCTAAGTGAAGAGAATATATCAGCATCAAATGTATTCTCTGTGTGTGTGTGTATGTGTGTGTATGTTCATTTAATACATCAGTATTTCTGTTAAGTCAAAAATAAGATCATGGAATAAATGTTGCCTGTGTGCATTACAAACACATTTAACACACACAGAGAAAGATAAACACTTTTTATTAACAGCTTAAATCTGGCATTTACTATAATATTTCATCATATTCATCTACATGGATCATTTCTCCAGGGATACAGTATAACCCTTCAAATGCTCTTGTCCTATTCATGTCTCACCAGGTTCTCCCAATTCTGGACCCAGTATTGAGTAAGAGAAGGAACAAGATAGATTGGATTTGGTAAATTTGTAGCACTTTCAATGATTCCAAGCTATTCTGTGATAGAACTTATAATTTTACATATTACATTTGAAACTGCTGACTACCATCTCCTCTTTGATATTTATTTCTCTGTGTTTTTTTTTAACACTGATCCTTCTTTGTTCTCCTACCAGTTTGTCAGCTCCTTAGTCTCTATCACTTGAGGCTTTGTTCTGGGCCCTCTGTTCTAGTCACCCAGGTTCACAACCTCAGTTGGTATGCTTAACTTCTCATTATCACTCCAATATGTCCAGAGAGTTAGTTACCAAATATTGTCATTTCTTCTTCCATGATATCTCTCACAGTCCCTTCTCTCCATTTCAGGCTATCATTACCACTCACTTAGACTATTGTAATAGCTTCCTAATTAGTCCTTCCTGCCTCAAGTTTCTCTCCACTCCACTCTATTCACCACACATAACCAAAGTGATTTTCCTTGAAGCACAGGTCTGACCAAGTCATCCCCGTAACTTAGTGAACTGCAGTGGTTCCTTATCTCCTTTAGGATCAAATAGAAACTTTTCTATCTAGCATTTAAAGTTCTTTACAAACTTGTCCCATTCTACTTTTCTAGTCTTTTTGTACATTATTTTTCACCATACATTCCAGAGTGCTTCTACCTTATTTGCTCTCTTTCATACATAATACTCCCATCTCTCATCTCTGTGCCTTTGCAATAAGCTACCCCTGTGGTAGGAATGCTCCCCCTCATCAAACTCCCTTTAAGACTCAGCTCAAACAGCACTTTCTGCATAAAGTCCTTCCTGGTTCCCCAACAATTAGTGCTTCGCCCTGCAAAGTTACCTCTTATATGTTTTGTGTATCTTTTCCATGAACCTGTTATCTTGTGGTTTGGAGGCTAGATTTTCCCTCCCATTTATTTACTTTATCATTTTTTTCAGAAAATTAGGACAAGTAATTCTTTGTCTCATGTAGTTTTCATTTATGATTTCTTGAAATATCCTTCTGAAAAAACAGACCTGGCAAAAAACCCGCCTTTAAACCCAAATCAAAACCCTGGCTTTCATTGACTGGCCAGTGAAATTGAATTGTCCAGCCCAAACCTCTTGCTTATTGTTTGGGTTTTGATGACTCTTAAATGAGTATAAAAGTAATTATTTTCTGTTCTGACCAGAAACTCTGAGGGTCTTTTCCTTCTAGGCTGATTCTTTTGTGATGACAAGCTAAGTTATCTTTTGAATCAGTTCTTACCAACCCCTTAATCACTGATTGGGTGTTGCCTCAGACAGACTCAGACCTGGGAAAGACCTTAGCTTAAAAAGACCAGGATCTTTTACTGCATCCCTTTTGTTTTGTTTGGAGACAATAGGAGATAAGAACTAAGTGACTTGCCCAGGGTCACACAGGTAGTAACTGTCTGAGGTCACATTTGAACTCAGGTCCTTCTGACTCCAAGGCCGGTGCTGTATCCACTGAGGTACCTAGCTGTCCCTTTTCCACCACATCCTGAGCCATCACCAGTTGTCTGTAGGTGACCAAAAAAGAGACACATAGGCTTCAACATGTTACCAAAGGTGAGTTGAACAAAATGTGAAGCAATGCAGTATGATAGAAAAAAAAGACTAGATTTAAAAACAGAGGGCCCAGATTCAAATCTTAGCTCTGCTATTTATTAATAGATCTTTCTTTCATCCATTAAATGAGGAGGTTGGACTAGATACCTCCTAAATTCTTTCTAGCTCTAAATCTGTGATCTTATAATTAAGAGAGGAAATATCACTTCAGGAAATGCGTGGTAGAAAAATTAGGAGGGTCAGTCATGAAAACAAGAGCAAGAGATAACAGATGGATAGCCCAAGTGGTGCAGTGGTGCCCCAAAAACCAAGAGGAAGAATATAGCATTTTGTGTCATTTAATTTTCTCTGTCATTTATATATTTGTGCTGCTTAGGGTATCAGCTACAAAAGAGAAATTAACATTATATTTAAATGTTTGAGGCTCACAAGTCACTAGAAAGTTGTTCAATAATAGCCACATTAAAAAAAAATTTAAGTTAGTAGTCAACAAGCATTTGTTAAGTGCTTACTGTGCTTACATGCTTACACTGTGCTAAGTGTACAAATAGATGCAAAAGGGAAGGCAGCTCTGACCCTTAAGGAACTTACATTTTAATGGGGGAAGACTGCATATAAAAGGAAGATGAAAGTGGGATGGCGTATGGGGAAAGAGGAAGGCACCTGAGGGAGGCAGACCAGTGGAGAAGTACCAAAAGCAGCCCTAGAGAAATGAAGAGATGGCTAGTTAGCACTCTCCTTAAATAGACCTTCTCAGAGGAGTCATCCAATCAGGAGGAGAGGCCTCTGGGAGGAAGGTTCTTCTGAGGTGAAAATTTTAAGACAGAAGTGATATTCTAGAATGAAGAGGTTTCTGGGACATCATGGAGTGGTTCAGGGTACAGTAGATTGATGAGAAATGAATAAAATTACTTAGAAGGCATTGAACTAGATAATCTCTAAGGTTTATACCAAATCTAAATCCTATAATCCTCAGAGACAGCATGTTATAGTGGAATAAAGACTGGTCTTTGAGTCAAAATACCTGAGTATGAATCCTAGCTCGGACATGCCACCTATGTGGCCACTGAAAATTCACTTGGCTTTTTTCTGTGCCTTGATTTCATTGTATGTAAATTGAGGATAATACAACTTTCACTGAATCTCACAGCTTTGTTGGGAAGAAACATTCTCAGTCTTTAGGAACTACAGAAATGTTTTGATAACAATAAAATTTTTGCCAAGAAAAAACTATGATCTTAAGAATATCACTGATTGCTGTTTTACCTTATTTATTTATTGTATGGAGAGAAAAACTGACTTGAAGAATGTCATTGTCAAGGAGAAGCAAGACAAGGCATAGAACTACAAAGGCTTCCTTTATGGCGAGCCAGACAATCCAAAACAAGAAAACCAAGAAAATGGTATCCCTATTTTTCTTTAGTGTGACAATGAGGACTTTAGCAACCAATGAACATCAAAACAAAGGGGTAGTTCAATTTAGTCATACTTATGTGGAGCTTATGAAATACTTAGTTTTGTTCTTGGGTTATAAGTTAAAGAAAAAATATTACCTGACACTTTATACAACACTTTCCTGGCAAATCTGTGAGGTAGTAAAGGTATTATCTTCATCCTACAAATGTGGAAACTAAGGCTTAGATAAATTATATGATCTGCTTACCGTCACACAGTGAGCAGAGCCAGGATCTAAACACAAATCTTGACTCCAGGTTCAGCATTCTTTCCTACAATGTACTACCCTCTTCAGTCTTTGCCTGTCACAGTGCCTGGAACCCAGTAAGTACTTAATAAATGATTGTTGACTGATTTGATGACTTTGAGGAATTTATTCTTTAATAGAGAAGACTAGCTTGTAAAGAATAAAATTAACATTTATAAATACAGATAAATCCAAAATTATGAAAATAGAGGTAGATAGCCAATTAACATCACAAAAAAATGAAATGGACTACATTGTAAAACCTGGGATAAGACCTATCCTGGATGAAGGAGCTATTGCTGAGTCAGCATCAGAGGTAAATTCAGAACATAGAAGAAAGAAGAGTAGTGAGAAAAAGATATGGTGTACAATGAAGTAGATTTAAACCTGAATTAAACAACCAAGAGGCCGTGTTACATAGAATGTTGGGTCTTGAAGAACAAAGACCAGTGTTCAAGTCCCATCTCTAACATGGCCCTTTAATCTGTTGGTATTCTAGGTAACTCTCTAAGACCGTAAATTGTAGAGAATGCTAGCCTGCAGAGGTAGAAGCAATTTCATTATTAAGGAGTTCCCTATGCCAGTGAAATTACAGATACTGTCCTTATCCCTATCCATAACGAAAAAAAAAAGGGAAATTTACAATGGCATTGACACCTACTATGACTATTCCTTTCAGATGTTAAAGCCATATAAATTAATTGCTGAAAAAGGAGGCCAGAAGACTCCAGAAAATAGCTTAGCAAACATTTTATCTCTTTGTCAGATAGGGAGAGATGGCTGCCAAAGGTAGCGCTGGATTAGAATATAAACTCATCTGTAAAATCTTCTGAAGAAGGATGATAAATAATTATAAACAGTATAATCTTGTAAAGCAGAGAGAAGCAGTAGAGAGTCAACCCAGTATTAAGAAAGGTTGGTAGGATATACAATTAAGCAAAGTCATCCAAAGGGCATTCAAGAATAAAAATAGAGAAGTGAAAAGGATTTGCAAGTTATTACAATGAACTGTTTACTCCATCAAAGGAACCACCACACTCAAGACTTGAACATGACAGTCCCTAAGGCACTTACATAGGAATTTTAAATGGCCCTAAAGAAAATAAATTTGAGGAAAGCAGATCAGATCAATTAATAAAGGGTTCCCCAAAAGTCTTAGTGAAACATCACTAAGACCTGAGACACCCTGTTATCTAGGTGTAGAGGCCATAAATTTGTGCAAAATAGGTTTTTAATAAATGTTAGCTGAATATTGATTGAATTTATATTACTCCTTTTAAATGTTAAAAATGCCTTTTGTAACTCCACCTCACTTTAATAGATTACTTATGTCCTGTGACTGTTTTTGTCCACTATTGTATCCTATACTTGCTCCTATTCAAATAAGATCTTTTTTATTACTTTTATCACAAAAGGTGGTGGAGAATCTTATGTCTTGGAGGGCTAGCCTAAGATTCAGTCCTAAAGTGACCTTGGCAGATAGAGATACAGAATATTTGACCTTCATACTTCTATAGTGACCAGCTGGCTTGCTGGAAATCCTGTAGAAATAGCAGGTTGAAGATCTATGGATTATTTTTAATTTAAAATAATATTGAATTTGAATTTATTTCTTAGAATTATTGTGACACATACTACTTTTTGTCAATTTATATGACAATACATTGGCCTATTACTTTTGTGTTATGTTTGTTTATAGCTGTTTGAAACCCTGAAGAACTAAATATAGTGTGTCTTCTGAAGGGGACTATTTTGGCATTGGAGTGAGTCTCCCTATAGAGAGTGTAAAGTCCTCTCTACCCTAGTGCTAAGACTTTTTTTTCTTGCCCTGGAAACCAGTTGTCTCTTTGGTATTAGCAAATTTTTTCAACTCAAACCCTTAAATGGAGAGGACAGAAATTATTAGCCTCATTTTTATATTTTAGAAAATTGAGACACAAAGAGTTTAAGAATCTCAGGGCATAGAGCTATCTGGAATAGAACATCTCTAGAATCTATGGCACCTGACACTTCACCTGGTGTTTGTTTCCATATAAATGAAGTTTAAAAATAGGTGAATGAAAATAATTTTATAAAGACTTTAAATAGTGCTAACTGCTGTAGCAGAACAGAAGCATAGACAGTTCCTACCCATAAGAAATTTATAGTCTAATGAGGGAAACAATACACATATGAGAGTTGTGACCAGAGAAAAACACTTTGGTTCTAGGGATGGTTAAGTGGAGCCACAGGAAAGTAGACTGACGTATTCCTTCTAGGAGCAATGGTAGAATAGATTTGCTCTTTGTTCTAGATGGAGTAGGGGGCATCGAGGTGACCCAGTGAACAGAGTGATGGTCCCTGAAGTCAGGAAGACTCCTCTTCCTAAGTTCAAATCTGACCTCAGACACTAACTGTGTGACCCTGGGCAAGTCATTTAACCCCATTTGCCTTGGTCTCCTCATCCATAAAATGAGCTAGAGATGGAAATGGCAAACTACTCTAGAACCTTTGCCAAGAAAACCTCAAATGGAATCACAAAGAATCAAACATGACTGAACAAAAATTAGATGTGGTAGGGAGGAGGTAGAAGAGTATATGCAATAAAGGCAAGGCAGTAATTAGAATAAGGCTGGAGACAGGGAAGTAAAGTGAAGTATGACTGGCCTCTACCAGAAATAGTGGTAGATCACAAGTCTTCAGACTTCTGTGTACATAAATACTGGAGCCCTATCAGTTGAGTGTACACTGAGAAAATCCTGAATGTATTAGGCCAAATGTATTGAACCAAATGGGAATTAGACATAATTTTAAAAATCATCCTAAAGAATAGCTGTTCATGCAAAGTAGAGAACAGTTAGTTCCAGCATTGGGAAATATCTTGAGCCTTACACTTCTTCATCAGACACAAATGCATTCATGATAAATAATGATAAAAGTGTGTAGGTTATTTCTAAAAAAAATACTTGAGAATTTTCCTCCATAACTTATCCCTTTAAATTGAGAGTAGATTTATTGAACCTGGTCCTTATTTTGAGGAATACATTTATTTTTTGGCCAGGACATTAGAGGTGATAAATCTTTATCCTGAGTTTGCTTGGAAATTAGATAGAATTCTTACTAGATATAGTTTGGTACTCTGGTTAAGTATGCTAGAAATCAAGTGATTATACACTGTCCCATGCACTCTAGCACAATGTCATCTAGAGTCAGATACTCTAGACCTCAATGTTAGAATACCCAAATAAGTAGTTGTGCCTCAAAATAGCCCTGTCAAAATTATGAATCAGACTGTCAAGGAAAAGGTTCCCCAACTTTTAGCCCAACTTATGTGTGTTCGTGATCTTGAAAAAGACAAAAAGGGCAAGGCTTTTGTATGTATTCAAATGATTCCTGACTCTAAGATGTGTTGCAATAGAATCCAACAGGAAGTCAAAACAGAATAGTGAACATTTGTGAAGCTTCATTACGCTTAAGACATATCATAGCACAAGATTTTAGTGGGAATGACCTTTGAAAATCCCAGCATTTTACAAATGAGAAAAACTAATGCCAAAGGAGGTTAAATAACTTGTCCAAATTCATACAGTGACTTTTTTGTCACAGTGACATAAGTAGTAGGAGTTAGGATTTGAAACCAGATATCCATCACTTTTTCCAAATCAGCTTTCAACTCAGAGTGCTCTTTTTAATGTTACCTCTACACCATAATGAGGTACTAGGAATAAGATTTTAGCAGAAGACATATGAAACAATGAGAAATCAAGACCATATATAATAAAATACTGGATTGTTGTAATAATAATTCACATTTAAATAGTACTTTAAGATTTGTCTAAAGGTAAGATGACTTAGTAAATTAAACAAGTCACCCCACCCCATTTAATGTAATGATAAGATGCTTAATCAATTAGTTGATCTCAATCATAAGTCAGTGTGAAAAGTCTTTTGGAAGATATTGGATAAAGCAAAATGACTGAAAAGTGTTCTAATTTGCTGAAACATCAATATAGTTGGAATTGGGAAATTCTAAGAGAGCTGAGTCTGGAGAGATTGCATTTCAGCAAACTTCTGAGAAGGAACTAACTGGGTGAAGAGAAGCCTCCTCCTAGGTATCTTTCCCAAACCCCTTCCCTTAGTCCAAGGACCTTTTGAGTTTTGAAGGGTCCCAAGAATTCTGGTCTTCCCATTGCCTCATCAGTGTCCTCGTTGCAGCCCTGAAACATCTGATGGCAGTGTCTGCCTTGGTTCCACAAGAAGTCCAATGAAGAAGCTACACCATGCTTAAAGAAAATTTCTTGAGCACCCCAGGAATGAACTAGCAACTAGTAGTTATTTGCCATATATATTCTCTGATTGAACTCACTTTTCCCCAGACTCTATATGCCAGTGGTTCTCAACCTTCCTAATGCCACAACCCTTTAATACAGTTCCTCATGTTGTGGTGACCCCCAACCATAAAATTATTTTCATTGCTACTTCGTAACTGTAATTTTGCTACTGTCATGAAACCTAATGTAAATATCTGATATGCAGGATGTGTTTTCATTGTTACAAACTGAACATAACCCACAGGTTGAGAACTGCTGCTTATATGCGCTTGTAGGAAAGTGTGTCACAGACTTCTGGGGTGGGAATATTTTATACCAATTATTCTTACTTAGGCACCTTACTTTAGACCCCTGTCTAGAAGTAAATATCCTTTTCTAAAAGCTACTTAAATAAAACCAACTAACAAAAATTATTCTTAAATGATAATATTGGGGGAGGGGAGTGCACCAGTGGGGAATAATGTTGATGACATTAAAGAATAACCATGGAGTTAGGAGAAGTTCTTGAATCCAGAGGGGGAGCGAAGTAGCCCTGCTCTAGGACCTAAGACTCATCTGTAAGATGGGAATTGAAATAAGGATCCTTAAAGCATATATAGACTACATTTACAAAGTACTTTCCTAGAACAATTCTGTTATTTCAGTTTTGCAGATTAGAAAGTTAAGGACCCTAACCTTAAGCAGAAATTGAAACAAAAACCTGAATTTGTTTCCAAAACTGCTCCCACTACTTCAGCTGTCTCTCTGGTATGGACTCTATCTGAGGTTTATTGAAGGGAGAGACCAAAGTAGGGTAGATGTTACAGTGGAGAAAGAATGGAGAAAAGAACTTACTCTCTGGCATAAACAAAAGTCCTGAGCAGGAAGGGAGCATGGGGTTTGTGGAGGGCCATAAGGAGACTTTGGAGTAAGGGAACTATACCAACAGGGAAAATCAACCAACTTCCCATGTCTTTTCCCTATTTCCACATCTATTGCAAAATATAAAGCTTTGGAAGACTACAAAGGATTGATAGTCCTATGAGCTACCAAAATAGAAAGTTACACATACCTCCTTAGGAAAAACGTTAAAAGGAAAAAAAAAAATCTTTTCGTATCTACTTTTGTGTGCTCTACCTAGCTTCCCAAGTTCCAAAGAGAAAGAGCAACTGGTCAGGTCTATCATCCTAAGTGGTCTTATCTTTCAACATTGAGAATCTTGACCTTCTGGTTCCAAAATGCAGGTGCCTGTAGGGGTCTGTATCTTAATAAGACCATTATAGAGAAAAGGGAGTCAGGTAGAGCTGATTAGTAAGGAGGAAAACCATCCCAGTCTAACATTCCAACAAACCCAGTATTAAAAAAAAAAAAAAACAACTTCCTTAAATGGAAGGGAAAGGGGAAAAGAGGTGATAAGTTAACAAAGGTACGCTGACATACTTCAGAGAGAGGATAGAGAAGCCGTTAGGTGCCCACAAGACACCGTGTCCAGGTTACTAATTTGTTGGTCAAGTTCTGACTCTTGCTCTTCCGCTTTCTGCTCCTCCCTAACCCCAATCCAGAGGAACCTTATCTATTTCTTCTCACACCTCTAGCTGCTGCTAGAGATTTGGAAAAACAGTACAGAAAGGAACTGAATTTGGGTCGAAAATAACTATCAGTGGGTAGTGTCTGGGGGTAATATTTCGATTCTGTGAAGGAAGCTGGTGGAGCTGCGGGTCACGGAGCTCCTATCAGAAGAATGAATGGATGAGATACTGAGAAAAGGTAAGGAAAGGAAGGGCTGGCCTACCCGGAGGGAACGAGGTGAGGAAGAGAGGCCGCTCGAGGTAGGGGGTTGTAAGGGGTGGGCCGGCCCTTGGGCCGGGCGGAGGAGGAGGGGAGGACGAGGAGTGGGTGGAGCGGGGGGCGGAGCTCAGGTGGTGTTGATACACAAAGGAGAGAGCTCTCGGCGGGCAGTCTCCTCCCTCCCGCTGACGTCGTCTCTTACTTTCGAGTCTATAACCCGGAGCTCGGAGAAATTCTTCAGAGCCGCGCGACGTTGTTTCCGAGCTTGTCCCTATTTCGGGGGAGTCCGCTTCGGCCCCGCCGTCCACCACGCGTCCGCCCAGCCCCGCCGACATCTACCTACGCTCCCCTTTCTTTCTGGACCGCTTGGGATTTGGGTGGGGGACTCACGATTTTTTTCCCCCTTCTATTCTTGTTTTGGGCCGTTTGTAGTTCTTTGTTTTACGGTTTGGAGTTTCATTGAGAATTAATTGGCAAAACCATTTTGGTGAGATTTGGAACCAGAGCCAAGAGCCCCCGAAATCATCTAAGGTAATAACCTCGAACTGAATAATCTTTGAAAGGGGCAGAGTGGGAGGAAAGGACGCGAGTGGGGAGGGTCTTGGGAAGCCGGAGATCC
The DNA here is from genome assembly GCA_028646575.1 of Pseudocheirus occidentalis. Lineage (NCBI taxonomy): Eukaryota > Metazoa > Chordata > Mammalia > Diprotodontia > Pseudocheiridae > Pseudocheirus > Pseudocheirus occidentalis. The sequence continues at coordinate 164,445,420 of CM053597.1, read as the reverse complement.
AGCCTTCGGCGTCTGCCTGTCGGCGGTCATTGTTGGGCCTCTTCCTGGCCGGCTGGCGGGCGTTGGTCGCCGCTGAAGGCCGGCAGCCAGAGGCTCGCGAGCCTCAGGGCACGGGGTGGGGGGGAGGGGGAGGCCGCTGCCGCCGCTGCTGCATCTTTTTAAGGCAGGGGGAAGGGAGCCCCGAAGCTGGCGATCCCTCTGGTGCGGTCTTGTGACTAATTTGCATTTATCATTTTAAATCCTGGGGGCCCAGGTTTTGTGGGAAGTGGGGAATAGAGGTTTGGGCGAGTAATGGGAAATGCAGTTCGGAAGATGTGTGACAATCGGCGATCAATATTGCATCAGTTTCCTGGCGTAGAAAAGGCCTGGCCGGGAAGCTGGTGTATTTGAACCCTGTTTCTATAAATGTGTAAACAGACGGGGCCTTTACTGCCCTTATATCCTGGGAGATTTTTTGATTGTTGGGTTGAAAATGTTTTCGTTGTTAAAAAACGAAGGACAACTTTTGGCTAGTTGATTTTTTAAAAAGTAAATTATATTATCGCAGATTATACTACAGTTTTTGCTGTACCCAGCAAAGTACGGGGCGGGGGGTGGGGGGAGGGCTTCAAGGGTTAGAACATCACAAAAAAGTGGGAGATGATTCGAGCCCACCTTTTGGTTTTTGCACCTTTTGCAAAACACCTAAGACAGTATGAAACGTGTGTCTCACACACCCTTCTATAGGCTATGTCCGGGGGAGAAAATAGAAAACAAACAAACAAAACCCCAAGAGTATTTCTTGGGCTGATCCAGTTTGGGTTGATGTAATTACAAAATTCCGCATAAGCTTGAGGGTATTGCCTTTTTGAGGATGAATCATATTAGTGTGTAGTGGTAGGAGATTATCTTTGTTCTCCTCCATAGACTGTCTTGTACTTTTCCTCTCCCTCCTCGAGCTCCCCCGCCCCTCTCTCTTCTGGTACTTTTCCACTTCTCTGGCTGAGGATGAATCAGCCCTGATGAGCTTCCCCGGCAGCGGCGGCGGCAGCGGCAGCAGCAGCAGTTTGCCACGTGACCCAGCCTAGGCGACCACTGCAGTATTGACGTTTCTCTTTTACCTTCCCCAGACTGGGCGAGTGTGCGCTGCACCCAGCCAGCCGCAAAGGACAAAAGGAGCTGAGCTGAACCTTTGGGTGGATTCCATAAACAGAGGGGGCCGCGCTTAAGGGACCACCAACTTCATACACAACTGAGACAGGTTCCTGTGCGCACTCCTGCCCCTAGGTGCTATCATGACTAAAGCACAAACGGTCAGGTTTAACATTTCTCCAGATGAAGACAGCAGTAGCTACAGTTCCAACAGCAATGATTTCACCTATTCATATCCCACCAAACAAGCTGCTATGAAGAAGAGGTCAGGAGAACTTCAACATTTTTCTTTCTTTTCAGAATGCCTATCCAGGGATTCTTGTTTTAGATGAGGTTCTTTAAGGGGATATGGGAATATACTTTTCCTTAGTGAAATATAATATGGAGAAACATTTATCTTTTTTCTTTAATGTTCCCCTTGAAGTAACTGTTCAGATGAATTATAAGTAACTGTTGGCATGAATAATCTACATAATATTTTTGTGCTAAATTAAAAAAAGTTATAGCATATTTGTGATGGTTGTTATAAAACAGTCTAATTTGAATAATTTTTCTTGCAGCCATTATGTAGACATGGATCCTGAAAATCAAAACTTTTTGCTTGAATCGAATTTGGGAAAGAAGAAGTATGAAACAGACTTTGTAAGTTGAAAGCAATAGGAAAATAAGTGTCATTGTGGGGAAAAAAATAGCTTTATACTTAGATTTCAAAATTTTAATACCATTTTTCTCTTTTAATTTGGTGTCTGTTTTTCCTTTGAATTGACAGCATCCAGGTACAACTTCTTTTGGTATGTCAGTATTTAATCTAAGCAATGCTATTGTGGGCAGTGGAATCCTTGGGCTTTCTTATGCCATGGCTAACACTGGAATTGCCCTTTTTGTGTAAGTATCTATAAAAAATTAGCATAATTATGCTGCATAATTAACATAATAAAAATTTTTATAGTTTCATTTAACAGTTCAGATCTTTTGAAAAAGCAGAAATATCTTTTTTTACCATAATAATATCCCACTTCTTGTGTTAAGGTGGGGGTTTTTTAGTTGTTGTTTTTTGCATATGTTCAAGTTATTGAAAGCATAAGTTCAGAATATCTAATACATCTTGGGACTTTTTTGTGCTGTTACTAATACGGGGATTTCTATGTTTCTGCATGCTTTTTATTTTTTCTAGTCAAAAGCCAGATTTAGTAACCATAAGTAGATTTTAAAGTTCTTTAAGAAGTGGACCACTTTTAATGAGCAGGATATGGTCATATTTACACATCTAGACTTGTTTGGTTTAAACGAAATATTCTTGTTTTCTTCAGAATGATAGGATTTGTTTTGATTGTTTGGAGACAGCCACATTTTGTCAAAATGAATAGGGAATGTGTAATTGGGTTTTTATCTTTAGGTTGTCCTGGTTGGAATCAGCTGTTTCTGAATGTTCTAGCATAGAGCCTTAGAACTGGAGAATGTTAGAGCTGTAAGGCGCCCTAGAGATTGACCTGTAGTCTATAACCTAGAGGAGTAAAGTAATTTGGTTTTTGTGACTTATATAATATGTATTTAATGTTTTATTGTTTCAGACAAGTGTCATTGTAATTTGACCATAAACACTCTGACACACTGTCTTCTTGTGTTTTCTCTTTGATTAGAAAATACATATTTTGAACAAATTAACTTTTGCAAAGCTGTGCTTAATGTTAAAATGTCACTTACCTAAAACTTAAAACATCCTAAATTCTAGTCTTCTGATTTCATTAGGAGCATGCCAAATTTTAAGACATCTGGTAGACATTCTAAATAGAGAGGAGCAAGAGGGAAAAAAAGCCCCAAACCTCAAATCATAAAGTTGGTAACTTGCTAAATGCTTTTTTTGCCCCTCTTAGGGCATTGTATTTGTAACTATACAATTGTTGGTGCTTTTGATTTATTTTAGATGGCATTATTGTTGACTGTTGATCTCTTGTATTTAGAAATGTGTGTGTGTGTGTGTGTGTGTGTGTGTGTGTGTTTGTCCATCCATGTGTATCTGTATGAGTGGATATACTGGTGGGTTGGTATACGTCCTTGTGTGTATAATACATAATATGGAACTCAAAGTCTCTTTCAGTAATCTGCACTCTGTGGTTAGGTTAATGCTTGTTTAGTCTTGGTGACTATTAAAATATGATTTGTATTGCCAGTGAAATTGGTTATATTTCGAAATGAAGACCAGATAAAATTTGAAAACAAATTCTTAGGTATGCTGATAGATAGAATTTCAAAACTATCTGAAGATATATTGAATGAATGAGACTGAGTGGGTTTCCCCCAATCTTGAAAGCTATGGATTCATAACCAGCTCTTGGGGATTGCATAAGCCAAAGGAAACAGATTTCCATTATACCTACTTTAGTAGTCTGTTTTGACTAAACTGTTTTCCCTGATTTTTGCCCTGAAGGAATAGGGGACATCTGGGAAGTCCTTTGTCAAATTCAGTCCTAAAGCTCCTTTAGCATTTTTTCCCCTGCCCAATTAAGTGAAGAGGAAGAGGAATTTGGGCAAGTGGCAATATCATGGACAGTCTGTTACCTTGAGAAATTTTAGTTTGAATTCCAGGCACAAATAAGATTCATTCTTACTGCTGGAAAAAGCGAACGTATAATTAAGGACATTACTAGGTTTAGCACAGAAAATACCACCAGTCCTATCTGAAGGACCACAAAAATCTCCCATTAATAGGCATCTTATTTCTTCTGTATAATTGTTGTGTATGTGCAAGCATGCATCACTCACAGGGATCAAGAGAATTGTACTTGTTTTTGCCAAATTCTGTATGGTACATGAACATGATTGTACTTTTTGATTAGCTAGCTGAGTGCTTTGTCTTTCTTTTACCAGAATTCTTTTGACATTTGTGTCAATATTTTCCCTGTATTCTGTTCATCTCCTTTTGAAGACAGCTAATGAAGGAGGTATAGTAGAATTATTTATTTTTTTCAAGATGATTATAGCTATTCTTTGTTAATGCATACTTAGAACTCTGTTTAAATTTACAGGGTCTCTGTTATATGAGCAGTTAGGACATAAAGCGTTTGGTATGGCTGGAAAACTTGCAGCTTCTGGGTCTATTACAATGCAAAACATTGGAGGTAAGGGCTCTAAAAAGTCATTTGAATCTTGCTGTACTTTAACCAGAGTTGGTCTTTCCTCCTCCCCAGAGCTGTCCCTTGCCTTCTTTCCCTCCTCCCCTCCACCCAATTTATGACCATAGCACACCTAATTTTAGTATTTGAATATTGACACCATTTGATGATTTGTATCATGTAATAGCTTCTAGACATGTAATGGTATATTGTTGTTTTCTTCTAGCTATGTCAAGCTATCTCTTCATAGTGAAATATGAGTTACCATTGGTGATCCAGGCATTAATGAGCATTGAAGACAATAAAGGGTAGGTGTTAAGATTCCTCATAAGAGAACCATTGGAGACTCCAAAAGAAAACCAACATAAAGATTTGAATTTTTTAATGTTAAAAATATATTACGTAAAATGAGAGGAATTGGGACTGGTTTTCATATTAATCTATGATGTTATGTTAATTATATTTCCTAGTAAACTCAGATGAAACTTTGCATCTTAAAACTTGAAATTTTACTTCCTGAGATTCTCACACATTTATTACCTCTAGCAAGTCTCCAGTTTTTTTGACTGTTATTAAAATGACTATGCATGCTTTTTATAACATTTAGAGGTTAAAAACAATCATGGAAAATTCAAACTAAGTATATTTTTAGGACCCAAATGTACTTTAATTCTTCTCTACAAGTTATCACATAATTACTGGTATTAATTTCCATGGTAAATGCCATTACTATTTAGGCATCACCTTATGGAATAGATGAATTTCTGCAAAGATGACTATAGCATGAACATTTATGATTTACCAATCTAATTTCTGTGAGGAAATTGGATGTGGTCCAGGAAAGCCCTCTACTAGATGGAACTAAAATGAGTTGAGAACTTTTCATTGTATGGATAATAAATTCACCCAAGTTCTTAGAATCTAACTTTTTTCTTTTACTATGATAGTTGTCATATAAACTAGACTTAATACTCTGTTTTAATAAAGTGCTTCATATTACATATACTCTAACGCATGAACTAAATCCAACATAGTGTTTAAGTTTGAAGCTTTTGATTGTTCAGAGTAGTAGTCAGCATAATCAGTTCTCTAGATTTGAAATTGTGAAAAATGGGGAGTATCAGGAATGGCAGTTGTCTTAGGTGCTGATTATGCTGTGGAGGCCTGCTCCTTCTAGCAAAGTTGTTTTGCCAAGTAGTCTAGCTTGTATTATCTAAAGTACACATGTGAAGAATTTTAATTCTCTGAGTAAGATATCACATACTATGATTTCATAAGATTTAAATATTTTAAAAGATAGGCAAGTGTTAAATTTTCAGAAATTTGGGTTGTTCCTTAAGCCTTGAATAACAATTTTCTGTGATATGCTAATATCTCAAGAGTAAAGAATAGAATTCTTGGGATGATAATAGGGTAATACAAACAGTCTTGGGTATATTTTTTTGGTAGAAAAATTAAGTTATAGAAGGAAATTTCTGATAGTCCTATGTGTGACAACCCGTGGTGTACAGTAAACATCTAATATAATTTTTTTCCTTTAAGCTTACGAAAAATTTTATAATTTATTGACTTTTTGAGTTAAGAGTAAGTCTCCCAGTATTTTGAGCTCTTGCTTCATGCTTATGTATATATTTTCCCCAAGTGTGGAAATATTTTCTTTTTAAAATATTTGGGTTTATTAGTTGACGAATGAAAGATTTTTGTAAATGAAAGAGACTTAATAAAATTCCTTGTTTCCAACTTCAAAAATGGTAAGCCAAAGCAATGACAAAGTTGGTGTATAATCTTTGTAAAAATGCTTGAAGATAAGATTATTTGCTTAACAGTGCTGCTTTGTTTGCGGCATTAGTATCAAGCCTTTAAGGAACATTTTATGTTATGAATTAGTTGGCAGTGCTCCCAGAATAAACAGTGGGACAAAAGTTACACTGTTAACCCTCTTAGTTTCAGACCCAGTTTCTAAACTAAGTGAATATAGCTGTCTAGTACAGCAAAGTATAGTAAACATTTTTTTCTTCCCCAGAGTAACTTTCCCATAACTCCTTAAAAGAACAGGCTTTTCCAAACTTGTCCTTCAGCTTTTTTTTAAGTTTGCAAAATGGTTTTTGTCTAGGATTTATGGTAGCTAGACAGATACCATAAAGGTTTATTCTGAGGTAGCCATTTAGTTTTAAAGAAGCCAGATGAACAGTTTTCCTGACGAGAAACCAAAGCTTCATTTGTGACCAGTTTTGAACATTACTGTTTTCTTTTTATTCAGAGAGTGGTACCTGAATGGTGACTATTTAGTTTTGCTGGTATCGTTGGTGCTTATTCTTCCTTTGTCATTGCTGAGAAATTTAGGTAAGTAAGTAAGCCTAACTTTAAACACTAAGGACAGTCATTAGTTATAAATTGTTTCTGGCACCTAGAAACAGGCCTGTCACTTGGAAAAGGTAGTGAGGGATTCCTAAGAGGGCCCTGGGATCCCAGTTTGTTAAGTATCAACATTAGATCCGTTCTTGGGCTTTCAAAGATTAGTGCTACTGATAGGTGTTTGCAGTTAGTATAAGAGAAGGCTTCAGTCAATTTTAGGTGTGCTTTTCAGTGTTGAGTTTTACTAGTATTTGCTTGGTATATTTCATAAGAAATGTTACTCCCTAGTCCTAACCAGGTATCAGTTTTTAATCTTTAAATTTGTTTTTTTGCAATTTAGAATTCTTCAGCTGTGGCCACTTAATCTGAAAACACTACTCACTGTTAACACTCTTGGTTTCAGACCCAGTTTCTAAACTAGATGAATATATCCATGTTTTAGTGAACTCTGGTACTTAGTCTTTTCACAGATAGGAAAAGTAAAGATTTTTTTTATGTCAGAGAAAATACCTTTGTCTGAAACACATTTCCTCTAATGCCTGATTTACCTCTCCATGTCCTTACAGGATATCTCGGATATACAAGTGGCTTTTCCTTATTGTGTATGGTGTTCTTTCTGATTGTGGTAGGTATCATTTTGTTCTTGGGTTGCATCATGTATGGTATCACTTTTCAGATGATGTTTTGTCATATATAGAGTAACAAAATATAAAACCTCTAATTTCATTTTTAGGTGATGTGTAAGAAATTTCAGATTTCTTGTCCTTTTGAAGCTACAGTGATGAATGAGACACTAAATAGCACAGTCATGCACTTGACAGCAACTTTTACATCTTCACCAGAAACCTCATTTAACATGACTAACGATGATTCTTGTGAACCACGGTACTTTATTTTCAACTCACAGGTAACTTTCTATGATTTTTTTCATTTTTAAAAGTCTGACTACAGAGTTAAGAAAGAAAGGAAATCATTTGATTGTAAATATATTAGAAGAAATAAACAAGGTTGTATAGTTTAAATAATGATTAGATGAACTAATTAGTCATTGAGAATTCTCTGGAAAGCATTGGTTTTTTAAACAGATTTTTAAATAAAATACAGAGAAGTACAGGTAACTGAAATAAGAATAAAAAAACTAGTATGTCACCTACATAGTAAACAAACTGGCAGGATAAGAAATTCTAGACTTTTGTTTAAGTGAATAAAAAAAATTCAGCCTTGTACTTTTTCAGTAGCTGTTGATGAGCTAATATATCATCATGTTCAGTCCTCTTATATTTGCTTTTCAGACTGTCTATGCTGTGCCAATTCTGACATTTTCATTTGTCTGCCATCCTGCCATTCTTCCTATTTATGAAGAGCTGAAGGGGTAAGCATTTTATATGTTCCATACTGATTTGTACACGCAAAAGTGGAAAAATGGAAAAGGTAACATACTGTGCATTTTTATTGCTAAAGATCTATCTGCATGTTTCCTTCCAATTAAATAGCCGAAGTCGTAGAAGAATGATGAATGTGTCCAAGATTTCCTTTTTTGCCATGTTTCTCATGTACCTGCTTGCCGCCATCTTTGGATACTTGACATTTTACGGTAAATAATGTCCAGTTTACAATTAAAAAATCATTGATTAGTTAACATATGAAATTGATCCTTATTTATACCCCAGCATCAAAGAAAACAGCATTCAAAAGTCCCCCACCCTAAAGAGAAATAAATTTTAAAGCTAAGAACTTGCAATATTGGATCTACTACAGAATAATGAAATCCCACTCAGAAGAGACCTTAAAGATGTCTAATTCAACCCCTAATTTCCCTGCATAATGCATGAATGTAATGAAGGTCTCCAGTAAGCTCTCGCCTGCTCTGCTAGTGATGGAGCATCCCTCCTGCTCCACTAATTACCTAATGGATCAATTCATTACATTCCTAGATAGCCAATTATTAAGAAGTTCTTCCTTATATTGTACTAAAATTAGGGAGGGAGGGAGGACCTTTTTATAGCCCCTTTCATGTGAACATATAACAAATCTAATCCTTTCACACGTCCTTTTCTGATGTTTGAAGGTAGCTATAGTAGATGGCCTAAAATAGATTTTTTTTTCCTCTTCTCTAGGATACTATAACTTATCCTGCAGTTTAGACTCTACAAATTTAGTGGATTATCCATTTGCTAGCACTCAAATTAAGTAGAATCCCTTTTAAAGGAACTTTTTGCCCTTCTTAGCTACCCTTCTACCCGTCATCCCTCCTCACCCCACAGAAAAAAAAAGTACTTTAAGCCAAGCATTAAGATTTAGCCACTTGGCTCCTGTTGTTTTTAATGGAATTCATGTGGCTAAATCTACACTTGATTCTTTAAAAATATGCCACTTAATGTTTTTTTAATTGTATTAACTACATAATTCCAAATTAATCTTATTGGCCTCTTACAGCCCTGTTTTGTGAGTAGCTACCAACTTTTGGGCCAAATATTGCTCAGTTACTTGTCCACAGATCCTGTTGAAGTCATTTCAAGCATCTAATGGACAAAATTTATCTCTTTGAAAACACATTATGACCTCAGTTTGTTTCATCTTCCTCATAGGACGTGTTGAACCGGAACTGCTTCATACGTACTCTGCAGTCCTGGGTGCTGATATTATTCTTCTCATTGTCCGTTTGGCAGTATTGATGGCTGTTACACTGACAGTACCTGTAGTGATTTTCCCAGTAAGTATTGTCAAATCAGTAATATAACCATGAATCTTTTTATGTGAACTTGAGCTTTTTGGTGTGACTTTTCTCCTTTCTAAACATCTAAGTTAAACTGTTAAAAATCCCCAAGTGTTTGCTATTTTTCTTTTCAAAGACTTAAAAAAATCCTGTAGATTTCTCAGCCTGAGGCATTTTTGTAATCAGAAACATAGCACCCTACTCAAATTTCCAAGGGAGCAAGAAGGGGGGGAATCTCATATTGGAAAATAATTAATTGGAAAAGTAAATTTGCAGTTTGCTTCATAATCATAGACTTCATTTTGTTTTTTTCTACTACCTTATTAATATTTCTACTAATTCTTTTTTCCTTTCCTGCATAGATCCGGAGTTCACTCATTCAGTTATTGTTTGCAGCAAAGGATTTCAGTTGGTGGCGTCATAGTTTTATTACTGTGTCCATATTGGGATTTACCAATTTGCTTGTCATCTTTGTCCCAACCATTAGAGATATCTTTGGTTTCATTGGTAAGTTTTGAATTAACCATTTTTTAGTAGCCAGAAAGTGTGATTTTGATGACTATTTCTCATGCTGATACTTAATTTATGTAAACTTTGTTTTTGTAAATAGGTGCCTCTGCCGCTGCCATGTTGATTTTTATTCTGCCTTCTGCTTTTTATATCAAACTAGTAAAGAAGGAGTCGATGAAATCTGTGCAGAAGATTGGGGTGAGTGAGGAAAAAAATCCGTGATGCCTTTATAGCAGCAGTTAATAATTCACCCTATATTGGCTGCTTATAACTAGACTAATTGATCCAGAATAAAATAGAACTATTTTATGTGATATTAACTTAATTTGTTGATTGCAGCCAGTTCAGTGGAGAAGCTCTGATGTATGCTTCTCTTATATTGTCGTGCTGTTTTTGCTTGTAGTTAAAATAATTGGTTGATTGGCTTACATCCTGTAAACAGCCATAATCTAATATAGTTGAAAGGAATGGTTTTATAAAAGAGTGAATGGAGTATTAGCAGTCATAAAGAACTTGAAAGAGCTAGTCTGTTACATGGGTCCTTGACACTGAGAAAATGGTCTAATTTTTGTTTTTCAAAATTCTCTCATCTGTTCTGTAGATTATTGTAGCTCTTAAAAGTATGATGTATTTACAATTCAAAATTTATATGGTGATCAGAGATCTAGTTCTTAAGGCTTCCTGAAGATGTTAAAATTTTATTAGTTAAAGATTTTTTATGGTATTGTAGAAAATTCAAGAAATCTTTCTAGCAGCTATTGCAAGATCCTTTTTAGTAGATTTCACTTGGTAAGGGTAGTCTCTAGATTTACTAACCAATTTTAAAATTGTGTTCCTTTATTCTAGGCTGTATTCTTCTTGCTAAGTGGCTTTCTTGTAATGATTGGAAGCATGACTTTGATTATTCTTGATTGGATCCACAATGCCTCTTCAGATGGCCATTAGCTATCATAATGGCAAACTTGAATATCAGTCAACTCTCTACTAAAACGGAACTTCACTTATGTTTGCAGTTTCACTTCCTTTTGCAATGCAGATTTTTTGCTGGTTCTTTCCTGTGCAGAATTAATGAACTCTTTAAGAAGCTGTTCTGCACAAAAGAAATGGACATTAACAACACACCGCATGAGTCTCCTGCTAGAGGAAGTGACAATTTTATTCCATTCCAGAGAATGGACAACTTTAACTTTTATCAAGCCACATGTTTGGCTTTTTTTCATTGTTTAACTTGGATATTTTATGATTTTACTTGAATGTGCCTAATGGAACCATTTGATGTAAGAAATAATTATTAATTTGCAGTGAAGTGTTGAAATAACCATTAGAGAGAACACTATTATTTTTTTGTACCAAAAAATACAAAGACTTCAAAAGCACTATTTTACTTTTAAGAAATTGCTTTTTTGAACTTTATCCAGATAAGGTCAATAGACCAAATAAAAATATTTCATTAGTGTTTGAAACTATTAGTATTATGAATTAACTTGCCTTTTTATAGGCATAATAAGCCAAATACTTTTTTTATCCAAAACAAGTCATTTTTAAAGAAAATTATACATTCAAATGTGAACAAAAATATATCATTGACTAGAAGCATAGATTTCATTCAAATCTCCATTAATTGAAAGGTAAAATTAGTAAACATTTGTTAATTGATATTCTATCCCAAATCAGATATTAAGTCTTATTTTTTTGTGTTCCTTCTTCCTGTATCCCCCTAAAACCTGGATAATTCAAATTATGAAATTTTTAGGGACTTCTCCCCATTAAAATGGAAGGTGATGAAACAAATATTTCTATGGTAAATAAAGAACTAATATATATATATAGAACTTGAGGTACCAAATAGTGCAGTTGGGTAAAACAGGGTTTATTCAGTTGCACCACCTATTTCTAGAGTTACATTGACAGCTATGATTAGGTTTTTCAGTCGGCTGAAAATTCGTTTGCTCTTTGCAAATGACTTACAGCAGTGGATGACTAGGATCTGCTTGCTGTAGGTGTTAACCATCGTATTCAGAAACTTCTGAACTAACAGGATTTCTCATTATTTATCCACTATTGGAAGTGTGAATTACTTGATTAATGACTGTTTAGTTCTGTTACTGTCTACACTAGAGGCCTAATACATGGGTTATACCAGTATTTGGTCTATGATACAAGTTCTCTTTGTACAGGCAATTAGGATACCCATGCAGTGATGCTTCTTTAAACTCATATGCACTGTATTGTCATCTCACATTTGTTCACTTTAGAATTGTTTATGTCTGATCAATGACTAAAGAAACTAGTGCATTGTCAGTATAAGAAGCTCTTTTGGTTCTGCATGTTCACTTGTTTCATTTTGATCCCAGTTAGAGAAAAATGTGAATTTAAACCTGGCTTCTAGGAACGCATTTATGGTGTGTTAAGGTGTATGGTGAATATGTTATCAAACAATTGTGGTACTATACTCATTTGGCATAACGTCTAGAAACCTGAATTTATGTAATTCCATTAGTGGTTGAGAGAAGCAAATGTTGGAATTATCTGACTCAAATTTTCTATTGAATTGAACTATGTTCGGTTCTAGGAAGTGGTCAGAATTTGGCAGACATGGTTTATGTCATTCAACATTCTTACGTACTCTGTGTGACTGGTAAGGTTACGGACCACAAACATCTATAATTTATAGATCTCATACAACTGGAAGATAACCAGTAATGATATATTGAATGAGACCAAGGGTTAATTTTGTATTTAAAATTATTAGGTACAATCTAGAGAATATGCACTATTGTTTTGTATATTTTTGAGTGGGCCATCGCTACCCTATATGGTTTCCAGAGTCCAACTCTAGTTCAAACCAAGAATTGGCATTCTTTTTTGAGCTCTTGGAAATAATTGCTAAATTAGCACTTAGAAACTGTAGGGGAATGCCATGTGAAGAATTTCTTTTTTGATATTTCATCCTTAAATGGATGAGATCCTTTCAGGTTTTTTTCCCCCAGCAAAATCAGGAAAAAAAGAACAAACTCTTTTACAACACAAGGATGTCAGAAATCTTCCCCATCATCTTTGGCTGTACCACTTGGCTAGGCTGTACTCCAATGCATGATTTTTCCTACAAGTTAACCTGTCTGCCTTGAGGTTCCTAAAACATACCCTCATTAATGAGCAATCTTCAGTATTAAAACCACTGTCTTGTCACCTTGTTTTTACATTACTGTCTTCCACAGATATTTCAGTCATAACTGTAATATAATTTATAGAACAACATTAATCCATTAAAGCTAACATATTTTTCAGTATTTATGATACTCTGTACATATATCATGTGTCAGTATATATTTGTAAATAGGTTGTATATAATACAGGTTTGGGTATTGGGTTTAAATGTACATATTCTTAGTTTATTACTTCTTTATGATGGTATGCCTCTGTAAGTATTGTCCCCCTAAAAACTGCCGTATGGACAATTACAATAACATGAGCTACCAAGTTGTGTAAGAACACATACTAAAATTTAAATTGTATTTGCAATAAACAAGCCTCTTTTGAATCAAAAACCTTTAAGAAATCAAAATTGAGCCTATTCATTTTTGTTTCATGGAGGTTTTATTTTTTAAAAAGCAGTAGTTACAAATGTGATCTGTTGAAAAAGGCCTTCCTACATAGGTGTTAAAAATCTGTACATACTGTATATACTCACTGTACTGTAAGGTCCAACAATTCAGGTATGGTTTGTTGGCAAAGAGTGCTTCACCGTTTCAATGAAACATTGTATGTTTTAAATAAACTAAAATAAATATGTGCTTAATCTGTAAATATGTTTTGTTTAGTAGAAATGGGTTTGTCAGACTATTTAGTTTTTATTGATGCCATCGTAATTTCCAAATATATTCTTCCTTCCCTTCCCCCTACCCCACATCATTTGTTCTGTTGTTTCAGAACAACATGCTAGATCTACTTGTGCATGTAGAAGGGTTAGCCTAGGATTGAGAAAAGCCATCTCTTCGCATAAGATGAGGGTGAAGGAAGAGATAATAGAGGAAAGCATCTGAGATGGAAGGAAGATGAAGAGCTCAAATGGCCTCTTTTTTTTCCTGCGAAATATTAGGAAAAGTTCTTAGCTAAGAAGGGTGAGCCATGGTAGGTTTCAGGAGGGATGAAAAGGTTTGGAAAAGTTGCTATGGTGAGTGGGTCGTAAGTCTTGCATGTAACCTGCCCTGTACTACCACTTAACTCACCTACCTGCTAGCCAGAAGTGAGCCCCATGGAAGCCCCATGAAGAGAGGTAGGAAGAGTGGTAATAGATCTTTGTAGGCCTCTAATGAGGGAATCTCCTTCAGAGCCTGGGTAATAAGGACTTTCCTTCACTTTCATCCAGAATCAGGATTACCACGAAGTCAGTTAAGTAATTTGCTTGCTTCTAGGTAAATTCATATTCACCATAGTTGGGCAGAGACACTTTAATATCTCCCATGTGATTAGAAAGCAAAGTATTTCCAAAGAATATCAGTCCCTTTCTACGAAGTAATTGTATGAACTATTCCCCAGGAAAGAGCTGCCAGTTGAGGATCTGAGCTGTTTTCTCCAGGATGGAAAATTGGGGTTGGAGTGGGGGTAGGAGGGGGAAGGTTTACCTTGAGATCCAGGTGATTCCACTCAGAAAAAAAGTAAAGCAGTTCATCCATACTGGATAATTCTTGGAGGCTGGGTCCAAAAATCTTCAGAACTGGAGAGTTCCTCCCACTTCGTAGAATGATGTTGATGCATTGAAGACACAGCTTCTAGCAAGTGGGATGCTCAACCCCAGTAATTAGACATGAAAACAAAGCTGTTATTTCAAAATCCATATTACCAGTTGCCTGAGAATAGTACAGGAGAAGGAAAACTCATGATGCCAGTACATCCTGCACAGTGAAGTAGATGTTTGTTTAAAGGCAATGGTGCAGGGCAGCCCAAAAGGAAGAAGGATATATGTTCTAGGAGAGATTGTATGGTGGATTCAGTAATGATCTTGAAGGCCCCAGCAAAGCCATATCCAGAGGAAGTATCAACTCTACTAAAGGTAAAGCTCTTGCCCTGAGATGGGGAAAATGGGCCAATGTAATTAACCAGTTGAAGGCATGTTGGGTATCACATGGGATTGTGACATGATAGATCTTTCAGAAATGGGCGACCCTGATTTCACCATAACATGGCATTATGTCCAGCTGACTGCCCAAACTCTGCCATTCTCATAACAACCCTGATTTGATCAGCTCAACAGAATTATGATGTATCTGGTGGACAACTGATATACCTCACAAAGAATTTTGTGCAGATGGAGGCATCAACAAAATTCTTCCATTGGCACTAACACCAAAGAGGAGAGCATTTAATTATCTAATCCTATTCTCTCCAGGGTACAAACCACAGGCAAGAAGGTAGCCACTTCTCTCAAAATTATCTACTAACCCTCACAGGGACATGACTTACCCCAAATGACAGTGTGGTCCTGGGCATGCTCTACATTACAGCAGTGGCTATACTCTCATTCCTCCCATTCCAAACTCCTAACATCTCCCCCCTTCCTGCTTCAGCCCCCCAGACTCCTCACACATGGGTCATAAATAAGGAGCTGGAACACTGTTCCTCATTGGCACTTGCGGACTCTCCCTTTACCTCCAACATGCAGCAGTCTCTTGGAAGAAATTTCTACCCCATCTAAATTGTGATTACAGCATGTTAACTTCTCAGGTCATTTGTCCTCCTTTCTCAAGGTCATTAACTGGTCTGCTGTCTTCCTCTCCTCCCCACTGTTATACTAGGAGATGTTAATATTTACATTGCTGCTGCTCCCTCAAATTCCTTAACTTCCCAGTTCCTTTCAGCGTCCTTATTCCTTTAACATACCTCAGTCACACATATCCAGTCACACCCTGGATTTTACCATTACTCATAAGTGTTCCACTTATTTAATTAGAAATTGTGATAATCTGTCTACAATCTCCTATCATTCTACCTCTCCCCCTATATTTTCACATCTTGTAATCCTATTCTTCACCCTCATCCAGATCGCTAGTCTCTCTATTCCACAGTATTTTCTCATTCCACTATTCCTGCTTTGACCTCTCTTCCCTCTATTTCTAATCTTGAACCAATACTATTTCATCTCTACACTGTTTACTATTCACGAATCCCCTACCTTGTTGACCTTACTGCTTTTGCATGCCTCAGTCCTGGTACTCCCACCATTTACCTTCCCTCTCCTACCCAGAGAGTGATGAAAAATTGGAGGAAGTGTCACAGTTGTGCTGAGTTGGCACATTATAAGCTAATGTTATCCAGATTAAAAACTGGACCCTCACTTTAGCAACAGTCCTTTTATTCCTTGATGGTTCCCTGTCTCACCAAACAGAAACTATTCCTGTATCTCCGGCACTTCCCCTGCTCTCTCTCAGCTTTTTATTTTACTGAGAAAATTGAGGCATTCATAGTGAGCTCTTTCTTTTCCAGTACTTTCCATTTCAAAATCCCTAATAATTATCTTCCACACTGTCAGTAAAACTCTTAGAACTGCCTCACTGATAGGCCACACTCCCTCTGACATCATTACCACACCCTTATGGTGACATATGCCCCCATATATCAAAAAGTCTCTTGGATGATATCAGAGTCAACTTATTTTCTGAGGAAATTGTGCTTTTACCACAAAAATATATAAAACTGCCCCAAGGGGGCAGAGCCAACATGACAGAGTAGAAGGAGCATTATAGTTGAGCTCTCCCAACATTGCTCTCCAAACAACTTTAAAACAATGTTTTAAGTCAAATTCTGGAGGAGCAGAGCTAGCAAAAGATTTGAGTGAGACATTTTTTCAGCCCAAAACAATTCAGGAGATAGGAAGGAGAGTATGTGACATCAGAATGGTGGCTGACCCAGAGTGCACATATGCAGCAACACCAGCCATGGGCATTGGAGGCAGTAACAGCAATAGCAGCAGAAGCTTTGGGAACTCTTAGACCAGAGATAGTAAAGGGATTAGACAACTAGTCAGAAAGTGATTATGGGGGACCCCTGTGCTGGCACTGGGTGCAGTAGTGGGCATTATTTGGTAACTCCATTGCCCATACCTGCTTCTAGGTCACAGTTCTAAGGCAAAGAAGAATACTCAAGTCACAAGGGAGCAGGGGCTCTGAAGAGCCTCATAAATAGTACTTGGTGGCTGCAAGTACCCTTCCTGGGTAAGGACTAGAGTGTAGACTAGAAGAGCAGTAACCACGCTTCTAGGATAACCCCTATTTGGAAGCATTAACAACTTACAAACCCTCAGAACTAGTTCTAAAAAGAATAGCATCGGGGTGGAGCCAAAATGGTAGCATAGAAACAGGATAATTCCATGAGCTCCCCCCACAACCACCTCAAATACCTATAAAATATGACTTTACACAAATTTGAGAGCTACAGAACCCACTAAGTAACAGAGAGAAACAAATCTCCTGCTGAAGGCAGCCTGGCAGACCCACAGGAAGGGTCCATCATAGCAGGCTGGGAGTCAAGTCCAGCCCCACATAAGCCATGGTTTTAGCCTCAGGGTGGCTCCAACCAGCGGTGGCCAGAGCAGACCTCAGGAGAGTGAATCACCAGTAGCTGTGGTGGTTTCCAGACTTATCAATCTATAAATGCCAAAGAGCAAGTAAAAGGTCAGTGTGGAACTTTGTTGAAATTGGTGGGGCAGGGAGATGCAAGAGCATGGTCTGCCCCCAGGGTGAGAAGTGGCAGAGGCGTGGTGGTTGCACCATATGCTTCTTCCAGACCTCCTAGCCTGCAGGTTGTAGGGGGACCAAGCAACCATTCAGAGGATATCATTCTTGCTTTAACCTGCTTGGATCTGTATCACTGTCTTGGGTGGGGGTCCTAGGGTGTGTGGCCAGTGAGCCAGAGCTTGTGGGAGCAGCAGAGAGAGCACCCAACTAATAACTCCAATAGCTACAAAACCCCCAGCGATTTGGGACAAAGCTCTCCTCTCTGGAAACAGAATTCTGTAGCAAAGAGCTCAAAAGTCAAGTAATTAACTGGCAACATGAGCAAGCAGAGGAAGCAAAGCAAGGAGAGCAATCAAACCTCAGACTCCTTTTTTGGGAACATAAAGGATCAAAGCATGGAAAGGGAAGGGATCACTGTTTTGGCATGGCATGGGGAGAAAATTTTTAACTCAAAATCGTGTGGAAATGAATGTTGTAAATTTAAAATAAACAGTTAAAATAAAAGGGAAAAAAGACTAGCATGAAAAAGCCTGAAACTTGGGATAATGCCTCACCACACCCAACTTTAAGCAGAGTCCAACTGTAACATAAAATTCAAAGTCAGGAAATATAATGGAAAAATGTGCAAACAACAATGAAAGAATTTAAGAAGGTACTGAGGTGGTAGAAGCAACAAGGTTCCACAGCTCCCATATAGCCACCTAAAATACCCATAAAATATGATTCTAAATATATTTTAGGGTTCCAAAACTCAACAGAAAAACACATCTCCTGCTGAAGGCAGCTCAGCAGGAAGGGCTCATCACAGAATGCTGGGAGCTGAAACCAGCCCAGCCTGAAACCTTGGCTTGGCTCCAGGGTGGCCAGGATGAGCTGCTGCTGGAGCCTTCAGGAGAGTGGATCAGCTACAGGTGTAGCAGTTTCCAGAACTATCAAGCCATAAAAAACAAGGACTAAGTGAAAGGTCAGTGGAACTCAGCTAAATCTGGGGGAGAAAAGCAGTCTGGCCAAACTGCCTCCAGGGCAAGGAAGCTGCAGAAGCAGCAGCCTCCATGTAGCTTCTTCAGAGCTCCTGGACTGCAGACTGCAGGGGGCCAAGTAATTGTTCAGAGGCCAAGTGCTCTTGCATTGAGCGACCTGAATCTAGATTGTGGTCTTGGGTGGTGGTCTGGGGTGTGTTTTCAGTGAGTCAAAGTTGGTGGGGACTGCAACAGCCTACCAATAACTCTGGCAGCTGTGAAAACCCCAGCGATTTGGGACAAAGCTTTCCTCTCTGGAAGCAGAGTTCCACAGAGCTTAAAAAATCAAGTAATTCACTGGGTATATGAGCAGGAAAAGGAAGCAAAGTAAGAACAGCAATCAAACTCTAGAATCCTTGTTTTGGGGGACTAAAAAGATTAAAGCACGGAATGGGAGGAAGACAACACAGTCAAAACTCCTATACCAAAAGCTTCCAAGAAACATGTAAACTGCCTACAAGCCGTGGATAAGCTTAAGAAAGATTTTGAAAACCAAATAGAGAAGTGGAGGAAAAATTGGGAAGAGAAATGAGAATGATGCAAGAAAATCATGAAAAGAAAGAACAACCTGACTGAAGACAATACACCTTAAAAAATAGATTAATTCAAATTGCAAAAGAGGCCCAAAACGCCAATGAGGAGAAGAATGCCTTAAAAAGTTGAATTTGCCAGATGGAAAAAGAATCTCAAAAGCATTCTGAAGAGAAAAATTATTTCAGAATTAGAGTGGAGGAAATGGAAGCAAATGACTTTGCAAGAAATCAAGATACTATTAAACAGATACAAACAAATGAAAAAAAAGGTAATGTGAAATATCTCCTTGAAAAAACCGCTGACCTGGAAAATAGACCCAGGAGAGACAATTTAAAGATTATTGGACTACCTGAAAGCCATGATCAAAAAAAGAACTTAGTAAGCATCCTTCAAGAAATTCTCAAGGAACATTGCCCTGATATTTTAGAACCAGAGGGCAAAATAGAACTTGAAAGAATTCACCAATCACCTCTTGAAAAAGATCCCCAAAAGAAAACTCCTAGGAATGTTTTAGCCAGGTTCTGGAGTCCCCAGATCAAGGAGAAAATATTACAGGCTGCCAAGAGGAAGCCATTTGAATACTGTGGAAATACAATTAGGATAACCCAGGATCTGGCAGCTTCTACACTGAGGGA
>CM053597.1:164396143-164425174 GCA_028646575.1 Pseudocheirus occidentalis | reverse complement strand
GAGGTTGACCCATTCCCTTTTGCCTTCCTGTTTTTCCTTCCATTTTAACAATTATCCCTTGCCTCTTCTATATGAGATAATTTACCCCATTCTGTCTCTCCCCATCTCCTCTCATTATAGTCCTCTCTCACCTCTCAGTTTCACCTTTTAAATATCATTCCTTCCTATTCAACTAAATCTATGCCTTCTGTCTATGTATACCTGTACATATAGATGCACATAATCACATATGTATTCATATGCATATATACCCTCCAATATAGACATAAATGTATGTATGTATACATATATACATTTATATTCCCTTCAACTATCCTCATACTGAGAAAAATTTCATAAGTTACAATGATTGTTTTTCCATGTAGGCATGTAAATAGTTCAACTTTGATAAGTTCCTTATGTTTTCCTTTCCCTGTTTACCTTCTCATGCTTCTCTTGCTTTCTGTATCTGAATGTCAAATTTTTTATCTGTTTTTTTCATGAAGAATGCTTGAAAGTCCTCCACCTCATTGAATGACCATATTTTCCCCTGAAACATTATACTCAGTTTTGCTGGGTAGGTGATTCTTGGTTTTAATCCTAGCTCCTTTAATCTCTGGAATATCATATTCCAAGCCCTTTGATCCCTTAATGTAGAAGCTGCCAGATCCTGCGTTATCCTGATTGTGTTTCCACAGTGTTAACATTGTTTCTTCTTAGCTGCTTGTAATATTTTCTCCTTGGTCTGGGAACTCTGAACCTGACTATAATATTCCTGGGAGTTTTCTTTTGGGGATCTTTTTCAAGAGGTGATTGGTGAATTCTTTAAAGTTCTATTCTGCCCTCTGGTTCTAAAATAACAGGGAAATTTTCCTTGAGAATTTCTTGAAGGATGATTCCTAGGTTCTTTTTTTATCATGGCTTTCAAGTAGTCCAATAATTCTAAAATTATCTCTCCTGGATCTATTTTCGAGGTTAGTGGTTTTCCCAACGAGACATTTCACATTGCCTTCTATTTTTTTTTATTCGTTTGGATCTGTTTAAGAGTATCTTGATTTCTCATAAAGTCATTAACTTCCATTTGCTTCAATCTAATTCTGAAGGAATTATTCTCTTCATTGACCTTTTGAGATTGTTTTTCCATCTGGCAAATTCGGCTTTTTAAGGTATTCTTCTCATTGGTTTTTGGGCCTCTTTTGCCATTTGAATTAGTCTATTTTGTAACGTTTTTTTTTTTCTTCAGTCAGGTTGTTGACTCTCTTTTCATGATTTTCTTGCATCATTATAATTTGTCTTCCCAATTTTTCCTCCACTTCTCTTACTTGATTTTTAAAATCCTTCTTGAATTCCTCTATGGCCTATAACCAGTTGATATTTTTCTTGGAAGGTTTTGGTGCAGGAGTTCTGACTGCATTGTCTTCCTCACATGCCATACTTTGAACCTTTTTGTCCCCTCCAAAAAAGAATCTAAAGTTGGGTGGCTGTGTTTACTTTGCTTCCTCTGTTTGCTCATCTTGCCAGCCAATGGCAAGAATTTTGAGCTCTTTGCCACAGTAGAACTCTGCTTCCAGAGGGAAGAGCTTTGTCCCAAATTGCTGCAATTCTCACAGCTGCTGGAGCTATTAGGAGGCTGCTGTCTCTATAGCCCCCACCAGCTTTGGCTCACTGGTCACAAAGCTCAGGAACTTCACCCAAGACCATGATCCTGAACCAAGCAGGTTAAGGCAAGAGTGCTTAGCTTCTGAATGGTCACTTGGCCCCTCTATGATCTGCAGTCTGGGAGCTCTGAAGCAGCCACATGGAGGCAGCTGCAGGGCCACACTTCTGTATGGGAGCAGAGGCCAGACTGAGCTCCATCCTCCCCAGATTTATGAGGGTTCTACTGACCTTTGTCTTTGGCATTTATGGGTTGATAATTCTGGAAACCACCATAGCTTCTGGTGATCCATTCTCCAGAATGCTCCAGCCATGGCTGGTCCGGGCCACCTTGGGTCTAAGACCGCAAGCTCATTGTGGGGCTAGGTTCAGCTCCCAGCACGCTGCAATGAACCCTTCCTGTCAGCCTGCCAGGCTGCCTTCAGCAGGAGATTTGTTCCTCTGTCACTTTGTGGGCTTTGGAGCCCTAAAATTTGCTTAGAGTCATATTTTATAGATATTTGGGGTGATTATGGAGGGAGCCTCAGAGTTTTCCTGCTTCTATGCCACCATCTTAACTCTTCCCCATCTTCTTTTCTTTTTACAGAGAAAGTCTTTAGGGGCAAAGAGTACAAGAGGAGAGGATGCAAGGAAACACAGAATTAAGACTCATAGCTGTAACCATGAATGGAATGTATTTATCCAAAAATTTGACAAGAGAATGCAGAATAAACTGGAAAGCAAATTCCAACAATATGTTGTCCACAAGAAATACACTTGAAATATAAAGATTTACACAGAGTTTAACATAAAGAGGTGAAGCAAAATCAATTGCAAATAAGTTAATTTTTTTTAAAAGGAAGGGGTAGCAATCATGATCTCAGATAAGATAGTTGTAAAAACTCTTGATTAAAGAAGATAAATGAGAAAATTATACTTAAACCTACCATAGATAATTAATCTATGTGAATATTTAATGCATATGTACTGATTGGCAAAACATCTAAATAATTAAAGAAAAAAATTATGAAATTTCATGGAGATGTTGATAAATAGTAATATACATATCTTAAATATAGTAAAACTATAATGTACCCTTTTCGGATCTGGACAAATTAAGAAAAAGTTAAAAAAAAAAGATAAGGACCTGAATAGAATTTTACAAATAATCTGTGTTCCTTTTGAGAATGAAGGACAACAATAAAACTGGAAATTAATTTAATATTAAATTATTTTATTTATTCAATGCCATGTCAGTTATTTAGCATTCAGTATTTAATAAAGTTAGTTTGGGGAAACTCATAGCTAATTTATTTTAATAAGAAAAAGGTCCATTTCTGTTCATTTATGAGGAATCCCACATGAAATCTACCCTTTGGCATAAAGAACTAATATTTTTAAAAATGTGTCATTATTACTTATTAGTAAAGAGTAAGTTATTAGGCTAAAACAATGCTCCATTTAAATTTGCACACAAGATTATTTTAAAGTTCTTATTTTGCAGCTTTTTTCTGATTTATTGGAAAACAAGCATGAAAATTATATGCTGCTGTATTCAACATCAAAAAAGCTTGGAATAAGGGTAAATAAGTAGCCATGGGGGGAAACTGACTATCTTTTATAAAAGGAAATTATCTATTTTGGGAAAGAGGATTTTACAAAATGTTTCTGGGTTGAGACATTCTCTGAACCTGTAAGCTAGCCTCTTTTAGTGTCAGTAGTAAATGAACAAATGCCAGCTGATGTTCACCAATAGGACATGCTTCTTATTTAGAATCACTAAAACAATCCTATATACTCAGGCTGCCAATTAATTTGGCAAGGGTTTTTAAAAATAATGTTTAACTTTGACTTACCATAGAAACTAAGGTAACCAAACAGAGCAGCAAGCAGATACATAATCAGCATTCCTGTAATGGAGATGTTTGACACAGTCTGCATTTTCTTTCGAGAACGCCTGAAAAGAGAGAGAACAAACTGAACTTTTAGTTTTACAAAGCTATTGAAGAATTGGTGAAGGGGGTTGCTGTTTAACTTCTTCTCTAGTTATTCAATGTATAGCTCATTTATAATACTCATTTAAATTTGACTTCTAACAGAGCTATGAAGAACTTGTTTCAAATACTATTCCTGGCCTACTTACTTATTGTGAAAAATATGTTATTGAAGGTGAATAAAAACCTGACTATTGAATAACATAAACATCAAATTAGTCTCAAACATAAGGGAATTTATTAATTATATTTGGAAATGAAGTTATTCACTATATTGGAGAAACCTTGCTATCAGAACCAGACAAATCACCCAGTAAGACACCTAGTTCCTTAGATACATATGGACTCTGTCCAATGTTATTATCACGCTAAGTCATCATTATGAAAATGGAGAGATTGTCACTGATACATTTGCAAAAAGTTCCAGAATTTTTGAAGAAATGTAACTTTTGAGAAGGAACTTGTAAATTACAATGCTCATTTTAATGCGTTGAGGTTCTAAACACCATACGCATTATTAATGCGTAATGATCACCCTATTTTTAAGAAGTAAAGATGTTCTAATCACAATTTGATTCTTTTAGGTAATACGTAGAACTAGTAATGGGCAACTAGGTGGCACAGTAGATACAGTGCTAGGATGGGAGTCAAGAAGCCTCACCTTCCTGAGTCCAAATCTGGCTTTTAGACACTAGATGTGTGATCCTGGGCAAATCAGTTTACTTCAGTTTACTCATCTATAAAAATGAGCTGGAGAAGAAAATGGCAAACCACTCCAGTACCTTCCTTTGCCAAGAAAACTCCAAATGGGGTCATAAAGAATTGGATATGACAAAGAGTTGGAAAAAAATGACTGAACAACAAAAGAACTAGTAACTAGTCATTTTTTTTTAATTTGGAGGAAAAAACAGTGGTGGTAAAGGGATGAAAGGGACAATTGCACTACAGGTGAAATCAAGTTAAGAGAAGCTGTGGCCCCTTCCTCAGAGAATCCTCAGCAGAGGACATCAACGCATCAGTAACTGGTACAGGGAAGAAGTATGTCTCTCCTGGATGTTGACACCCTGGAACAAAAGATCATTTGCTTCCTACTAATTACAGATTCTGTGACAATTTTCATGTTCTCTATCACATCAGCCCTTGTGCCCAGTATATAAGAAGGAAGAAGGTTTGTAGAGATGAAGAATCCCATCCAGTAACCACATTTTATAGATGAGGAAAATGTAGTCCAAAAGAGAGAAAGATGGTTAACCATTTCCAAACAGGAAATGCTAAATTAAAAAGCTTTAGTACTGATCATCAGTGAAGCTGTTGTCTATCTTTTATGCAATGAATGGTCTGAGCTGTGAATATGTCTAGGCATTTCACTGATTAAAGCATGTTCCCATGTGACATTATAAGATGTGGTCTGTGGAAAATTCTAAAATTGTGTTTCCACAGAGGGTACATGGGAACAAGATGAATACATTTTAAAATCAATTTATTAAGCTAAAACAATGGCAACCTTACTCTTTAAGCTCACTGTAGATTGGAAGTACCTCAGGGTGGCATACAAAAGCAAATGCAAGAATAGGGATTGCATAAGCAGTCTGAAAAACAAAAATAACAACCTTTGGTTAGCCTTTTACCATAAATAGCACTACTATGCCATCCAGGCTTAAGTCACAGAAAATTCATGTGTCATGTTTATATGATGACTGGAGATTTAGTCTAGGGAATCTAGCTTACCCGTGAGTTAAACGCAAAGTATTTTGGTTGACACATGTCCATACTCTGTGCTTCATATTCCACATCCCTCCTGTGAAAGAAATCTTTGGCCTGATTCTCATCTAGATCTGCAGCATTTCCATTAGTATAATCCATCATGAAATTCACTTCAGTACTCTGAGACTTATTGGGTAACATCTTGAGGTGCATCAGAAATGTATTGTTGTGTGTCATATTTCCAGCATTGTGATCCAAGTCAGGTAGAGGACAAGGAATTTGGAATTTTTTATAGATCACCTAATTTGGAATGTAAAAGGTGGAGAGAAATACAATGAAAAAAATTAAGACCAAAAACTGTGAAAGATGACAGCGGTATGTGTTATTTTTTAAAAGCTACTGTTGTGATTGCTAGTTTAAGGATAAATATATACATTTTCAGGTTCCCATAATCATTATTAATACCTTGTATTCTCTTTCCTAACGAAAACAACTGCAGTATTTTGGGTCTACTATTGACAGCCACAGTCAGTATGTAAAACATTTTTGTTCACTAAAGCCATCTCTAGTCTATTTTACCCTGTTCAGAATTACATGCAGCAGTTCTATACACTACAATTCTTGGCACTAAAGATACTGTCACTATCATTTTAAATAATTAACATAAAGGAAAAATGCCTTCTCATGAGTTGAAAATGAATTAAATAGAAATGAAGGGTTGAGGTGAATCTAATGACCCCTTTGCATCTTTTCTTCTTGTAGAAATGAGAGGGTCAAAAGAAAGGAGAAGAGGAGAGAGGGAGGGGGAAGAAGGAAGAGGAGGTAGAATGGGAAAGGTAGAGGGAAGGAGAAGAGGAAAGGGAAAAAAGAGAGAAAGGGAGAGGAGGGGGAGGAAAAGAGGTGAGAGGGAGAAGAAAGGAAGTGAAAAAAGAAAGGGAGAACTTTGAAACTTTTAACGCATTTATATGCACTATTTCATTTAATTGTATTCTATGCCATTATCAACAATGTTAGGGTTATGGGGACTGATATAATGCATACATACTTCTCTTCTGAGATTGCTAAGTGCTTTCCCCCAACCTTCTGAAGGAAGGAAGGGTCCCTGACTGACTCTGCTGGAGATATTTCTTCTGCCTTACCAAAATATGATGCCATTCAGTGATTGTACTAGTATTCTACTTCATCTATTTTCAAATCATGAGAAGATTTTTTTCCTCATCATTCAAAACTGTGATAAAAAACAGTTGTGTGACCCCTTTCATGATATGTAAATAATAAAAAACTAGAAATCCATACTGCATTGAGTCATAGAGAACGTGTCAAGAAATCACTTACTACACTGACAAAAAATACCATGCAGGTAAGAGAAAATCCACTGGTATAACCAAGGTAACCTACAAAAAAGGAGAAAAATGATTTAGTCAACAATCACTGCCAAGGTACAGCCAACATAATCAAACTAGAAGAAGCAATATGAATAAAAGTTTCAGTTGGGAAATAAATTTACCTAAGTTTTTGAGAAGAGAAAGTGGAAGAATAATCCCAACAGACACAAATATAACGAGGTAGTTGCCATTGAGGTACCATTCTCTAAAAGAGAAAAAGAAGAAAGGTAATACTAGCAGCTAAAAAGGTCAAATAGGCTGACCTAGTCAAAGTCACAGAGGCACATAAGAACATACCCGGTATCCTCTTCAAGTCCCATGAATGTCCTGATTACTTCAGGCAGTTCATATTTGATAATAAAGAGGTAGCTTGACATTGCTAAAATAAAGGGGAAATGGACAACTTAGTGTCATTAGGATTCAGTGAAAAACAGTGGATAACATTAAAAGCATATACTAAGTCAAAACAGGTAAATGGTATCAAGCACATATTTTCTTCTTATATGCCACAATTAGAGTCCTGTTCCAATGCTTTATCACAGTGGTTCTCAACCTGTGGGTTATGTTCAATTTAAATACATCGCGCATATCAGATACTTACATTATGATTCACAACAGTAGCAAAATTGCAGTCATGAAGTAGCAATGAAAATAATTTTATGGTTGGGGGGGGGGGTCACCACAATATGAGGAACTGTATTAAAGGGTTGCAGCATTAGGAAGGTTGAGAACCACTGCTTTATCATGACATATGATATGACCCTGGATTTGTTAAGGCTATGATAAGAGAATATAAATTCTAATAATTTTCACCAAACTGGAAAAACTTCAATGTCAGGGACAGTAATAGATTATTTTTCAATCATCTGATGACCAGCTTTGGTAAGTCTGAAAAGGTTTATCACTAAAAGACTGGCCACTTTCTAGTAGTGACAATTTAGGCCATGGCACCTCATGAGAAGTCATCTACTGAGACATGGAGGAGTTGTAATTTATATTTGTAGAGGGTATACTCACCCTAATGAAATCAGAGATATTTTTTAAAGTACTAAACAGAGTCATAACCAGCTCAACATGGAAGGGGCTCTGTCCTAGAGTACTAATATGGGGGAGGGGCATGTTTCCATATTTCTTCCCTATTCCACACCTTTCTTCATGGTCCTCTTGAGGAGAAGAATCAAGCATATGGCCCAAATCATATTAAAATATAATTGGGAAATATTTAATGAAATACATAAAATTCTATTATATATAGATAATATTAATATCTTCTCTAAAAACAGACAGTGCACCTGTGCTGTGGAACTGGAAAACTACCCCCTCCTAGAACTGTTCAGTTATTTCCTTTTCTACTGAGCCACCATGACTCTTTTCCCAAACCTAGACAATACCAAAGTAATTTTGCTCCAGACACAGATTTGACTTTTCATGAACTACGTTATATCAGTACAAGTTTTCTGGTATTAATGATTAACCACTCCAAAGTGAGTCAGGAAAAAAAATCCAAATGTTTTAAACAACTGCTTCCAAATACATTATATATTCATTTCTCTCTAAGCCATTTTCTTATGCTAATAACCAACATATCACATTGTCATGGCACCTTCACAGATACATACATATATACATATTGGTGGTAGACAGAGAGATGCATAGAAAAATGGATACATAAATAGAAAACACTAAGCATCTATTAATTCATATGGCTAACCCATAACATCCAGGAAAAGGTTAGTAATAATTCTGTTGCACTTAGCCCTGCTCAGACCACATTTGATATGTTATGTTTGGATATGAGCCTAGCATCTGAATTCTCTTACATCTCTGAATCTCTGATTTTCATATGGCAAAAGGAAATCTCTACTTATTAGTCATAACTCATGTGTTTGTATGAATATGACATTAACAAATAGACCAATTGTTAAATCCATTTTTCAGCATTAATAATTACTAGAAATAAGCAATAGTTGAGATTGCTATACAGGTCACTGAATGCAATTGCTAGGATCATATGCCAAATTATTTTAGCCATTGTAACAAATAAACTGAATTGAGTATGAAACTATGCCTTTCAATTCTTAGTAATCAGTCATTTTAAAAAGACAAAAAAAAAGAAACAAATTTTAACTAGTCAGTCTAATTGAGTCATATAGATTCAGTGCAAATACAAACAAAATGAATGAAATATTTGTTTTATTGATTCCAAATAGTATCCAATACTGTAGTATCAGTATAACATATATAGGAAAGAAAATAAACTTTCCCCATCTGAATATTATTTACCCAGTATTTCATTAAAAAAAAACACTAGAATCACTAAGTAATTTCTAAAAATAACTAAGAGGAGGAGGAAGAGCTGAGGTTCCTCAAAACAAACAAAAAGCCCCAAACCTGCTTTCCTCCTCCTCTCCTAAGATACATTGGAAGGTTCTAATGGATAATAATGCCCTAATTAGGGCCCCTGTGATACCCAGGGAGTTTGTTGCAGCTGAAAGTGGCAACTTGAGGAAAGCTGTAGACACAAAACTTCAGAGTACATCTTCTAGATGGGTAAAGGAAGTTTTAAAGGTTGAAACTGTATTTGGACCTTGTGCTCAGGGACCCAGAAGGATAGTACCTTAAAGCAAAATATCTCCAGCTACCTTTCATACAGGTTCATTTTCCAAAGACTCTCTTCCTAGTGACTTGACCTCAGAGGTCTAGGTCTAAAACCATAACACCTAATCCTCAGTTATGCCTAAAGTTTTCAGTTCTGAAATATGTTTAGTGCTAAACTTTCTTCAGATATACATGAATGTATTATATTTGCAATGAGTGAAAAATGATAGTGTACATTGGATTTGAAACCAATCAGTGTTCAAGTCCTATTTCAAATTTCATCATTGTTTCTTTTGGCATTTCATCTGTACATATTGTTAAAGATATAGGGAGAGAGACAGAGAAAGAGACAATGAGTGAGAGAGACAGACAGACACAGAGACAGAGGAAAGAGAAAGAACACAGATAGAGAAGGAAAAGAGAACTGGGAAGGGGGACAAAGGGAGAGAAGTACAGAGGAGGAAAAGGGGAAGAGCAAAGAGTGAAAGCAAGAGGCAGGGAAGACACAAATTTACTTAGGAAACAAAGTTACTAAAAGAGAGGAACAGTTATTCCATTTATAAATATAGATCAAAATAATTCTGCTGTGCTGGTCAACTGAATGCAAATTTTCTCATGTATCATACATTTTTATATTTGCCTTACCTCCAATGTTTTGCATTGTAATGGAAACAAAAGCTCCAATTTTCCCAGGCCATCCAAATGCCTTTTCTCCTAATTTCTCATAAATTAATGAGCCTATATTTTAAAAATACAAAGAGAGAGGGAAAGGAAGGAAGGAAGGAAGAGGAGAAGGAAGAAAGGAAAAAAGACTCATTAAAATATTTTGATAATTTAAAACATTTCTATAGAGAGTCATCATGACACAGTAGATAGAGATCTGACTTCAGTGTCAGGAAGACCAAAGTCCACTTCTTGTTTATAAATATTGTGTAAATCATTTAGTAACCTCTCAGTGCCTTAGGCAAATTTCTAAGACTGTATCTTGCAAAGAAAGTGCTGTTCTACTTTGGTAGAAGAGACAGATCATTAAGAATATACCAGCAAAAGCATAGGTCTGGCCTCAGCCCCAAAATGTTTCTTTCTATAATGCAATTTCATTTAAATCACATACAAAGATTTTAAAGAAAACTCAAGCACATTTATATCATAAGGCCTCAGAATCACAGACCTTAAGGGAACATCAGTCATCTAGTCCAATCCCCTCATTTTAAGGATAAAGAAACTGAGGACCAGAGAAAATAAATGATTTATCAAATGTCATACAGATAATAAAGTAGTGTAGCAGCAACAGCATTAGTCGCAACTAGCATTTATATTGTGCTTTAAAATTTATGAAGCTCTTTATAAATATTATCGCATTTCTTCTTTGCAACAACCCTGAAAAGTAGATGCTACTATTATCCCCATTTTACAGATGAGTAAACTGAAGCTAAGGGTAGTCATGTGGCTGGTGCAGGGTCAGATATCCAAAAGATGTATGAGTTAAATTTGAGCTCAGATCTTCCTTACTCCAGAGTAGCACTATGTCTACTGTGCCACCCAGCATGAGAGTAGAGAGAGAGAAATCTGAGTCTTCTCTCTCCAAATCCAGTCTTCTTTCCACGGACTCTCTTCATGTCAGACACAAATATAAAACAAGAAATTCCAGTGAAAACAACAATAATTAATAACCTCCACACAGGTTTAGTAGTTTAAAACCAATCTTAATAAGAAATAATGGGGAAAATTTTTTTAATTCAAAATCTTTACATTTGTCATCTACCAGTTACCACCTTCATTTCATTTGGATCATACATAAGTCCATTGATTTGGCCAAGGAACTTAAAAAGTTGGTAACTGTCATTGAGAAGAAAACAGGACAAGGAATCAAAGGAAATTAGCATACACTGGGGACCAAAAATTCTTTCAAGAGAAAGTCAAGGCATAAGGCCATGTATTATATGGAATACTAATTTGATATTAAGGATAACATACCTCCCTCTTTGGCTGTCTTCAGTAAAAGATGAACTGAATAGAGGGATAATATTGCCACAGCAAGCAGCATAATTCTAAGAAGATAATAAAGGAGAGAAAAAGAGCAATAAGCAAGGTATAATCAATCTAAACTTTATATCATAAACCCAAAGTGCATGCACTGGGGAATTAAAGTAGAAGAATCAAACTCCCTACTAATATACTGAACTTGATAATAAAAAAGAACAGATAAAAAGTAAAACTTTGTATTGGCATTCAATATAAATTTATGATACAATACATATCTGAATAAAATGGTTGTACCTATGCAATAGCTAAACCTCAAAGTTAGAAATTGAGTAGTATTGGCAATAATGTATAAGGCTAATTTGGCTACCTTTTCTTTTTCTTTTTTAGTTCCTAGCAAAAGCTTTCTAACTGTGAATTCAACACTCTCAACTATTCATGAAAAACTAATGCAGATGCAGATACTGTGCCTAAAAGACCATTGACACCAAAGTTGGGGCAATACTTAAAGTAGGGATGTATTAATGAATGTTTTACAAAAGGCTCTCCTAGGGGGCAAAAAAATGTGTGTGCAACACACTTTGAGATTAAACTATATTATTAATCTCTCTATCACTTTTTAAAATCTTAGTCAATCAAAGAATTAATAAATATGTTATTGTGTGTGTGTGGGCATGGTCATTGTTTGATAAGAATTTCACAGGAATTACATAAAAATTAATGTCACATTTAATGTCACTTTAAGGCACAGAAAGCCTTACCAATGGCAATTGTGATATCTTAATAACTTACAGCAATCCTGTGAAGTAGATAGTTCCAAGTATTATGATATCCATTTCACAGATAAGGAAATTAAGGCTTTCAGAATAAGTTTTCACGGATATTCCAGATATTTTTCTCTCTTTTTATAACTAACCATGAGACAATTAACTGCTTTGCAAATCTACTCTTAATAAAATGGAAAGGCCTTAGGATGGAGGCTCTACAGGCCTGCTTTATGGCTCAGAGACCCATAGCTTTAGAGAGACAAGGGCCCTCAGAGGTTACCTATTACAGCCTCTCATTTTTGCACATTAGGAAACTTAGGCCCAAAGAGGTTAAGTGATTTGTCTAAGAACAGCTAGCCAATAAATATCAAAGCTAGGGTTTGAGCCTACGTTTCCTGATTTCAAATCCAGAGTTTTTTTTCACCATCTCTCTGGTGAGAGAATTCAGAACAACTTTAATATTACCAAGGCAGCCTATGAAGGCTATCTCCTCAGCTGCCTAGTCCTTGTGAGCAAGATGAATGACCAGAGGAAGTACTGTTCTATTCTTTCCTCTCACCCCTCATTTGGGGGACTGAAAGAAAAGGATGGCTATTCACATCATTTAGATGACCTGTAAATCACTGACTATAATCTTTCTAGCAACACAGAAAAACAATCACATCTTCTCATATTTTTCTATCACTGAAGTTTCTCAGGGCCTTGTCATTAATCCTGAAGCTCTGTCCTCCAGACCCCTGGTCAATGCCATCAAAGCTGCCAATGTATCTTAAGGACCTTTGGATCTTGTTTTCCATTCTGTAGAGATATCTTTAGGACTTTAGGGCCATCTTTTTTGCCCTGCATATGAACCCTTACGTATGTTTTGTCTTCCTTTTGTATTTATATCCCCAGTGATTAGAATATATCCCTAATAAATGCTTTTCATTTGTTCATTCAAGAAGCACTTCAAAATTATTTATGTTTTGCTTTTACATAACCTTTATTTCTAAATATATCCCTTTCTTATTCCCTACAGTGAGAGTCATCCCTACAGTGAGGAATAAAAAATAAAGAAAAAGTAGTTCAGCAAAACTAACACATCAACTGCAAAATCCTGCAACAATTAACTCTGAAAAAAAGGGAGGAAGTGTATTTTCTCATCTTTTATTTCCAAACAAGTTTCAACATTAACTATAAAAAATCTGCTCCGTTGGGTTATAAAGATTTGGAGACAAGGTCCCTGTCCATAAATTTTACTGGTTTTACTTCTGCATCATTAGACTACTTCAACTGGTAAAAGTGATATAGTTTCTTAGCACCTTGAAAATGTATATCCTTTATCCAAAGATCTTTTAATTGAATAATTGAAAAACATAATACATGTATTGGGCACTTACATAAAAACTATTATCCCAGTGTTGGCCATGGCATATGACAGCCCTAAAATTCCACTCCCCATAATGGCATTACTGAGGTTAAATGATGACATTCCAAAAGATGTGGTTCCAGGATGCTTGAAAAAAAAAAGTGAGCATTCTAATCAAATGCTTGCAGAAAGTAGCCCCATTTTGATTGCTGCATTCTCATCATTTCCCCCACAATATCTTTGTTGGTGGAAAGCCCGAGGACTGACCAAATAGAATTTCTAGGAACAAAACCATGTGATTTTTGGTGGAATGCTGTACTTTATTTTAGTAGGCTCTAAATAAATGCATATGTATATGTTTTTATATATGTGTGTGTATACATATACATATATCTTTTACTCTAATGAAGAGAAATATACAATCTTAAATATTATTTCAATAGGATCTGAATAAAAAACATTTAATATGATATCATGAAGGAGAAAAACTAGAGCCTTAAGTACGATTTCAATTTATATTTGGGTTGCAGTATTTATTTTTTCTTTACAAAACAACTAACATCACAAATGAATTATACAGACATATGGTGAACAGAAAAAAAAACCAAGCCTTTATCCTAATGAAGACCTGAATAAACAAAGAATATGCTGATGAAAGCCTTGGAAAATTTCAGTCATATTGTTTTTTCCAGAGAGATTCAGACAGACCTGACATCCTTGATTCCTGTTTTTCTGTGCTTAAAAGCATGAATTAACTTACATGTTCTTCATCATAGTCTACCAACTTCTTTTTGCTTAGAAGTCCATTTGTCAGAAACTTCTGGCTTTCATCATCATCATCAGCAAATTGACTAAACCCAAGCAAGAAACAAAAGAGGAAAATAACGAAACAACATATCAACAAGTGCTCGGGAAGTCTACTTATTTTAGAGGCAAACTAAATAATAAAAAATGGGGTAAGAGGCAATAAAAAGAACAATTGAAATTAAGGGAATGCTAGGTCATTTGGAAAATTCAGAATAAATTTACAACCTTTATTATCTAATTATCATTAGCCCCAGGCTGAGTAAATGCTGTTTTTAGTATTATGCACCTTATTAATATGTACTTGACCCTTATTATGCACACTGGCAAATCAAGTCTCTTCACTTAACTTTCACTATAAACAGTAATTTCACATCAGACATCTATTACAAACTCTTTCTTATATCTAAATTCTTTTTTATATCTACAGTGTGTCTTTTCCTAAGTGTATCACTCCCACCCCTATGGGAACCAAAATAGTACCTTCTGGGAGATAAGTCAATACTTTGTCTGGTGTAACCACATCCATGATTGTATCATCTCTTTTAATCAGCCTTCTTCACTGCCTCTACTAATCCCTCTTAACTGTTTTCATTCCTGATCACAGAATTCTTAGTTGCAGTTCTGGATTACGTATTTCATCAACCTAAGTTTAGGACCTTTCCTCACAGAGACAAATACTTCTCTGGGCTACCACCTTCCTCCAGTTTCTTCTCCCTTCTTGAGCCAAATGTTAGTGGTTAGGTTTTAGTTAATATATATTTTCTAGCATAACAGAAAGATTTTAGGAAGGATAGTGAACAGACCTGGGTTTAAATCTCAGCTCTGATCCTGGCTGTGTGATCATTGGCAAGTGATTTAACTTCCCTGAGTTTGTTTTCTCATAGCAATCCTTTTAAATAGGTAAGGTAAGGGTTATAAACCCCAAAGAAGCTGAGATCCATTTAGAAACATCATATGAATTTACCAATTTTATGTAACTTATAAGTAATAGAGCTGGGACATGAATCCTATTATACTGACTCTGAGCCTAGAAGTTTATTCTAATTTTGTGCTATATACTTAACAATGTTCTTTTCCCTAAGTAATTTTAAAATATTTTATCAAGTATTTTAAATACGTGGTTAAAGAAGATACTTTAAGCAAATAAAAAATTTTTCATCATTATCCTATTTTGATGACTCATTGCAAGATGTAGGCCTTTGAAAGCTATTCCAATATAGTGCTATCTCCGGGGGGGTAGGGGGGAGGTCCCATCAGAGTAAAAAGGCCTCAGAACTGGTGCTGGCAACATAATCTGAGGATCAGCCTACCTATGGACACACACAGCCCTTTGTGATGATGGATTCTGACTACAGTAGCTCATCAACTAATGAATAAGGTCTAGAAGTGCTTTGTAAAAATCTGTGTCAGTAGAGAAAACACACCTATGTGTGTTCAGATTTTTTAAATCTGAAAATGTAGTTCCTCTAGCATAGATGAAGGTGTAGCAGGAGTAAGACAAACAAAATCTATGTCCCTGTAGCCCAGGCAGATAATAGAGGTGAATCTTCCAAATGAACATCTGGCTTCCAGTCTCCATGAACATTTCTCTCTAGTTTTCACGCAGCCCCATATTATTGTCAATGACATACCTTTTAATAGGGCCCTTTACTGAGTTTTCCATCTCAATATAGCTGTCTGGGACACTTTCTCCACTACTGCTTTTGTCGTCAAGTTGGATGTTGATTTTCTGCAGTTCTGCAGGATCCATTTGAACTGTCAGCATTTCCTAGTCTCTTACAAAAGCTTCTTCAGTGCAAACAACGGACTACACCTAGAGTCTGAGGTTCTCCGAATATATACTGACTTCCTGAACACTGTTCTGCAAAAGGAATACAAAGAAACTCTAAGTTTCCTTAGATTCAGAAAATGAATATGAGTTGCCCAGTTGTTTTTTTTTTATCACAATGATATATAAAAGAAAAAAAAAGTTTCTGCGTTTTGGAAAGGTTCAAGTATAAATAAAGGCATACATTCGTGATTTTGCTTGTTTATATGGTATTCTACACACACACACACACACACACACACACACACACACACACACACACACACTGATGCTACCTAAAGATTACAACTCATACCTGAAGACTATGATTTAATAGACCTGTAGTTAGGTAAGTGTTAAGAGATGGGATTAAAAGAGAAATTCTTGACTGCAACCCTGCACTTTATCACTATACTATTTCAAATCTATACTTTAAAGAAAAGCAAGGAAAAAATAGAATTTTTTATTAACTTTTTATGATTTTATTAGATTTTTTTCTCACTACCTATGCTAGCTATAATTTAAGAAAGCCACGCTCTCATTTCACTAAATGTTGAAATGAGATGTTGAAATATTTCCCTATTTGTTGAAAGTAACAAGTAACCTCCCCAAATACTTAATTTTTAATGCATTCTGGAATCACAAAGTAACAGGATTTTTGGATCAGAGATGTAAAACTTGAAGAGAACACAAAGTTCATCTAGACCAACGATGTCAAAGTCAAATGGAAACTGGAGGTTTGGCTTTAGTTCCAGACTAATGGGGAGAATTGCAGATCTGAGGCCAGAGGCATCATCCCCCAAATTCTAGGACTAGAGGTAATTACAAAAATTAAGCTATTACTAAAAAAAATTCACAGGCAAAGGAGAAAGAATCCAACCATAGAAAGTTATTATGGGAATAGAGAAGACCAGGGTTCATCTTCAGAGGAGGATACTGAAGCAAAGGTACCATCTTCCACCCCAAAGAGTAAAGTCAAATGGTCACCTGCCTAAAAAGAATTTATAGAAAAACTTTTAAAAGACTTTAAAAATCAAATGAGAGAGATTGAGAAAAATCTTTTAAAAAACATTTTTTTTAATAAACTAAAAGCAATCCAAGAAAAGAAAGTCAATCAATTAGAATAGGAGATCTAGAATCTTAAAGAAGAAAATGACACCTTGAAAATTAGAACTGGGTAAGGGGAAGCCAGTGAAGTTATTTATAAGAGATCAAAAAATAAAATAAAACATAAAGAATGAAAAAATAGAAGAGATAGTAAAACATCTTATAAGAAAAAAAAACTGATCTGGAGAACAGATCAAGAAGCGAAAACATACAAATAATTGGACTACCTGAAAGTTATGTTCAAAAAAAGAATCTAGGGATGGGGATGGAACCAAGATGGCAGAGTAAAAGCAGGAACTTACTTGAGCTTGTACTCCAATTACCTCCAACATCTGTAAAACATGACTCTAAACAAATTTTAGAGCTACAGAAACAGGTGAAAGAGTAAAAAAAATCTCCAGTTGAAGGCAGCCTGGCAGACCAACAGGAATGGTCTATCCCACCAGACTGGGAGTAGAGTGCTCTCCTGTGTGGGCCACACAAGCACAGACCCGTGGCACTGACTGTCCAGAGCAGACTTCAGGGTATTGAATCCCTGGTAGCTGTGGTGGTTTCCAGACTTCTCAACCCATAAATGCCAAAGAGAAAGCAAAATGTCAGTGGGGAAACTCTGTTGGACCTAGGTGAAAGAAGAGCACAGTTCAGCCCCTGCCCCCAGGGTGGAAGAGGTGGCAGCACTTGCAGAGGCAGCTGCTGTTTCTGGAGCTCCAGGTCCACAGATGATGGGGGGACCATGTGACTTATCAGAAAGCAATTGCAGGAATCTCTTTGCTGGCACTGAGGCAGGATTCTCTTGATTTGCCCTGCTTGGATCTGGGTCACAGTCTTGGGTGGCAGTCCTGGGGTGAGGAGTGCTGGTATGGCAGAGCTTGTGGCAGCTGTGGAGAGGGTGTCCTCCTCACAGTTCTGAGACAGGTGCCTAGAAGAAGCTCTAACAACAGCTGCAGAATACCCCAGAAATTTGGGACACAGAACTCTTCACTCTGGAATCAGAGTTCTATCGTGGCACAAAGGGCTCAAAAGTCAAGTAATTGGCTGGAAAAATGAGCAAACAAAGGAAAAGCATCAGACTATGGAATCATTCCTTGGTGACAAAGAAGATCACAACATAGAACCAGAAGAAGACAACAAAGTCAAAACTCCTGCATCAAAAGCCTTAAAGAAAAATATGAACAGATTGCAGACCACGAAGAAGCTCAAGAAGGATTTTGAAAATCAAGCAAGGGAAGTAGAGGAAAAATTGGGAAGAGAAATGAGAGTGATGCAAGAAAATCACAAAAAAACAAGTCAGCAGCTAGCTAAAGGAGACCCAAAAATACTAAAGAAAATAACAGTTTGAAAAATAGACTATCTCCAAGGCAAAAGAGGTCCAAAAAGCCAACGAGGAGAAGAATGCCTCAAAAAAGCAGAATTGACAAAATGGGAAAGGAAGTTCAAAAGCTCACTAAAGAAAATGATTCCTTCAAAATTAGATTGGAGCAAATGGAATCTAATGACTTTATGAGAAAACGAGATATTATAAAACAGATTCAAAAGAATGAAAAAATATAAGTCAATGTGAAATATCTCATTAAACAAGCACTGGTCTGGAAAATAGATACAGGAGAGATAATTTAAAAATTATTGGACTACCTGAAAGCCATAATCAAAAAAAGAACCTAGACATCGACTTTCAAGAAATTATCAAGGAAAACTGCTCTGATATTCTAGAATCAGAAGGTATAATAGAAATGGAAAGAATTCACCAATTATCTCTTGAAAAAGATCTCAAAAAGAAAACTCATAGGAATATTATAGCCAAATTCCAGAATTCCAAAGTCAAGGAGGAAATATTACAAGCAGGCAGGAAGAAACTATTTGAGTATTATGGAAACACAATCAGGAAAACAC
Source organism: Pseudocheirus occidentalis (assembly GCA_028646575.1). NCBI lineage: Eukaryota > Metazoa > Chordata > Mammalia > Diprotodontia > Pseudocheiridae > Pseudocheirus > Pseudocheirus occidentalis. The sequence continues at coordinate 164,406,170 of CM053597.1, read as the reverse complement.
AAGCTTCTAGCAGCTTCTACATTAAGGAATTGAAGGGCTCAGAATATGATATTTCAGAGGTCAAAGAGGCTAGGATTAAAACCAAGAATCACCTATCCAAAAAAACTGAGTATCGTACTTCAGGGGAAAATAAGGATATTCAATGAAATAGAGGACTTTCAAGCACTCTTCATGTAAAGACCAGAGTTGAACAGAAAATTTGCCTTTCAATTACAAGAAGCAAGGAAAGCATGAAAAGGTAAACAGGAAATACAAATCATAAAAAACTTATTACAGTTGAACTGTTTACATTCCTCCATGGAAAGACAATATTTACCTCAGTGTGATGATAGTTGAAGGGAATGTGTGTGTGTGTGTGTGTGTGTGTGTGTAGGGATATATATATGTATATATATACACACATACATATATATGTACATATACATGTGTGTATACACAGACATAGGGCACAAAGTGAGTTGAATATGAAGGGATGATATCTAAAAAGTAAAATTAAGAAGTGAGAAAGGAATGTATTGGGAGAAGGAGAAAGGAACAGATAGAATAGGGTAAATTATATCACATAAAACAGGCAAGAGAAAGCTGTTACAATGGAAAGGAAGAGCAGGGAGATGAAAGGGAATGAGTCAACTTTACTCTCATTGGACTTGGCTTATGGAGGGAAAAACATATACACTCTATTTGGTATCTTACCCTACAGGAAAGTAGAGGAAAGTAGAGGAAACGGGGTTAAGGGGGGGGGGATAATAGAAGAGAGGGCAGATTGAGGGAGAGAGTAATCAGAAGCAAACATTTTTTAAAAGGGACAGGGTAAAAGGAGAAAAATTGAATCAATGGGGGGAAAGGATGGAGAGAAATATAGTCTTTCAAAATATGGAAATGTTTTGCATAACTACAGATGCATAATCTATATTGAATTGCTTGTCTTCCCAGTGATGGTGGTTTAGGGGAGAAGAAGGGAAAGAATCTGGGACTCCAAGTTTTAAAAACAAATGCTAAAAAAGAATTGTTTTTACATACAACCAGGGAGTAAGATATACAGGCAATGGGGTATAGAAATCCGTCTTGCCCTACAATAAAATAAGGAGTAGGGGTATTGGGGGGGGGGGGATATAAGAGAGGGTAAACTAGGGGAAGGGGTATTGAGTATGCTTCCCATATTGGTAGGGGGTAGGTGAGATAGGCAAAAAAATTGTAATTTGTGGAAATGAAAGTTGAAACCTAAAAATCAATACATTCTGGAAAAAAGAAAAAGAAGAATCTTGATGGAATAATACAAGATATAATTAAAGAAAAGTATCCTGAAGCATTAGAACAAGTGGAGAAATTAGAAATAGAAAAAAACGCATAGATTACCACTTAAAAGAGATCCTATGAAGAAAATGCATAGGAATATTATAGTCAAATACTGAAACCCACAGCTCAAGAATAAAATATTAAGAGCAAAAAGAAAAAAAATTAAATATGACAGCGCAACAATGAGAATCACACAAGTCCTAGCAACAGTGACACTAAAGAGCTGTAGGTAATTCTTCTATGTGTATGTAAGGTAGGTGTGTGTGTGTGTTTGCGTGTGTGCATGTGTTTGTACACAGACATAGGGCACAGGTGAATTAAAGAGCAAAAGAACTGGCATTGTAACAAAAAATATCATACCTGGCAAAGTTCAACATAATCCTGAATAAAAAAACAAAAACAGACATTTGATCAACTGTCAGACTTTCAGGACTTTGCTAAAAAAAAAAAAAGTAAACTCTGATCTTAAAAGAAAATTTGACATAATTTGACACCAAGAGAAACATAGAGTACATATCAAGACTGATTACAAGAGATTTAATAAGGACAGACCATTTTCCTTTTATGTATGTAAAATGCAAAACCTATGTCTAAGATTGTCATTAGTAACTGGGTAGTTCTTAGGAAAGAATGGAGTAGTCCTGTGTATGATATGACTTTAAAAAGTAAAACCACTCAGAAACAGCTATAAAGAGTAATTATTCTATACAAATGAGGTTCAAGAAGAAGAACTGACATAGAGGAATTAGATGGGGGAGGAGGACTATGAGTTCTGTGCAATGTTAAGGGAATTTCCAGATCTTCCCCGCCTATGTGATCACATGAAGTCCATGGTGGGAGAAGCTTGCCAAACAGGTGGAACAGGAAGGGTGGAGTAGGAAGTAGGAGTGAGACAGAACTGGGAGAAAGAGAAAGAGCAGGCAGAGTAGGCAGAGCAGTTAGCATAAGTGAGAGGGAAGATTTTTGCCTGGAGGAACTGGTTTTGTGGGAAGGCCTAATGGAGGGAAGGCTTGGGATGTTTGTGCTCCCTGCACTGGTGACATGTATGGACTTTGTCTTAAAAAGAATGCTTGTGGTATCAGTGCTCCCTACATTGGTAATGTGTACAGACTTCTTTGTTACTATGATGGATTTGACTTACTGGTGTTTTAATAAATGTCTTGGTTTCATCTTCAAGGAAGAGAGTCTGTTATATCTTGTATTTCAATCCTGGGAAGATGCCTGCATATTCGTAGCAGCTGCTGTAAGTATCACATTGATGAAATATTTGGCATCACAAGCAGGATCATAAGATGTAAAACCTCTACTTAGAGACAGGAAGGCTTTATGGAATGGGTATCCTGGGATGGGAGGATTGACCTTATTCCTCCCTAGTGAAAGAATGGGCTAAAAGTACAGGACTTTGGGCTACATAAGGGAGAACCCAGAGATTTAGAAAGATTTTTGCAAGGAATACCAATAGAACCAGAGAAAGAAAAAAGTGTGTAGAAGAAACTGGGTCTTATTAACAAGTTAATTTATTACATGTAAAAGCAGAGACAAATTGCTAGAAGAGAAGGTTCAGATGAAAAAAGAGTTAGCTGATTTGCATGAGATGCTTTTTATGCTGCAGCATTCAAACTCTGCCTTAGAAGAACAAGCTAGAGAGTTTCAGGTAGCAGAGGAGAGAGCTGCTATGAATTTAGCTCCGAAAAAGAAAAGGAACTTTCATTCATGCCTTGCAAAGACTGGGCCTGATTGAGACCCAGACAGCAGGGAGGAAGATGCATGCGGGAAAAATGAAACAAAATTAGAAGAGGAGGCTTTTAAGACTATGGGTGCACATCCAATTCTAAGAAGGAAACAGGAGAACCAGGGGGACCACACAGTGTTCAAGGAAGTAATTGAGGATTATTTTTTTTTGTAATTGAGGATTTTATTCAGCAGGTGGTCACAGAAACTTTAAGTCGATTCACCCCAAAAATGGGAGAATCATTAGTGTGTTGGATGGTGAGAATCAGTGAAGGGCCTGGAGGAGTAGGGATAGATAATATGTTCAAGTAAGTAACAATGGAATTAATCTGTTAGCTTTAGTTGCAAAGGGATGCTGTAAGCAGTATCCCACCAACTCTATGTGGCCTAGCAGAGATAGACCCTGGTATTTGCTTAGAGATTGTATGAGAAATTTAAAGGAAGAGATAATGAAAACTATGATAATGATGGCTTATCACAGTATCCCTTAGCAGTTTCTCATAGAAATATCATAGTGAAGACTGTTTACTATGCTTATAATAAGCACCTAACTCTGACTCTATTCATTGGAGAAATAGAGCACCCTCTTTCAGGACTTTGAAAGTCTTTCCTGCCCCTTAATAAGCCTATGTGATCACACGGAGCCCATGGTGGGAGGAGCTTGCCAAACAGGTAGAGCAGAAAGTGTGGAGTAGGAAGTAGGGGTGAGACAGAGCTAGGAGAGAGAACGAGAGCGTGCAGGCAGAGCAGCTAGCATGAGTGAGAGAGGGAGGATTTTTGCCTGAAGGAACTTGGCGAGGCCTAATGGAGGGAAGGCTTACGATGTTTGTGTTCCCTGAACTGGTGACATGTATGGACTTTGTCTTAAAAAGGGTGTCAGGGCTCCCTGCTTTGGCAATGTGTACAGACTTCTTTGTTACTATAATGGATTTGATGTTTGGATAAATGTCTTACTTTCATCTTCAAGGAAGAGAATCTGTTATATCTTGTGATTCAAACCTGGGAATATGCCTGCATATTCACAGCAGCTGCTGTGGGTATTGCATTGCAAAATATTTTCAAAACCTACTTTCATCAGGCATGAGTTTAAAAGGGAAAAATGTAGATAGATAGATAGATAGATGATAGATAGATAGATAGATAGATAGATAGATAGATAGATAGATGTATAAAAGTATAAAAGTCTTTTAAATTCAGAAGAAATAAAATGGTAAGGGGACAGGGAGGGGGGAGAGGATGAGGGAAGGATCTCTCAATGGGAGGGTGAGGGAATAGGTTAAAGGGGTGGGGTATAGAGAGCTGTTTCAATCAATGGGAGTGGAAGGATAAGGGAGGAATCCTTGGGAAGATAAGGAAGGGATCTCTAGAAGACAGGGTAATAGGTTAAAGGGGGTTATAACAAGGTGTTTAGATTTATGGGAATGGGAGGATCCTTGGAAGGAGGATAGGCTAAGTAATAGAAGGGTAAGGTAGCAGGTAGAATTAAAGTAGAGGGGTCAGGAGAGATAGGTAATAAGAGATTCACACAAACATAAGAACAAAGATAAGACGTAGAATTTGTTAGCGAAAGTATATATCTATATATATACATATATATGTATATGTATATATGTATATGGGTATCCCTTGGTAGTTCTTAGGAAAGAATGGAGTCTATGTCTCTATCTAAATACATCTGCATTTACTTGGAACCCTGGGGGAAGAGGATGTGCAAGGGAGGGGGGAAAGAACAAAGTAAAAAGGGCACAGCAGAGAACAAAAGAAAATGTACAGGGAAGCAAAGAAAAATGGACAGCTCTCAACACAATATGTAGTATTTATCATGCAGGCTTTCTTGAAATAAAAATTTATTGCTATATATTTTGAGTCCTCTCTTATGTTCTGTTGTGCACATGATATACTTTCTAAAATTTTCTTTGTATTTGAATTTCAATATTTCAGTTTATGATATGTTTCTCTTTCTTTTCTCCATTTTGTATTTGAGATCTGGTGTTTGAGTCTAAAATTTAAAAAAAATAATTGCACATAAAACTGCAAATCTACTATGCACAACTTGCTATTCCTTTCAAATATACAATAAATCATCAGGTAGATTTAGTTTTCTTCTCTTTTTCTTCCCTCCCCCTTACCCTAGACTACCATTAGACACACATAAATATATATATGCAAAATTATTCTATACATACTTCCATTTGTCAGTTCTTTCTCTAGATGCAGATAGTGTCTGTCTTCACATCCTTTATCAATAATTTGAGTACTTATAACAGGCAAAAATAACTTATTTGCTCAAATTTGGGAAACTAATCTATTGTTGGTGGAATTGTGAACTGATCCAATCATTTTTTTGGAGAGCAATCTGGAATTATGCCCAAAGAGTTATTTAACAACCTATACCCTTTGACCCAGCAATACCGCTATTTGGTCTATTTCCAAAGATGATTAAGGAAAAAGGAAAAGAACTAAAATGCTATAAAATTTTATATGTGATGAGAAAGAACTGGAAATTGCAGGGATGCTCATCAGTTAGGAATTGTGGTATATGATAGTGATAGAATACAAGTATGCTATAAGAAATAATAAGCTCAATGATTTTAGAAAAACATGGAAAGACTTGTGCAAAATAATGAAGAGTAAAATGAGCAGAATTAAGAGAACACTGTATATAGTAACAGTAATATTATTTTAAAATGAAATTTGTTCAATAAGTTTTTATTTGGATTCCACAATTAAAATGCAAAAGTGTGGGATGTGGGAAGTATATCTAGATAACAGTCCATGTGAAAAAAGAGAGGTTTTACTCAACTCCGCTCCCATTCAATGAAAGCCAAGAAAAACAAAATTTATTACAAGCATGTAATCCTGAAAAACAAATTCCCACATCAGCCACACTATCCCCCTCCTCCCACCAAAAAAAGCAAGAAAAATAAAGAGGAAAAAAAATATATATGTAGATACTTCAATTAGTCCATCAGATCTCTATCTGGAGATAGATAACATGTTTTATCCTGAGTCTGTTGGAATTGGAGTAGATGATTGTGCTGATTAGCTACTGAAGCACTTCAAAGCCCTTTAAAACCTAGCCTCATTCCGCCTTTGCAGTCTTCTTATAACTTATTCCCCAATACTTACTCTCTGATCCAGTGACACTAACTTCCTCACTGTATCAAGAAACAAGACAATCCACCTCAGCACTGGCCATTCTCTCTAATTGACTACCTCCCTAGAATGCTCTCCCTCCTCTGCTTCCACTACTAATATCTTTTGCTACCTTTAAGTCCTAACTAAAATATCACATTTTATGTCTAAATCATGGACCTATTTCGAGCTTATCTAGATACAGAGCACAAGATGTTGGTCTATTTTTCATTTTTGTCCAATATCTTTCCAGTTTTCCAAACAATTTTTGTCAAATAATGAGTTCATGCTCCAATAACTGGGATCTTTGTGTTTATCAAGCACTTCACTTACTTTTGTATTTTTTGACCCAATCTTTTCAATTGATCAATCTCTCTATTTCTTATTCAGCATTAAGTCCTTCTAATAATTATAGCTTTGCAATATAATTTGGATCTGGTACTGACCACCAGGTTTCTTTCCTTTTGTTTTTCTTTTGGGGTTGTTTTTATTTTTTCATTGATTTCTTTGATATTCTTGGCTTTTTTGTTGCTCCAAAGGAATATTGCATTTTTTTTCTAGCTCTGTAAGGTAATTATTTGTTAGTTTGAATGGTATGGCACTAAATACTTATTCATTAATTAATTTTGATAAGATAGTGATTTTTATTATACTCACCAGGCTACCCATGAGTAAGTAATAGTTCTCTAAATGTTTATATTTCTCTTTATTTGTAATTGTGTTTGGTAGTTGTGTTCATAGAGTTCCTATGTTTCTTGGCAGGTATTTTATATTATTAGTAGTTATTTTAACTGGAACAATTTTTTCTATATTTCTTCCTGCTGGATTTTATTGATAATATACCAAAATGCTGACAGTTTATGTGGGAGTTATGCAGCAGCTTCACTGAAATTGTTAATTATTTTTATCAGTTTTTAGTTGACTCTCTGTAGTTCTCCAGGTTAAAGATCAAATCTACAAAAAGTTTTCATTTTGTTTCTTCTTTGCTTGTCTATTTCTTCATTTTCTTCTTTTTTTGTGTTATTGCTATAGCTAGCATTTCTGGTACAATGTTGTTGGTTATAATGAACATCTTTGTTTCATCTTTGATCTTACTAGAAAGATTTCTAGCTTATCCCCATTGAAGATAATGATTGATCTTGATACTACATAGAAATTACTTATCATTTTTAAGGAAAAGTTCTTGTGCTTTCTAATTTTTTTATAGGCATGGGAACCTTATTTTGTAAAAGTTTCATTTATGCATCTATTGAAATAATAATAATATGATTTTTATTGTTTTCATATTGATAAAGTAAATTATACTTACAATTTTCCTAATATTGAACTACCCCCTGCATTTTGGGATATAAATATGCCCTGGACCTAGTATGTGATCTTTGTGATGTATTTCTATAATCTCCTTGCAAGTACTTAAAATGTTTGCATCAATAATCATTAGGGAAATTGGTCTATAGTTTTCATTCACTATTTTGACACTCGTTGGTTTGAGGATAAAGATCATATTTGTGTCAAAAAAGAATATTTTCAAATAGTTTATGTAGTATTGGAAATAATTGTTTTGAAATGTTTATTAGAATTTGCATGTAAATACTAGGATGTTTTTCTCAGAAATCTCTTTTATGGCTTTCTCAATTTCTTTTTCCAATACAGTATTTAATTTAGGTATTAATTTAAGTATTCTATGTCCTTGTCTGCTCATCTGAGCAATCTATATTCTTGTAAATATCTATTGCATTTAGGTTATCTGTCTTATTGGTGATAGTTGGACAAAATGGTTCTTAATAATTGTTTTTATTTTCTCTTCCTTGGCTGTTAATTCACCTTTTTATTTTAGATACTGGTATTTTTTTATTTCTTTTTAAATAAAATGAGTCAATATTTTATATTTTTTATAATTATTTTTAAACAGTTCCTATTTTTACTTGTTAGCTCAATGGTTTTTACCTTCAGTCTTGTTAAACTTTCTTTTGATTTTCAAGGCTTTTTCGTTTAATTAGGGATTTTGAATTTGTTCTTTTTCTATTTTTAGGTGCATTTTCAGTTCATTTATCTGTTCTTTCATTTACTAATGAAAGAGTTTGGAGACATAAATTTTTCCCTAAGTACTGCTTTGGCTATATCCCACACAGTTTGATAGGTTGTCCCATTATTGTTATTAGGTTCTTTGATATACTCAGTTTTTAGGATTAGATAAGTTTCTGACTCATTTTTAATTTACGCTTCAAAGGGCTTTTAGTGGGGGGCGGAGCCAAGATGGCAGCGTAGAAGCACAAGGTCCTGCAGCTCCCACACAACCACCCTATATACCCATAAAATATGACCCCAGATAAATTCTAGGACTCTCAAACTCACAAAAATACAGAAAACACATCTCTTGCTGAAGGCAGCTCGGCAGCAGGGGCTCATTGCAGCAGGCCAGGAGCCAAGGCCAGCCCAGCCTGAAACAGAAATGCAGCCAGGCCAGGCCCCAGGGCGGTCGGGAGGAGCTGAGCCACAGTCAGTCTACAAGAAGGAAGATCTACCTCACCTCAAGCAACTACCAAGGTATGAAAAACAAGGTTTAGAGAAAGGCAGCTTGGAAGAAGGGGCTCATCCAGGAAGCCGGCAGGCTGGGAGCCCAGACCAGCTCAGCCCAAGACCGAAACCATGGCCAGGCCCAAGGGCGATCAGGAGGAGCTGAGCCTCCTAAGCTGCAGAGTGAGTCTACCCTGGGGAGCAGATCTACAGCACCTGAAGGGATCTTCACATCCAGCAAACCAGGATTAGAGACAGTCAGTGAAAGTGAAACTTTGAAACTTAATCTGGGGGAGGAAAAGCAGTTCAGCCAATCTGCCCCCAGGGCAAGGAAGCAGTGGGGGAAGGGAAGGAACTGCTGTAACTGGTGGCTGCCCCCACTGGGCTGCTGAAGAGCCCCTGGTTTGAGGACCCTGCAGGGGGGTTGAGTCAATTGATCAGGGCCAAGTACTCTTGTGTTGAGGGGCCTGGATCCAGATCGTGGTCTTGGGTGGTGGTCCTGGGGTGCACTCGCAGCAAGCCAAACCTGGGGGTCTTGCAACACCCCCTTAATAGCTCCGGCAGCTGGGAAAACCCCAGTGATTTGGAACAGAGCTTTCCCCAATGGAAGCAGAGTTCCACAAAGCTAAAAAACCAACCAATTAATTGACTGGCAAACATAAGGAAAAGGAAGCAAAATAAGAATAGCAATAAAACTCTAGAATCCTTTTTTGTGGACAAAAAGGATCAAAGCATGGAACAGGAGGAAGACAACACAGTCAGAACTCCCACACCAAATGCTTCCAAGACACTTGAAGAATGCGTAGAAGCTATACATCAACTGAAAAAAGACTTTGAAAAACAAATAAGACAAGTGGGGGGGAAATTGGGAAGAGAAATGAGAGTGATGTGAGAAAATCATGAAAAGAGAGTCAACAACCTGACTGAAGAAAACAACACTTTAAAAAATAGATCAACTCAGATGGCAAGAGAAGCCCAGAAAGCCAATGAGGAGAAAAATGCCTTAAAAAGTCAAATTTCCCAGATGGCAAAAGAATCTCAAAAGCATTCTTAAGAGAATAATTCCCTCATGATTAGAGTGGAGCAAGTAGAAGCTAATGACTTTATGAGAAACCAAGATACTATTAAACTGTTACAAAGAAATGAAAAAATAGAAAACAGTGTGAAATATCTCCTTCAAAAAACCACTGACCTGGAAAATAGATCCAGGAGAGACAATTTGAAAATTATTGGTCTACCTGAAACCCATGACCAGAAAAAGAACTTGGAAAGCATCCTTCAAGAAATCCTCAAAGAAAATTGCCCTGATGTTTTAGAATCAGAGGGCAATATAGAACTTGAAAGAATT
>CM053597.1:164370024-164380203 GCA_028646575.1 Pseudocheirus occidentalis | reverse complement strand
AAGAGAGAGAGAGAGAGAGAGAGAGTTTCTCTCCCAGCATTTGGAAGCTGACTGAGAACTGAATTGGAGTTTTCCTGAAACCAGAATCTGGTGAAGGCCATCCAGAAGGCTAATATTCCTTCTGGGTCCTAGGGCCAGCTGAATTGCTGGAGGACTGAAGAAGCATGACCAGGATAAGACTTTGTTTGTTCATGGCCTGGCTGATCCTTGAGTTTCAAGCAAGAGATGTGGTGAAGGGTTTGAGATGTGCTGGACCCTGTGAACTTCAGTGTGTGCCCGGGACTGCCCTGAGGACTGGACGAGGACCTGGGAACTGTCTAACTCTGAGGACTGGAGAGAATCTGGCAGCTGTCTGCTTCTGAATCCAGGTGAGTGTTTGGTGGATTCAGGAGGGAGTTGGAACCATAGAAGGGGATCCAGGGAATCAGAGAGACCACCCAGAGTCAAGACAAAGAAAAGGCCTCCCCTTGGATGAAACTGAGGTTTGCTGGACACCAAGGGGTGGAGAGTTTGTGTGATTTTTTAATGACTATATTAATGACTAATGATATTTAGTAATTGGGAATCTAGCTTAGTGACTGACTGCTAGATGAGTAACTGATTAAGTTAATGGTTGCCCCATGAGTGGAAGTTTGATTATTGTATCATGACTGATTAAGTTAATAGTTGCTCCTTGAGTGGAAGATTGATATATAGTGAATTGACTGAATGAATGATTAAGTGAGAAGGGTTTCCCCCTTAGGCAAACCAGATGATTATTCTTTTGTTCCTTGTTCTAAATATTGTGGCCACTGTAGTGAAAACTGTGTGGTCATTCTAATGTTAAGCTGTTATGAACACCATATTGTGACTCTCTGTGATAAGATGTGATGTTGTAAATATTATATTGCGAATGTTTGCCTTGATTTGTAATGGAATAAACAGAGTGTTCACTATTACTGTGTAATCCGAATCTTAAAAGCTGTTCACAGTAGCATTCTTTTGGGAATCTGCTGGTGCATAGCATTACAAATTCCGTGTGTGTGTGTGTGTATTTATATATATATAATATATATATATACACACACACATACATATAAAATTATATAGTTATATGATATGGTGGAAAGAGCACTGGGCCTGGAATCATGAAGACCTGAATTTCAATCTGTCCTCAGACACTTAATTGCTTTAGGAAAAGTATTTAACCTGTCTGCCTCAGTTTCTTCAAATGTAACATGAGGATGATAATAATAGTACACACTTTGCAGGGTTGTTTTGAGAATCAAATGAGACAGTATTTGTTAAGTGCCTGGTCTAGTGTAGACCATTAATAAATGTTTGTTTTCTTCTGTCTATAGACAAATTTTTTTTCAAGAATTCTAGGTAAGAAAGGGAAGGGAAATCTACCTGGGGAAGCTTTTGTAGGTGAAAGAAGTGCCACAAGTCAGTCAGTCAATAAATATTCATTAAACACCTACTGTATACGGAACATTGGACAAATCCCTGGGGATGCAAAGAAAGGCAAGAGACAGTACTACCTTCAAGGAAATCACAATCTAATAAGAAAGGGGGAAGGGAATCAGCATTTATATGGTGCCTGCTACCTGCCGCTCCCTGTGCTAAGCCTTTCTCTATGAGGTCATTTTAGGAGGAAACTGAGGGAAATGTAGGTTAAGTATAGATTAAGTCCAGGGTCACACAACTAGTAAGTGTAAATTAATGAGGCCAAATTTGAATGCAGGTCTTCCTTTACTTGAGGCCCAGCACTGCATCCACTGTAAGGCCACCTAGCTGCCGCTAAGACAAACACATAAAATATAAAAAGAAGGTGAAAGAGAGAAGAAGCAAGTGGGTATAATGAAGTCCAAAGAAGCCCAGCCCAGTAGGAAATGATGATATAGCTGTGCTGGGTGCCCTCCTTAAATGGAGGATTTGAGAGGAGTCCTACACTGTCTACCCTCCATCCACTCCAATCAGAAGGGGTCCCAAGGGCAGGAAGTAGTAAGGAAGTGTGAGTTTCAGAGTTCATGTGTTTTTTTTTTCTTTTGCCTTTTTTCTTTTGCTTTTTGGAGGGGGAAAGCAGGACAATTTTGGGGTTAAATGACTTGCCCAAGGTCACATAGCTAGTAAGTGTGTTAAGTGTCTGAGGCCAGATTTGAACTCAGGTCCTCCTAATTCCAGGATCAGTATCCTATTCACTGCATCACCTACCTACCCACCCTGGTTGATGTGTTCTTCCAGGATTATGAGACTTCAGAGAGGATGCGAATGAAGTCAAAAGGGTAGCCAGGTGGGAAACGATAAGTTAGCTGCCCTAGAGTTCTCCTTGAATGAAGGATCTGTCTGTAATTGTGTACAATGTTCTCCTGGTTCTGCTCCTCTCACTCACCATCAGTTTGTGTGTGTGTGTGTGTGTGTGTGTGTGTATGTCTCTCCAGATTATTATGAAGTCCATCTACTCCTCATTTCTTATAGCAAAATAGTATTCCATTACATTCATCTACCACAACTTGTTTAGCCAATCCCCAATTGATTCTTTGCCATCACAAAAAGCTGCTATAAATATTTTTGTACATACAAGTCCTTTTCCCACTTGTATGATCTCTTTGGGATACAGCCCTAGAAGTGGTATTGCTGGGTCAAAGGGTATTCCAAATTGCTCTCCAGAATGGTTGAATCAGTTCACAACTCCACCAACAATGCATTAGTGTTCCAATTTTCCCACATCTCCAATATTTATCATTTTTCTGTTTTGTCATGTTAGCCAATCTGATAGGTATGATGTGGTACTTCAGAGTAGTTTTGATTTGTGTTTCTCAGTTATTTAGAACATTTTTTCATATGTCTATAGATAGCTTTAATTTCTTCAACTGAAAATGTCCAGTTTATATCCTTTGACCACTTATATACTGGGGAATGACTTGTATTCTTATAAATTTGGCTCAATTCTCTATATGTTTTAAAAATGAGGCCTTTATCAATGACACTGGATTTAATAATTGTTTCCCAGCTTTCTGCTTCCCTTCTAATCTTGGTTTCACTGACTTTATTTATGCAAAAAAAATTTAATTTAATGCATTCAAAATTTTCCATTTTGCATTTCATAATGCTATCTATCTCTTGTTTGGTCATAAATTCTCCCATTCTCTATAGATATGACAGGTAAACTATTCCTTGCTTTCTTAATTTGCTCACAGTATCAACCTTCTTGTTTAAATTGTGTACACATTTCGACCTTATCTTGGTATACAGTGTAAGATGCCTAATTTCTGCTCTACTATTTTCTGTCTTTCCTAGAAGTTTTTGTCAAATAGTGAGTTCTTATCCCAGAAGCTAGAGTCTTTGGGTTTACCAAACAGTAGATTACTATAGTCATTAACCATGTATTCCACTGATCCACCACTCTATTTCTTAGCCACTAAGTAGTTTTAATGATTGCCCGTTTATAATACAGTTTTAGATCTAGTATGGCTAGATCACCTTCCCTAGCATTCCTTTTCATTAATTCTCTGATATTCTGGACCTTTTGCTCTTCCAGATGAATTTTGTTATTATTTTTCCAGCTGCATAAAATAAATTTTTGTACTTTGACTGGTATAGCACCTCTGGAAAAATGCATTTTACAAAGGAACTATCTAGGACTTATTCAAAAGCTGAATCTTCATATGCAAACATATAACTAACCATTAAGTCTCCTTTTCAGATTGGTATGCATAGATAGTTCATTAAGAAACATATTCTAGACTACATATTTAAAAGTACAATTATTGGCCATTTGTTGCTAATAAAAATGCAGAACTTGGGCTAGTAGTCAGGACTCTTAAATTCATTTTATAATCATTTTATTAATGCAAATTTCATAAACAGATGGTTAACAGAGCTTTGCTACTTGATTTCCAAGTAAAAGAAATTCAGAGTTCAGTATGACTGTGTTTTTGTTTAAGTTTGAGAATATAAATGTGATCTGATGCTGAATATGCATGAACCTTTAAAAGAGTGCATGAATGAAAAAAAATGAAGGCAAAGTGTAGAGAAACAAGTCTATGTGATGAAATCTTGAATACTAGTCTCTATGTAAAGAGAAACCAGTGGATATTTTCTGACAACCCACTATGTATACAGTCCTATAAAAAGCACCATGGGAGATAAAAGAATAAGGCACAGTTCTCAAACTTATGAAATTTATAATCCAAAATATACCTGAAGATTTGGCCTTTTCCCAACTCAGTTGATTATAAATGAAGAGGAGTATTATAACACCAGATGATGCTTTAATGAAGTGTGAGTTACTATTGTAAATGAATCAAAGGGGTGGGCTGTGGAAAACGGCCAAGGCTTAGGTGAGATGATCCTTTTTCTCACCCTACTTCCTCCCTCCTCTACCCACATATCTAACAGTGGAACTCTTGCACCAATGCAGATACCAGAGTAGTACACAAACTGAGACAGATACCTCAGGATCAAGTAATTGGATGCTCAGTCTTACGTAAGTTGCTTAACATTGGCACCTAGAAACAGAATGAATGATAAGATTATTTGCTCACTTTTAACCTTAGTGATCTTGTCCTAAATTACTACCTTTAGTGACCTCCTGAAACAAAATATACAAGCAGGATGAAATCTAAAGTAGTTAACAACCTCCACTCTGTCCCACCTCCTCAATACACTCAGACACGCATACACACACACACACACACACACACACATACACGCACACAATCTTACCTATATTATCAATGCTGTTTCACAATAGCTACTAGTGATAACCCCTTGTGCTCATCATGACTATACCCAAAGTCTGATTTGTGTCTTTTGATCAAATATCTAATACTCAGAAATAGGATTTGCTTATAGACAAATGAGAGTCAAGAAGGGTAAAGAAGTTTCTTTTATTTGGAGGGTAAATCACAATATTTCCAAGATTATGCACTTCTAATTTCTATTCTCCAAGTTTCCTTAATTCTTTACCTTTATTATCTCCTCTAGTCATAAATTGTATTATATTGCTATTCTCCATGGAAATTATTTCCTTTTTTCTATTACTATCAGCTCAAACTTATATATACTGATTCAAACTAGTGTTTTAGTAGATTAAGGCTTGTCCATGAACCAATATTGAAGGTTTCCAAAGAAGGCAGGAGTTTCTTTGCCTTTATCCAACTATATTAGCCTACATATTTGAAAAATAATTCACGCATTCACTTTTTTCTGCTTGGTTATTAATGTAGTTTAGCCTATAGTGTTTCTTTAGGAAGTTTTTTAAAGTGTTAGATTGGTATTTTCATCTTTTCAATGCAATACTACATATTCACTTTTTGTTTTTTCTTTGCTCTTGGTCCAAGTGCACAAAAAGTAAAACAGAACTCCACCCAAGAAGGAAACATTACAGAAATAATCAACTTCCCAAGTTTTTAAGTAGAATCCCATAAGTACAATCTTGCATTGTTAGTCAAACATTTTGTTTTTCTTTTATTTACTAAATATACTTTATTTTAATACTCATTTTAAAAAATTTTTGAGTTCCAAATTCTGTCCCTCCCTCCTATTTTCCTCCAACTTAGTGAGAAGACAAGCAATATAATCTCAATTATACATCTGAAGTCATGCAAAACATATTTCCATATCAGCAATGTTGCCAAAAGCAAGAAAAATGAAGTTAAAAAATACACTTCAATCTGCACCCAGAATTTATTAGTTCTCTCTGGATGTAGTTAGCATTTTTTATGAGTCCTTTGGCATTGTCTTGGATCATTGTCTTGATCAGAGTAGCTAAGTCCATAGCTGATCATTATTAGAATATTGCTGTTACTGTGTACAATGTTCTCTTGGTTTTGCTCATTTCACTTTGCATCAGTTCGTATAAGTTTTCCCAGGTTTTTCTGAAACCATCTTGTTTATCATTTCTTATAACACAATACTATTCCATCACAATCCTATATCACAACTAGTTCAGCTATTCCCCAATTGATGGACTTCCTCTCAATTTCCAATTCAATTCCAATAGCAACAAAGAGTTGGTATTGATATTTTTTTACATATAGGTCCCATACTTTTTTCTTTGATCTCTTAAGGAAGCCTAACATTTCCATGTTCTATTTGTGCCATGCTATTTTCTTTAAATCACTTATAGAGACAAGAAGGGCTACTAAGATCATTATGACAATGATAACAATGGCAACGATGATGATGATGATGATGATGATGATGATGATGGTGATGATAGTTCAATATTTCAAAGTTTTTTATTTCATTTCAATGGGAACTCCATTCACTGAGTCAGATACAAACCCGGTGCTCACCTGAGTAGACTTTTTCATGAATTTCTGTTGTTAAAAAAATCATTGGGGGCACCTAGGTGGTGCAGTAAATACAGCAACAGCCCTGGAGTCAGAGGAGCTGAGTTCAAATACGGCCTCAGACCCTTGACACACTTACTAGCTGTGTGACCTGAAGCAAGTCACTTAATCCCAAGTGCTTTGCCTTCCACCCTAAGAAAAATCATTGCCAAAGGAGCCAAACTTTTGGTGATGAAACTCTTCACTGTAGATATTTAATAAAAGCTTGTTGACTAGTTGAATTCATACTTAGCTAGACAGATCCTCAGAAAACAGATACATAGGCTATTGCCACAAAATTTCGAAGTCAAATAGACCCTCAGAGATGATTTAGTTCAATCTAGACCAAGTTGAGAATTCCTTCTACAATACTGCCAATTATTTGTTATCTAGACTTTATTAGAAAATTTTTAGTGAGGGATGGCAGGATCCTATAGCCTACCTTCTTAATATCATTCCCCAAATTTGGCATCTAAAACAGAACCTGACATTCACCTGATGCAGTCTATTGGGATTGTGTAATGGGAACTTAACTGCCATCTCAAAATAATGAGATAGCATTCCTCTCTCTCTCTCTTTCTCTCTCTCTGTCTCTCTCTGTCTCTGTCTCTCTGTCTCTGTCTCTGTCTCTCTGTCTCTGTCTCTGTCTCTCTCTCTCTCTCTTTCTCTCTCTCTCTCTCTCTTTCTCTCTCTCTCTCTCTTTCTCTCCATGTCACATTCTTAACTTTTATTGAGCTTGAAATGTAATGGTCCCACTAAACTCTCATATTTTTTCAGACTACTATCATGTAGCTGAAATTTCTGCATCCTGTATTTTGGAGTTGATTTTTTAAAACCCAAAAGGACTTTACAGTTAGACAGGATCAGATTGAGTTTATGATCTCTTATCATACTCTGTAAGAAAACAGGGCATGATGAGGCGCTGGAGAACAATATTTGTGGGGGTTATCATAATGATAGCTTGGACAACTAAAGTATTTATTGTTTTTATTTTTAAAAACATTACTTTTGCTATTTATTTTTACCATTACCATCTTATTTTATAGGTGAGAAAAATGAGGTCCAGAGCTGGAAAATAACAGAGATAGGACAAGAATCCAAGTCTTCTGACTCTAAATTCATTTTTTTACTATCATGCTGGTTCTCATACTGCAGAGAAATATAATATTTTAAGTATAAAGGCTCTTCAAGGGAGAATTTTCATTAGATATCCTCGTTATTCAACATGACAGTAATACTTTCTTGATTCAGCATGGTGTGGAAGTAATGTTGCCCTGAATTCTTCAAAGCTATCCCAAAAGCATGTCTTATTGAACCAGAAACATTTAACATATAGTCCAAATAATGAAAGGTGTTTTTGTCATTGGAAGACTTATGTACAGAAAGATTTTGTGAACAAGTTGACAGACAGATCATGAATTTTTCTGCCATGGTTACTTCTAAGGAAGTATGATCTTAAATTGGCATAGGCGCCTATACTGATGAAATTGCAGCTCTTTTGAAGTACTAGAACAGGACCATATTTCTTCATTACAACAATGAGAGATCATTTGGGGATTACCTTCAATGGACAAACTAAAAAACTCATGCTAAAACTGATATGTTTCCCCCAAAAAAATCACCAGTCAAAGGATTCACAGGAACAAGAAGTAAAATTTAGAGACCTATGAGTTTTGAGGCAGTCATAGATGAGGAGGATCATCCTGTCTCCAAACTACTCTCTTCATTTTGGGAATGTTTACACAGTTAGCCAGTGACTACGTTGCAAAATTAGCAAACAAGCTTTATCCAAGTTGACAAAGAAGCGATCAGGCAGTTATTTACTTAACCATAAACCTGGATAGAAATCACCATTTAACTTCAACCTAAACTGGTCAGAAGACAAAATATGTGGCAGGTCACATTTTTTTGTCCCTGTCTTCTTGTTAACACAATGGGAAAGAGTTTGAAGTCTTGGTAGTTTTTATATTTGTTTTTGTTTTGTTATATAAAAGTAACATAACAGCCCATACCAGCCCCTGAAAATGTCTGAGAGACATAAAGACGTATTCAAGATTTTGTGTGATTTTTAATTCCAATTTACCCCTTTGAACATTGGATTCAAAAAGGACATACTTTAAATGAGAACTTGGACAAGATTGTTTTTTAACAAGAACCAATGCAACATTTTTAAGTCTGTTTGAGGAAATAACACTTTTAAAGAGAGTGGCCATGATGAGAATAATTATAATCACACTTTCTAAAACAATTCTCTGGGTAGAATGAAATATTAATACTGAATCTAAGTAAGTTACTTTTCTAATTTATTAACATAAGGGCTTTTAGCAATTAACAGTCAGAGAAGGCATAATAGATATATTTCCCCACTGTTCTACTTTCATTCTAAATATTTCAAAAACAAATTCCTTTTAAGAACATTACTATTAATTTCAATATTTTAATTCCATTATGGATTTGATTTCATAAGCTTGAGCAGTACTTACTGAAGCTTCCCAGATTCAGGAAACAGAACTACAACTCTTGTATTGTGAATGCTATTCACAACTGCTTTTTCTTTCTTCTTTGCTTTCAGAATAAGTGGTCTCTCAAAGCCATTTTTCAAAGTGAATATGGGCTAAAGATAACAATTACTTAAAGGCAATCATCTCCCACTTTGGAGTTTTTCAGCTAAGTGATGCTGAATTAAACAGGGAAAACTCAAGGTAAAGGCAGTACTTCTCTATTGGCCTCATTGAGCAAGCTTCTGCTTAGTTAATATGAGTCAGGTCTGAACATCAAAGAGATGGTGGAGTTCTCCCCACTCCTGGTCTAAATTTAGACTTGCAGATCTATAAAAGCAAGATGGTAGGTAAAACAATGTCCTACTTCCAGTTTATCCCCCACAACAATCATCTAGGCAAAAAATTCCTGTTGAGAAGGAACCATGCATCCTCCAACAATGGCCAAACAACTGCCACCCACAGGGTAGACAAGCTAGTCTAGCTGAAACAGCAAGGCACTCGGAGGGAAAGGAAGGAGAAAACATATGCTAGTAAGTCAAACCCCAGCCATGATCTCTCCTGAGGTCACGGTGGAGACAGCCAAGGTCCTGAGCCCAAGAGACTCCAGGATGACAACATCCCCTCTCCCAAAGCCACAATTCCTACTTCCAACCCACCCCTATTTAACTTCTATCTTGATAAAGGTAATCAAAACTTGGAGAAATGCAACCTGAGAGGGGCAGAGCCAACATGGCGGCATAGAAGCAGCAAAGCACAGCAGCTCCCACACAAACACCCTAAAAACTCATAAAATGGGACTCTAAATAGATTTTCGAGCTCCAAAACTCTCCAAAATACAGAAAACACATCTGTTCCTGCAGGCAGCTCAGCAGGTGGGTCTCTTCCCAGCAGTCTGGGAGCCTTGGACAGCCCAGCCTGAAACCCAGGCTGGCCACGCCCCAGGGCATCAGGTGGAGCTGAGTCTATAGGAGAGCATATAGGCTGCACTGGAGGCACAGTTACCACATTTATCAGGCCAGAAGACAAAAAGGCTAAGAGAAAGGTTAGTGGATTTTGCTAAATATGGGGGAGAAGAGTGGTCCGGCCAAACTGCTCCCAGGGCAAGGAAGCAGCAGGAGGCAGCTGTGGCAGCAGGAATAGTTGAGAGTAGCAGTGACATCCACCGGGCTGCTTCAGAGCCCCCGGCCTGCAGATAGCAGGGGGTCTGAGGCGATCAATCAGGGCCAAGAGATCTTGCATTGAGCGGCCTGGATCTGGATTGTGGTCTTGAGTGGGGGTCCTGGGGTGTGCTTTCAGTGAGCCAAAGCTGGGGGGGGGGCTGCAGCACCCCACTAATAGGTCCGGCAGCTGTGAAGGCCCCA
>CM053597.1:164333746-164352465 GCA_028646575.1 Pseudocheirus occidentalis | reverse complement strand
GATGTGCTTTCTGTCTTTTGGAGAGTTTTGGAGCTTGAAAATCTGTTTAGAGTCCAATTTTATGAGTTTTTTAGCGTGTTTGTATGGGAGCTGCGGTGCTTTGCTGCTTCTAAGCCGCCATCTTGGCTCCCCCCCCCTTGGATGTATTTTCAAGAATATTTTCATGCTGCCTCCAAGGAATTAGACATTTATCCTCATAAACAAGATTAGTTATAATTCTATTTGAGGCTCAAGAGGATTGAAGATGAAACTAAAAAAGTATTTGCATTAAGAAAATCAATGAAACTAGGATAAAAAGAGACATGATGGATTGAGAAAAAAAAATCTGCGGACCAAATATCTCTCATAAATGTGTACAAATCAAGGTATATGAGGAATTAACACAAATATTCAAAATCAAAAACCAGTCCCCAGGGAATATGTTCAAAGGTATAAGAGACAGTTGCAAAAAGAACTACCAAACCACTCAAAGCAATATAAAAGATTGCTCCAAATCACTAATAATGAGAGAAAATGCACTTCAAAATCATCCTGAGGTTTCACCTCACATTCAGCAAATTGCCAAATGGAAGTTTATCCATGTTAGAAGGTTTGTGAAAGGACAGGAACACTAATACATTGCCTTTGGAACAAGAAAGTGATCCAACCATTCAGGAAAGCAATATGGAATTACTGTAAGGAAGTGACTTGATTTTCCATATCCTTTGATTCAGAGATCTCACTGATAAGCATAAAACCCTAAGAGGTAAAAGATGAAAAGTCCAACATACAGAAAAAATATTTATAGCAGCATTTAGAGGGAATCAGACTCTGAGACTAGAAAAGTCCACACATGGCTATGTCATCATGGGCAACTCACTTAACTTCTTAGTTTCCCAAGTAACTCTTGGAGAAAACAATCTGAAAAGTGGTGAACCTGTGTTGTTTGAGGAGGTTTCCTCACCAGGAGTTTACTATGCCAATGAAGTCATAGATCTGGTATAATTCCCTTCCTTTATAAAGTGAAAACAAAATAGATGTCAATCAGTTAGGAGTTTACTAAATTGTCTTACATAAATGTACAAAATATTACAGTGTAATCAGAAATGGATGATACATAAAAAGCATGGGAAGACCTATGAACTGTTAGAAAGAAAATCCGAGAAAACAAATCACACAGGGGCAACAATGTAAATGGAAAGAACAAAAATATTTGAAACTGAATGCTTTGACTAAGCTTGTTCCCCAAGAAATAAGAATGCACCTTTCTCTTTTCTTTACAGAGATGGAAGATGTTCATATAAAATATTCAATACAGTATATGTATTTTCAGAATCAGTTAATGTGGTTAATGAGTTTTGTTAAATTGATTTTCCCCCTCATTTTCAAGAGGTTCTCTAGAAGGGGGAAAAATATATTGGGGAAGGAAGGTGATATATAAATGACATGAAATAGCTGGATATAGATGTCAATCATATAGATATTGACAGATAGAGATATGGATATGGATATGGATATAGATATGGATATAGATATAGATATAGACATAGACATAGACATAGACGTAGACATAGACATAGACATAGACATAGACATAGACATAGACATAGATATAGATATAGATATAGATATAGATGCAATGGGGGTGTAGTCAACTGGTGCCCCATCCTTGGAACATGTCTGTTGTGACACCATGTATTACATAGATGATACAGATAGAGAAAGTGCTTGGCTGGGGATTAAACCCCAAATTTCTTTAAATAGCCTCCAATTGGTCTAATTTCTGCATTGCTCTTCTATTCAGTAAAATAAGTTTAGTACATAAACATCAATAAATTAATAATATTTAATTATTAAGTGCCATGCACTGTGTTGGGTGCTGGGAATACAAATGCAAGGAAAATATTTGTGTAAAAACCTTACTTGCACTGAATTTACATTCCAGTGGGGGAGACAAGTAGATATAGATATACACTCATATACACATTATAATTATATAATGAATATAAAGAGAATAAATACAACACATTACAATCTAAAGAGAATAAATACAATAAATAAATACGTGGTTGTTTTAGAGGGAAGGTACTAGTTGTTGGGGGGGAGGGGAACAGATGAAAAAGAATTCATATAGAAGGTAGTGTTTGAGCTTCATCTTGAAGAAATATAGAAATTCTCTGAGGTAAAGATGAGGAGGCACCATGTTCCAAGCAATACAAACCTACATAATATAGTACATATTGGCCAGTTTGGCTGGATAACAAAAAATGAGAAAGCAATCAATATGTATTTATTTTACTTATGGCCTGCTATGTGCCAGCCACTATGCTAAGCACTGAGGATAAAGAAAGACACAAAAAATAGTTCCTACCCTCAGGGAGTTTACACTCTAATGGTAGAAATCACATGTAAACAAACATATACAAAGCAAGAAATATACAGGATAAATAGGAAATAATTAACAGAGACAAGGCACAAGAATTAAGGGGGATTGGGGAAGGCTTTCTGTAAAAGATGAGATATTAGTTGGGCCTTAAAGAGGTCAGGGAGGTCAATGGTTGGAGTAGAGAAGGGAGAGCATTGCAACAGCCAGAGAAAATACCTGAAATCAAGAGATGGCATGTCCTTTACACAGAACAACCAGGAGGCCAATGTCACTGAATTGTAGAGTATGTATGGCCAACTAAAATGTAGGAAGACTGGAAGGGTAGAAGAAAGCTAGATCATGAAGGGCTTTGAATGCCAAATACAACACTTTATATTTGATCCTAGAATCAATAGAAAAACCACTGAAGTTTCTTGAGTAGGGAGGTGACATGGTCAGACCTGCACTTTAGGGAAATCACTTTGGTGGATAATTTATCTCATTACCTGTAAAATGAAAGGAGCAAAGGAGAGGGGCAAAACTGGATTAAAAATAACTTCTAAGGTCCCTTTGAGTTCTAAAATTCTATGTGACTATTTGACTCCTCACAACAAAAAATTACATGAAAAGTCAGTTCAATTTTGTAAAACTTCAGTCAAGAGAATTGCATGATGATATGTAGACACACGTGTCTAACTTTTTTTACCCTTTTCTACTAGCTTTGCTGGTGTCAGGTAGGATACATTCTAACAAAACAAACACTTCCCACAATAAATTCCTAATCTTTGGAATAATTTGAGCAGTATGTATAGTGTAGAACATGAGAGAAAGAAAGGCTGAGAGGAGTGCCTGAGAGTATAGGTGGACACTCAGTCATCGTTTTTTTTGTTTCTTTTCTGTCTTGTCTCAAACATGTCCCTCATGGTATAGGACTTCATGGTTGTACTTAGACTCATTGAAGGACTTAGAAATTTTTCACTTTAAGACAAAATGAACATTCTGATAGCTCAATACCAACACATTATCTAACTAAATGAGGTCAACATAGGTGGGCTACCTGTAATTGCTATAACTTCATTTTATTTCATTTATAGAAATAAACTGTTTACTTCTTCATATACACAAAACAATAATCAACAGTCTCATACATGAAACCATCCTCAGATAAAATCTAATTTAATCAGTACCTAAACAAGAATACTCCCCAACAAATGGTTGATCACCACATTGAGGAGGAATCCACTACCCCTTGGGACAATTTACAACACTTTTGAAAGACTCTCAATTTTTAGGAAACATTTCCTTACATGAAACTCAAATTTAATTATGCCCTCTCTTATTAGTTCTGCCCTCTAGAACTAAGCAGAATGAGTCCAGTCCCTCTTCCACATAATAATCCTTTAGCTCTCCCTCCCCAGGTTTTGTGTTTTCCAGGCTTACCATCATCAATTCTGTATGCTTACTGAGGAATATACATGAATATTTGAAAAGTGTATGTGTATTACCTTAGCACATAAGACTGCATAAAATGGGAGGTATTATGCTTCTATAGTACACAACCTTTATATAAAAGGAAGGAAAAAAAGTATTTTCTTTCAAAGCTAAGTATTATCTGAAGTCACTCTTTCATATCATAAACACTAAAAATATTCCAGAATAATTTTCTACAATTTTAAATAAGTCTATGCCTGTGTTGGACAAGGACAACAAAATGAAATACAATTGCCTCTTCTGAAAAGACCACACATGGTTTAACCCTATTGCATAAGGCTTCTGCAGCTATTTCTTATTTTCACAATTAAAACTGGTTGGTATCTTGAGTGCATGAACACTAAACATCATTATTTATACAGAACACATTTTTGGATGCAGGCATTCACTAATAACTATATCATTAGGAGAATGGTCTATAAATAGCTTTTAAATTATTGAATGTCTTTCCTACTAGCCAAAACTGTTAATTTATCAAATAACTAATGCCCTAAGAAACTAAGATTTCATCAAGCATTCTTATAAGTTTAAATTCCAACCCTCAGAAAAAAAAAGATTTAAAAAAGATTCCCCTGACTTTTGCCATTGTAAAAATCATCAGTTTTCCTAGTCAGGGTTACCTTCCCTTGGTGTGTCTATGTTTCTGTGCAGGCGCTATTCAGGCAACAGCTGTGTTTGTGCTAAAAATCTTAAACAATCATATGAAAGAGCAGGGTTGTTTGTGAGGGGGGAAATCCATTGAAAGTCTCAAGTTCAGTTCAAACCTTGATTATAACATTTATTGTTTGACTATGAGAAAGTTAACTCATCTGAGGCTCAGTTTTCTTGTTTGTTAAATGGGGATAATAAACACCTTTAAGAAGAAGCCTTTGTAAATGTTGAAATTATACAAATAGGACCTATTATTACCATTGAATGTAAGATCTGTAAGGTACCTTGGAAATCATGTCAACCTTTTGCAGATGAGGAAAAAAAGAGGATTATACAAGTGAAGTCATTAGCCTAAGATTATAAAGCTAGTTATATTCTTAATATGCAGTTAAAATTTTCCAAGTTAAAAACAGTTGAAAACAAATATTTATAATAGAAATGCTGACATAGTCTTAATGCCTTAGTGCGCTATCTGGGTCAGCTGCAATGTCTATTTACCGTACAAGACTGAATAAAATATGTGAATTTACCATAGCAACCTCTTCATCACAAAGCAAGACAAGCTACTTCTATGGCATGATGACTTTTAAAAAATGTACAGAAATAAATTTCTTAGCTAGATATGTATAAATTTCACATTTGCAAAATGTAAGTTGCCCTACACAGTAGCATTTTACAATACCCTCATAAAATATTTATTACTTTTTATTATTATTTAAACTTAGAACCTAGGAAATGTCCAGTTTTATGCATCTTTGCATGTTATGTCTCTAGTATATATCTTTATAGGAATCAATGAATCACATATACATAAATATATAATTTGTGAATAGTGAATGCTATAAAGTTATAAAGATATAATTAATAATTCCTAAATACCAATTAACTCAATCCAACAAATATTTATTAAAATCTTGTTACACACAGTTACTGTTCTAGGTTCTGGGGATATAAAGTTAGATATAACACAACTTTTCTCAAGAAGCTTATAATATAATTGCAAAGGGAAAAATCTATGTGCAAATAATTATGATACATGGAAAAGTGGGATAAATGCAAAGAAAATGATGCAGGTAAAGTAGTGTGACAAGTTTGAAAGGGAGACGGCCCTCAAACTAGAGAAACAGAAGGGAAGGCTTCATAGAGGATACAAGTACTTGAGTCTTAAAAGAAAGATAAGTATTAATAGCTCTTCATCTATTTTATCAAATTTTTAAAGAATTATAAATATTATTTATAAATTACCAACAAAAATAGAAGGGAGACAGAGGAGAGGGTGGGAAATATATTTTCTTACCCCACATATCCAATTAGTTGAAAAGTCTTATCAGTCCTAACCACACAAATCAAACAAATCTGAACTCGTTTCTCCACTTAAATAATAACCACCCTAGTTCATCCACCTAGCCCATCCAATTTCAATATCCTCCTTAAAGGTCTAACTTTCTCATATTCTTCTCCTCTCTGATCCATATGGTGGTGGCAGAGTAGGCAGAGAGAAAGGATATAAACAATTTTGTGAAAGTGGAGGAAAAAGAACTTGGGAAAAGATTGTATATTTAGGGATGAGAGAAAGAAAGTGGTTGAGGATGATGTCTAGGCTGGGAGCTCTGGTGATTAGGAGGAGGGTGGTACTAATGACAGAAAGAAAGTAAGTAAGCAGGGAGGGTTTTGGAGAAAAGATAATAAATTCCCCTTTTGGGCAAGTATTCAAGATCTCTACAAGACATCCAATTCAAGATGCCTAATAGGCATTATTAGATTCAAGAATGAATACTAAGAGAGAGAGATTAGGGCTTGGATAAATTGATTTTGGGAACATACAAATGATCATTAGGAGCTAATAATATCATCAAGCAAAATTGTATAAAGGATGAAGAGAACAGGGTCCAGAATAGGTCTCTGGCACAGACAAGGTTAGTGATTATGATTTTGAAGAAGAATCAGCAAAGGAGACCGAGAAGGTGAAATTAGAAAGGCAGGCATAGAGAGTAACATCACAGAAACCTAGAAAGAAGAGACAATCAATAAGAGCACATTTGACAGTGTCTAAGGCCACCGAGAAGTCAAGAAGGATAAAGACTGATGAAAGGTCATTAGACTTCTCAGCAATGCAAGGACCTAAAACAACTCCAAAAGACTTATAATGGAAAATGCCATCCAGAGAAAGAAATATAAAAGTCTGAATGAAGATTGAAGTATACTATTTGATCTCTCTTTTTGTTTTGTTTTGTTATGTTTTTCTTTCTCATGGTTCCTCGCATGTGTTCTAATTCTTATATACAACATGACTAATGTGAAAAATATGTTTAATAAGAATGTATATGTAGAAGTTTATCAGATTGCATGCTGTCTTGGGCAGGGGGAAGGGGAAGAAAGGGGAGAATAATTTTAAAATTGTGAATGTTAAAAACTAAAAATAATCAATGAAATTAATTTATTTTAAAAAGATCTGGGCTTTTTTTTTAAAAGCCAATCAATCTGGCAAGAGATCGCTGGAACTCGAGGGAGCAGTTTTGGTGGAATGATGAGTCTGGAAGAAGTGGAAATATTGAGTAAAGATGGTCTTTTCAAGAAGTTTAATGATAAAAGCAAGAGAGAGAAATGGGATGATAACTAAGAGAAATGCATGGACAAAGCAATGGGTTTTTTTGAGGATATGGGAGATATCGGTGTGTTTGTAGGCAACAAGAAAATAACTGGTAAGTAGGGGGGAAATTTGCTGTAAAAGACAGGATGAAATGGGATCAATTGTGCTTGTAGAAAGGTTAGCCTGGGCTAACCTTTGAAAAGGTTTGGCTCAACCAATGAAAAGGGTTACCTCTTGAGCTGAAACCAGGGAAATAGAAGACATATGAATGATATGAGATAAAGAGAGAGTAAGAAAAAAACTCTCAGGGAAAGGCCTGTTTTTTTTTCCCAAGGGAAATATGAATCAAGGTTCTTAACTGAGATGATATAGGCAGAAGAGTTGTGAAGAAATAAGAAGGGACAAAAAGGTTTAGAAAAACTCCTGTGGCGAGTGCAACAGTAAGTGTATTAGAGGTATGAAAAGTTGGTCTTTTCCACACTGAGGTCCCAGTTGAGATCATTTAACAAAAACTTGTAGCAGATTCAGTCCATTGCAGCAGAGTTTTATGTTTTTCTCTGTCATTATTCAGCAGCATGTAAGTAGGAGGAACAAAGGGGTATTCCAAGACAGAGGTTTGGCAAGGCATGTTCCAAGACAGGATAAAGAGAGAAGAGACTCAAGAGAAGAGAACAATGTGTAGTTTAAATGGTTTACCAAGAGGTTAAGATAGGGAAGGAAAAGTGTAGTAAGTGCAAGGGTGATAACCTGGGAAAGAACTTGAATATCTTTCAAACAAGGCTGGAGGTCACAGTGAGATAAAAGAACAGGGTTTGAAGTTGCAAAATAAAGTAAGAGACAAAATGACAATAGACTATGATCAGATAAGAGAATTTCAGAGTTCATAAATGTTGAAGTAGAAAACTTGTAGATGGTAGCAAGATAAAGGGCATGACTATCTCTGTTTTTTGTTAAGATGAGGTGAAGAAATAGGTCTCAAAAAATGAACAAGTTTAAGACAATGGTAGGCTGGGCATTTAAGAGAGTATTCAATATTTATGCTGAAATCCCTTTTTATGAGAGTAGGAGTTGGGAGCAGAGACTGAGCTATACATTCAACTCAGTGAGGAAGGAAGGAAGGAAAGTATACTGGGATTATGCAGTTAATAGGTACCAGAATATTGACAGGTGGTAAATATGGATTAAATGGACCTTAAAGAAGGAGAGGTAACTGAATGATGTAGGTTTAGGTTGAATGAAAATCTGGAAATAGTAATGTGGAGAAAGGAATATTCTAACTGCCCCCACCTCAACCAATGTCAGGAATCTGCAATCCATGACAAGTATTAATTCACCTTCTTTTTGAAGAACTCTTTGGGGGGAAAACCCTCTAGGTCTTGAGGAAGATCATTCTACTTTTGAAAAGCTCTTAATTGTTAGGATGTTTTTTGTAACCATAAGCTGAAATCTGACTCTTCAAATTCCATCTGTTGTTGGTTCTGCCCTCTGATGCCAAACAGGACAAAGGTAATACTTCTACATAATAATCCTTCAAATGCTTGTCTTAGACCCAGTTGTCATGTACCCCTGAATCTTATCTTCTCCAGGCTAAATAAATGTCTACAATTCTTTCAACCAATCTTTATATGAAATAGACTCAAGGCCCGTCACCATCCTGTTTGAACTCTTTGGGGAGTTTTCTAGTTTGTTAATACCATTCTTAAACTATGGCACCCATAATTAAACTAAACAAAATACTGAAGATAAGCTTTGATAAGGATACAGTGGAATTATTGTCCCCTTATTTGGGAAGCTATGTCTCAATATGGCTCCATCAACAAACCAAAAAAGTATTAATTTTATGCTAGGGACTGTGCTAGCTGCAAAGAACACAAATAACAATAAATGAAAAAAATCCTCACAAGGAATGTACATTCAAATGGGGGAGACTGTAACAGTAATTAATCTAGCAGGTACTTAGCTTTTAGTTACTAAGGGCTAAGTACAGAAGGTGTGAGCTTGTGTGAAAGATGCACAAGGTATGAACTCAGTCTCCTGTGTGAACAGAGGGCATAAACTCTGTCTCTTGTTGCTGACCTGGCAGGAGGGGGTTGGCTGAGACAGGATACCAGTGTGTATATTTAAGGAGAGCTCCAGAGGGCAGACAGACAGAGTCAAGAATGTTCCTGGTGGCTCCTGGTGGAGGGAGCAGAATTGTCACAGCACCTGGGAGCTGGGCTGCTGGACTGAGAACTGAGTTGGAGTTTTCTTGGGAGGGAGGGAGGGAGAAAGAGAGAGAGAGAGAGAGATTGATTCTCTCCCAGCATCTGGAAGCTGACTAAGAACTGAGTTGGAGTTTTCTTGAGACCAGAATCTGGTGAAGGCCAAAGTGGCTGCTGCCTGGAAGGCTGAGATTTCTATTGGGTCCTAGGGCCAGCCAAATTGCTGGAGGACTAAAGAAGCATGACCAGGATAAGACTATGTTTGTTTGTGGTTTGGCTGATCTTTGAGTTCCCAGCAACAGAGGTTGTGAAGATTTGGAGATATGCTGGACCCTGTGAACTTCAGTGTGTGCCAGGGACTGTCCTGAGCACTGGACAAGGACCTTGGAGCTGTATACCTCTGATCAGGACTGGATGAGAACCTGAGAGCTGTCTGCCTCTGACTGTTTGGTGGATTCAGGTAGGAGCTGGGACCATGTAAGGGGATCCAGGGAATTAGAGAGACCACCCAGAGTCAAGATGAAGAAAAGGCCTCCCCTTGGATGAATGATGAAATTGAAGTTTGTGGGACACCGAGGGGTGGAGGGTTTGTGTAGTTTTCTAATGATTGTATTTAGTGACTGATTACTAGATAAGTGATTGGTTAATTTAATCTATGATTGCCCCATGAGTAGAAGATTGATTGTGAATTGATTGAATGATTAAGTATTGATTATTGTATAGTGAATTGATTGAATGATTAAGTAAGGAAGGTTTCCCCCTTAGGGAAACCAGATGATTATTCTTTTGTTCTTTGTTCTAAATACTGTGGTCACTGTAGTGAAAACTATATGGCCATTCTAATGTTAAGCTGTTGTGAATGCTATATTGTGATTTTCTGTGATAAAATGTAGTGTTGTGGATATTATATTGTGATTTGTTGTGAATGTTTGCCTTGATTTGTAATGAAATGAATGGAGTGTTTACAGTAGCATTCTTTTGGGAATCTGCTAGTGCATAGCATTACATAGATGAGAAGATATATACATATATAGCAAATAAACATAAAATATCTACAAGGTAATTTGTGAGGGAGTCCACTAGCAGTAGGGGGATTAGGAAAGATTTCGTATAAAAGATGATATTTAAGCTTCGTCTTGAAGAGAGAGATTCTATCAGGTAGATTGGAAGAGGAAGTGCATTATAGGTCTGAGGTAACAGCCAATGCAAAGGAATAGAGATGGGAGATGGAGAGTGGCATGAGAAGAGAGAAAAAGCTAGAATGGTCAGATTGAGGAGTGTATAATGGACAATAATACATAAGTCTGGTAAGGCTGAATAGGGCAAGGTTGTGAAACATTTATAAAACTAAGCAAAGGAGTTTATACTTTATTTTAGAAGCAAAAGAAAGTCAGTAGAGTCGTTGAGTTGGAAAATTACATGGTCATCCCTGATCTTAAGGAGTATCACTCTAACAGCAGTGTGAAGGATAGACTAAAGTGTTGAGAGATTTGAGTCATGGAGACCAATGAGGAGGCTAATTGAGTGAAAAGTGAGGACTGCCTAAATTAAGGTTTGGCACCTGAAACAAAGGGATCTAAGAAAACATCTTTCTTGGGAGACTGAGTGAGCTAATTCTTATCCTAAGAAGATACCCTAAAGAGAATTCTTCAGAAATTACGAGTGCATCCTGAGAGAACTAAACTTTGTTGGATTGAGGAGTCAGCACTTATTTGCAGTTAATAGCTGTGTGCAATTCAGGTCATACATTGCTGAAATATTTAAATAAGTTTTTGAATTGTTGCATTGCTGATAAATTTCATAGCTACTGATATTGATACTTATCTAAACCTACAAGACAAAGTTTATATTAAGAGATAAGTAAAAACTTATAAGATTGCAGTGGAAGAATAGGAAAGAGAATTTTAAAAATTATTTTAATCAGAAAAAAAGATAAAACATATAGAGGAAAATGTTCCTCTACTTTATTTGCAATCCGTTGTGGAGGCTCAAAGAATGATTACGGGGGGGGGGGAAGTGTCCATGTTTATTCATTTATGAGTTAATATCAACATTCTAGCTAAAAACCTCTAACATTGCTCTCCACAAACCTTTAAAACTCAAACTGAATTCAGGAGAGGCAGAGCCAACTAAAAGTTGGAGTGAGACATTTTTCCACCTTGCAATAACTTAAGAGGTTGGAATAAAAGATATGTAGCACTGGAATGGGGGCTGGCCTGGAGCCCATGGGGCAACAATATTGATTGAGAGCCTTGGAGGTAGCAGTCACAACAGCAGCAACAACAGTTTTGGGAGCTCTCAGCCAAAAGATGATAAGCAATTTAGACCCCTGGTCAGAAAGAAATTACAGGGGACCCCTATGATAGCACTGGACTCAGGACTGGGCACTGTTTGGTGAGTCCATTGCCCATTCAGCTCCAGGGTTACGGCTCCAGAGCAGTGAGGAATGCTTGCAGTCAAGAGATTGGGAACCCACTTGCCCATTACTCTGTTCTGTGTTGTAGTTCCAGGGCAGAGAGGAATATTAGCACTTCAAGGGAGCAAGGGACAGCAGTAATGATACCTCTTCCTTAGATCATATCACTGTGGAAGCACAAAAAATTTACAGACCCCCAGAAGTATCTGTATAAACAGCATGGCAAAAAAGCCTAATACTTGAGATAGTGACTTCCCTAATTAATATTGATGCAAAAAATTAAATACAATACTAGCAAGGATAGTACAATAACATATCACAAAGATCATATACTATGACCAGGTGGGATTTATACCAGGAATGTGCACCTGGTTCACTATTAGGAAAATACCTGTTGCTTTGCACATACTCAGATCCAGGTCCTGCTTGACAGTCCCACAATGAGACAGAGCACTAACACAGCAGAGCCACAGTGGAGGGGGAATCTCCTCACAATTCCAGGGTAGAAAGGAGCTCTTGTGGTCACTCATAGACCAGAGCATAAGCTAGGAGTGGAGTAAACACCTCTCCTTAGATCATACCACCTTGGAAGAACTTAAAACTTAAAGGTCTCTAGAAGTACCTCTGAAAACAGCTGCACAAAACTCCTGAAGCTTGGAATAGTGCACCATCCACCCTGGAAGGCTCTATTTTAACAAAGACTTAAAAGCCAACAAATAAGCTGGGAAAATGAGAAAACAGAAAAAAAAAACCTCTGACTATTGAAAGTTACTATGGTGACAAGGAAGATAAAAACACACACTCAGAAGAACACAAAGTCAAAGTTCCTACATTCAAAGCCTCCAAGAAAAATATTAATTGGTCTCAGGCCATTGAAGGGCTCCAAAAGGATTTTAAAAATCAACTAAGAGAGGCAGAGGAAAAATTGAGGAGAGAAATAAGAGTGATACAAGAAAATCATGAAAAAAATGAGTCAATACTTGGTAAATGAGACACAAAAAATTCTGAAGAAAATAACGTCTTTTTTTTTTTGGCTTTTTGGAGGGCAGTTGGGGTTAAGTGACTTGCCCAAAATCACACGGCTAGTTAGTGTGTCAAGTGTCTAAGGCCGGATTTGAACTCAGGTACTCCTGACTCCAGGGCAGTGCTCTACTCACTGCACCACCTAGCTGCCCCTAGAAAATAACATCTAAAAAAAAAAGACTAGGTCAAATGGTGAAACAGGTCCAAAAAGCAAAACTGGTCAAATGGAAAAAAACTCCAAAATCTCACTGAAGAAAATAATTCCTTAAAAGTTAGAATGGAGCAAATGGAAGCTAATAATCAAGAAACAATTAAACAAAACCAAAAGAACGAAAAAATTGAAAACAATGTGAAATATCTCATTAGAAAAACAACTGACTGGAAAGTGGATCCAGGAGATAAAACTTAAAAATGATTGGACTACATTAAAGCTACGACCAAAAAAAGAACCTAGACATCATCTTTCAAGAAATTATCAAGGAAAACTGCCATGATATTTTAGAAACAGAGGGTAGACTAGACATCAAAAGAATCCACGAATCACCTGCTGAAAGATGGAAACTCACAGAAATATTATAGTCAAATTCCAGAGTTCCCAGGTCATGGAGAAAATATTGCAAGGAACCAGAAAGAAATAATTCAAATATGAGAACCTACAGTTGGGAAAACACAAAATTTAGCAACTTCTACATTAAAGGATCTGAGAACTTGGAATGTGATATTCTGGAGGACAAAGGAGCTAGGATTAGAACCAAGAATCACTTAGCCATAAAAACTGAGTATAATGCGTAAGGAGAAAAAAAATAGACATTCAATGAGATAAAGCATTCTTGATGAAAAGACCAGAGCTCAATAGAAAATCTAACTTTCAAATATAAGACTGAGGAGAAGCATAAAAAGGTAAACAGGAAAGGGAAATCATAAGGGACTTAAGTTTAAGCTGTTTACATTTCTACATGGGAAGATGATATTTGTAACTCATATGTTACATTCTCATTATTAGGGTAGTTAAAAGGAGTATATATAGCAGAGGATATAGGTGTGAGTTGAATATGAAGGGACGATATCTAAAAAATAAAACTAAGGGGTGAGAGAGAGAGAAATATACTGGGAGGTAGAATGGGGTAAATTATCTCACACAGAAGCAAGAAAAAGCTTTTGTAGTGGAGAGGAAGGGGAAGAGGCAAGGAGAAGTAAGTGAACCTTACTCTCATCAAAATTGACTCAAAGAGTAAATAACATGCACTCAACTGGGTATAGAAATCTATCATACTTACCCTACAAGAAAGTTTCTCAGATAAAGACCCCATTTCTCAAATGTATAGATAACTGAGTCAAATTTATAAAAACTAAGACCCAATTGACAAATGATCAAAAGCTATGATCAGTGGGCAGCTAGGTGGTGCAGTGAGTAGAGCACCGGTCCTGGAGTCAGGAGGACCTGAGTTCAAATCTGGCCTCAGACACTTGACACACTTACTAGCCATGTGACCTTGGGCAAGTCAATTGACCTCCAAAAAAAGCCAAAAAAATAAAATAAAATAAAATAAAAGCTATGATCAGTTTTTAAATGAAGTAATCAAAGCTATCTGTAGCCATATGAAAAAATACTCTAACTCACTACCAATAAGAGAAATGCAAATTAAAATAATTCTGAGGTACAACTTCATACATTTTAGATTGGCTAATAGGACAGAAAAGGAAAATGACAAATGGTGGAGGGTCATGGGGAAAATAGGGCATTAATGCACTATTGGTGAAGTTCTGAACTGATTCAACCATTCTGTAGAGCAATTTGGAACTGTGCCTAAAAGGCTATAAAGCCATGCATACATTTTGACCTAGCAATACAATTACTACATCCAAATCCCAAAAGAGATAAAAAGCAAAAAGGAAAAGGACATATATGAACAAAAATATTTATAGCAGCTCTTTTGGAGGGATAAAGAATTAGAAGCTGAAGGAGTGCCCATCATCTGGGGAATAGTTAAACAAACTGTGGTATGTGATTATGATGAAATATTATTATACTGTAAGAAAGAATGAGCAGGATACTCTCAGAAAGACTTATGTGGGCAGATGCAAAGTAAAATGTACAGCGTACAAAGTAACAGTAATATTGCAAGCTGATCAGCTTTCAATGACTGCTATTCTCAGTCATACAACAATCCAAAACAATTCTGAAGGACTTATAATGAAAAACGCTATCCATCCCCAGAGAAAGAACTGATGGTGTCTGAATACAGATTGAAGCGTTTTTTTTTAACTTTCTTTATTTTTCTTTATTTTTTCTTGTCTTTTCTTTCACAACATAACTATTATGGATGTGTTTTGCATGACTACACATGCATAACTTGTATGAAATTATTTGCCTTCTCAGTGGTCGGGGGAGGGAGAAAGGGAGAGAATTTGGAACTCAAAGTTTTAAAAGCAAATGTTAAAAATTGTTTTTAATTCATCTGAAAGAAGGTACACAATATTAAGGAAATTAATAAAAAGAAATGCAAGGAAAGGTGGCCTAGCCAATAGATCTTAAATTGGGTGATAAAACATCAATCATCAAAACTACTTGGAACTGGTTAAAAAATAGAGTGTTGGATCAGTGGAATAGGTTAGTTGTATAAGATACACTAGTCATTGAATATTGTAATCTAGTGTTTGGTAAACCCAGAGCATCCAGCTGCTGGGATAAGAACTCACTATTTTACCAAAATGCTGGGAGAACTGGAAAACATACTGGCAGAAACCAGGAATAGAACACCATCTTACACTGTATACCAAGATAAAGTCAAAATGAGTACATGATGTACACATAAAGGCTGATATTATAAGCAAACTGGGAGAGCAAAGAATAACTTACTTGTAAGATTTATGGAGAACAGAAGAATTTATGAGCAAACAACAGATAGAGAAGATTATGAAACACAAAATGGATAATTTTGAATACATCAAATTGAAAAATTTTAGCAAAAAGTCAATATAACCAAGATTAGAAGGGTAGTAGAAAGTCAGAAAACAATTTTTTTTTACAAAAAGCATCTCTGATAAAGACCTCATTTTTAAAACATGTAGAGAACTGAGTCAAATTTATAAGAATATAAGACATTCCCCAATTGATTAACGGTCAAAGAATATGAACAGACAGTTGTCAGATGAAGAAATTAAAGCTATCTATAGTCATGAAAAAATGCTCTGTAAATCACTATTGATCAGAGAAAGGTAAATCAAAATAACTCTGAGGCATCACATTGCACCTATCAGATTGACTAACATGACAAAACAGGAAAATGATAAATGTTGGTGGAGATTTGGAAAGACTGGAAACACTAACGAATTGCTGGTGGAGCTGTGAACTGATCCAACCATTCTGGAGAGCAATTTGTAACTATGCCCAAAGGGCTATAAAAATGTGCATACCCTTTAACCCAGCAATAATACTTCTAGGCCTATATCCCAAAGAGATCATAAAAATGGGAAAAGGACCCACATGTACAAAATTATTTATAGAACTTCTTTTTGTAGTGACCAAGAATTTGAAATTGAGGGGAGGTCCATCAGTTGGGGAATGGCTCAACAAGTTGTGGTATATGAATGTAATGGAATACTATTGTTTCAAAGAAATGATGAGCAGGCAGACTTCAGAAAAACCTGGAAAGACTTACATGAAGTGTTGCTGAGGGAAGTGAGCAGAACCAGGAGAACATTGTACAAAGTAACAGCACCATCGTGCAATGACTCACTTTGACAGACTTACCTCTTTATAGTAATACAAGGATCTAAGACAACTCCAAAAGACTCATGATGAAAAATGCTGTCCACATCCAGAAAAAGAACTATCAAGTCTGAATTCAGATTGAAGCATACTATTTGTTCTCCCTCTCCCTCCCTCCCTCTCTCTCTCTCTCTCTCTCTCTCTCTCTCTCTCTCTCTGTCTCTCT
Source organism: Pseudocheirus occidentalis (assembly GCA_028646575.1). NCBI lineage: Eukaryota > Metazoa > Chordata > Mammalia > Diprotodontia > Pseudocheiridae > Pseudocheirus > Pseudocheirus occidentalis. The sequence continues at coordinate 164,335,811 of CM053597.1, read as the reverse complement.
CTCTCTCTCCCTCTGTCTCTCTCTCTCTGTCTCTCTCTCTCTCTCTGTCTCTCTCTCTCTCTCCTCCTCTCATTTCTTCTTTCTTGTGGTTCCTCTCATTGATTCTAATTCTTCTTTACAACATGACTAATGTGAAAATATGTTTAATATTATTGTATATATAAAGCCAATATCAGATTGCATGCTGTCTTGGGATGGGGGCGGAGGAGGAAGGGGAGAAAATTTGGAACTCAAAATCTCATAGAAGTGAATGTTGAAAAATAAAAATAACTATTTTTAATTGTTTTAACATGTAACTGGGGGAAAATAAAATACTAAATAAAAGTTTAAAAAAGAAAATTGTGCTAAATTTTCAAAGGAAAAATCCAATGGATTATAAGGAAGCTACTTGTGGAGATGGCTTGAGATATGAAGCAGAGACAGAAGCAGAGAGGAGCAATTCTGTGGTTTATAAGGCTTTGATCAGAGTTATTAGGGAGAAAGGGAAAGAAAAATGGAGAAAGTTGGAGTTGTTTGTGAATATGGAGCTGTGAAAAGTTTCTGAAGAACACTGAGTATGAAACTCAATTAATACATAAAAGTCTTCTTTACATGTAGAAAAGTTTTTAAAATACAAATCCAATTTGATTTTCCAAAAGCAAGAAAACAAAAACAGAAATTGTTCATTTAAGTTAGGGCAATACAAAATCTTCAACTTTGCAACTATCAAGATATCCAACATGAAATAAAAGAACAGTCTAGGATTTAGAAAAATGAATAAATGAACCTTTTTAAAAAGCAGAATTTTAGAGAAAGTTTTACACTTCATTTATAGAAGAGGGGAAGAGGAAAATTTCTATACTTATAAAGTTGTTACCTGTATGTAGAGAAATTCTAGTTTCTATCTCAGGAAGTTAAAGTGAGATTTTTGTTAATACAATTTTATTTTTCAATTCCAAATTTTCTAATGGATATGAGGTGGTACCTCAGAGTTGTTTTAATTTTCATTTCTCAATTTTGAAAGACTTACATGAACTGATGCAAAGTGAAGTGAGGAGAACCAGAAGAACATCCTACACAGTTACAACAATATTGTGCACTGAAAAATTGTGAATGATACAGCTACTCTCAGCAATATCATCTAAGACAGTTCCAAAGGTCTAATAATGAAGCAAATTCTCTGCCTCCAGAGATAGGACTGATATTGTCTGAATACAGACTGAAATGTGCTTTCTTTCACTGTCGTTCTATTTTATTCAAGTCTTTTTGTATAAAATAACTAATACGGAAATGTTTTACATGTGAACAAACTTTTAAATTTCATGGGATAAGAATTATATATTTTTTTGTAGCTCTCTATCTCATTTGGTCATGAAGTCTTCACCTATCCATAGATCTGACAAATAATTCCTTCCATGCCCCACTAATGTGCTTATGTTATTGCCCCTTATTTCTAACTCATGCAGTCATTTGGGACAAATACAAATGGTATATAAGGTGATATATTGCCTACACCTACTTTCTGCTAGACTATTTTCCAGTTTTTGTGAAATAAGACTAATTGACCCAATAAGTGAGATTTTTTTTGGTTTATCAAACACTAGGTACAATATTCATTTGCTAATGTATATTGTACCCCTAATCCAACACTAAATAACTTTTTTCTTGAAAATTATTTTTACAATTATCTTTTTTTATTTTCTTTTCATTTTGTGGAGGGAAATTGGGGTTGTGACTTGCCCAAGGTTACAAGACTAGTAAGTGTTAAGTGTCTGAGGCTGGCTTTAAACTCAGGCCCTCCTGACTCCAGTGCCTGTGCTCTATTCACTAAGCCACATAGCCACTCATTATTTTTTTTAAATATATTTTGAGGAGGGCGGAGCCAACGTGCCAGCACAGAAGCAACAAGGTTCTGCAGTTCCCACATAGCCACCTCAAATACCAAATGAGAATGATGCAAGAAAATCATGAAAAGAGAGTTAACAGCCTGACTGAAGAAAATAACACCTTAAAAATAGATTAACTCAAATGGCAAAAGAGGCCCAAAAAGCCAATGAGGAGAAGAATGGCTTAAAAAGTTGAATTT
>CM053597.1:164312710-164333246 GCA_028646575.1 Pseudocheirus occidentalis | reverse complement strand
GCAACTGGGGTTAATTGACTTGCCCAAGACCACACAGCTAGTAAGTGCATCAAGTGTCTGAGACCAGAATTGAACTCAGGTCTTCCTGATTGCAAGGTCTGTGCCCTATTCACTGCACCACCTAGCTGAGACCTTGGTTCCTAAATCTTTACAAGTTACATAATTTAAATGAATTATCTGGGTATTTCTTGAAATAGGAAAGTTCTCATTCTACCACTCCTCTCATGGCAGAAGGGCTTGCACTATGAGATATGCCATGTAGGGTTATGACAGGTCATAGTTGAGAGTTCTGACAGAAGGTGATCTACAGGAGAGAAAAATGACAAAATACTCCAGGATCTTTGACAAGAAAACCCCATGGACAGTATTAAAATGATAAATGATATGACATCGGAAGATGAACTTCCTCATGTCCAAAGGTGTCCAACACCCAACTGGGGAAGAGCAGACGACAATCTTAAAAAGCTCCAGTACAGGTGCAGCTAGGTGGCGTTGTGAATAGAGCACAGGCCCTGGAATCAGGAGAACCTGAGTTCAATTTCAGTCTCAGACACTCAACACTCTTACTAGCTGCATGACCTTGGGTAAGTCATTTAAGCCCAATTACCTTACCTTCCCCCTCCAAAAAGACCACCACCACCACCAACAACAACAAATAGCTCCAGTACTAATAAAGCAGCTGGGCCACAGTAGAAAGGAAGCTCAGTTATGAATGTGTCTAGTGACAAAAGCAAAATTCAATGCTGTAAGGATCATTGCACAGGAATGTGGAATCTATGAGCCAAGCTAAACTGGAAATATCAAAGAGCAACATCTTCAGTGTCAGTGAACTTAAATGACCATAAACAGGTTAATTTAATTCAGGTCTACATATACTACTGTGGACAAGAATCTCTTAGAAGAAACGGAGTAGCCCTCATAGTCAATAAAGGATGAGAAAAGCCAGTAACTGGATATGATGTCGAAAATGACAAAATGATGACCATTCAATTCCAAAACAAATTGTTCAACATCACACTACAAGTCTATGCTTCAACCACTGGTGCTGAAGAGGCTAAAACTGATCAGTTCTATGTAGGCCTACATCTTATAGAAATAAAAAGATGTCACATTTATTAAAGGGGATGGGAATGCTTACACAGGAAACCAAAAGATAATTGGAATTACAAGCAAATGTGGCCTTGGTAGTACAAAATGAAGCAGGGCAGGGACTAATAGAGAGTTTTGTCAAGATAACTTGGCAGTCATAGCAAATATTCTTTTCAACAACCCTAAAGGCAATTATACACATGGAGATCACCAAACAGACAGATAGAATCAGACTGATGACATACTTTGCAGCCAAAGGTGAAGAAGCTCTCTACACAGTCAGAAGCTCTGTACAAGATCTGAAGATGACTGTGACTCAGATCATGAGCTTCTTATGGCAAAACTCTGACTTAAATTAAATAGGAGAAAAAAATGGAAGTAGCAACGGATTTCATATCCTTGTGCTCAAAGATCACTGGAGATGGTTGACTGCAACCATGAAATTAAAGGCACTTGCTTGGAAGGAAATCTATTGCCAATCTGGCCAGCATACTGAAAAACAGACAAAATTTTGCTGACAAAGGTCCATGTAGTCAAAGCCATGGTTTGTCCAGTAGCAATATATGACTGCGAGAGTCAAAATATAAGGAAAATTGAGCACCTCAGAATCAATATTCTCAAAAAAGCCTTTTTTATGTGAGAAAATTCCAACTCTCCCTTCCCCCTTCTCCCACTGCACTTCTCTTTTCTCATCCCTACATTTTTTGGAGATCATTCCAATACAATTGACTCATGCTCATGCCCTCTATCTAAGCAGATTCCTTCTATATATCCTAATAACGAGAAAGCTCTCAGAAGTTACATGTATCATTTTCCTATGTAGGCATGTAAACATTTTTTAACTTTATTAAAGAGTCACTTATGATCTTTATTTCTGTTTACTGTTTATGCTTCTCTTGAGTCTTGCACACAAACATCATATTTTCTATTCTGTGCTGGTCTTTTCATGGGGAATACTTGATAGTCCCTTATTTCATTAAATATCCCCTTTTTTTCCCCTGAAGGATTATACCAAGTTTTACTAGGCAGATTATTTTTGGTTGTAATCCTAGCTCCTTTGCCTTCCAGAATATTATATTTAAAGCCCTCCATTCCTTTCAGGTAGTCCGATAATTCTTTAAATGACCTCTCCTAGATCTATTTTCCAGGTCAGCTGTTTTTCCAATGAGATACTTCACATTTGCCTCTATTTTTTCATTCATTTGACTTTGTTTCTTGATTTCACATAGAGATATGAGCTTCCACTTGCCAAATTCTAATTTTTAAGGAATTATTTTCTTCAGTGAGCTTTTCTGCCTCTTTTTCCATTTGGCAAATTCTGTTTTTTTAAGATCTCATCTTCAGTGAACTTTTACACCTCCTTTTCCATGCAAATTCTGTTTTTAAGGTGTTATTTTTTTGTGCCTCCTTTACCAAGTTATTCTCTTTTCATAATGTTCTTGCATCACGCTCATTTCTTTCCCCAGTTTTTCCTCTACCACTCTTACTGCTTTAACTCTTTCAGGAATTTTTCTTGGGCTTATGTCCTATTGGCATTTTTCTTAGAGGTTATCCTTGTAGCTGTTTTCATATTGTTGTCTTCTAAGTTTATGGGTTGGTCTTTCCTGGCACCACAGAAATTTTTTATGGTCAAATTTTTGGGAAGTTATGTTTTGGAGGGGTTTTTTTTTTTGCTTATTTTCAATCCTATTTCTTGACTTTGAACTTTATATTAAAGTTGAGCTCCACTCACCTGGAAGTGGTGAGACACTGTCCCAAGTTTCAGGCTTTTTTGTACTGCTGTTTTCATAGCTAGTTCTGGGAGGTCTCCAAGTTTTTGGTGCTTCCAAGGTGGTGTGAAGCAGTAAGAAATGTGATCACTGCTCTCCTGGTCTGTCCTCTGGATTTTATCCAAGAAGGGCCCCTTGCTCCTGGGCAACTACAAGCTCTAGCACTCCTCTTGGCCCTGGCACTGCAACCCAGAACTAGGTATGGGCAATATAGTTGTCAATTAGCCTAAGCTGCATCCAGTATCATCAAAAGGTCCTCTGTAATTGCTTTCTGACCAGTTGTCCCAATCCCTTTAGTGTCTCTAGGCTAAGAACTCCTGAAACTGTTGCTGTTGCTGCCACTGATGCATTCCAGGCTGGCTCCCACCCTATTGTCACAGACCTCTCCTGTTGACTTCCTAAGTTGTCTTAGGCTAGAAAAAGGTCTTGACCTTCTGTTGGCTCTGTCACTCTAAAATTTGATTTGAGGAGTTATTTTAAAGTTGTTTGGAAGGGAATGTTAGGAGAATTTAGATGGGTTGTTGCCTATACTCTGTCATCTTTGCTCCACCTCCCACATATATTCATACATATATACTGAAGAGTATATTTGGGAAGTGGAGCAAAGATGGCAGAGTACAGGCAGCAACCCGTGTGTGTGTGTGTGGGTACACACACAGATTCAAATGTATATATAGTATATACTCTAGTAGGCAAATATGTATATATACACACACACACGTAGACATAATTACATATACTGACACTCACCTAGTTATATGTTTACATGTTATATATAAAAAATACACACACATATCATTTAAATGAAAAATTAACACTAAACTAGGAAACTAAAGACCTGTATTCTATTCCCTTATCTAGCATTTAATAGCTATGTCAATGTAGAAAAATAATATATCATCTCTGGGTCTCTTCTCAAAGAAAATTTAGAATACACAGTTGCCTGGGGGCAATATGATCCCTTGAGGTCCTTTCCAGTTTTAAAGCCCACAATTCTGTTTTATAATGAACATCACCAAGTCATTTTAAGACATTCACAGGAAGGTCTACAGAAAAGTTTAAATAAGAAATCAGGCAATCCAACGGAAATTTTTCAAGACCCACATTTTTAGAAGTTGTGCTGAGATAGTTCCACATCTTTTGAAAACTTTTCTAACTTTCCTCACCACACTCCCAATGAAGCAATTCTATCCATAGACAAATAGAGTCACTACCAAAGGGCAAATTCTTTAATGATTTCATCTAGTGATATTCTAACAACCTTTATTTGGGCACTCCAAAACAATGCTAAAAGCACTGGCTGAGAGCTCCCCCTTCTCCTCTCCTCATCTTACCTTAATCAGGCATTCATCTTTCCAAACTTATTCCTCCTTTACTCTTGTCTCACATAAAGACATAACATTTTGTGTTGAGGACAACTTTTATATGCCCTCCTGATTCTATCACCCTTCCTATCTCCTCCAAAAGACTGCCCCCACTATGATTCCTACAATTTCTCTAAATTTTTACCTCTTGCAAACTACTGGCTCTTTCTCTACTATCTACAAAATGCCCCCCTCCAACCTTAAAAAAGAAAGCCCTAACTAGATTCCTTACAGGCCCTTCTCCAGTTGTTTCTTCTCTCCTTTGTTAAACTCCTCAAGAAAGTCATCTCTATTTCCTTTCCTCGAACCCTCTTCTAAATCCTTCAGAACCTGACTTATTACCTCATCTTTCAAGTGAAACTATTTTCTACAAAACTATCAATATATCTTATACCAAATATAATGGACTCTTTTTAATTTCTCATTCTTTTCTTACCTCAGCAGCATCTGACACAGCTAACGACTTCTTTTTGAATGTTCTCTCCTCTCTGGGTTTTCCTGGCATTGATCTCTCCTGTTTCTTCTCCTAATTTGTCCAAAGACTCCTTTTCTATCTCTTCTGATGATTCTTTATTTGTGCCACACCCACTATTACTTTAGGAATATCAGGATTCTCCTAATCCCCCAACTTTGGTATCACCTTTAACTATCACCTATCTTCATACCCTAAGATGAAGATTGAGGACTTGAACCCCCAAAGCCTTGGAAATAGTAGTTCCTTTCTAACCCCTGCAACCTTTCAACTTGGAGCTTCCAGATATAATCTAGGAAAGTCATCCACATGGAGAATGGACCCTTCATGCCAACTGCTTACCAATTAACATCAATAATAAGGTAAAGCTAAAACCCATGCCTCCCCAGACCACTAGCCTTACTTCCAGACTGGTCATCATTCAGAGTGCAACCCTTCTGGAAAAAGAAACCACACAATCCCACTAACTGCCAGTCATAGGTAAGACAAGTCAGTATAGCTAAAGCAGCAAGGTGTCCTAAGGGAAGTTGGAGGCAGAATGCACAAGGCAAGGCAAACTACCTCAATAACTACCCTCCTCCCCTTTATATACCACTAGAGACAACCTAGAAATTTAAGTTCAAAAGCTCCTGGAATAGTTTCACTCCCAGAAGAACAGTCAATCTAACTCCTTCACCAGCTTCTGCTGTAAAAATTTAAATTATCAATTCTTGTTGATGCATGTAGCACTGAAACTGAAGAGGCCAGAGCCCCTGCTTACTCAGCTATAGAAGATCTAAAAAAGAAAGTTTTCAACAAAGTCCTGGGCACTGTCAAATGGTTCAACATCAGAAAGAGATAGTGTTTTTAATCAATGAAAATGACAGGATGCACTTGCCAATAAGCTTTGCCACTGTGTTCTAAGGACAATGGGGTCTTTAACCTGTCTTGCAAGTGAGACCTACCCCTATTAGAAAGTGAGCTCCTTAATAGTAGGAACTCCTATTTTTCTACTGGTATCCTCAATGCTTAATCAATGTTTTCCCAGTCATTCATTAATTTACAAATGCTAAGTGACTGCTTGAAAAACCTTAATCAAACAAAAAAAAAAACTCTCAAGAAATCATAAAAAAATTGTCCAGAAATCTTAAAATCAGAATATCAAGTTATACACTGCATGCATGCACACACACACACACACACACACACACACACACACACACACACAGAGTCTCCACTGATCATCTCCTAAAATAAACTCCAAAATGAAAACCCTCAGGAATGCTTTAGTGAAAATCTCAAGATTCTAGGTCAAAGAAAAAATATTACAAGTAGAATGAAAGAGTTCAAGTAGCAAGGAACCAGAGTTAGCTTCATACACCGCTATGCTATAACTACACTAAAGGGAGAAAATTTTAGAATACTAAATTTCAAAAGGCAAGAGATAAAGGTTTAGAGCCAATAACTTGCCCAGCAAACCTGAATGTTTTCATGGGAAAAAGAAAAATGATGATGTAATAGGGGACATTCAACCATTCCTGATGAAAGAATAGAACCAAGCATTCTATCCTGGGTCTTCTTTTCCCACTATATTGTGTTATCTGATGGTCTCATCAGCTCCCATGAATTCAATTATTTATCTCTATGTTGATGATTCTTAAGCTACTTATTCATTCTAAAACCTCTGCTAATCTGCAGTCTCACATGTCTAACTGCATACTATATTTCTTGAACTATATGTTCTACTGACATCTTAAATTCATCACATCCAAAAAACTTAATTATCTTCCTCCCCAATTTTCCTTCCTTCCAAACTTTATTATTACTGTCAAGGATCCACCCCCACCATCCTTCCAGTTACCTAGATCCACAATCTAGGTTTGACTCTGAAATCTTCATTCCCTTTCCACTGCCCACCCCCCTTCCACCCCAATTTCCAAACTGTTGCCAAGGTCTTTTAATTTTAGCTTATTACTATCTCTCACATGTACACCCTTCTCTTTTCTGTCATTGTCACCACCCTGGTGAAATTCCTTATCACCTTACACCTGGGACTACTGGGACACCAAGATAGAGGGGAGAGACTTGTGGAAAACTCTCCACTTAGCTACCAAACTACAATTCTGACCATGTCACCCACCTATTTAATAAGCTCCAGGCATTCCCTATCACTTCTAGGATCAATTATAAAATCTTCTATTTGGCTTTCAAACACCTTCACAACCTATTTCTTACCTTTCTAGTCTTTTTTTATACCTTATAACCCCTTCCTGCTCCCATATACTCTTCACTCCAGTGGCACAGGCCTCTTTTTTCTTCTTTGAACAAGATTTCATCTCCTGACTATCTTCTCAGGCTAGACCTCAGGGTTAGAATAATTTCCAAATTCTCTCCCTCTTTATATTCACCTCCAAACTTCCTTAGCTTCCTTCAAGTTCCAGGTATAATCTCACCTCCTAAACAGAAGTCTTTTCTGATTCTTCTTAATTTCAGTGCCTTCCATCTGTGAATATACCAAATTTGTCCTGTAACATAACTGGTTTGTATATAGTTATTTGCATGTTTTCGCACTTATTAGATTGTGAGTTCCTTGACAGCAAAAATTGTCTTTTGTGCCTTTCTTTTTATCTCTAGCCTTGGCACTGTGTCTGGGACACAGCTGCTGTTGTTACTTAGTTGTTTTTCAGTTGTGTCTGACTCTTTGTGACTTCATTTGTGGTATTCCTGGCAAAGATACTACAGTAGTTTGCTATATCCTTTTCCAACTAATTTACAGATGAAGCAGACAGGGCTGAAAGACTTGCCCAGGGTTACACAGCCAGTAAATCTTTAAGTCTGCAACTGAAATCAGGAAGACAAATCTTTCTGATTCCTCACCTCTTGTTCAATCCACTACAACACCTAGCTGTCCTGCCTGGTACACGGGAGGACTTAATAAATGTTTATTGACTTATTACAGAATATTTTGTACATGAACACAAAAACCAGAAGAAACAAAGAAAAGCTATTCATTTCAGCAATGAGAAGAATCTGTTAAACCATGAAGGACTTATATTCTGATAACGAGAAGAGGCAAATATCCCCTCAGAATCTTAATGTCTTCAAGGATCACAGAGCTCAACAGGACAATCACAGGATCTTCACGTGGTTTTGTACTTTTTTAAAGTGAGCTTAAAAAGGGAAATAAAAGGAACACAGAAGAATATCCTAGAAGACACAGAAAGGAAGGGGTATGATTTCATAAGTCTCATATTTGTAGCATAAAAGAGTAATATAAAAACACAGAAGAGAAAGAGAAAGTTATCATATGAACATCACTTATCTGAAGCAAAGGATGGCAGTGTACATGCTTGCAGGCTGAGAAAACATAACAGTAAAACCTGAAAATAAACTAGCAGGGTCAGGGAGAGGGAAGAAAAAGGTTTAAGTAGGATAGTAGATCCAAGAAGAAAATAGTTACAAGCTAATCAAGCTACAACTTCAGAAGATGGATTGGATTATAAGTAGGGATTGAAAGGAAAGAAAGAAAACAGCAAGAACCAGAAAACAGTCTAGGAATGAGGAAAAAGAGAAGGATAATGATGTGGAAGCAGATCACTTTTAATTATGGATAACCAGCACTGATCACATTCTTTTATCTATTATCAATTCTTCTAATGGATAAAAGAGGTAAACAGTGGAAAAAAGTATAAGAGGATATGATGAGAGAAAACACACCATCATAAGGGAAGGTGAATGAGATCAATTCACCAATAAAATGGAAGTGTGTAACAGGAAAGATTAGAAAGGAAAACCTATTGATATGCTGTTTGTTTATATGAAACATATCTGAAACATTTATATAAGTAAGAGGAAGATAGAGTAGAATTTAATAAGTTTAAGGCAACCTCCAAAAAGTAAAGAATAAGATCCAGAAAGAATCTACCAAATCACTTCCTTAAACTCCAAAAGGAAAAGTTGCAAGGAATAGCATAACCATAATTCAGGTCTTATGTATCAAAAAAAAAAATACTGCAAGCATCCAAAAAGCTACAATTACGATCACACAAAACCCCTACACTTCTACTTACAGACCAGACAACATGAAATCTAACATTTCAAAAAGCAAAAGATAAGTCCTTATAACCAATAATAACTTAACCTTTCAAAGTTGACTTATACTCCTACAAGGGGAAAAAAAATGGATCTCTAAGACTTTCAAAAATTTCCAATGAAAAAACAAGAGTTTACTGTGAGATGCAAATACACAAAGCATTAAGAGAAACTTGGAAAGATATGTGTGAGAAACAGGAAGGGGCTGTATGATGATGCAGTACTAATATTTTAATAGAAGAAACCAGTGTCCCCGAATGCCTTCAAAAGGAATTTAGAGAGTTAAATAAGAAAAACAGAGAATCTGGGAATGAACTAATTATGTTCTAAGGGGTAAAGTAAAAGAGAAATATATCATTATAAAAATGAGTAAAAAGCGGATGGAATTTGCTATTTCTTATAATTGGGATGTATAATTAACCTTACTTTTATCTTAAACAAAGGAGAGTTACAAACACATATATACACACAAAATTTGGGGTTGAAATACATTAAACTCTGACGTAAACAAGAAAACAAATAAAAAATATATCATGAAAAAATACATTAAACTCAAATGATAAAAAATGAGGGTGGGGGTTACAATTCAGAACAATACCTGAGTAGGAATAACTAAGCAAAAAAAGTCTTGATTCTTAGGGATTGGATAAGAGAAAAAAATAAGCACAGAATTAGAATGTAAAGGAAGACTCTTAAATCAGGAAACAGCTGTACAAATTATGGCATATGAATTTAACAAAATATTATATTGAAAGAAATGGGGAAAAATTATTTTAGATAAGCCTGGTAAGTATGAAGTGATACAGAGTGAAGTAAGCAAAAGGAAAGAACAATTTAAGAATTTAGACAAACATACATACTTACTAAGAGGATTCTGGGAAGATGGTGGACTAAGGCAGGAAATTACCTGGCTCTCCCAAATTCTCCCACAAATAATTTAAAACGATACCTCAAAATGAACTTTTGAGCAATAGAAATAAGTAAAAGTCAGGGTAAAGCAGCTAAAACAACTTGGAAAGACCTGACCTCCAGAGTGATAGTCTGGTCTGATTAAAGTACAGCTTCCTTAGGCAGATAATCATTAAATATATACAGTATGAGGGTAAGAGGCTAATCAGAGGAAGATTTCAGGGGCCACTGGAGTCAGAGGCAGCTCAGGTGCACTGACCAGATTGCAGGTCTAGGTTAGGGCTGCATGCAAGGAAAAACAAGTATTCACTGGTGAGTATGTGAGATCACAGAGGAGAAGGGACCCTGCAGTCTGTGGTGACCCGCAGAAGAGTAGTATCCTTGTTGTCAGTTCCAGGGCAGAGGGGGTAAGCTGAAGCTTTCAGGTGCCAGAGGAAGCTCAGGAAATAAGAGAGTCTATGGTGACAGCATTGCTGGGGGGCCTTAGTCTTGGCTCAGGAACAAAAAGGAGTACTTGAGGTCAGGTAAATGTGAAAAAAAAAAAGGAAGACAGAATAAGCAAAAGAGAAAGAACCCTCCCACAAATAGCTACTATGATGATTGAGAAGATCTGGATTCACAGAGTGAAGTCAAAACAATTACTTATAATTCACAGAAAAATGTAAAATGGTCACAAGTACAAAAATAATTCTTGACAGAGTTTAAAAAGGACTTTAAAAATAAAGAAAAGGGAGGTCAAGGAAAAATTGGGGGAAAAAAATAAGAGCAATAAAAAAACAAGAAAATTATGAAAAGAAAGTCAACAAATTGAAAAGAGATCTGAAAACTTTCTGAAGAAAATAGCTCCTTAAAAATTAGAACTGGAAAAAGGGGAGCTAATGACTTCATAAGATACAATGAATAATAAAATAAAAACAAAAAAATGAACAATTAGAAGAGAAATGTGAAATATCTTATTAGAAAAACAATTGACCGAAAACAGATTAAAAAGACAATATAATTGTCAGACTACCTGAAAGTTATGATCAAAAAAAAGTCTAGATACTACTTCAAGAAATTAAGGAAAAAGTTTACCAAAGTTTGAGAAATAGAAAGTAAAACAGATATTTTTTAAAAGCCACAAAGAGATCCTAAGATGGAAACTCATAAGAACGTTATTATAGCTAAGCTTTAAAGCTCCCAGTCAAGAATAAAATACTACAAGCAACTAGGAGAGAAAAATTGAAAACTAAGGAGCTTACACCCAGGATAATACAAGATTTAGCAGCTTCTACATTAAAAGACTGAACAGTATGGAACACAATATTCCAAATATCAAAGGAGCTGGGTTTGCAACCAAAATAACTTACCCAGCAAAGCCAAGTGTAATCCTGCAAGGGGAACAAAAAAAAAACAAAACAAAACAAAAAAAAAGGATATTTAATGAATTTAAAGCACTTTCAAGTATTTGTGAGGAAAAGACCAGAACTGAAAAGACAATCTGACCTACAAGAATCAGGAGAAACATAATAAAGTAAATACTTAAGACTAATTATAAGAGATTTAATATGGTCAAATTTTCCCATTAAGATCAGGAGTGAAACAAGGATGCCCATTATTACCAATACTATTCAATAATGTGCTAAAAACTCTAGCAAGAACAATAAGAGAAGAAAAAGAAACTGAAGGAATAAGAATGAACAAAGAGGTAAACAAAAAAAACCTCTCTTTTTAGAGATGATATGATGATACAGTTGGAAATCTTAAGAGATTCAACTAAAAAGCTGGTTGAAGCAATTTTAGCAAAGCAGCAGGATATTAAATAAATCCACATAAATCAGCAGTATTTCTTCTATATATCACCAACAAAGCCCTGTGAAGATACATAGTAAGAGATGTCACACTTAAAATAACCATAGACAACATAAAATATCTGGGAGTACATCTGCCAAGACAAACCCAGGAACTATATGAACATAATTATAAAACATGTTTTATACAAATTTGGTCAGATTTAAATAACTACAGAAATAGTAATTGTTCATGGCTGTGCAGAGCCAATATACTAAAAACAACAATTCTACCTAAATGAATTTACTCATTCAATGCCATCTCAAATTACAAACAAACAAAAAAAAATTGTTGAACAGAAGAAATTTTAACAAAATTCATTTGGAAGAACAGAAGGTAAACAATATCCAAGGGGAAAACTCAATGGGGAAAAATGCATAAAGGAAGGAGTTTAGCAGTAGCAGTACTATATTATAAGGTAGCAGTTATCAAAACTATTTGGTATTGGCTAAGAAATACAAAGTGGATCAGTGGAACAAAGTAGACATACAATACAGAACAGCAAATGATTATTAATAACCTTGTGCTTGACAAATGTAAAGATTTAAATTTGTGGAATAAAAATTCACCATTTGGTAAATACTGCTGGGAAAACTGAAAAACAGTCTGGCAGAAATTGGGTATATTGACCAGTACCTTACACCATTTATCAAGATTAAGATAAAAATGGATACATGATTTAGATATAGCAAATTAGAAGAACAGGGAACATATCTATCAAAATAAAGGATAGAAGAATTTATAAATAAATGAAAGATAAAGAGCACTGTAAGATGTAAAATAGACAATTTTGATTACATAAAAAGTTTTTGTACAAATAAAACCAATGTAGTCAAGATTAGAAGGAAAAGAAGGGTGGGACAAAGGTTCTCTTAGTTCAAATATAGAAAATTTTGTCAAATTTATAAGAATGAGTCATTCCCAACTGATAAACGGTCAAAGGATATGAACAAGAAGTTTTTGAAGGAAGAAATCAAAGTTATATACAGTCATATGAAAAAATGCTCTCAATCATTATATTTTAGAGAAATGCACTTTCAAAACAATTTTGAGTAACATCTCACACCTATCAGATTTGCTAAAATAATAGAAGGGGAAAATGACAAGTGTTGGAGGAGACAGAGAAAAATTTGGACACTAATATACCGTTGGTGGAACCATGGACTGATTGAACCATTTTAGAGAACAATCTGGAATTATGCCCAAAGAGTTATAAAACTGTTAGGTCTATTTCCTGAAATGATCAAAAGGGAAAAGAATCTATATGCTCTAAAATATTTATAGTACCTCTTTGTAGTGGCAAAGAACTAGAAATTGGAGAGATGCCCATCAACCGGGGAATGGCTAAACAAACAGTGGCATATGATTGTGAAGGAATACTACTATGCTGTAGGAAATGATGAGCTGGTTGATTTTAGAAAAATATGGGAAAACTTGCTTGAAATAATGAAAAATGAAATGAGCATGTATGGGACAGAATGTGGTTTCTCAAATAGACTATCTGCTAAATAGAGATTGAGAGGAACAAATGAAAATATTCCCATAAAGTAAAGGAGACAGTCACCAAACTTGAGCTGGGCTTTAGTCTTGATAAGCCCAAAATTTGTTTTTCTATTATGTGTCTGCCAGCTACCTGTCCCAGGTAAACCAAAAAAAGCAACAAGTAATCTATAAATTGCCTACTTTTTGCAACAAGTAGTATGTTTGCCAGATGTTTCTGTAAATTGTCTGCTTTTTGGTAAACAAGAGAAAAATATGTAATCTGTGATAAGCTAACTTCTGATAAATAATTTTGTATTGGGTAAAAGGATTGTAAGGACACCCCTTCCCACCAACGGGAATGAAGGTCCAGTTACTGGGGAGGGAGTTTTGAGAGGGATTTTGTGGTTTTTGGCTATTTAACCCAGCTTCTGCTTATAGGGTGGCCTCCTCCCTCTGGTGTTCCAGTGGTGTGGACCACCCACTTCTCGTGAGATTCTAATAAAGAAACCTTTCTGCTTTCACCTGGAGAAATCTCTGAGTAGTCAGTCTGGGGTAGGGTCTTTGCACCCCATACAAGCAGAACCAAGAGAACACTGTATACAGCAACAGCAATATTGTTCAAGGAATAACTGTGAACAATTAAGTTATTTTGATTATAAATACTCAAATCAAGTACAATAGAAAGAAGGAAGATGCTATCTACCTCCAGAGAAAGAACTGGTAAATTACACAAACAAACAACCATAATTCCTGCCTGTGGACCTTGAGCTGCAACCAATGACCCACTGGGTATTTTTTCCGTAGATTATCTGACTATTCTTCAGTCTGGACCCTTTCTGAAAACTGTGGGAGGAGCTATACTTCCTATTACTTTGTACTTCCTACTATTCTGTTCTCTTTACTATTCTCCTTTTTATTGCTTTTAACAAAAATGGGTGATGTATTTTGTCAGAAGCTTTCTCTTTATCTATTGAGATAATCTTGATATTTGTTGGTTTCATTATTAATACTGCCTTGTTCGTAGTTTTCCTAATATTTAATCAACCTTGAGCTTTTTGTTATAAATCCATCCTAACAACTACATCATTTTCATATGTTGTTGTATTTCAGACAATATTTTTTTGTCAAAATTTATTAGGGAAATGGCCTCTCTGGTTTAAGAACATATTTATTTCCTAAATGTTATTTGGGAGGATTCATTTTTTAAAATTTTTGTCATTTATGTAATACTATAATTACTCTTTGAATGCTTGTAGAATTCACTTGCAAATCTATCCGGTCCTAGTTTTTTCCCCCCTTTTTTCCTCTGATGGATCATATATGTCTTGTTCAATTTATTTTTCGCGATTCAGTTACTTTAGTTATCTATTTCTAATTCAGTTGTCTCCCCATTTAGGGCAGGGATTGTCTTCTGCTTTTCTTGTATTCTCAACGCTTAGCACAGTATATAGCAGGAAGGAGGCACTTAATAAATGTTTATTGGTTGGCTGATTGTCAATGTGGATATATGTCTTTAAATATTCTTCCATTTCATTTAAGTTCCCTATTATTGTCCATATAATTGGACAAAACAGATTCTAATGATTTCTTTTATTTTCTCCTCATTTGTTGTGAATTCTTGTTTTGTATTTTTGATACTCATAATTTTGTTTTTCTCTTTTTAAACAACAGATGGGGTCATGGTTCAGTCTATCTGTTTTTTAATTTCAATTTTGTTCATCTTCAGGCTTCCCTGGCTTCTTTTAAATCCCAGATAAAACTCCACCTTTTAAAGAAAGTATTTACCAATCCTTTTTAATTCTAGTGTCTTCCCTCTCTCATACACATGTTTGCACGTTAGCTTTTCTCTTAAGGAAGGAGAGCATTTCAGACACAGTGGAAAGCCAGAGAAAATGTCTGGACTCAAGACATGGAGTGTCTTGTTTAAAAAAACTGTAAGGAGACAAGTGTCATTGGTTTGAAGAGTATGAAGGGGGTAGAGGAGAAGAGAACAGAAAGATGGGGGAAGGAAGCAGTTTATAAAAAGCCTTGAACACCAAAGAAAGGATTTTGTATTTGATCCTAGGGGCAATAGGCAGCATTCGAATTCATTTTGTAGGAAAGGTAGTAACATGGTCAGATTTGTACTTTAGGAAAATCGCTTTGGCAACAGACTTTCGGGACCTGAATAGAATTTTAGAAAAGTTAGTAAGCGTTAGATCAGTTCTATAGTAACTTTATTTGCCTGGATTCTTTCCCCTTTGCTTGCGCATTTTTAAAATTTGTAGTAGTAGTTTTTATAATCAGCTCGACTCCTGGGGTATGGAAGATGGTGCCCCTGGCCTCAAATCCTCCTTCAGTTCACCCCTCTGTCTGGTAACTGGAACTAAGACCCTCACCCACACCCCACCTCCTATAAGTACCCACAGCCAGCAGTGTCCCCATCCCACTGCTTCTGCACTCACCAGGCGTGTGCTGGTTCCTTCTCACCCCAGCTATATTCATTGTTAGCAGATGTTACCTCAATCTTCCCCAGCTCAGCCACCTAACTCCACTCACTGTCGTTCCTGCAGTTAGGACAGAGGCAATGCAGGGACTGCCCTTTATTGTTTAAGTGGACATATGACCTACCCTGGAGGTGGTTACTCTTCAGAGGGACCAAACCTTGTCCTGGGTCTTTTATTTAGATCTTCTCTGTCTCAGAAGGACCCCTGTTCTCCCCTGACTCTTATTTATTTTTACTGCTCCATATTTACAGTGAGATGCTATTTCATCTCTTTTGGGGAGGGGGGAAATCTTGAGAGCCTGGAATTTTCTAACCTATTCCACCATCTTCCCAGGATGTTGATGTTTAAAAATGTAATATAATCTACATTTTACTATATTTTAATTCATTTTTTTAAACATTTTCCAATTACATTTTAATGCAGTTTAGGTCACACTGGAGAGTGTTGTGGGCAACATGCAGCCCATGGGGCCACACATTTGACACCTCTGCTATAACAGACTAAAGACTTGGTCCTTCCAAAGAAAGGAGGGGAAGCCTAGACTCCACATTTTTGTGGTTCCCGTGCCCCCACCCCCATTTCATAGTTCCTACCTATGACAGGAGAACTGTCTAGTCATTTAAATGATGAAAGGCACTGTAGAAGATCGAATATGACACAACCAATGTTTTCCTGATTTCGTTTCCCTGACCCTGACACAACTTCCTCCCTATCCCCAATATAACCTGATTGGTTCCAGTTTTCCTGATGCAATTTCTTGCATCTGGGGAACATAAAAGGTCCCAGCCACTTGTAATCGGTACCTCTCAGGCTGGGTGGGTGCCCCAAACCACACACTGCTGTGCCCTCATGACTGACCAAACACATTTTCAGATGGAAATGAGAGGGGTCATGTCCAGAGAAGCCGACTGTTACTGTGTCCCTATTGCATATCCTTGCTTTATTCAAGAAAAACAAACCACCTCTTTTATTAAATGTTCATTGATTTATCAGTGCCTCATTTTACCCCAACATCAAACTGACTTGAAGGTCATGCCAACAGTGCCCAAACTAGCCATATCCTTTTTTCTATTACTGGACATATATAATTCATGGAAGTAAAAAACACACACAGATCCAAATACATAAAAAAGTTTTTTTGACAGAACTCTTTGTGATAACAAAAAACTGAAAATGAATAAGCTGTCCCTTAATTTGAGAATCACTGAAAAAATAATGAATATTAAACTAAAGCTTAAATACTCTAGTCACATAATGAGAAGACAGGAGTTATTGGAAAAGACTCTGATTTGGGGAAAGATTGAAGGCAAAAGGAAAAGGCAATGGCACAGAATTAGATGGACATATAGTGTCATGGAGACAATGAACACAAACTTGGACAGACTTCAAGAAATGATAGAAGAGCCTGGCATGCTATGATCCAAGGGGTCACAAAGATTTGGACACAACTGAACAAGGAAAAAACTATTCCACTGGAATCTCACACAATATGATTTTGAAGTAAAAAATAACAAGATAAGAGACAACAAGGAATACTGGATAAAGAACTGACCTCAGAGCAATAAAGTCTTATTCACTAAAACTACATCCTGAAACATACTGGCTATATGCCTCTGGGCAAATCATTTAATCTCTAAGTGTTCCAAGCAACTCTGTAATTACCACAAACTGCAGAGAAGGTGTCAATCCATATTCAGAGTGGGAGTTGCCACAGAAGTACTTCCACAACTTAATTAAATCAAAGGACAGAATGCTAGGTAGACTATCAGATATGGGCACCATATAGAATGTTCTTACTTATCTGTCTTTGTCACAAAGGCAAATTTAATCTAGGCAAAAATGGTTGAAAGGACTGATATAGAGACAAAAGACTTCAAGAAAATGCTTTTTTAAAAAAGGAATATTCAGATGAATGTGTGATCATATCAATTTCCCTTCAATAATACAGATCCCAATCTATCCAACTCTGACCATCCCGTGCAATTTTTATCCAAACATCCCAAGAGTTCACTACAGGGTGTCTAATACAACATGCTTGATTGCATTTCTTTTTATACAATGACAAAAAAAAAAAAAAGGAACATTCTTCCTTTACAGCTAGGTCATGATTATTTTGAGTTCAAGTAATGCAAAATACATCTTAGTATAGATTATAAAATGATATACCAGGTCACATTTAAAAACAGGATGAGAAATCAGAATGCCTAAATCAATTGTATAGAATATTATTAAAATGTCAGTGAAATAGAAGAAAATGGCAAAGGCATATCAATCTGTAGTGGCAAAAAACTACAAAAAGAAGCATTACAATAAAAGAAATGGAGCTTCTTGTTGTATTCAATTGAATATTGCAATCAAAGAACGGTATTCCTTTTAGAACAGCCATTCTGACATATTTCAAATTTACAATACTTCAGGTAGTGGAAATGAGGTGGCTATACTGAAGAAACTGAGTGCAAGTTTTGGTTGGTTCAACTATTTTAAAAATAAGCTCAATTTCATAATGTTATAATTACCAGAAAAGTGACCAGTGCAAATGACAACAGAAAATAATTCAAGAAGGTGAAGACACTAATCAACAAATTTTTAAGGCAGATGAAAATAGGCTTATTCTGTAAAGAATGCCTCCCAAAATTTAACATTTGTAAGCAAGTAAAAACTCAACATATATTTAAAGAGCCTAAGGATCATCTAACACTTTTACTGGGAAGTCATGCAGAAGAAAAAACCCTTGTTTACCAGTTTCATAACTCTTATAATTGAGAGGATATAACCATCATCACTTCCAGCTCTTTAGTGGGCAAATAAGAACACAAAATTTTAAAAATTACTGAATAGGTCAGGGGAATCATGAATAGGTAAACAGGAAAGAGAAATCTGAAGGGATTTATTAAAGCTGAACTGTTTACATTCCTACATGGAAAGATGATATTTGTAACTCATGAGACTTTTCTCCACATTAGGGTAGTTGAAGGGAAGAGACACAGAGATAGAAAGACAGATACATGGCACAGGGTGAGCTGAATATGAACAGATATCAAAAAAATAAAACTAAGGGGTGAGAGAGGAATATATTGGGAGGACAGAGGGAGAGACAGAATGGGAGAAATTATCTCACATAAAAGAAGCAAGAAAAAAGTTTCATAGTGGAGACGAAGCAGTATGAGGTGAGAGGGAATAAGTCAACTTTACTCTCATTGGATCTGGCTTAAAGAAGGAATAACATACACAATTAACTGGGTATCTTACAATACAGGAAAGTAGGAGGGAAGGGAATAAGGGGAGAGAGGCAGATGATAAAAGGGAGGGAAGATTGTGGGAGGGAGTAATCAGAAGCAAATACTTTCAAAAAGGGACAGGGTCAAAGGAGAAAATAGAATAAGTGGGGGGCAGGATAGGGTGGATGGAAATATAATTAGTCTTTCACAACATGACTACTATGGAAGTGTTTTGCATAACTGTACATATATAACTACTATATTGAATTGCTTGCCTTCTCATGAAGGTGGGTAGGGAGGGAAGAAAGGAGAGAATTTGGAACTCAAAGTTTTAAAAATAAATGTTAAACATTGTTTTTATGTGCAACCGGGAAATAAGATATGTAGGCAATGGGGTACAGAAATCAATCTTGCCCTACAAGAAAGTAAGGGGGAAGGGTATGAGGAGGAGGGTTGATGAAATTGAGGGTAGGCTGGAGGAAGGAGTAATCAACATGCATGCCATAAGGGGTGGGGTAGATGAGAGAGATAGGGAGAAAATTTGGAACTCAAAATCTTGTGGAAATGAATGTCAAAAACTAATGAATTAAAAAAACAAAGTAACTTGAAAATAAGTTGGGTCACCCATGCTTTCTTATTAAGATTATCAAAGAACTAGAAATGATTGATGACTATATCCTCTCAGAGTATGATCATTTTGAGAATAATAAAGTAATAAGTTATTTGTAATAAATTGGAATAAAATACATTCTTCTTATCCTTTTTGGTTATATTACATTATTAAACAGAAAAATGTCACTTACTTTCACAAAATTTTCACTGCATATATCCAGAGAGCTGGAACCAAAGGCCACATTTTACATATATAATTATAATTTCAAAGAGAGCAAATTCAAATGTAATTTCATGGGATTCATTATGCAGATTAATAGGGACTTAATTAGACAGAGCCAAGATGGTAGCACAGAAGCAACAAGGTTCTGCAGCTCCCACAAAACCACCTCAAATATCCATAAAATATGACTCTAAACAAATTTTAGGTCTCCAAAACTCACACAAAAATACAGAAAAACACATCTCCTGCTGAAGGCAGCTCAGCAGGAATGGCTCATCGCAGCATGCTGGGAGCCAAAACCAGCCCAGCCTGAAACTGCAGCTTAACCCTGGGGCCACCTCCCGCAACAGATCCCCAAAAGAAAACTCCTAGGAATGTTAGAACCAGGTTCTGGAGTCCCCAGATCAAGGAGAAAATATTGCAGGCTGCCAAGAGGAAGCAATTTGAACACTGTGGAAACACAATTAGGATATGATATTCCAGAGATAAGGGAGCTAGGATTAAAACCAAGAATCACATACTCAGCAAAACTGAGCATAATGTTCCAGAAGAAAATATGGTCATTCAGTGAGGTGGAGGACGTTCAAACATTCTTGCTCAAAAACCAGAACTGAAAAGAAAATTTGACACTCAAATACAAGAAGCATGAGAAGGTAAACATGGAAAAGAAATCATAAGGAACTTACCAAAGTTGAACTATTTACATGCCTACATGGAAAAACAATAACTGTAACTTAGGAAACTTTTCTCAGTATGAAGACAGAGGAAGGGAACACAAAAGTATACCTATACACACACATGTCTATATAGGAGTTTATATATTCGTATGAACACATCTGAGTATGTGTATATATGTGTACATAGAGGGCAAAGGATCAAGTGAATAGTACGGATGATACTTTATGACAGTTGAAATTCAGAGGTGGGAGAGGATTAGAATGAGAGGAGACAGGGAGAAACAAAATGGGGTTAATCTTCTCATATAGAAGAGGATAGGGATAACTGTTATAA
>CM053597.1:164273481-164312210 GCA_028646575.1 Pseudocheirus occidentalis | reverse complement strand
AACACCAGGAGTTGTTAATGAATATAAGTATTAAGTACAAAATATAAGTATTAAGTACATTTCTTGCCAAACCCATTCCTCTTTTTATCTTCTCCCTTTCTGTTTATGGTACCAGTTCCTTTAGTTTATATCATTAAAAAAACAAAATAAAACAAACAAAAACCCTCTTTCTTAGTCACAAAGTTCTGCTGTTTTTTTTTTCTTTTGAAATATCTATCTTAATTTCTCCCGCTATCACCCTAGTTTAGTCCCCTTTCATCTCACAGCTAAGATACAGATTGTACCACTCCAGGAGATTATTAGTTTCTTCCATCTGTTTATCTACTATCATATTAGATTTCTTAAAATATCTACCTTTATCATGCTAATCATTTCTAGAAACCAGAGTGTTTGGGTATAAAACTCAAGTATAAAATCCTTAATCTGAGATTCATGGTCCCTCATCATTTGGTTCTTCATTACTTAACTGTCCTTCCCTCTATTCAGCGTAGAGTTGTCTGGTGATCCTCATTTCTGTGATATGACCCTGAAGCACTATGCTCATTCCAGCCCTTGCATCCTCTATCTCTATTTTACATTATGCTAGTTCTTGTAGGCTCAGTTTAAATTACTTTTCTTCCCTAATAGTTCCAGCCTACGTTTATTAATCTTTTCTCTAAACTCTTACTGTATTTACTATTGATAACCTGTAATGCGATACTTTATGATATGTTTCCCTTCATCTGAAACTTCTTTCTCTCATACACTTTAAGTCTTTTAGTCCTCATAGAGACCTGGCTCACCTTTGCCCCTACATTCTCTGCTTTCTTCTGCCTCACTGATACTGTCATCTCATACTACCTCTTCCCTATTTCATTGGTTCTGGAGGGGGAATTGTGTAATATTCTTTGCTTCCCCTGTTTATTTCCAGACTCTTCCTTTGTCACCTTTGACCCAGTAACCATCCCTCCTTTTAAATGCAATTAAAATTTAAAATGTCTTTAAATTTTTAAAATTAACTTTTGTTTATTTTTAGTTTATATCATTCGTTTCCACGAAATTTTGAGTTACATATTTTCTCCCTCTCCTTCGCATACCCACCACCCCAAAACAACGATCCCATTGTATATCCCCTTCCCCAATCTGCTTTCTCCTATATCTTCCCCTATCACCTCTCTGATTTTCCAGTAGGGCAAGATGGATCTCCCTACCCCAGTGCCTGCATAACCTATTTCCCAGTTGCATGTATGTAATAATAATTTTATATATATATTTAATGTTTTATTTTAGATCTTTAAACTCCAGATTCTATCACTTACTTCTTTATCACCCACCAAGGACAGACACTGGAAAGACAAGCAATTCAATGCAAGTTGCACATGTGTAGTTATGCAGAACATCTCCACAGTGGACATATTGTGTAACACTGACGATATTTCCCTCCCTCCTATACTTTCCTTCACTTGTTCCATTCTCTACTTTGTCCCTGTACCTTTACAGAAGTGTGTGCTTCTAACAACCCTCCCGCCCAACCTGCCCTCCCCTCTATCATCCCCCCTTTCCCCCTACTTTCCTGCAAGGCAAGATACCCAATTTAGAGTGTATCTCATTCCTTCCCTAAGACAAATTCAATGGGAGTAAGGTTGACCCATTCCCTTTTGCCTTCCTGTTCTTCCCCTCCATTGTAACAGTTTTCCTTTGCCTCTTATATATGAGATGATTAACCCCCTTCTGTCTCTCCCTGTCTCTTTTCATTCTAATCCTCTCCCACCTTTCAATTTCACCTTTTAACAATATCACCCCTTCCTATTCAATTGATCCTGTGTTCTCTGTCTATGTATACATATATACACATTCATGTATGTATTCATATGCATATATAGCCTCCCATATAGACATATGTGTATGTATGCATATATATGTTTATATTCCTTTTACCTATCCTCATACTGAGAAAAGTTTAGTAAGTTACATTTACCATTTTTCCATGTTGGCATGTAAATAATTCAACTTTGATAAGTTCCTTATGATTTCTCTTCCATGTTTACCTTCTCATGCTTTTTGTATTTGAGTGTCAGATTTGCTATTCAGTTATGGTCTTTTCTTCAGGAGTGCTTGAAAGTCCTCCACCTCACTGAATAACCATATTTTCCCCTGGAACATTATACTCAATTTTGCTGGGTAGTTGATTCTTGGTTTTAATCCTAGCTCCCTTGATCTCTGGAATATCATATTCCAGGCCCTTTGATCCTTCAACACAGAAGCTGCCAGATCCTGGGCAGTATTCAAATTGTTTTCTCTTGGCAGTCTGTAGTATTTTCTCCTTGATCCAGAAACTCCAGAACCTGGCTATAACACTCCTAGGAGTTTTCTTTTGGGGATTTTTTTCCAGAGATGATTGGTGAATTCTTTCAAGTTCTGTTTTGTCCTTTGGTTCTAGAATATCAGGGCAGTTTTCCTTGAGAGTTTCTTGAAGGATACTTTCTAAGTTCTTTTTTTGATCCTGGCTTTCAGGTAGTCCAGTAATTTTTAAATTGTCTCTCTTGGATCTATTTTCCAAGTCAGTAGTTTTTCCAATGAGATATTTCACACAGCCTTCCATTTTTTCATTTGTTTGGATCTGTTTAATAGTATCTTGATTTCTCATAAAGTCATTTGCTTCCATTTGTTCCACTCTAATTCTGAAGAAATTATTCTTTGGTAAGCTTTTGAGATTCTTTTTCCATCTGGCAAATTCAACTTTTTAAGGCATTCTTCTCCTCATTGGCTTTTTGGGCCTTTTTTACCATTTGAGTTAATCTATTTTTTAAAAGGTTTTATTTTCTTCAGTCAGACTATTGACTCTTTTCGTGATTTTTTTTGTATTATTCTCATTTCTCTTCCCAATTTTTCCTCCACTTCTCTCATTTGGTTTTCAAAATCCTTCTTAAGCTCTTCTGTGGCTTGTAATCAGTTTCCATTTTTCTTGGAAGCTTTTGCTGTGGGAGTTCTGACTGTGTTGTCTTCCTCCCCTTCCATGCTTTCATCCTTTTTGTCCCCCCAAAAAGAATCTAAATTTAGATTGCTGTGCTTGCTTTGCTTCCTTTGCCTGCTCATATTGCCAGTCAGTTACTTGGCTTTTGAGCTCCGTAGAACTCTGCTTTCAGAGGGGAGAGCTCTGTCCCAAATTGCTGGGGGTTTTGCAGCTGTGGGAGCTGTTAGGAGGCCACCATCTCTGTAGCCCCCACCAGTTTTGGCTCACTGAAAATGTGCCTCAGGACCACCACCCAACACCGTGATCCTGATCCAAGCAGCTTAAGGCAAGAGCACTTAGCCCAGTGTTTCTCAACCTTTCTAATGCTGCTACCCTTTAATACTTGTATGTGGGCGTATCTGAATGTGGGCAGACCCGCCTGGAGAAGGATAGAGGAACACAGTGTGTCTTGGTTCTTAAGATTGTTGGAAATATGTATTTTCCGATGGTCTTAGGTGACTCCTGTTACCCCTGTGAAAGGGTCATTTGACCCCCAAAGGGCTCGCCACCCACAGGTTGAGAACCGCTGACTTAGCCTCTGAATGATTGCTTGGCCCCCCTGCAATCTGCAAGCTGTAAGCCCTGAAGCAGCCAAGTGGAGGCGGCTACAGGGCCACTGCTTCTGCTGCATCTCAGTCTGGGGGCAGGCAGCCAGACCCTCTCCCCCAAATTTAGCCAAGTTCCACTGACCTTTCCCTTTGTCCTGGTCTCTTATGGGTTGATAATTCTGGAAATTGCCACAGCTGCTGGTGATTTGTTCTCCTGAAAGCTCCAGCCATGGTTTTTCCTTGGGCTACAGCCATGGGTTTGTGGGGTGCTGCTCTGGGCTTCCAGTGCTCTGCGATGATCCCTTCCCATCTGCCTGCCAGGCTGCCTTCAGCAGGAACTTTGTTTCTCTGTCCTTTTGTGTGTTCTAGAGCTCAAAGATTTGTTTAGATTCATTATTTTATAGGTATTTGAGGTGGTTATGGGGGGAACTGCAGAGTTTTGCTGCTTCTACACTACCATCTTGACTCTGGCCCTCATTTAAAAAAATTTTTTTTAAAGTGAAATTGAAAATTTTACATATAATCAAAATTTTATGACCCTCAAATTATTCTTCCTTTTTTTAGCACCTGGGTCAACATTTTCCTGTTTCCCAACATCTGCCTTTATTCTGAGGGACTTTTAATATTCGTGGAGCTTTACTAACTCAGACTCTTCTCAGACTCTTGAAGTTCCATGAGTACCACTTTCATTCCATTTCAGATACACATGCGAATTGTCTCTCTTGAACTTACTGTTACCCACAGCTGTTCCACTTTAGATACACTGACATACTCTCTGACCAAAACCTCCTTATTGTTAGACTTCTTTTTCTATTATACCTATTTTTCACCCATGATGAGACTTTTGTTCCTTTCACTTCTACCTTTTCACTTGTACGTTCTCTTCAACTCCTAAATTCTTTGCCTGCCTTGTTCTTTCTTCCATTTTTATTCACAAACTGCTGAATAAAGCTAGGGAAAATCTCAAAACTGTGCTGACAGGTACATTACAAATTCATGTTATCCAGCTTCAACTTGGCCTCACTGAAGGAGCACCGTTCTTTAATATCTCCCTGCTTCCTTCTCTTTTCCCCACAGAAACTTCCAGATCTACTCTTCCCTCCTAAAGTCTCCTCTACTTACCCAGCCACTTCTTTTACTGAAAAAAATTGAGGCTATCTGACATGAGCTCACCCTTTTGCTTTACTATTCCATCTCAAAACTCTTTGACTCTTTCCTAGTCTTTCTCTGCCAAAGACATGTCTTTTTTCCTTCCTATGGCCAGTCCTACATATATATCTGATCCTCACCGTTTCTTTTCTCCTCCAACAAATTGTATTCTCAGTAATTCCTTCTCTTTTGAATCTGCAATCTTCCTCTATTTGCTGGTTCCTAATAATACACTGCTGTAAAACATGCCCAAGTCTCCCCCATACTTAAAGAATCTTTATGAGACCCTGTGAGCCCCTCTACCTCTCTTTCCCCCTTTTTCATCCAGATGCTGTGAAAAAGTTTTCTGTCCTCACTTTCTGCTTCTCCTTTCACCCCTCAGCTCTTTGCAACTAGAATTCCAGCTCATCACTTTAATAGGAACTCTTCTGTGAAAAGTTAGTAGGTGCTCTCTTAATTGTCAGATTTTGATGATCTTAATTCAAATCTTTTTTTATCTTATCTGCTGTGTTTGATATTGTTGACTATCCTCTTCCTCCTGCATATGACGGTACTTCTGTTTTAACTCTTATCGGTTTGACCCCTCCTCAGTTTCCTTGTCTGGCTCATTATCCACATCTTTTCCACCTAACTGTGGATATTCTCCCAGATTCTTTCTAGGTGTTCTTCTCCTTCTCTGTTCCCTTTCGCTCTATTACTTTTCCCTCTCTGTACACATATTTTTCTTTTCTCTAAACTTTTACTGTGTTTACTGTTGATATTCTATAGTTCAATTTTATGATATGCTCCCCTTTATCTGGGTCTTCTTTTTCTCACACAGTTTTTACTCTTTCCCTCTTTCCTTTTCTTCTTTTCCCTCTTTTTCTTTTTTTTTAATATCCTTTTCCTCTCCCCCAAATTACCTTGTATGTAATCTCTGTTTCTCTCTTCTCTCTTTCAGCTTAGGAGCTTATTATGAATAGAGATTGTAGGTGCTTAATAAATACTTATTGATTGATGCTCTCTTAAATTGTTTAATTTGTGTGTGCCTTATTACCACTAGCTTACAAAAACTGAATGCAGGGACCAGTTTTTAGGCATGTACAAAAATGCATAAATACTGTACTATTCCTACTGGAAATTTCTGATTACTCTCCCACTAGTCAAAAAAATCATGAGAAAGCAGCCATGAAATTGTCTCTCCTGATTGATCTTTTAGGAACTCCTTTCCAAGAAGAGATGAAGAAGAAAAATAACAATATTTCAAATGTAGGGGATGAGGAGCATGAAGACATTGAAGGTATGTTTGTTTTTTTATTTCTCTTCTACGTAGCAGCAAAACCTAGGTTACAATATCAAGGTAAGGTTGCTTATATAATAGTTATTCAAGATGTTGCTGTCCTCAAAACGGAATTCTTTTTTATATGACTGAAAAAAATTTAGATGTGAAATAAATATGAAATTTGAGATCATGTCAGTGTTCTTATTATTAGGTGAAGAAAATAGAGTGTGTCCTCATTCCCTTGTTATTCCATATGAAGAAGCTGATAGATGCCCAATATGTCTTTCCTGCCTGTTAGAGAAGGAAGTTGGTTTTCCTGAAAACTGTAATCATATCTTCTGCATTACCTGTATTCTTAAATGGGCAGAGGTAAGTCTGAGAAAAAAGCTTAAAACCCTGAATGCTCTAATATTAATCAAAGTTATAAATTAGTTAGACAATTGTTCTCTTGGTATTAATTTGCTTTAAAAAGTAATTTTATTTTTTAATGCTTTTGTTGGTAAATCCGTTTACAAAAATAAACCATGTAATAATTTTCTGAATATAGGTTATATATTTATCTACATTCACAAAAGGAGATGCTGCTTTTCAGGGTTTTTTTTCATCTATTTTTCATTGTTTAATTGTGATTTTTCAAATGACAGTATTCACATATTTCCTCCAAATTTTATTTTACTCTCAAAACTTTTTATGTTTTTTGATTGACTTATTTAAATCTTCCATGGAGCTATATATACAGGCCTTGGATATTACCTCTGGTGAAAGTAAAGTAAAATTATATTCAGTATACTCAACTGACATTGAAGAGTCTTTTTACAAGTTATATAAAAATAAAATTAAATTTTTTAAAAGTACATAAAACTTACAGTTTTAAAAATACTTTCCATTGCATTATTTTTTCTGTTTCATCAATTCTCTGAGGTTGGCACAGTAGGTACTGTTATAGCCATTTTATAGATGAGAAAACTAAGTATACATAGTTAGAAAATACTATTGTTACAGGTTCTGTTGCTTCCGATTTTCACCATTCTGTTAATCAAAAAAACATTCACTAAGTACTTACTATGTACTAGCTACAGGCCTTGGGAATGTAGAGGCAAAATCAGTTCCTGTCCTCAAGGAGAATTAAATAATGCATGTTCTAAATAATATGATATGGTATAAATCCCGAGGGGATGGAAGGCACCTTTAATGGATATGGTCCTAATTAGAGGAACCAGGAAAGGTTAGATAGTAGTGGTGTTTGGGCTGAATCTTAAGGGAAGTACCAGGGTCGAAGGTTGGGAGAAATGGCATAACAGATATGGTGAATAGTGAGTGTAAATGAAGGTAGATGGGAGATGGAGAGGTAATAGGTTATAGCATAGAAAGCAGTAGAAAGTAAGAAGATAGGAAAAGTAGAAAGGAGTCAGGTTGTGAAGATCATTAAAGACCAAACAAAGGACTCTATATTTAGATTCTGAGATAATAGGGAGCCTCTAGAGCAGTGGTTCTCAACCTTCCTAATGCCCTGATCCTTTAATACTGACATGTGGGCATATCAGCATGTGGGTGGACCCTCCTGGAGATAAATAGAGGAGTGGTATCTCGGTTCTGAAGACCATTGGAAATATGTATTTTCCGATGATCTTAGGCGACCCCAAAGGGGTCATGACCCACAGATTGAGAACCGCTGCTCTAGAGTTTATTGAGTAGGGGGTAACATGACCTATGCTTTAGGAAAATCATTTTGAGTGCATCAGAAGACTTCACAAATAAAGGGTGATGTGGGAATGAACTAGAATGATGACTGTAGGGTAGAGAGGTTATATGCAAGAAGTGCTGTAGAGAAAGAAATTGCAAGATTTAGCAGTCAATTAAACATGAGGGGAAAGAGGAAGTAGGAGTGTGGTGATTTGAAGGATGGTAGTGCTCTTAACAATAATAAGAAACTTAAGAAGAGTTTTGGGTTTTAGAGGAGAGATTATGATTTCTGTTTTGCATATGGTAAATTTGAGATGCCTATGGGCCATCCCTTTGGAAATGCCTACAAGGCAGTCAAGATGCATGACTAGAGTGTAAGAGAGAACCTAGGCTGGTAGATATGGTCTTCATCTGCATGGACACATGTAATGCCAAGCAAAGGCAACTTCCAAGGTTCAGATTATCAGCATAGCAAAGCCCATTCATTCAGCAAACATTCACAGAACAGAGAAAGTCAAAATACAGTATAACTCATACATTTCACAAGTAAGTTCTCAATTCAATCCAGGTCAGTCAGAGTCTCTTCTCAAATGGAGATCAGACTACTCCACCCCTAGAGGGTGCATTCATTTAAGTCTCTTCTCAAATGGAGATAGAGTTCTCAATCATCACCAAAAGGCCCAAAGTTTCCCACCCCTAGACTCAAAATGATTACAATACCATCCATTAATACCAAGCACTTTCTCAAAAGGGAGAAGGAGAGCACAAAAGGCCATCCACCCTTAAACCATAACAAGGTCAAGATAACATCTCAGCGTGGAAAGGCCAAGGAAGGGCCCTTCTTTCATCTTCACTTGAGGCAAGCCCTCAGCAAACTTAGTTCCTGGGGAGACAAGGCTCAACAAAGCCATAGCCAGGGTCCTCATCAAGTCACACTCTGCCTGTAGAATAGTCCCAGAATCCCTGAAAGTATCAGCAAGGCCCCCTTCCAGGATTTCTGTGAACATACAACAAGAAAGTCCTTTAGGGCTTCTGCACCAATAGCCAAGTTCTAGGACCTCTACAACAGCAACACTTTCCACCATCAGGTGAATCTGGAAAAACAACATCAAAACAGACAGACAAAATACCAGCATCACAGCCATGCCTCCTCAGTTCTCAGCAGCTCCAGGTGGCAGTCCTCAAAAGTCCTGGGCAGCTCCAATTGGTCCTCAATAACTCAGGCTCAATGATACTGGATACTGCTCTTCCCAAAAGTCCTTCTCCTGGCCTTCTCTGGGCTTGATCCTTCCTTTCCATTCATGGCTCCTCCAAGGTCAGCCCCCTCTCTTCATGTCAAGAAGTCCATCCCACAAGTGGGATTTGCAAGCTCTGGGTCTTAACATTCAATCCAAAAACCAAGTCAATTCAGGGGCATCTCCAAATTATATTACCATTACAACACATTTATTGAGGGCAAAGGGAGTTGATGAGATTTCTGTGTCAGATTGTAGATAAGAAAGAGGACTCAGGGTAGAAATGGAGGGCAAAAAACACTGAGAAAGAGTGATTAGAGAGGTAGAAGGAAAACCAAGTAGAGCAGGGTATAAGATCCCAGAAAGGAGAGAATATCAAGCAGGAGAAAATGTTCAGTAATATCAGATGCTGCAGAGAGGTCAAGAATGAGACTCAAGAAGAAGCCATTAGGTTTGACATTTAAGATTGGTAGAGATTGGTAACTTTTAGGAAAGCAGTTTCATTTGAATGAGGTAAAAAACCAGACTGCAGAGGGTTTAGAAGAGCATGAGAAAGAAAGTGGAGGTCCTGAGTATAGAGGACCTTTTTTTTTTTTTTTGCAGAGAAGGGGAGGAGACATAACTGTCTTCTAATAAAACAACTTACCTTTGGTCAACTTCTTTCTCTCAGATAATTGGTAAATATTATTTGTGTTAGAGAAATGTTTATTCAGTGGGCTTTAGTGAGAGTTTTTTAATATGAAAGCTGCATGGTAATGAGTGTTGGAGCAAGTAGATAGGGAGAAATTATGGAGAAAGTGGGGAAAATCTGGAGAAAATGGGAGGAGATAGACTTAAGAATCAGTCAGGAAACACTTAGTAAAGCACCTAATATGTACCAAGCTCTGTGCTAAGTGCAGAGGATTCAAAGAAAGGCAAAAACAGTCAAGCCCAGTCCTTCTCCCTGATGAAGAAAAGTGTTGCCTCTTCATCTGAGATGGGAGTGGCGGAGTAGTGAAGGTTGTCGTGGTAGAAATTAAGGTAAACTGAGGTATAAAGCCCCGAAAACATTCAGTTTAAAGGCCAGCAGTTATCAGTAAAAGGGATTCTTAGCTCCTCAGCAAGCCAAGAAACATCCTGAATGAGGGCTGACAGATTATTTTTATATGGACAAAAACAGGAACATCCCAAAACTAGAAGATGACATCATTGATGGGAAAAACAATATGATTGGTTACAAAGCTATAACATAATAGATGTGGAGGACAGTATGATTGGCTGGAAATTTGGAATGCAAGGCTAGCAACAACCCCTCCTTTTATTTTGTTGCTGTGAAAGCTTTAGGTGATGTCCACATGCATGGCTAGTTAGTGAAACAGTGAAAGTCTGGTTTGTGCCAGACTTTCTTAAAGGACAGCCAAAGTTTCAGAGATGATAGAACAAACTCCCTGGCATTTACCTGTAATCTTCAAGGATTAGAGATTTCCTTGATAGAAGGATAGAACAGCGGTTTGTAGGAAAATGGAACTAAATTTAACTCAGAGACAACAAATGATTTACCGAAAAGCCGAACCTCCGAACTTAAAGACAAATGAAACATGATTTATACAACATGTTGGTAGTGATACAAAATGAAATCAGTTACAGAATAGAATCATTTTGATTTTCTCAATTTTTAGGGTTAAATCAGAGGAATGTGAGATGATGTAAGAAGAGGAAACTCACATTGAATGGTCTTAATTTTTTTTTGTCAAAATATGAAGCAATATCTTCAGCAGAGAGCAGTAGAAGAGGTTTGGAAGAGCTTCTATAGTGAATGGACTAGGGAAGCAGTTTGGGAGCAATTGTACAATCACCTTGTTAGTGACAACCTATTTGTTGTTAGCTCACATAAATTTGTAGCATAAAATTGAGCACGTTGCTTCTTCCAGTTCCATTCTTCAACAATTATTTAACTTCTTAATGTCATATAAAATAAAGATGTTTCAGAGGTTATTCTTTGGTAGTCAAGATTAAAGAAATAAAAGTTTGACTGATACGTATATTTCTTGTTGGGTCAGAAAGTACTTTCAGATAACAATAGATCAGCCTAATTCTTAGCTTAGAATCTTAGAAATAATTAACAAAACACTCAATTCTCTAGGAAGTTCAAATAAATTAAATTTGGACCTTATTGCATATATATGAATTAATTATGCCATTTTATCAAATAGTACTGTAATGTTTAGTTTATAACTTTTATTAGAAGATAACTTGGCATATATCAACTACTTTCTCTCAAATAATTGATAAATATTAGCCATATTAAAGAAATGTTCATGAACTGTAAGCTTTAGTGAAACTAATAATGTTTGGTCTATTAGGATATATTCAGAGTTCAGTGTTTGTTTCAGTTTTAGAGAGTAACAGTACAGAGTGCATGATTGAATTTGGAGAGAAGAGGTGTTAAGTATAGCATAGTTTATTTGCATGTCAACTAAATATAAATTAATCTTTAGCATGAAAATAGAGCAAGATCTTTCGGGAAAAGATTTGAATTTGATATTTTTCAAATGTCACTTATCTACATGGAGGAACTTTAAATCATGGATAAAACAAATTATGAAGTTTCCTGGGATTGTGTCTCATTTTCACAGCAAGTTAACAGTTAAAAGTGTTAGTGAGTTTCCATTTGTATGTAATTTGTTTTATCAAAGAAGTGAACTAGAGGGAAACTTAGTTTCTATTTAAGAATGTGAAATAAAAAAAAAAAACACATTTACATTTTAACCAAATCTGTCAGAGACATTCAATATATGTATGAGCATCTATTGAGAGAGGTTCTAACTGGCAGTTGATATTCTTAATTCACATTTGTAATTATGAAATAAAAAATGACAGTTGATAGCATTAATCTTGCTAAATAATTATAGAGGAGTCTCTGGAAATATTATAAGACTCCTTCTAGTCCATGGAGTTTTTTTTTTAAGCCTATTTGTAAATTTTTCTAGGAAGACTGTTTGGCTGATATTTTTAAAAAATTACTCTGTTAGATATTTAAATGATTCCTCTGATGATTCCTCAAAAGTTTACATGTGTTTTTATAAAAATACTTCATCAAAAATTTTAAAATCAAGTAATTCTTTAATTTTTTTAAACAGTTTTATTGAAATATAGTTGGACAATATAGCTCCTAATAATTGCTTTAATTTCATCTTTATTGGTGGTGTGTTCACCCTTTCCATTTTTGATATTTACAATTTGGTCTTCTTATTTTTTGTCAAATTAGCCAATACTTTATCTGTTTTTTTCCCTCAAATTCAGTTTCTAGTTTTGTTTATTAGTTCAGTGGGTTGCTTTTTTTTTTTTTTTGCTTTCAGTTTTATGAACCTTTTTGATTTTCAGAATTTCTCTTTTGATGTTTGGAGGCTTTTTATTTGTCCTTCTTCTAGCTTTTTTTTTTTTTTTTTTTTACCTTTTTGGAGGATGGAAGGCAGGGCAATTGGGGGTGATTGGTCTCGTGGCTAGTAAGTGTTATATGTCTGAGGGTGGATTTGAACTCAGGTCCTCCTGACTCCAGGGCCAGTACTCTATTTACTTTGCCACCTAGCTGCCCCCGGTAGCTTTTTTTTTAAATTGAATGCCCGAGAGGTGGCTAAGTGGTGGCACAGTAAATAAAGCACTGGCCCTGGAGGACCTGAGTTCAAATTTGGCCTCACACACATAACACTTACTAGCTGTGTGACCTTGGGCAAGTCACTTAACCTTAACTGTCCTGTCTTCCCTCCTTCAAAAAGCAAAAAAATAAATAAATAAATTGAATCCCTGAGTTGTTGTTCTGCTGTTAATTTCTTCCATTGATGTAAGCGTTGAGAGACATAAATTTTCTCTTA
The DNA here is from genome assembly GCA_028646575.1 of Pseudocheirus occidentalis. Taxonomy (NCBI): domain Eukaryota; kingdom Metazoa; phylum Chordata; class Mammalia; order Diprotodontia; family Pseudocheiridae; genus Pseudocheirus; species Pseudocheirus occidentalis. Next base: position 164,299,491 of record CM053597.1, on the reverse strand, counting down.
TGTACTATTTTGGCTGCATCCTACAAATTTTGGCATGCTACCTCATTGTTGTCATTATCTTTAATGAAATTAATTTTTTTAATGATTTGTTCTTAGAACCACTCTTTAGGATTAACTTATTTAATTTCTGATTAATTTTTAATCTTTGCCTTAAAAGTCTTCCATTAAGTTTAATTTTTACTTAATTTTTATTTTATTTCATGGTCAAGAATTAAATGAATTTGCTATTTTTGCTTTTCTGCATTTGCTTTTTGGGTTTTTTAAGACAGGGCCTATTTTTATGAAGGTGTCATGCAGAGTTGTGAAATCTTTTCTGTTTGAGTATTCTTCAGAGATCTAGCATATTTAACTTTTCTAGAATTCTATTCACTTTCTTTTTTTTCTTTTCTTTTTTTAAAAATTTTATCACAGGAATTACAGCTGAACAACAACAGTTAGTTATGCCTGAAATATCTCCTACTAATATAATATAGTTTTACCTTTTCGTCCTGTAATTCATTTACCTTTTCCTTCAAGAATTTTGATGCTATGCCATTGGGTATAAATATGTTCAGTGTTGGTATCATTCATTGCCTGTGGTACCTTTTTAGCAAAATATTGTTTCTCTATTTGTTCAGTTATTTCAGTCATGTTTCACTCTTCGTCACCACTTTTGGTTTTTCATGGCACAGGTACTTTAGTAGTTTGCCATTTCCTTCTCCAGCTCATTTTACAGGTCGGAAACAGAGGCAAGTAGGTTTACGTGACTTGCCTAGGGTCACACAGCTAGAAAATTTCTGAGGCTGAATTTGAAATCAGATCTTCCTGACTTTAGGTCCAGCCTTCTATCCACTGCAATACTTAAGCTGTTTTTCTCTTTTAATTAAATCTGTTTTCCTTTTGTCTGAGAGCATAATTGCTATCTCTTCCTTTTTTTTTTTAACTTCAGCTAAAGAATAATAGATTGTACTTCAGTCTCTTATTTTAACTCTGTGTATATTTGTTTCAAGTGTGTTTCTTTTAAATAATTTATTCTTGGATTCTGGTTTTTATTCTGCTGTCATCTTCTGATTTGTGAGTGAGTTCCTCCCCCTTCACATTCGCAGTTCTGAGTGAGAATTGTGTATTTCTCTCCATCCTAATTTCTTAAGCTTTTTTTTCTCTTTTTTATCCTATCTCATCTTCAGAAGTCTGTTGTACTTCTGAATAATGTCTCCTTGACTATACTCTCCTTCCTTCCTGTTTCCCCTTCTCTCTTTTTTTTGCTCTTAACTCCTTTCCCTACTATTTTCCTGGTAGTACGATAAATTTCTATGCTCGACTGTGTTTGTATGTTTATTCTTCTCTTTAAAAAACAAAACAACCAATTCATGTGAATATAATTCAAGTATATTTCATGTAAATAACTTTTTTTATTGGATTCTAATTTCTAATTCATTTTACTATCCTCTTCCATTTTATACCCAAATAAATACTTAACCTTCTTTTTCCCCAGTTCCTCTTTAAGAGTTTGTTTTGCTTCTGTCTAGTTTTTCTCCTAATCTAACCTTCCTCTTATTACTCCTTTTGCCTGAATTCCTTTTTTTCCTTTTCCCTGTTGGCAAGTTTCACTTTTGTACCCAACTCTCTCTCTGTGTGTATTTACTTCCTCCTTTGACCAGTTCTTATGAATGAGTGAAATTCAAGTGTCACCTGCTCCCCTCCCCTCCTTATTATATAGACTTCTGTTTGTATGTCTCATTCACATGAGATAGTTTTCATATCTTCATCTCTATTTACCTATTTCACAGTGTATTCTTCATCTCTTTCCAACCCTTCCTGTTTTTTTCAAGATTATCAAAATGGAACTGTAGCTTTCAGCCCCTCCTTACAACTAGACTCCTCATTCTGTGGAGTTTCATGTATTCCCTCCAGGAATGTATGTCAATAGTTTAACTTTGTTTAGACCCTTATGATTGCTCACTCATGTTTGCCTTTTTTTTTTCTTTTGTCTCTTGTATTTCTATGTCAAATGTTCTATTCAGCTCTTGTCTTTTCATCAGGAAAGCTTGAAAGTCCCCTGTTTTGTTAAAGGTTCATCCTTGTAGGAGATTATACTTGGTTTTCCTGAGTTCTAAGTTATTAGCCTTAGTTATTCTTTACTTTTACAAGAGAGGTTTCAAACTTAGACCTTATAGGCTAACTAGCCTACAAAACTTCTAAGTATGTCTCCAGCCAGATAAAAATGTACTCCTTAATATATACCCCTTAAGGCTTTGTTTCTGTTTGAGTTTTTCAGCACTGTTTTGAAATATAGCTATTTCTCATTTAATGTAAGTGACTTCCACTTCCATTGTGGGGCTCTGCAGCTCCTAAAACTGTTGGGGCTTCAGTGCTTGGGGCTCCCACAATCAGAGTCTCTGGTTTCAATGTCTAGAGTAGAGGATACATGGTGAGGATCTACACTGGCTCTGCTTCCATTCTACCTGCTGGGGGCCAGAACCTGGACCCATGCCACCCACCTGCCAGGCAGTTGAATTTGTATAAAGTGTGAACTGTTTGTATAGTATACCAAGCTCTCTTCTCCTTTTAATGCTGGGTGCTGAATCTTACATGAGCCTGATTGTGTTTCTTTTGTATTTAGATTCTTTCTTTCTAGCTTCTTTCAGTATATTTTCTTTGACCTGGGGGATTTTAGCTATAACCCTGGGAGTTTTCATTTTGTCAATTCTTTCAAAAAAAGTGACTGGTAGATTCTTTCAGTTTCTACTTTGCTCTCTGATTCAAAGATTTCTAGATGGTTTTCTTTTATTATATCTAGACTCCTTTTTTGTTCATGACTTTCAGATAATCTAATTGTTATATTATCTCTCAATCTGTTTCCCACATGTTGTTTTCCTTAATGTTTCATCCCCCTCACCCCTCTTCCATTTGACCAATTCTAATTTTCAAGATACTATTGTCTTGAGTAAGGATTTATACCTCTTTTTTTAAGCTCTTAAATTACTTTTAATTTATTCCTTCTCTAGCTCTCATTTCTTTTCTCACTTTGTCCTCTACTGTTCTCATCTAGTTTTTCAGTCACTCTTTAGCCCTCTTTCTAATTCCCGTTTTAACTCTTCTAAAATTCTTGTTGGACTTGTGTAGACGCTGCATTTTTCTTTGACTCTTTGTTTGTAGAGGTTTTGATGTCATTCTCTTCTTCTTGAACTTCCCTTTGCCATATACAGTTATCCCTTACACATTGCTGAGTGTTTGTGGCATGGTGCCCCCATGATTTGGAAAATCTTCATTAAATTTTTTGACCTTCCCTTTGTAACAGAGAAAAAGTCTGAATTTTTTTTTTCTTTTATGGGTTGTTTACAGTACTTTATTGTAAAATTTGGGTTAAATATTTAACTCAGTATTTAACAGGCTATGTGTAGGTCAGTGTTAAGTAAAAATACTGTAAATTCTGCAAAACTCCCCCCAAATTCCCATTTGCAATAATTTATTATACCCATCTGTGATTTATTGAAAACTGCAATGGGGAAGAAAGTCTCATTGTGGAAAGATTATGTGTAGTTCTTTGTGGGGGGTTAATTTTTTATTTGATCATTATTCCAGCCTAATTCTTGACTTTAGATTTTATGTTAGTGTGTGAACTCTGTACATTTCTGGTGGTATAGCTAATTTGAATTTCTGTCTTCTTTTGGTCTTGTTGTTGCTTCTTTCACAACTTGGGCTTGGGGCCTACAGACTTTCAGTGCTCCCAAAGTCATGTCATCCATGGTGAAATACTGGCCTCCTGGTATGAGCTTTGCAATTTTCTGATCCATATGCGGTTCTGTTGACTTGTCCCTACTATTCAGTTTCAGTAGATTGCTGTTGGGGTCCTCCACTGTTACCCTACTGGGAGACTATAGATTCAAGGTGACTGATATCAGGCTTCTTTTTCACCTGGGTCTTTTGCTTTGGTCATTGTACTGCAAGATTCATGTGGGACTGGAGGAACTAATGATTAGAGCCATGTGATTAGAGCCATACAGCTGCTGTTGCTTTTTCCTTTCTTTGTACACAACCAGGGCCCAAACTTGTGCCTTCTTTTCTCTGCACTGGATCTGTGACCTAAAACTGGATAATGAGATACAGAGCTGCCAGCTGGCACTTGTTCTTTTACCCTGTGCAAGTACATGGATTCCCTAGGATCTCTTTTTGCTCCTATTCTTCCTGTCCTGGTGCCTAATCTCTGCCCTCTTTTGGTCCCTGATTTCTAGATCCCTCTGTGTACCTTTCTTCATCTCCTTTAGGCACTCTGGCTGGAAAAGTAACTCACTGTGGTATTTTCTTTGTATCTTCTGCTCAGAATTTGGTCTAGTTTATTTTTTAGATCTTTTTTGGAGTTTTAATGGAGTATTGAGTTGTACTGCTTCCTTTTACTCTGTCTCTTGACTCCACTCCTTTCGTATATTACCGCTAAAAGCACTACCGTCTTCAGTCACATTAACAAACTTGGTGTTACTTTACTCTCATAAACTCCATGTCCAATCAGTTGCCATCTTACCATTTCTTATTTTGTCTCCTATATGTCTCCTAGTTCCTGCCCTCCTTTCTTCTTGACTGGCCTGTTGCAAAAGTCCTCTCATTCTTCTCTGTCTCTCATTTCTTTTCCTACTCCAATCCTTTTACACAACTACCTTAATGATTTTCCAAAAGAATGTCTCATTTTATCACTCTCTACTTTGTAAATTCCAGTGGTTTCTTTTATATCTAGAATCAAATATAACAGCCTCTGTTTATCATCTAAGGCCCTTCTCAACCTGTCCCTTCCCACATCCTACTCTTCTAACATCTGACTTGCCTCCACATATACTGAGATCTAGCAGTAAAACCCTGGTTGCTGGTCCTGATGCACCATCTTTATACATTTACACTGACAGTCCCTTGTTCCTGGAATGTTCTCCCTCCTTACCACTGCCTTAACAATTTTTTGTTTACTTCCAAATTCAGCTCAAAACCTGCTGTTGTGCTCTCTTTCTATATATAACTGTGTGTGCGTGTGCGTGTGCGTGTGTGTGTGAGATATATATTATGAGATATGTATATAATATTTCAGCCTTACCTTTATTTAGATCTTGAATGTTAGGCCAAAGAAGTTTTTGTAGGGGAGAGGAAGCTAGTTATCAGGTGACTAAAGTCATGAATTTTGGGGCTACTATTATAGCTTTAGAAAACCAGCAACTTAGTTGCAAAAAGGTTGTTGTATTGATGGAGGGAGCACACACATTGAATAAATTCTTGAAGAACTTTTATCATATTGTTGAAAAATTTTATTTTATCTAATTGTACATGAAGCATATTTAATCTGAAAAATAGATATTCTTTTGTATCCTGTCTTGGAATTAGTTTTTTGGACAAAAGGAGTCACAAGATCCATTCTCAGGTTCCTTCGAATAAAATTTAATCTTTTTAAGGCAGGAAATGAAGAGGCAGTGTAGTATAGTATCTAAATGGTTGCTGTTCAGGTCCTGACTTCTGACAGACATTATCTATGTGACTGCTCATAGGTGAGTTAAAAATATCTACTCAGTTCTTTAGGTTACTATAAGACTTTCTAAAGTATATTTGGTTAACTGTTTCTATTTATGGAGAGAGTTTAGACTGGGATTTTTTTATGCCTATGAAATTATATGTCAGCCAAAAGGAAGAGTGGTAGGGCCTGCTAAATATACATACATACATGCATACATTATAGAAAATAAAATATGCTAGCAAATTAAGTAGGAAATATATATATGCATATGTGTGTATACACATATAGACACCATGCATACATGCATACATCCATGCAGATGTACACAATACGTGTGTGTGTGTGTGTGTGTGTGTGTATGTATCCTGCTGAACATTTTCTTTATTATGTTTTGTCATAGACTGTAATGATAGAATTTTGGATCTGGTGGGTACATTCTTAAATGATCATCTAGTCTCACCTAATTTTACTGATAAGAAAACCAAAGCCCCAAGAGCCCAGAGTCATAGTTTTGATGCCTAGTTTAGTGATTCATGGTTCCAGTTCACAGAGTAGAAACTTAACTTTTGCTCCTTATCAACCAAAGAGATCTTTAAAAAAATATTTTTTGAATCCAAACTTGTGGTTACAGTGCATTCCCTTTGAGGAAACTCCCTCAGATCTGCAACTTTACTGTAATTTAAACTCTTAAAGAGTTGTTTGGGGCACTGTGTTGTTAACAGATTTCTCTGTGTCAGAAGTGGTTATACAGTGTCACATTTTACCGTGCTATTTGCAGGAAATGAAGCTAATAATAGATTTCAAATTGATGATATTTGAGGGAAAACAATGTTTCATTACTATTTTTTGTAGAAAACTTATTCTAGTAAAGATATATTAAAAATTGTGAAATTTTAATTTGATAAAAATTCCCTTTCTGACTCTTTATGTCCAATTGATCAAAAATCTTTTCAGGCAGTAGGTAAATTCATTGCACTGGAAGGTTGTGTTAAGGTAAGTCTGAGAATATATGCATATGTGTGTGTCTGTGTGTATGTGAGAGCGAGAGAGATGTACATATGTATATTATATTCCAAACAGAGTAGCCTTAATTATAGTCTAGCATTTGTATAGTACGTAGGGTTTGCAAACTGCTTTGGTCTTATTTTATCTTCATGGCAACTGTGGGAGGTAGGTGCTGTTATTCTCATTTTACAGATAAAGAAACTAGTTTGAATCAGACAGAAATTTAGTTTCAGAGTTTTCAGTTCAAGTTTTAGAGTCCAGATTCAACACTATAATCTACTCACCTAGATTTCTTATAGGGAGTTTCATTTCATTTTTAAGAGTTTGAATGCATTTAATTAACATTTTATAATTTTAGCAAACTTTAACTGGAGTGAATGCAGTGGAAGCAAACTAGATGATACTACCATCCTTTTTCCTTCTGCTGCTACAGGGTGGCTAGAACAGAGTAATTTGGCATGCATTTCCTCATAGAAACAATGTTATAAATAATATTTTGATTTCTAGCCTATTCATAAAAGCTATAATGTAAATTGTAACATTTCATTCAATGCATTATAATGTTAAGGGTCTCCAGTATTCAAGGTACTTTGGTAGTAGAGATAAACATTTAAGTAAAGTATACTTTAGTCAGTAAACATTTTATTATATACTGTGTGGCAGAAACTGAGCTGTTGTTTTCTTGAGTTTTAGCATAAGACTGAAATAACCATAATAAGCAGTAAGTATAAGAAATAATCCTAGTAATAAAAAAATAATAATGATAATAATAGTATTTATTTAATACCCACCTATGTGCCAAGCAGTGTGCTAGATGATCGCAGTAATTCAGTCAGCATCAATTTATCTATCAACAAATGAACCTTTCCATGTTTAGCCCAGTACCTGGTTAGTAATACAGTATTTTAGCAAAATGTCTATTACTCATTTCTGCCTTCAAGTTTACCGCCCTCCCACCCCCCAGGAAATTCATAATCTTGCACATAGTAGTGTGGGGTGTAGGGTGTGTTTAGGGAAAACTAGTGCCTCTGGTGTGAAGGCTGTTGAGCCTTTTTCAGGGCTGCTTTCTTCTTTTGGTATTTCACTCTCACTTATGGCTCCAAGAAGCTATAGCCTGTTCAGTGGCCACATCCCAGTAAACTATTTCAGCAAACAGGCTAAATAAACCACGTTAAGGGTAACTGAGGGGTCTCAGACTCGTTGGTAAATTAGGGGGGGTGTCTACCCCAAGCATGTGAAGACTTCCCCTAGTGAAATAGGCAGATGAGAACAATCTGTTCTTGGAGCCATGAAGGCAGCTGAAACAGGTGCTGTGGACTACTTAGAGCTTGATTAGACATCAGAGACTCCCAAAGGCTGACATAATTTCTTGAGAATGCACATAAAGCTCTTTTTCTTCTGTCTCCTGAAGCATTCATGGCCAAGTTCCTATTTGCAGATAGTGGCTCCTGTATGGATAGGTTGTATGGTCAGTTAGAACATGCATAAAATAAGTTCCATCTTAGATATAGACTTCTGAAGGTAGCTTTTGGTCTGATCTTGATCTCCCTTTGAATTGAGGTAAAGAGGATGTACCTGAAGGAAAAAGTGTCCTCTCATCTAAAGGGATATAGATGCCTTAACTCATACCACATAGCACAGAAACAATCCCTTAATTAGAAAACCAATTTAACACTGTTCACATTTAAATCTATTAATTGTCCTATCATAGTCTTTATTGCTACTAACATACAGCACCCTTCCTTCTTTGTCTTTTGCACAGCTACTCCTTTCATATAAAAAAATCAATTCCCAAGTTGGCTCATTAGGACTATATTTAAAAAAAAATAGTTCTAGTGTTTTACCCCCCAAAAAGGTTATAAAATATATAACAAAAAGGTTATAAATTATTATAAAAAGTTATCTTTTCCATTATTCCCCAGAATTTTTGCTGACTAGCAACAAGTCCGAAAATACAGTTGTATAAGTATGTAAAAATCTGATTAATCAAATCCATGTTCTGTCCCTAAACTCAATGTGTCTCTATCATTTACCTCCATGACATTTAAAAAATATTTAAATTGCCCCTTGAAAAGATCTTTTTTTTTTGGCTACTGTTTTGCTGCCTTTTTCATGAGCATTTGGTTCCTCAGCTGCATCACAGGAGCCCCTAATGCTTTCTCAAATCCCTTATCCTTCCCTTTGACCACCAACCTCCACATCACCAATCCTTCCTGACTGTTGTCTCCTTGAAAAGATAGTTATTTGTTATTGTTTGAGAGTGGCTCTCAACTAAGTCTGGTTCAGCTTGTCACGCTAACTTTCCTTTTTACCACAGATCATTTTTTTATGCTAGGCATTGAAATAAGTGAAATTTTTCCCCCAGTTATTTTGTAATGATTTCTTTGTCTTCCAAAACATCTGCTGTCATAGCTGAAACTTTGAATGGTGATACCTTGTAGCATCTATACAAGAAATGTAATGGCCATTGCAGGTTTCAGATTGGGTTGGAGACTTAGATTTGAGATCTGTAACTGTTTCTAGGATCAAAATCACACAACTGACGTTTGCTTTCATACTTGTTTCTCACTCGGTGTAGAGCCTAGAGGCTGCAATTACTCCTTGTTCTGGACCACCACCTGAAGAGGCAGTTCTCCCTCCTCACTAAATTTGTAGACCAGTGAGTGGGTAATAAGCAATAGAGCTACCAGTTGGCACAAGTGTAGGAAGCAAATGCTTCCTACACAATGGTAGGACCCTCTGTGTCATATCTGGGCTCTCTTCTTTCCCTTGTGCGTGGCTACATGTAGGCCTTTTTTAGTTTTAGCACCAAATGGCATGCTCTTGGCTAGTGCCCATCCCTACTGCCCACAGACCCTTGTGTCTGTCTCTTTTGAAATTTTTTTAAAATTAATTTTAAATTTAAATACAACATGAGAAAAGAAAAAAAAAGCCCTTCCATGTACACAGCAGAACATGAGAAGATTCAGTATAAAACAATATATTTCTGTTTCAAGAAAATCTATGTAATAAATACTACACGTTGTTTTTAAAGCTACCCAGTTTTTCTCTACTTCATTCTAGGTTTTCTTTTGTTCTCTGCTGTGCACTTTTTATTGTTGTTTTTCTCCGCGCCCCCCCCCCCCAAGATTACAATTAAATGCAAATACACACACGCGTATACATATACACATATCTGTAAAGGAACACACATGAACATACACACATATGTATATTCCTTAATTGAAGAGCATCTATCATTTTAGCCAATCTGATAAATTTGATTCTCTATAAATTACTTCCTTACTGCTGAATTTCCTTCCTTTACATTTTTTCCCTTAGTTTAAACTTCTTGACCTTTTAAGTTCTTCAAAATGAATGTTGTTATTTTTTCTAACTCAGTAAAACAATTTTTTAGTAATTGAATAAATAGATTAATTAGGTAAAATTATTTTTATTATATTGGCTTTGCTTACCCCTGAGTGATGAATACTTCTTTAATTGCTTAAATTTGACTTTATTTGTATAAAGAGTGTTTTATGTTTATATTCATGTAGTTCCTTTGTTTTGGCAGGTGTATACTCAGATATTTTATACTATATAGTCATTTTAAATGGTCTAAAGCAATATTGAATAATATTGGTGACACAGTGGTATTTTTCTCTTAATTGAATGTTTCAACTTTAACTTTGTCTGATATCATGATTACTACCCCTGCTATTTTTATGTGAATAAATTCTACTCTAGCCCTTTATTATAACTCTAATACCTATTGTGTTTCCTCAAAACGACATATTTTTTAAATTCGTATTTTTAATCTATTCTTTCTGTTTCTATTTTATGGGTAAATTCCTCCCATTCACATTCAAAATTATAGTTACTTGTGTATATTCTGCCATTCTATTTTTCCTCACTATCTTATAGCCCTATTTACCCTATGCCTCCACACTCATCTAATTTACTATTACCTACTATCTTGCCCACCTGTTCTTTAATCTGCCTACCCCTCTAAGTGTTGCTTGCTAATCTAAACTCCTTGCTCTCTTATTTCTTTCTACATTTAGATGACTTTTTATACCCTTCTAGATGTATAAGTTCTCTCTTTAATCCATTTCTGATGCAAGTAAGGTTCTAGCACTACCCTGGCATCCCCAGTACCCCCACTTCTTTTGTACCAGTTCTTCCTTTTATGCCTTATTTGTTTGAGATAATTACTTTTAGAGGCCTTTAATAGTGAAAGGTCTTTCAGTCTTTCCCTACTCAGTGATCATTCATCTATACTTTCTTTGAGGTAAAAGTTCCCGAGGTTAAAACTGCCACCCAACCCAGCTTTTTATTGTTTGTTGATTCTACAGAGTTGGCCTCTAGGTGTTTGCACCCAAACCCAGCACCCCTGGAGGCAGTCTTTCCTGGGATCTTCTCTAGTTGTCTTAGGACCACTGCTTTGCCTCACTTTTGTTTCTCCTGCTCTACTTTCTGTCTTTTTTTTTTTTTTTTTTGGGTGGAGAAAATTTAGAGAGCCTGAAGTTTTCTAACATACCCTGCCATATTCCCAGAATGCCTTTCTGTCTCTCCTGATCTGGGCTGGAAAAATGACTCATTAAGATTTTTTTAACCTTTGGATTTTTCCAATCAGGATTCTGTCTGGTACATCTAAATCTGTAGAATAGGGTGGGTGGGTGGGAGTGTACCTGGCTATACTGCTTCCTTCTACTCTGCCATCTTGGCTGGTACAACTAAATGTTATTGCTACAAAGAAATAATAGCCATTGAGAATTCCTTCAAGTGAAGGATAGGAAAAAGGTTGCAAGATGCAACCTTACGTGTCAGTTATTTGGTAGTCTTTTCCTGTTTTATTTCCCCATCTCACTAAGATCAGTCTCACTAAGATCACAGTCTTCTCTTTTTAGTTCCTTTCCTTCCCCTTTTATGATATATTCTCTGACATTGAAGTTTATTTTCCTTGTGAATCTGTGCTTTCTACTTTGTCCACCCTATTAACACCATCTTTCCTAATCTCCATTTCTCTTTTTTCTGTCCTTAATACCAATTAGAGAGGTCTAAAACTGGTTTTCTAAGAGGTGGTGTATTCCCCTTCTTTTTTAAGGTCTTTAAAGAAGTGTATTTCTTTTGTATATGAATTGGACTAGATGGCCACTGAGGTCTCTTCCAGCTCTATGCTTCTGCAACAGCTATATAGAAACATCCTATTTAGGTACTTGTAAAGGCCTCTGTGGAGGTCAGGAAAGGTAACAGAGCCAGAAATGTGTATTTGGAAATAATCTGCACAAAGTTGTTAGTTCAAATTATGTGAATGATTGAAATCACTAGGGGAAATTAGTTAGACAGCATTTATTGAAGTGTTCCCTGTCAGACATTATGCTAAATGCTGATAATTCCTATCCCTCTCCTTCCCTGCAAAGCAAAGATAGTTTTTGTTCTTAAGGAGCTTAGTTTAATAGGGTAGAAAAGATAAGCATAAATAGATAAAAGATCATGAAAGGTAAGTAGAAGGCAGTCTTGGCAGGGAAAGATCTAGAAACTGGGGGGAGTAAGGCCTATTGAAGGTCTTATCCTAGCTGAATCTTGAAGGAAGCCAGAGATTGCAAGAGGTAAGAAGAGAGAAAATTTTCAGGTAAGTGGACTGAGGGTAGAACTGTAAGGAAGACTCAAATTGATGGGTCAGTCATAAGAAAAGAAGTCAGCAAAAGAGACAGAAGTAATTGGCATGTGGCTTTCAGTAGCAAAAATGAGCATCTTTTGAATTAAGTATAATCTTTTTAAAATAAAAAAAAAACTTCATTTTGTTTTAAAAAGGAAATATAGAGTATCATCTGACTATTAGAAACGCTTAAGTATACTTTACGAAAGAATCATAGTTCAAGGGTTCTTAATATGGGGCCTCTGAACTTTTAAAAAATATATTTTGATAACTATGTTTTATTTTCTTTGTAATCATATGTATATTAATTTATTTTAAAACTTTATTCAGAGAAGGGATCCATAGGTTTTACCAGATGGCCAAAGGGTTCCATGACATAAAAAAGCTTAATAATCCCTATACTAAGATGGGTAGTTTACCATTTTGGTGTCACGAATGGCCTGGGGGCAGGGGAGACAATGTGCTAATGTCTTCTTATTTGTATTTGAAGTTGATAATTTGAATGTGTGTAACTTGAGAAATATAAAACTCCCTTAAACACTTAAATTGCTAGCATAAATATAAATTAATGATCTTAACAAGTTCTTAAACTATAGCAGATCACATATATATATATATTGGTTTGACTCTGGGTTTAAAATAATTCAAATTGGTAGAAGTTTCATATTCCTTTAGGTCACATGGTATTGGTAAAGCAGTCTTAGCATGAACAATCAGTCTTTGAATCTCCTGACTGTTGATACACAAGTCATATCAATAAAAGTCAACATTTGTGCAACTTTTTTTGGTGAAAACACTAATTCTCATGTCTTGTACCATTTTGGCATAGACAAAGTGAGCACTTTTTTTTAATCATGTGGAATTCTAATGCTATGAATTTGATTTTCTTTATAGGTTCAAGTAGAGAGACAATTAAGAGAAACAGATGATAAGAAAAATGAATGCTCCTTTAAGAAACAGGATTCCTGTTCTGTATATATTAAAAGCTGGATGAGGTCAGTGATAAATTCCAGAAACAGAAACTAAGTTGGCATGGTTCCATAATGAAGTTTGTTCAGAAAAAGCTTGGTTTAGGTATTATCCAGTCTCTTAAATGAGTAAAGCAAAATGTTTTTAAGTACTTGATATTTTAAAGGTACATTACCTATTACCTTTATAAGTGGGTAGAAATATCCTCTATTTCTTTGGCAACAAAAGATAATGGTAACCAAAAGTGAAACTGAGGGTATTCCACAGGGAGATTTGTGCTGAAATTTAGGGAATACTACATTTTATTTTAGTGATAATAGATTAGATACCTCTTAATTCTAATCAGTCATGACTTTTACCTAAGTAAAAATTTTTTTTTTTTGTACTAGGGACTACAGTGTGAGTTGTTCTAGTCCATGTTCTCCTTTGGTATATCATTTTCTTCATATGTCCCATGCAAATAGCTTTTTTTCTTGTGTTCAAGTTGAAATGATAGTGTATTCCTGAACAGGCTCTACTATATGTCTATCTATCTATCTATCTACCTATATTGTAAACCCTAATGTGCTATATAATGTGGTAGGTAAGTTGAAATATATTATTTAAGCATAAAATTATTCAGCAGAGGGATTTAGAAACATAATTATTTTACATTTTTTGTGATCATAAATTTTTAGTATTATATGGAGAATTAATGAGACGCATTAATATGCAGAATTTTTCTAGCATGATAGTAATTTAGTAATAGTAACTTACTAATAACTTAGTAATATAAAAAACAAACCATTAGTTTTTCATAGTTTTCATAGTTTTCTTTCTTGATATTCGCAGGAAAAGAGCAGATATAAAAAGAGATCTATTAAGTACAAAGTTTTATAAAGATTTGAAGAAAACACATAGTAAGTAATTTTTGGTGTTCTATTCCTTTTTTATTCCTGTTTTGGTATTCTTAATTCTGGTCCTTACACATTTTATGCTATGGCTCTTTAAGTAGCCTCATAACTGATTTTCCTTTACCAGTTTCTGTGTCATGTTACTGACTCATGACAAAATTTCATTTTCATCTTGTGTAGCAGTTTTTTTCATATCGTTCCTTTGCGCAGAACCTTCAGTGAATCCCTACTAACTCCCCATTAATTCCTTAGTTATATGGTCAAGACCATTATGCATCTAAATTTCCTTACCGCTTTCCTCTTTTACCCTGTATGAACCTTTTTCATTTCCTTTGCTTATGCTGATGACCTCCATTTAAAATGTCCTCTTTTCTTCCCCTGAATATTGAACATGTTATTCAAGGCTCACTTTAAATCTCACTTCCTTTGTGAATCCATGACTGACCAGCCTATCCTGGAGTAATTCCTTTGCTCAAATTCTTAAAGGAACTACTGTCTGTACCACTTAGTTGTAAAGGCATTTAACATTTCTTTGTTTTTTCATGTGTATACCTAACCTTTTCAACTAGATTATAACATCCTTCTGGAGGCAGCATCTTTATCAGTTACTTTGCCTTGACTGTATTATGTACTCAGAAAATGATTGTGAACTACTTGTGACCATAAAGCAAAGTGAGCTTACTGGACCATGCAAGTTTTAAACTTGTGACCTGTGCTTGGTTAGTATAGCCCATGAAAACTGTAGGGTCTCTTATTCTAACTCTCTCTTACATTCACAAGTCAGGTCTCCAGATAGCAAATATCTCTTCCTCAGAGTTTTACTATAGATGCTGTAGAAATTGGAATTTAACAAGATAATATTTATTAGCAGGGGCATCCTACCTGTTAATAAATGGGTCAGTTACTTGCCTCCATTTATGCCAAAGACCCCAAGCAAGAGGATAGTTCCTCTTATGTAGGTTTTGGGGAGCACAGAATAAAGAACAGAACAGAGTAGATGACATCATAGGATTAGGAGGAATATGATCAGTTACAGAGCTGAGGCATACAGTATAACATTATTGTTTGGAAGTTTGATAATGGGTGCTTGCAGTGACCCCCCCTTCTCTCATGAAACTAAGAAGTGCCTATTGTTTGAGTCCAGATGCAAGATAGCAGCCCAGTTTTGGACAGTAAACCAGACATCCTTGAAGAGTAGCTTGGTAGAGTAAAGATATCAGGCCCAATTCCCTTATTTTACTCACACTCTCCAAGGTCAGTTAAATTCCTTGAGACAAGAAAGCTAGATTTTAAACTTAACTCTAGTTATAAGCCAACTAAACTGTAAACTGAGTTCCAAGACAAAGACTCGTGACTTAGTCACAGGATGAAATCAATTAATTGTAAATAGGATTAAAAAGAAAATAATGCAGGATCAATCTTAAAGTTCTCAGTACCTACCCTTGAAAGGTTGTTGATGTCTTCCTCATAATATTGACTCCCTGTTCTACCCTGTCTCCTGATATCACCAAGCACTGAGCATCACCCCACTATCATTTTACCCAGCTAAGTATTTCCAAAATATCAATTAACATCAGTTAGTTTTATATAGATATGTATTGTAAATTAATATCAGTTAGTTTTATATAGATATTTATAGTAAAAATATATCAAGAACCAAACTACAAAACTTTCCCCCTTGTTTCTTTGCTTACATGACAACAGATCCTTGATTTCCAGACCAGTCCATTGGTAGGCTAGGTCAAACAAGTCATTTCTCAAGGACTGTCCCATTTTGGGAGGTGGTTTGTTTGTTTGTTTTGAGATCCTGCTTTGCCCTGTATGGTAGCAAAGAAGAATAAAGAGGAGGCAGCTCTTTCTTAGACCCAGGCTTGCTTGGGAATCAGTGTGCTTTGGGATCAGCCCTTAGCTCGAAAACTACTCATTCCCCGACCTGAGCAACTCTTTGGAGCTCAGAAAGTAGTGTTTGTATCTAGTGGTCAACAAGAAAGAAAGAGAAATTTGACTTACTGATTCCTTTTGAGTTATCTGTTCAGTTTTGGCCAATAATTAGTATTTCTGTCATCATAAAGTAACGTGAAATGGAGGGCAAGATCCATTCAAGTATTTTGGAGGTAGACCTCTCCAAGCACCAACATGGGCTGCTGCCAAGTAGAGGAGACTATATGTTCTTGAGGCTTGGACCCTCCCATTCCACTGTTATATTAGTATATGAATCTTATAAGATAGAGGCAACTTAATGAAGTTGCCTCTATGAAGGCAAATGAAGATGCTAGTAATTTTTGTCTGCTTTCATTTTCTTGATTTATTATCTATATTCTTTGAAACTTAAGGCACTATTTACATTTTTTGATGCTGTTTGTTTTGAACATGCTTTTATTCTTAAGATAATTCTTAATTTAAATGTATTTTTCATATTAAATTGTCTTGTGAAGTCATTAGAAAATGACTTTTGTATGTACTAATTATCTCTGGCAGTGTTTGCTTTCTGCTTAGTACACAGATGAACCACAGTTGCTTTGCATTAACAAAGATATATTTGGGAAATACCTTGTTAAACTGGACTTTCTTCACAATGAACTTATTCAGAACACAGCATTTGTCAAAACAGAACTTTAAGAATTTTGATTGAGTAAAATCTTTTTATTTTTTGACATTTTTTTTAACATTTCCTAAATTTTACCCTGTATACCTCTTCTCTTCAGTTCTAAAGAACTAGAATTTTAAGCATTTTAAGCTTTAGTTTTTATATTACACATGATGTTAATTACCTGTTTTGTTAATAATTGTTTCATTATAAATTAAGAGTTTCCATATAGGTTACTTGGCACTGTTTCCCAGGGTGAGTAGAATAATGAATCTAAAATTCTAGGAAGAGATGCGACTTGAAAGTAAAAAGCTGCTTAGATTGGACTTAGCAGGTAGAGAAAGATGAATAAGGTAAAGATAGGTGTTTACTAGATTTTGTCTATTTTTACCTTGTCATTCAATTCACTCTTCCTTCATAAATGCTGTAGCATTTGGTTTTCTCATATATAAATATACACATACACACTCACACAGTATTGATATTGTAATATTGTCTATAGTACCTTTAAGCATAAGATAGTTTCCCTGTTTATCTCTTTTAATCTTTTTTAAAAATCATTACTTGATCTGAGATCTTAATTGGTACTTGTTTTTTTGATTTTGCTTTTTTCATTTTTGAAAAAAATCTATTTTTACTGCATGCCCCTGGGCAAGTCACTTAACCCTGTGACCCCCCCCAAGATATTTTTTATTTATTTTGTTAAATGTTTCACATGTAAGAATTTTTAGTTATTTAAAACATTTTTGAATTCCAAAATTCTTTTCCTCTCTCCTGCCTTTCCCCCACCCATTTAGAAGACAAGCGGTATGATAATACCTATACATGTGAGGGGATATAAAACACATTTCTATATTAGTCGTGTTATAAAAGAAAACCCACACGCACAAAAACAAGAAAAATAAAATTTTAAAGGTGTATGCTTCGGTCTGCACTCAGAGTTCATCAGTTCTCTGGAGATAAATAGCAGTTTTCATCATGGAAATTGTCTTGGAATATTGTCTTCATCAGAGGGGCTAAATCTTTTTCAGTTTATCATTGTTAAAATATTGCTGTTACTTGTGTACCGTGATCTCCAGGTTCTACTCACTTCACTTTGCATCAGTTCATATAACTTCTCAGTTATTCTGAAACTATCCTGCTTCTATTTTTTATAGCATGGTAGTATTCTATTACAATCATATACCACTTGTTCTGCCATTTCCCCATTGATAGACATCACCTGGATTTCTAATTCTTTGCTACCACAAAAAGAGCTGATGTAAATATTTTTGTACAAATAGATATTTTTCCCTTGTCTTTGATTTCTTTGGGAAACAGACCTAGTACTAGTATTGCTAGGTCAGAGGGTATGCACAATTTTATAGCCCTTTGGGCACAGTTCCAAATTGTTATCCAGAATGGTTGGACTAGGTCACAACTCCATCAGCAATGCATTAACGTCCCAATTTTTCCAAACACCCTCTAGCATTTATCATATTTCTTTTCTATCACTTTAGTCAATCTCTGGTATTTCAGCTATAACTACTCTTTTGAGTTTGCCAGAAAAATAATAGATCTTCCTCCGATCCCTCGTTTTAACTCTTTATGAATCATTCATTATGTCTGAAGCGTGTTTCTTGTATACATGTTATTGGATTTTGCTTTCTAATCAGTTCTGTCTGATTGTTAATGTCAGTTGTGTATTTCTTCCATCAGAACTTCTTAAACTCTTCTTCTCCCCTTTCCCTCTCTCATGTTCCTGCCCGCCCTTTTCCCACAATGCCCTTCTTTAGAAAGAAAAAGATGGTAAAAGAAGAATGTGCTTTGTAATAATGATTTGTAAACAAAACAGAATGTTTCCACTCCACTACCTTTCCTCTTCTCTTTCCTTTGTTCTCTTTTGTATTTACTTTTAATCACTTCATCACGCTGACATTGGAGTTTGTTTGTTTATTCATCATACAATATTGCTGCTGCTGTATACACTGTTTTCCTGTTTTTGCTATCTTGCATCTGTTCATGTAACACTTCTAGGTTTTTCTGAGGGCAGTCATGCTCTTCATTTTTTATAGTGCAATAATATTTCATCATAATCATATACAACTTGTTCAGCCATTTCCTGATTGATGAACATCCCTTCACTTTCAGTTCTTTACTACCACTAAAAGAGCTGCTATAAATAATTTTGTATTGATGAGTCCTTTTCCTTTTTTGTTTCTTTTATCTCTTTGGGATATAAACCTAGTAATGGTTTTGCTTGGTCAAAGGGTATGCATGGTTATTTATAGCCCTTTGGACATAGTTCTGAATTGCTCTTCAGAATGATTGAATTAGTATGTCAACCTCACCAGCAGAACATTAGTGTCTCAATTTTCCCACATACCATCCAATATTTATTATTTTCATTTTTTGTCATTAGCCAATCTGATAGGTGTGGGGTGGTAATTCAGAGTTGTTTATAATAAACATTTCTCTAATCAATAGTGATGTAGATCATTTTTTCACATGACTGTAGTTTTGATTACTTCATCCTTTGATCATTTATCAATTGGCAAAGTACTCTTATTTCTAGAAATTTGACTCTTCTCTACATAATTTCAGAAATGAGGTTTTAATCAGAGAAACTTGCTGTAAACTTTTTTCATGGTTACGATTGCTATGTATTTCCCTCCATTCTACTTTCCTGATTATCCTACTCTCTCCTTTCAACCTGTCCATTCACAAAAGTGTTTTGCTTCTGATTTTGACCTCCCCTACTGTCCTCCCTTGTATCATCCTCCTCCCCATTCCCTTTTATTCCCCTCCCCTCCCACTTTCCTGTGTGCTAAGATAGATTTCTATACTCAACTAACTAACTCTTTTTGAGCCAGTTATGATGAAAGTAACATTGACATGCTCCCCCCCTTCTCTATATTCCACTCCACTATAAAATCTCTTCCAAGCCTCTTTTATGTCAGATAATTTACCCCATTCTTTCCTTTTTCCTTTCCCCTTTCCCCTTCTCCCAGTGCACTTCTCTTTTTTACCCTTAGTTTTATTTAATTTTTTCATTATTTTTTAAATTTTAGAGTCGGACCAGAACACAAATACAAAATAGAGAAAAGAAAGAAAAGCATATCATAAACTTAAATAATCAAACTTAAATGCAAAAAAAGAAAAAGTGTGTTGTGTGCATAGCAGAAAATAAGAGAGGACTTAATATGTAACAATAAATTTTCATTTCAGGAAAGCCTGTATGATAAATAATACATGTCTTGTTGAGAATTGTGTCTTTTCTTTGCTTCCTTGTCAGTTTTTCTTTTGTTCTCCGCTGTGCACTTTTTTACTTGTTTTTTTTTTACTTCTCCCACTCCCCCCCTTGAAAGCTACAATAAGGTTTCCATGTTTCTCTATAGCTATAAATATATGCATACACATATCTATCTGTCTATCTCTACACACGTATATACACGTAGTTTCCTAAACATATTCTACCCCTGATCTTTGTTTTTATGTTTGTGCGTATCTCTTGTTTCCTGTTCCTTCTGCCTCTTTTACTTTACTTCTACTCACTACCTTACCCTCCTATTACTTGCCTATCCTGACTCCAAGCATCCCCCCTTGTTCTTCTATTCTCATAAAACCCCTATTCTATAACCCCCTTTTACCTGTTCCATCAACCTTCCCTCTAAAGATCCTTCCTTTGTCCTCTCCCCCCTCCTTATGCCCCTACTGTTTTATTTATTTCATCTGAATTTAGAAGACTTTTATACTCTTCTAGATATATAGGTATTGTTCCCTCTTAAACCTATTCCCAATGAAATTACCAGACCTACCAGACTTCTTCCCCTACCTAATTCCTCCATATCAGTTCTTCCTCTTGCACCTCATTTGTATCAAATAATTACTCTTTTTAGCTATTCCTAAATGATTTTACCTTTTGAATTTATATTGTATTCAGGTTTACCCCAATTTTTCTTATGAGCTACTCTGTTATTAATCTTACACATATATTTTACATATATAAAAAGTAAACATTCTGTCATTCCTTATAATCAGGCTTTTGTACACGTACAAAAGCCTGTACATTTATTTCTCTTGGTTCTTGTATGTCAGATCTTCTGTTAAATTCCAGATTTTTTAACAAAGTCTTGAAAAGTATGAGGGTTTATCAAATGTTCTTTATTTTTCCCCCCAATTCAGTATGATACCTAACTTTGCAAGGTATGATATTTTCAGCCGGAGCCCCAGTTCCTTTGCTCTTCGATATGTTGTGTTTCAGGAACTGTGGTCCTTTAATGTCTCTGCTGCTAGGTTTTGTGTAATTTTAATTGTGACACCATGATATTTAAATTGTTTTAATCTTGATGCTTTTAGTATTTTATCCTTGAGCTGGGGATTTCAGAATTTGATTATGATATTCCTATGAGTTTTCCTCATAGGATCTCTTAAGTGGTGATCAATGGATTTTTTTGTTTCTACTTTCCCTCCTTGTTCTAATGCTTCAGGACAAGTTTCTTTAAGTATTTCTTGTATTACTGTATCAAGAATCTTTTTAGTTATAACTTCCAGTTAGCCTGATTATTTTTATATTTTGTCTTCTTTATTTGTTCTTCACACCTATTGTTTTTCATATAAGATCTTTAACTTCTATTTTTACATTATTCATATTTCATTTAATAATTTCTTGATCTCTTATAATTTCACTGGCTTCACTTTTCCCAGTTCTAATTTTCAAGGTGTCATTTGATTCCTTAAGATTCTGGATCTGGGGGGCGGCTAGGTGGCACAGTGAGTAGAGCACCGGCCCTGAAGTTAGGACGACCCGAGTTCAAATGTGGCCTCAGACACTTGACACACTTACTAGTCGTGTGGCTTTGGGCAGGTCACTTAACCCCAATTGCCCTCCAAAAGGCAAAGAAAAAAAAAAGATTCTGGATCTGTTTTTCTAATTGCTTGACTTTCCTTTCATACTCTTCTTGTTTTTCTTGGATTATTCTTTTTTTTTTTTTTTTAAGTTTTTCTTCCATCTCTGTCTTTTTTATTTTTAAAGATTTTTTTTTTTAAGATCTTCTATGAATTCTTTTTGGGCAGCGGTCCATTTGACATTACTCTTTGGGGGTTTCTTTACTTCAGTATCCTCCTCTGAAGGTGAACCCCCATCATCTCTTTTCCTCTAATAACCTTCTATGGTTGAATTCTTTCTCGTTGACCTGTGCATGGTTTTAATACCTTAAATTTTGTAATCACCTCTAGGCCTGGGTTATGGGAAATGGTGCCTCTTGCCCCAGATATTTGGTTCTGCCCTCTAGACTGGAACCAAAGCCAAACCTCCAACCTCCTGTTAGTGCCCGCAGCCAGGGTCTTTTTATTCCGCTGTTTCTGTACTCACTGTGTGTGTGCTGATTCCTTCTTTCCTCAGCTACTCTTCTCAGTACAGCTGGTTCTGGTATTGATTATCTGCAAAGTTTGCCTCAGTCTTCATGGGCTCAGATGCCCAACTCTCCTCACTATCCCATGGGTAAAAGTTCCTGTGGCTGGGCCTGAGGCAGCCTTTCAAACCAACCCCAGGACTTGTGGCTTGTTGTTAAAATGGAACCTAGCCTGGAGTTGTTTACTCTTCATAGGGACCAAACCTCATCCTGGGACTATTTTTCTGATTTTCTCAAATTGTCCCAGGAAGACCCCAGTTGTACCCCTATTTTTAATTTATCTCCACCCTTACTTTGTTTGTCCTAAGTTGCTATTTTAATTCTTTTTCTTCTCTAGTTTATTTATTTTTAGTTTTCAACATTCTTTCTACAAGATTTTGAGTTACTCCTTCAGCGGGAGACTTGTTTCTCTCTGTCACTTTGTGAGTTCTGTAGCTCTAAAATTTGTTGAGTCATTTTTTTACATATACTGGAGGTGGTGGGAGCTGGAGCCCTGCTATCTAGGCTCTACCTCCATTTATTTTAACACTTCTGTGGGGGGAAATCTTAAGAGCTTGGAATTTTCTGACCTCCTCCATCATCTTCCCAGAATCCTCTCAATTTTATTTATTTATTTAATTATCCTATCATATTCAATTCATATCTGTTCCCTCTATGTATACTCCTTCTGACTACTCTAATAATGAGCAAGTTTTTAGGAATTACAAGGATCATCTTCCTATGTAGGAATGTAAGCAGTTTAACCTTTTTGAATCCCATATTATTTCTTTTTCCTGTTTACTTTTTAATGCTTCTCTTGAGTCTTATGTTTGAAAGTCAAATATTCTGTTCAGATCGGGTCTGGTCCTTTTATCAGGAATGCTTGAAAGTCCTCTGTTTCATCAAACGCCCATTTTTCCTCCCAAAGGATTATAGTAAATTTTTCTGAATAGGTGATTCTTGTTTGTGAATCTAGTTCCTTTGCTTTCCAGAATATCATTGTCTGATCCCTTAATTTAGTAGTTGTAAAGTCCTGTATAATCCTTAGTGTAGTGCCATGATATTTCAGTTGTTTCTTTCTAACTGCTTGCAATATTTTCTTCTTCACCTGGGAGCTCTGGAGTTTGGTTATAATATTTCTGTGAGTTTTCATTTTGGGATCTCTTTCAGGAAGTGGTTAGTGGGTTCTTTCAGTTTCTATTTTACCCCCTGGTTCTAGAATATCAGGGCAGTTTTTCTTGATAATGTCTTGAAAGATATACATACATACATACATACATACACACACATATATTCAATATATTTGGTGCCTTCTTTACCAATCCATTGACTCTTTTGTTCGTAATTTTCTTGCATCATTCTCATTTATCTTACCAATTTTTTTTTGTCTACCTCTCTAGTTTGATTTTTAAAACTGAGATCTTTTATGACCTGAGACCAATTCATATTTTTCTCTGAGTCTGTTGGTGTAGCAGTTTTGAATTTGTTGTCTTTTTCTGAGTTTGAGTTCTGATTTTCCCTGTCACCATAGTAACTTTCTGTAGTCAGGTTTTTTTTTTAAATACTGTTTGCTCATTTTCCAGTCTGTTTCTTGACTTTTAACTTCTAAAGTAGAGCTCTGCTTCCAGAGAGGAAGAGGTACTGTCCCAAACTTCAGGTTTTTGTATAACTGTTTTCAGATGGGATATGAAAGTTTTCATTTCTACCAAGGTGCTATGATCTAGGGCGAGGTGTGTTTATTACTCTCCTTGCTTGTTCTCTGCTCTGTAAGTGACCACAAGCACCCTTTCCTGCCCTGGAACTGTGACCTGAGTTCCAACTCCCCTGCAGCTGCAAGCTCTGGTGCTCTTCTCCTCCTTGGGACTGAGATCCAGGATTGAGATCTAGATCCAAATATAGACAGTGTAACGGAGTCATGCCTCCCTGTACCAGTAAAGGGACCCCTGTAATCACAGTTATCTCGCCCTCTTACCCTCTCTCTGCTGAGAGGTCCAGAAATTAGCAGTGCTGCCAATTCAGTTATTCTATGACCTACTGTTGGTTTGCTGTATGCAGCCTGATGGACTGTGTTCTATTCTCACCTCAGTGCAACAGTAATTTCCAACCAAACTTCTAAGTTTCTTGGATCTAGTAAAATTTTTCACTCCATTGTTTTGTGACTTCTGCCACTGTAGATTTTGTTTTGAGACATTATTTAAAAATTTTTGGAGGGGCTTTAGAGAGCGCTCAGCTTAGTCCAGGGGTGGGGAACCTGTGGTTCTGAGGGAGATATGGCCCTCTAGGTCCTCTAGTGCAACCCTTTGACCGAATCCAAACTTGACAGAACAAATCCCTCCCTGCCTGTTATCCATCATCTTGTTTCTGCCCCTCATTAAAAAAAAAAGCTGACTTAAAAACTTTGCCCCCTCCATTTCCACTAGGTAAAATTCTGAGCAATTTGGTATGTTATATATGTGCAGTCATGTACAACATATTTACATACTAGTCATGTTGTGAAAGAAGAAAGAGAACAAAAGGAAAAAACACCAGAAAAAAAGTGAAAATAATATGCTTTGATCTGTGTTCAGACTCTGTCAGTATTTCTTTGTTATATGGATAGCATTTTCTATCACGAGTCCCTTGGAATTGGCTTGGGTCATTGTATTGCTGAGAAGAGTTAGTCTTTTTCATAGTTGATCATCAAACAATGTTGCTCTTACTGTGTATAATGTCTTCCTGGTTCTGCTCATTTCACTTTGTATCAGTTCATGTAAATCTTTCCAGGTTTTTCTGCAATCTACCTCCTCATCATTTCTTATAGCATAATAGTATTCCATTGTATTCGTATACCACAATTTGTTCAACCATTCCCCAATTGATGGGCATCCCCAATTACAAAAAGAAGTGCTATAGATATTTTTGTACTCTTCCTTTTTTTTTTTTTTTTTTTTTTAAGAGTCAGTTGGTGGCACAGTGCATAGAGTTAGGAAGACCTGAGTTCGAAGAATAGCAACTGCATCACCAAGATTGTTGTGAGGATCAAATAAGATAATTGTAGAAAAAAAAAAAGTGCTTATTTAGCACAGTACCTGGCACGTTGTAGGTGCCTTAAGTACATATTCCTTATCACCCTTTTTTTCTTCCTTTTCTTTTTTTTTTAATGTAATAAATTTTATTTGTTTCTTGTTTACATCATTCATTTTCAGGAGATTTTTGAATTACAAATATTCTCCCCGTCTTTTCCCTTCCCCAACCCCAAAGCAGTGATCCCACTGTAGAGCCCCTACCCTGGTCTGCTCTCTAACTTTCTGGTAGGGTTGGGGAGGGGTCTCCCTACCCCAGCCCCTGTATATCTTAATTCCCAGTTGCAGGTATTGCAGAGCTTTAAATTCTAGATTCTTTCGATTCCTCCCTTGTTACCCACCCCTGCTGAAAGGACAACCAATTCAATACAGGCTGTGTAGGTGTGATTATACAGGACATCTTCATAGTGGACATATTGTGACAGTGATCATATGTCCCTCTTTCCTATCCCTCCCCACCTTGTTCTGTTCTCTACCCTATCCCTGTCCCTTTATTGAAGTGTGAGCATCCAGCATCCCTCCCCCAGACCTTGCCCTCCCCTCCATCATCCCGCCTTTCATCCCCATGCCCCCTACTCTCTTGTGTGGCATGATGCCAGTTTCGAGTTTATGCTATTTCTTCCCTAAACCAGATTCAATGAGAGTAAATTAAAGTTGTAACAGTTATCCCTTGCCTCTTTCATATGGAATGATTAACCCCATTTTGTCTCTCCCTGTCTCTCATTCTAGTCCTCTCCCACCTCAGAATTTCGCCTTTAAAAGTATCATCCCTTTGTATTCAATTCATCCTATACCCTCTATATACACATATATACTCATGCTCAGATATGTATTCATACACATATATAGCCTTCTATATAGACATGTCTAAGCGTATATATACACATTTGTATTCCCTTCACCTATCCTCATGCTAAGAAAAGTTTCATAAGTTACTATTATCGTTTTTCCATATAGGCATGTAAATAATTCAAATTTGACAAGTTCCTTATGATTTCTTTCCCATGTTTA
>CM053597.1:164240449-164272981 GCA_028646575.1 Pseudocheirus occidentalis | reverse complement strand
TTGCCCTCTGATTCTAAAACATCAGTGCAATTTTCTTTGAGGATTTCTTGAAGGATGCTTTCCAAGTTCTTTTTTTGGTCATGGGTTTCAGGTAGACCAATGATTTTCAAATTGTCTCTCCTGGATCTATTTTCCAGGTCAGTGGTTTTTTCAAGGAGATTTTTCACATTGCTTTCTATTTTTTCATTTCTTTGTAACTGTTTAATAGTGTCTTGGTTTCTCATGAAGTCATTAGCTTCCACTTGCTCCACTCTAATTCTGAAGGAATTATTCTCTTCAGAATGCTTTTGAGATTTCTTTTTCTATCTGGCAATTTCTACTTTTTAAGGCATTCTTCTCCTCATTGGCTTTCTGGACCTCTTTTGCCATTTGGGTTAATCTATTTTTTAACGTGTTGTTTTCTTTGACTCTATTTTCATGATTTTCTTGCATCATTCTCATTTCTCTTTCCACTTTTTCCTCTACTTCTCTTATTTGTTTTTCAAAATCCTTTTTCAGATAATCTGTAGCTTCTAGGAATTCTTCAAGTGTCTTGGAAGCATTTGGTGTTGGAGTTCTGACTGTGTTGTCTTCTTCCCATTCCATGCTTTGATCCTTTTTGTCCACAGAAAAGGATTCTAGAGTTTTATTGCTGTTCTTATTTTGCTTCCTTTTCCTCATGTTGGCCAGTCAATTAATTGGTTGGTTTTTTTAGCTTTGTGAATCTGCTTCGAGGGGGAAAAGCTCTGTTCCAAATCGCTGGGGTTTTCCCAGCTGCAGGAGCAATTTAGGGTGGGGGGGTTGGAGACCTCCTTGCCTCTCCCCCAGCTTTGGCTTTCTGAAAGCACTCCCCAGGACTACCACCCAAGACCACGAGCTAGATCCAGGCCGCTCAACACAAGAGCACTTGGCCCTGATCAATTGCCTCAGCCCCCTGGGGGATCTACAGGCCAGGGGCTCTTAAGCAGTTCCTGCCCTTCCCCCACTGCTTCCTTGCCCTTGGGTTTGATTGGCCGAACTGCTTTTTCTCCCCCAAATTTAGCTTGAAAGCTTCACTCACTTTCACTGACGTCTAATCCTGGCTTAGTAGATGTGAAGATGCCTCGGGGTGCAGTAGATCTTCTCTGAAGTAGACTCAAGCTGTGGCTTGGGAGGCTCAGCTCCTCCTGAGCATCCTGGAGCCTGGCTGCATGGCGATTTCAGGCTGGGCTGGTCTCCTCTAGGCTCCTGGCCTGCTGGCCTGAGGAATGAGCCCCTCCTGCCTAGCTGCCTTTCTCTAATCCCTATTTATCACACCTTGGTGGATGTGGAGTTTCTGGAGGCTGTAGATCTTCTGTCTTGTAGATTGGCTGAGGCTTGGCTCAGCTTGGGCTGGGCTCCTCCAGAGTGCCCTGGGGCCTGGCCGCATTTTGATTACAGGCTGCCAGGATGATTCTCTGTTGGCGAGTTGCCTTCCGCGAGAGATGTGTTTTCTGTATTTTTGTGAGTTTGAGAGTCCTAGAATTTGTCCAGAGTCATAGTTTATGGGTGTTTAGGGTGGCTGTGTGGGAACTGCGGGACCTTGCAGCTTCTACACCTCCATCTTGGCTCCGCCCCCCCTCCTTTTCTTTCTAGTATAATCTTTTTTCTCTCTTTTTTCTTTAAGACCATCAAAACAGAACAAAACCACTTGTTTCCTTTATTTGTGTTAACTCTTCGTCCTTGAAAGACTTTAAAGTTTTCAAGCAGGGACATTTCATTTCAACTAACCCCTAAGTAGTATATAAGTACTTAATCGTTGTATAACACCTTATATGTATTCAAATTATGTTTACTGTTCTTATTTTCTCTTTGTTCCTCCTATATTTATATTTCAGTGCTTTTACTCCTTTGCTTTAGCTCCTTAAGCTAAAGGAATTCTCTCCAACATGCTTGAAAGAGTTCTGTCCTCTTAAAGGTCCTCCTTTCCTTCTGCCTCAATAGAATTATACTCAGTTTTGTAGTCTTTCTCTTTTTTTCTTTTGGAATGCCATATTTGAGGATTTTTTTTTCCTTTTTGTGAGAGTTCCCACATAGCCTCTTATGGTTCCTCAGTATTTGAAGTCAATCTTTCTAGCCCCTGGCAGACAGATAGTATTTCTATGACCTGGAATCCAAAACCTGGAAAATAGGTTTTGGCTATTATGTTCTTAGGGATTTTCGTTTTGATGTTCTCAGCTTTCACTTTGCCCTAATAGACCTAGGCAATTTTAATTTATGATTTCTTGAATAATGAAAGGTTTGTCTGGGATTTTTTTTGTTCTTTGGTCTTCAGGCAATCAAATGATTTTTACATCATCTCTCCTTGAATTAAAACAGCTGACTGATACCTCATAATTTCTACTTTATTTTCAGGTTAATCTTCTGGCTTTATGGAGACTGATTTGTTTGATCCACTGTAATTTTCAGGGAATCTATTTCTAATAAAAAAATTTTTTTCAGTTAATAAGCATTATTTTCTCTCCTCAACCCCTGATATTTTTCAGAGTTGAACAAATCTTTGGTGAGCGTGTCTCCTCATTTTGTCTCACAGGATGTTTATGATCCTATAGAGGGTTATCAGATGAGTTTGCTTTTGTTGTGGTGTCTTTCTAGGAATGTTAAATGATTTTGTTGGAAGTGAGGCTGTGAGATGGCATCTTGCCATATTCAAATCAAATGCTGTTTATTATCAACTAATAACATTCATAAGATCTTGTATTCTTTATATTTTTCAGCCAGTTGTGTTAAGGTATAGATGTGATCCACTATGTAATGTGGCTTGTAAAATCTTACCTATTTCCTAATATTATTATTGAAGCTACCCTTACTGTGAGGATTATTCCTGTATGAAGTGTATGTAAATTTTTTAAGTAGGCATATGGGTTGGCGTTTGTCGTAGAATCACAGAATTTGAGAGTTGGAAGCTTCTTAGCATCCATCTGTTTCAACACACACACAAAAGCAATCTCCAGCACAATTTACTTGATAAGTGTTTGTCTAGCCTCTTCCTGAAGACCTCCAAGGAATAGGAACCCATCAACTCTTAAAGCATATTCCCTCTTTGGATGACTCTAATTATTAGGAGATGTTTTGCTGACATCAGGCCTAAATTTTGCAAACAGAATAGAACTTCATCCCACATGGAGCAATTACATCTCTTTTTTGGCTCTTTGCCTTTTACCCTTTGTATTCATGGATACTAATGACCAGACAGTTTATAGGCCAATTATGAATTTTAACTTAGCTGTTAGGGGTAGCATATCTTGGTTTGATACTTCAGTGGCAAACTACTACTTAATCGTGCTTTTTCAAGTGATAATTTTATGTATGAGGAACCAAAAAGGACTTAAACAGTGCTACTGTGCCCACCAAAGAGAATGCACTTTTTGAAGGGCCCTTTTAGAAGACCTTTAGATTGATTTTGAGAAAAATCACTTAGCATATTACTATATGCCCATGATTTCTAGAACTATGGAAGAAACACTTATGAACAGGTTTTTGAACTAAGTTGTAGATTAAATATAGTGCAGTGAGAGCCAAATATACCTTGGGTCTTATTCTAGCCTTTATTGGATGGAAAATTATTTGTTGTTTTCATTCAGAACAGAATCCTAAAAGTTAGACCAATATTATACTAAAAAGATGGTGCTATAATAACATACTATTAGACCAAGAGGTAAATTAGTGTTGTGTCCATGATAGGTATTAGATAAATGCTTATTGAATAAATGTAACTTAAATGAGAAACCAGGATATCCTTTAGAGGAGTACCAATTTAATATTAACTCCATTCTTAAAGGATGATAAATGATCATTATTATCCAACCATAGGACAGCTAAACCAGGCACCTTTTTAAAATGATTAGTTGGTGTTCTTTTTTCCTCACTATTACCCCAATCTTTCTCTTTCTCCTCCAGAAATGAAGCCCTCACTTGTCACACAAAGCAAATCATTATATTGGCTGTGTCTGAAAATGTACTTTGACCTATCAGTCACCTCTTTGCCAAGGATTGACAACCATGATTCAGCATTAATCATCTGGAGTCATGATTGCTCATACTTCTTTCTAAGTCTTTCAGAGTTGTTTCCCTTTCCAGTGTTTTAGTCATTGCTTAAATTGTTCTCTGGTTCTGCTCATTTCACTCTGTATCAGTTCACCTGGAATTCCTCCTAGGTTTTTTTGAAATCTCTTTATCATCATTTCTCACCCTTGCATTAATAATCCACTATATTAATAACATGATTTGTTGACCCATTCCACAGTTGATGGGCACTCATTTTATTTCCAGTTCTTTGCTGCAGTAAAAATGTGAGTACTATGCATTTTTGTATGTGCATATCCTTTTCCTCTTTTGCTTTTAAATGCAAATATAAAAAAATCAGAGTAAAAAGGAGTACAATTGTTGAAATATTTTTTATAAATTTCACACTCTCCAGATTAAGAATTCCCTGTGTTCAGAAGCTAAATTCTGTCAGTATGCTTTTCAGTTTCTGAGCAATTCTTCTCAGATAATGAACTTTTATCCTAGTAGTTTGAGTCTTTTGACTTTTAAAACAGTAAGCCACTATCTTGCTTCTCTGAATCTTGTGTACCTAATGAATTCCACTGATTGATTTTTTTTTTAATGTGCCAAGTATTTCTATCGATGACTCCTTATTAGTATAGTTCTCACCTCTTTATTTTCTTGAGAATCTTGACTTACCAAGATAAACTTTAAATGTAAAGAGTAATCCTTTGAAGATTTGATTGGTCACAGATGTTGATATTAGTTGTTCCAACAGTTTTATCAATACTATTTAAAAATCTTATTTAACATCAGAGGCAAGACAGAATAATCAACTGAAACTCAGGAACTCAGACATTTAATCTTTATGCAAATGCTTATAGCTAGTATATCTGTGCAGAATGGGTAATAGAAAGTTAAGCAGCTGCTTTGTGTGATTAGCTTAAAGAGATATAAAATTATTGCTTTTGAATAATTGTAGCTTTATTATCAACCAGTAAGATAGAAGAAACACTCTCCCATTGTGTGTGGTCTTACCAATAAAAAGTATAAGTCTAGCATTAAGAGAGTGACCTTTTTTGAGCAGTCGCTGGTTGGTTTGTAATGCTATCCTCGTGTATGTTCAGGATAGTGGGGATGTTAGTGATAGCATCTTTTAATAGAAAAATAATAACTTTAGTCTGTAGGTTATAAAAATCTTAGAGCATTCTGTGTAGTGATATCTCTAAAATTGTAACATATAAAGATTAGACCCTTGCCTTCCTTTTTTTGAAAAGTAATTTCATAATGTAATTATCCTACTCTTATATAACTCTATAACTAATTATCCTACTCTTGATACATGGTAGGAAAAGGCTTTTTTTAAGGCATGGAGGGCTAACTTCATTTAACAGCCAAAAAACAAATACAGTAATAATACAGTTCTGTTCTATTAATATTTTATTTTCTTCCATTTAAGAAAATCACGTATTACTGTAGACTTGATAAAACAACACGAATGTTTCCTATGTAATAAAGAATAGAAAAAGAGGTTTGAATGCTACACAGTAGCTTTTAAAAAAATATATTCTGTGGTGGCTAAGAATTGGAAATCAAAAGGATGCCTATCAATTGGGGACTGGCTAAACAAGCTGTGGTGTATGATTGTAATGGAATATTATTGTGCTATAAGAAGTAGCAAGCAGGATGATTTTAGAAAAACCTGGAAAGGCTCACATGAACTGATACATAGTGAACAAAAGCAGGAGAATGTTGTAAACAGTAACAGCAATATTATTTTATGAAAAACAGTGAACAACTTAACAATTCTCAGCAATACAGTGATCCAAGACAATCCCAAAGGACTAAGGCAGAAGCATATCATCCGCCTCCAGAGAAAAAGCTGTTGTTTTTTGAATATGTACTGAAGCATGCTATTTTTCACTTTCTTTTTCTTTCTTTTATTTGAGTCTTATACAAAATTACTAATATGGAAATGTTTTTACAGGATTGCACATGTATAACCTGTATTTGATTGTTTACCATCTCGGAAGGGTGAAGGGAGGGAGATATAGAATTTAGAACTCAAAACTTTAAATAAAAATGTTTTTAAAAATTTTAAAGTGTGTATTAAATTTTATTATGATTGTTCTAACACCTCTGCTTTTGGTATAACCATGTATTTACTTCTGTACTTTTGGTCCATTATGTCTTAGTCAGAATGTTCGAAACTGTGAAACTTAATACAGATAAGAAGGTTTTACATGGAATTTTAATTTTAACCTAGTAATACATACTGTTAAGCTTTGTAACTAGTAAAGTAAGTAAGTTACCATATTATTGTCCTAAAATAAAAATTAAGAAAAGGTTACCAACCCCATTTGTGTTTTTCATGCAGGAAACACTTCAAATAGTGAAATAAGGAAAAGGAAAGCCACGTCAGTTAGGATAAATAAGGTCTGTTGGAATACAAGAAACATTTCTCTTGACATATAAATTAATTTTAATATAAATATGATTATTTGACTCTGTTATAATATTAACTTTTTACTTTTCTAGCCTCAAAGACAGAACTGCCTAAATCACTGCTTCCGAAATTATTTTTCCAGTGTATTTTCTTCTGATAAACGTACTGGAGAATCTTCTTGTACCTTTAGAAGTTACTGGTTAGTATTTTCCATTGATTGTAACCTGTGATGTTTCAGTAATGTTAAGCTTTTACATAAATTTAAATTAGGGGCTTCCAATTTAAAAATAAAGTATACAACTTCCCTCTTTGCCATTTGTTGTTTCCAGGTTAAATTGATCTTGAAGCCAGTCTTATTTGTGGGCAATGCCATTATATCTATCTGTCTGTCTGTCTATCTATCTATCTATCTATCTATCTATCTATCTAGGGGGAGAGAGAGAGCTCATTACTTTTTTTTTTAATTCTAAGACATGACTAAAAATGTGAGTTATTGTTGCATGTGGAATTTTTTTCCATGTGATAATGAAAGATAAATTATATGCTTAATTCTAGAGACTAATCCATAAAATAATAGAAATCAAGAGAAATTCTGTCAGAGATCAAATTTTTAGTTATATATGTAATGATAAACAAGGATGAACCAATTCAAGTACTTGTCAAAATAGGTCGTTTCAGCTTAATTTTTTGACACTGTCAAAGAAGCAAAGAATTTTGAGTGAGTTTAAAACAGTTTGTGCTTTATATGTGTGTGTGTGTGTGTGTGTGTGTGTGTGTGTGTGTCTGTATACACACACATTACAATGAACAGTAGACTCCATTGCATGCCTCCTTTTGCTTAGTTTTAGCTGGGAAATTGTTGTTGTAAAATTACGAATGTTTGAGCTTTTATTTTTTGAATTTGGGAACAGTCAATAGTTGGGTAGTCTATTTCTCTTAAAATAAGTTGTTTTGAGGGATTACATATCTTTTTTCAATTTTACTTCCCTGTGGGATTGTCTGCTTACAGAACTTACTCTTGCTATCTATGCCTTGTGGTGGATAGAAATGCAAGTGTTTTATTTATTGCCTTATTTGCATTAACTATCAGAAACTTTTATTTTATTGACTTAGTATGTAATGTTTAAATAATTTTTTGTATAATCAGTTGTACTTTAAAGATTTCCTTTCATTTTTGGCAATGTTTGAATGAAAAAAAACTTACACTGTCGGGTTTGGCAAAATTAACTTTATTTTTCATAATGATAAAATGTTTAAAATTTGTCTTTTAGTACAGAATTTACAGAAGTCACTGAAATTAATTCATTGATTAGGCAAAAGAGACAAGAACTGCAGTTGTCATGGTTCCCTGATACATTACCTGGAATTATAAGGTAAAATAAAAAATTTTGCTGACACAACTGACAATGTCAACAAAATGTTGATGGTGAATCAAGGAATTTAAATGAGACTTATTAACTTAAATTAAAGAATTAAAATAAAACTTAAGTATATTCTTAAAAAGTTACACATAAATCATAGTTTTAAATGCAGGACAGTTGCTCTTCAGGATAATACTGCAGTTATGAGTTTTGTTACTTAAAAAGCTCTTTGATGTTATTAACTATTGTTAATTACCTGAATAATTTGTTTTAGAAGATTTTTGTATTTTTAATGTGGCATACAATTGGGTGGTGAAATTCATCCATAGATAATTACTGCAGTATCCTCTATGCCACCCACCCCCTTTCTACCTTTAGTTTCTGCTTAATGTACTCTGCTTTGCTGGGTCATTCTAGATACTAACTTTAGATGAATTTTGTTTAACACAGTTTTTATCTTCATTACTCAAAACCTACAATGCTTTCCTATTAAATCCAATTCAAACATTTATCTAGCACAGTGTGCTAGAGATACAAAGATAAAAGAAAATTCTGCCTCTACAGAATCTATACAATCTAGTAAGGGAAAGAAAAGGCTTACAACTAACAATTATACATATTGAAATGTGACAGAGAAGTGTTAAAGAGAGTGGCATAAAAGATTCAAAGAGGAGGGAGAGGCCTATTTTTTTTTTTTTCAAAAAATTGATTTTATTTTTAATTTATGAATAAAGCAAGCATTTCTGTTACAGTACAGTAAAAAAAAGATGATTGTACATTTTACAAATCTGTTGTACACAACTTGTTATTCCTTTCAAATATATAACAAAATTATAATGTAAATTTTTTTTCTTCATTCCTCCTCACCCTTCCCCCTCACTGTAGAGATACAAATACATGTAAAATTATTCTATACCTACTTCTCTATTTATCAGTTCTTTCTTTGGATGCGCAGATAGCAACTAGATAGATAAAATAGATAAAAATAACTTATTCACTCAAAGTTCTTAAAACAGTTTTGCTCTTACCATAATCAATATTCTTTTGGTTCTGCTCATTTTGATCATCATTATTTCATGCAAATCTTTCCATGTTTTTCAGAAATCATTGAGCTCATCATTTCTTATAGCACAGTAGTATTTCATCACAATCATATATCAATTCCTTCAACTATTCCCCAATTGATGGACATCTCTGCAATTTCCAGTTTTTTACCACCACAATGAGAGTTGTTATAAATATTTTAGAACATATAGGTTCTTTTCCTTTTTCCTTAATGATCTTTGGAAGTAGTCCTTCTTAAAAAGGGAATCAGGAAGGTTTCATGGAAGACTTTTAGACTGAACTGGGACTTGAAAGATGAGAAGTATTTCACTTCAGTAATAATTTTTAAAAATAGATTTATTGGGATGGCTAGGTGGCGCAGTGAATAAAGCACCGGCCCTGGAGTCAGGAGGATGTGAGTTCAAATATGGCCTCAGACACTTAACACAAAAACTAGCCATGTGACCTTGGGCAAGTCAGTTAACCCCAACTGCCCTCCAAAAAGCAAAAAAAAAACCAAAAACATTTATTAAATGCCTGCTCTGTGTGAGATGGGAGACAGCATTGTATAGTGGATAAAGGTCCAACCTTGGAGTCAGGATGAGCAAGGTTCAAGTTCTGTCTCTTTAAGTTTTCTAATACTGGGGAAGTCACTTACCCTCTCAGTGCACCATTCACCTTTCCAAGACTATAAAATAACGGCAAAAGTGAACAACAGCTTCTACCTTCACGGTAGAGTTCTAGCAGGGGTAAATGACTCAAAAAAAAAAAAAGTACGGATTTCAGTAGGCAGTTCTTTGGAGAGTCCATTCCAGGATTTGGGGACAGTGTTTATAAGTCATCCAATTTGGGAAAAATATAAAATTACTGATGGGGCATAGTGTGAAAAAGGCTGAAGAATTAGATTGGGTTTCATATATAGAGGACATTGAAATGCTAAAGAGCTTTTGTTTGGTGGGAAGCAATTGAAGGTTTTTGAGAAGGGAATAATTTAGTCATGGCTATGCATTACAATGGCTGTAGTTTGAGAATAGATTGGAAAGGGAAGAAACTGGAGTAAAAGACAAATTAATGAGG
This sequence comes from Pseudocheirus occidentalis, assembly GCA_028646575.1. NCBI lineage: Eukaryota > Metazoa > Chordata > Mammalia > Diprotodontia > Pseudocheiridae > Pseudocheirus > Pseudocheirus occidentalis. Next base: position 164,263,069 of record CM053597.1, on the reverse strand, counting down.
GTGATGGCAGTGAAAAAAAATGGATGCAAGGGAACCAAGGTGGGGGGAGGAGAAGCAGTCAAAGATGGAATTCTTAGCTTCTACTTGGGTTACTGGAACTAGATTCAAACTTATCTCCTGGTTCTATTCTTTCTATCTAACTTTGTCTCCAGTGTTTAATCTATCCTTACCACAGTTTGTACTCTTTATTTATGCCTTTCTCACAATGTTTCCTCAGTTGGAATACATTGTTCACAATATCCATCCTTTAAGACTCAAGACCGACTTTTAAGTCCTTGGACATGTTGATTTTGAGGTACCTCTAGGACATCGACTTTCAAAAGTCCAGTGGGAGGTTTGTGGGGTCAGATTGGAGCACAAGAGAATGACAGAGACTAGGGCCTGATATATAGGTCTGAGAATCATTTGCAGAAGTCGTAATTGGACCAATGGGAGTTGGTAAAATCACCAATCTGGAGAATATAGAGAATAAAGAGTAGGGCACAGGGCAGAGCTTTGGTAATTACTAGACGTGATATGTATGAAGATCCAACAAAAGAGACATTGATTCTTTCTTCCTGATGTCCTTATTTTATCATTTATTCTTTTCATGCTTGCATAATCAAGGGAAAAATGTCTTTCTATCTAAGCATAGTGCTTAAATTTTCAGTAATGTTGAATTAAATTAAAGCTAAAGCAAATGAAATTAATGGCCTCTGAGTCAGTTATTTTCTGAAATCCACTCAAATAAATTTGTCTGAAATATACTCAAGAACTAGTGTTATTTGCCAGTTTTCTTATATTATGGCATAAACCCATGACAGTCTTGCAAGAAGCATTGGCACATTTATGGAAGGTGGGAATTTAAATAAGTAAAGAAGCTAAAACATTCTTTACAATAAATTCTATTCTATATGTCACTTTGTATTGTATAATGTTGTATAAAATTTGTTTTGGGAGCCTTTCTCTGTCACCCCAAATACCAAGTCTATGTGTTCTGAAAGAAACAGTCTTAAATCGGGAGACCAGAATTAGCTGTCAGAGTATAGCAGAAAGAGAAGGCAAAATGGATTGTTTGGAGTCAACAATCGTGAATTATTTGGTTGGTCCAGTAAAGATGCAAAGAATATTAAAAGATCTAGTCAACCTATGAGTGAATAGTTCGGATGCATAAGAGAAATAAGATATTTATAGAAGGGTGCAAAATAATTAGGACAAAGTAAAATAATGAAATTGAATAACGTACATTAAGTCTTACAACATTTTATAACTTTGGAAAACTTAATTTGTAATATATCCTTTTGTTCCTGTCACTTGTTCTATATGATTTGATGTTGAGTTTGCTAAATTTTGACACTCATGCTTCAATTCTTCATCATGAAACTACACTTTTATCATGTGGAATATTCATGTCTTGAATAACAATCCATTTTCCCATTTCTAGCGTTAATTATAGACTCATTTGGATTCAGTCAAAGGGCTGCACTTGAGCTGTAGAGCCACATGTGGCCTTGAGGCCTCAGATTCCCCACCCCTTTTAAGCCATTGAAGTGTCTTTATCTCTATCTGTTAGATAAATTTCATAACCATTATCTCCTTTTGAGAATTTCAATTCTCAGCAAAAATATACTTATCAGAATTCATTGTTCCTTCAGTGGAGGCAAGACTTTGAGGCACATTGGAAGTTAAAAAAAAATCCAAGAAACATTTTATTGTATGGATGCTTTACAGTCTGACAAAGATAACCTTACTGTGTCACATGTACATGTTCTGAGAACAGTTCTGGCATAGTCTCAGATGAAGAATGAATTTCATCAGTAAAAATTACTTCTTTCTTGTCCTTGCAACTCCAGTTTATTAAATTGTCTTGTTGATAACAAGCAGTTTTACTTTTCTTCCAACTTCAAGATGTCTGTGCTGCAGTATACGGGAATCACTAATAACCTCTCTAACTACCAGGTCATTCTGAAATCTTTCCTTGTTTTCCGAGAACTTTGAGGCTATTTAAAAACAGTAGTTTGTTAGTTCTGGGTATTGTTTTTTGTTTTTGACCACACCTTTTTCTTTTCAGTTTGTGCAAGGCAACCAGTTTCATTACGGGCTTTAATAACTTTAGGAACATTTGATTTCCTCACACCAGTAGCTACTGCAGTAACTTTTACAGTCATTGAAGTGTGCTCCTTAAGAATGACCACCTTATGGGGTGGCTAGGTGGTGCAGCAATTAGAACATTGGCCCTAGAGTCAGGAGGACCTGAGTTCAAATTTGTCCTCAGACACTTGACACATTAAAAAAAAAAACAAACCTAGCCGTGTGGCCTTGAACAGGTCACTTAACCCCAATTGCTCCGCCTTCTCCCCTCAAAAAAGCAAAAAATAAAAAAGAATGACCACCTTATTTGTTGACATTCTTTAAAACCAAAGAAAACACAACAAAAGAGATCAATGAAATATGTTTGCATGGCATTAAATCCAGTCTCATTTGGATGTGAGGAAACCAATTTGATCTAGTTTCATGCAGTCAGACATTCTTTGTAAGTTCAGTAGCAGTGGAAGTGCACATGCATAGCCATTGCTGTCACAGAAAGAAGCCATATTGGATTTATAGCTTAGTACCAAGTAATTTGTACATAAGAAATGTTTACAGATAATGATAACTTAAATGTCTTTAAAAACAAAAACTGCTATAACTATTCATTACTATTATTAAATCATAGTTTGTAAATATTTAAATAAATTACATTTATAAATAATTTAAATAAATAAATTAATTGATTTAATTAGATAAGTCATGGTTTATTTGTGTTTTTTTGACAGATAACTTTAAAAAATCTGTAGGTCTTATTGATCACTTATCATTTGGCATATATGTTCATGTTAACCTCTTATATTTAATATAAGATATATAATAATATAATCAAATAAATCAAATCTTGATTTGAATACATTTTGGAATATTTTTTGAGTGTTAATGTCAATTTGTATTTCAATTTTTTTCAGAATTGGTTTCATTCCCTGGATGACTGGAGCTGAAAGCCTTCCTCTTGTTTCCTCTGTGTTGCCAGGATCAATTTTTCCAATGAATACTATTTCTTTGGAAGATTTTGGTAAAGTGTTAAAATAATTTTTACTTTAAAAAAAGCTTTTCCTTTTCAGTTGCATGGAAAAAGATAAATTATGAAAAAATAGCTAGTATGGTAGTGCATGCTTATAATCCCTGTGACAGAGGAGGCTGAAGCTGATGGATCACTTGAGCTTGTAAAATTTGAGTTGCACAAGGGCTAAAACCAATGAGGTATTTTCACTGAGTCCAGCACAAACATGATGAGCCCCCAGAAGTGAGAACCCACCAGCTGCCTAAGGAGAAGCAAATGAAACCACATTAGAAAAGTTCAAAGTTTCTGTGCTGATCTGTAGTGGGATCTGGCCTGTGAGTTGGCGTTGTATTTTCAGTCTGGGCAAGATAGGGAGACCCACGGGAGGAAAAAAAGACAAAAAGAAAGAAACCAAGAAGGAAAGAGGAAAAGAGAGACATTACAAAATAGTTCCAGTAAGTTACATTGAATCTTAAAACACCATTCACTGAATTTTTTGACAGTGAATTTTGTTTCTGAAGAAATTTAAAGATTGACTTTAGACTTTCTCTGATTGAATGTTCCTTCATTAAGAATATAACAGTATAAGTTGGAATTCAAAATTTTAAGCCCACCTCCATTACCTTTATTATTGACAGAGGATATTGAATGCTTTCACTGTTTTAGTGGTCATATAGTAGGAATTGTGGTGGCTTCCATTATTAATTTCTTTTAATAACTTTTGAGTAAATTACTTAGAACTTTTTCTGCATGTTCGTTCTCTTCTTCATTACTCATAAAGCCAGTGATCCATACTAAACATTTGTTTTCCCATATGTAGCTGTGCATTTGGACTAAAATATGATGCCTGATGACTGTATAGTGATTCAAATACTATTGCTAAATCGGTTGAAGAATATATTTCTAAACTTTAATTTGAATTATTAGTGAGATATTTTACTTTTTAAAAAATCTATTGCAGGTATTTTTTATTAGTAAATACTGAATTTATATATTATATATAATTAAATTTAAAGTGAATAAAAATAAATTTAAAATAAAGTTATATGTGCACATAATTTTTAAAAATTTTGTTACTAGGGTCATCTTGTGAGCAGTATGTGCTAGCACATACACAAGGGGGAGAGGAGAAGAAACAAACTTCTGGCACATCAAATAGTAGAGGAACAAGAAGAAAACCCGCAGAAACAACTCCTAGGAGAAGATCTGCACGTAATATGAAAACTGAAACTGTCAGTCAGCCCCAGAATTCACTGATTTCAAATACCTCTGAGTGTGATGCCCCAGGTAGCAATAATCCAACTATTAATGTTTCCACTTCAGCAGATTCAAAGAAGCAGATTAGACCAGTCCCAAAACGAAAGCCTAAAAGAAGAACTAGAAAGGCACCTGTAGTTAAAAAGAAGCTTCGAAGTTCTTCGTCTCTTCCTGAAAAGTCATCTTCTAGTGATTCAGCAGATGAAGAAATTGTAGAATCTGACACAATCCCTATGTTGGATAAAGAATATATCTCAAATACAGAAAGTTGCAACTCATGTATTATGCAAACAGACATAGAACAAGAATCTGCTAATGGCTTGGGAAGTTTAATTGAACATGCAAACAGTGAGGAAATTGAAGAAAATTGTGGAAAAGAACTGGATACTGTGGAGAAGTCATATTCAGATTCCTGTAACCAAGAACCTTCTGTGCTAATTGAAGAAGAAGAAATTAAGAAAATTAAGAGCAAGGATACTGAGGCTGATATTTTGTATTTAGAAAATGAGCCTTCTAATATTACTGAGAAAATAGATGAACCAGTAGAAACTACAGTTAAAATACCTGAGCATTTAGAATTTGAGTTAAAGACAGGTGCACCCATAGAAAACCCTCAAAATGAATTATTTACACATTTAAAATCTGAGGGTGATGTACACCAGGTTAGTGCTAGTCTCAGAGATGATTTATTGGAGAGTACAGAATCAAAGGTCAGTGAAGAGCAACATAGAGAGAATCTCAAAGTCAATACCCTTGGCCATATTGATTCTGAGATAAAAATACTATGTATAGGGAGTTCTGAGACTGAGTCCCCCAAGTGTGAAGAAGCATTACCAGAAGAAGATCATACTCCCAAGAGGTCAGAGGTTGAATTGCTTGATCACATAGAATCTGTTGAACTGGATTGCTCTGGAAATGAAGAAAGTACAATAGTTTGTTCAAATAAGGAAAATTTTAAAAGTATTCACGATAGTAAAAGTTTATTAAAAGAAAGCCTTCCATTAGACAGTGATAAATTAGACAAGTCTTTAGAAGAAAAGTCTGAATTTCTTACTGAAGAGAACAGAAATACAGATTTGTCTAACTTAGATACCAAACGGTTCCCCAAACATTTTAATGAAGACAATAATGAAACAATACCTATGGAATGTGACTCATTTTGCAGTGACCAAAATGAATCTGAAGGTGAACTCACTGTCAATGTTGAAACCAAATTGGAGAAAAATTCTCAAGATAAAATTCAAGATTCTGATCTTGCAAGTGAAAAGAGTGCAGAGCTTTCTCATAAGACTGAAAATTCTGCATTTTTGGTAGATAAGGCTAAAAAATCTCGAACTAGAAGGTCTAGATTTCATTCTCCATCTACAACATGGTCTCCTAGCAAAGACATTGTACGGGAAAGGAAACGATCTCAGTCTCGGTCTCCTAAAAAAGATATTGGAAAAGAAAGCAGAAAATCTTATTCACAATCTCCCAAAGTGGAAATTACCAGAGGTCGGAGGCGATCTCGGTCTCAGTCTAGGTCTCCAAAGAGGGATGCTGCAAGAGAAAGGAAACAATCTCAGTCTTGGTCTCCAAAAAGAGAGGACGGCAGGAAGTCTCAGTCCCTCTCTCCTAGGAGAGAGACTTCAAGAGAAAGCAGACGATCTCAGTCAAGAACAAAAGACTCCCCACCAAGAGAGAAATCTAGGTCTCGAAGCAGAGAAAGAGAAAATGATAGAGATGGGCAAAGGAGAGATCGTCTTAGGGAAAGGAGGGCCAGAAGGTGGTCTAGGTCCAGATCTCGTTCTAGATCATGTTCAAGATCTAGAACAAAAAGTAATAAGGCCTCTTTCAGTAGAAATGACAGAGACAATTACTCTCCTCGATGGAAGGAAAGATGGACAAATGATAACTGGAGGTTTCCCAGGGGAAATGATAAGTACAGAAAAAATGAACAAGACAAACAGAATGAAAATTTGAAAAAAGACAAAAATGAGGTTAATCCAGATATTGATGAACAGGGTTCTGTTGACAAACATAGAAATGACTGTCCAGATTGGATAATGGAAAGAATAAGTTCAGGTCCTGACCCAAGGACAAGGAATACAGAGAAATTTAAAGAGTCTCATTGGGAAGAAAATAGACATGATAATGCAGGAAAATCTTGGAATAAAAACTTTGGATCCAGTTGGATGTCCAATCGGGGCAGAGGCAACCGGGGCAGAGGTACCTTCAGAGCAGGTTTTGGACATGTTGAACAGAATGAAAATAGATGGCAAAACAGAAAACCCCTCTCAGGGAATTCAAATAGTTCAGAAAATGAGTCATCGAAGTTTGTTGAACAGCAACCTTATAGGCGTAAAAGTGAGCAAGAATTTTCATTTGATACACCTGCTGATAGATCAGGGTGGACTTCTGCATCTAGTTGGGCTGTAAGAAAGACTTTGCCTGCTGATGTACAGAATTACTATTCAAGAAGAGGAAGGAATTCTTCAGGCCCACAATCTGGATGGATGAGGCAAGAAGAGGAAACACCTGATCAAGGTAGTTTATTTTAATTTTATTTTTGTTCACTAATAATTTGTTAGTTTTTAAAAGAAGGGGATGATTAACAATTTTATCTACCATCATTCCTCTTATCCCTACATATTTATTTATGAGAGTGAACTAAAGTGGAGCATCATTTATAGTTTAGGAAACACTTAAATTGTAATATAAAGGTTGAATTCTACTTTTAAGAGTTTCTGATTAACAAAACATTTTCCAGATCTTCTCAAAACCCTACTTAATTCAAGCAATATTCAATACAAGAAACCTTGATACCAAATTCTATTTCTTATAGAATTTGTCATGTAAAGCAATAGGAAGTTGATCAGTTTGTGGAATTCATTAAACGTTATTTAACCTATGTGTTATTCAGATGGATGTACTGAAAATATTTCTGATTATAGCTTTTATTCAAACTTATATTTGCTGAAAATATTTTCTGTTTTGAAATCATTTTTATTAAACGCCAGGCAAATATGAAATCATTTCTCCCTTTAAGTCTATGCTGAGTCTTAAGTCTTTTTTATATTTTGTGTGAGAAATAGAATGAGAAAAACACAGCTAAAATCAGAATTGACCATTTTGAAATTTAACCTAAAACCTAATAAAAACATATTTCCATTGACAAATAAATTTTTTGGATTATTATCCAACATTTATGGGTTGGATCCACATGAACCTGTTTCTTTATATACATATATATGTTTGTTGTTATAAGGTAGCATCAAAAAATGATCCTGTACCAGGAATTACAAATTTGAGTAGGATTTTTATTGGTGGTGGTCATAGTACTGACCAAACTTGAGATTTCGTTAACAACTTTAATAGATTCTTGATGTATTTTTTTAAATGAGTTTTAAATGTAGAATTTAATGGTTCTTTACTCTCTAAAGGAAGTTGTATTTTGAATTTTATCAGTTGCAAATAATCTTTTGGGAGGCTTTATTATGACTTTATTTCAGGGAATATACTTGGTGAAGGTGGGGGGGTGTGTTGGGGTACGTCTATGGAATAAAATGCATCTACAACATTTTTTAAAGGGAATTTTTTTTTTTGATAGATCAGAACCTCAAAGACCAAATCAATCAGCAAGGTGATAACACTCAGCTTCCTATAACTATGATGCCACAACAAATGAATGTAATGCAGCAACAAATGAATGCCCAGCACCAAACTATGAATATCTTCCCATATCCAGTGGGAGTTCATGCCCCCTTGATGAACATCCAACGTAATCCATTTAACATTCATCCTCAGCTACCCATGCATCTCCATACAGGAGTGCCTCTCATGCAGGTAGCTGGTCCTACCAATGTGTCTCAGGGATTACCACCACCACCACCCCCTCCCCCACCCTCCCAACAAGTCAACTACATTGCTTCACAGACAGATGGAAAGCAATCACAGGTATGTTTTTTTTTTTAGCAACTAAGATTTAATCAGCATAGTCACTTTGAAACAAAGTTTATCTAATGGTGTCAGATGTCAAAAAAAAAGCTTCTTGACATACAAAAAATTGTTTTGACTAATCCTAACCATTCTCTCTCCCCCAATATTTGATATAAAAATGTATTGATGAACTCCAAAATTTAAATCTATTCACACAGATTTCTCATACTCAAGTTTTAAAGTAACAGTTATTTTGATTAAAAATTGCAGTCAAGTTGAAGACTACATTCTTGTACTTTATTCTGATGTCTCCACAATATGGGAAAATACTTGGTGATAGAATAACGTGATGAAGCTTGTGTTGTCTTGTTCGGACAAATTCTAGAAAAATATGTTCATTATCCATTAATGTCTGTCCTTCATGTTCACATGAAAACAAGGGGGAAGGTGAAAAAGAAATGTACAGTTAGTGCCCTGTGTAAAGGTTGGCATGAATGGTAATAAGTACTCTGTTGTTATTTTCATGCAGCTGTTTTTGCAGAAGTTTACTGTTTTAGTTCTTACTATGTTATAATATAAAAATTCATTATTATGTCTGCATTCTAGAATATTTAGAAATCTGACAATAATTCAGCACAGTTTAGTGGAAAGAAAAGGACTTGGTGTTTCAGAGTGTATTGGATGTTTTTTACCTTTGTGACTACTGAATTCATTTGACCGTAATGCCTCATTTCCTTCATCATTTAAAAAAAAAGAGGGCATTTTCACTTATAGATGTGATGAGTTAATTTTCTTGAAAGATCTTAGCATAAAGGTACTGTTCTCTAAATTTATCAAGTTGTTTTAGTGTTGTTAGAATATGACAATGCAGATATGTCTTTTAAATAATTTTGAATATTTTAAATGTAAAACCTTGCTGTGAGCTAGTTTCAGAAGGTTACTCATTTATCTTCAGGAAGTCTTACATACAGGTAATAACATGTCTTCAAACACGTATTTTCTAAGTTCTATGAGACCCTAAAATTAAATATATATTACCTAGTATATTGTTGATCTTTCCATAACTTAAGAAGCTTTAAAATGTCAGATACATGAAAAATAATTCATTAACTGCTGTTAACTCTTTAAAACAGGGTATTCCTAGTGCTTCTTATGTAGGTAATAACACGAGTACACCAGGTTTGCCTACTCCAGCAGCAACGCCTGGAAATATTGGACCATTTCAGGGACCAAGTTCTGGTAACACTTCATCATCAAGTCACAGCAAAGCTCCTAATGCTGCTGTAAAATTGGCAGAAAGCAAAGTAAGTGTTACGGTGGAAGCCAGCGCAGATAGCTCGAAGACAGACAAGGCAAGTTCAAATTTGAGAGCAACACTTATTTAATTCTATGATGCTGAAAATGTAAAGGTTAAACTATGTCAACTTTCTGTCCTTTAACTTTCAAAATTATTTTGTACATGATAGTTATGATAGTGCTTAATAAGAATGAGCAAATATTAATGCTTTATTAGAACCTAACATTGTTTTTGTTAAAACTAATTTTTGAAGAGAACTTTTAATAGTACAAGTTTGCAGTATTTTGAGATATATTTTTAAAAATATGATTTTGGCAACATATAACTGAGCCAGTTATTTTTTTTTTCTCTTCTTAGAAATTGCAAATTCAAGAAAAAGCAGCACAGGAGGTAAAATTGGCCATTAAGCCATTTTACCAAAATAAAGATATTACCAAGGAAGAATATAAAGAAATTGTGCGGAAGGCAGTAGATAAAGTAAGTTATACCCTTTTTGTAGTTCTGTGCGATACAAGATTGAGGTATCTGCAGTTTAATAGATTTCAATGAGTATTAAAATCCCTTAGATCTTTTTGTAGCTCATTTCCCAGATAAATATGGGGCATTATAGTTAAATTATAAAGTGTAATACTTTGAAGTCATTTATTTTTCATGAAACCTTCCATTTTTCATTCAGTAAGCTTAGTTAGCTCTAGGCGTTCAGGTCAAAGGTTAGTATTACTGCTTTTTACAAATAAAAATCTTTTCCTCCCCTCACTCCTGCTGTAGGTTTGTCATAGTAAGAGTGGAGAAGTGAATTCTGCTAAAGTGGCAAATCTGGTTAAAGCCTATGTAGACAAATACAAACATTCACGGAAGGGGAGCCAAAAGAAAAACCTGGAAGAACCTGCTTCAACTGAGAAAAAAATAGGGTGAAATAGGAAATGCTAAGAAAGAACACTATCAAGATTATCTGCAAAGTGCAATTTCAACATGTACCATTAACTGAAAATTATACACAACTGTGATTGAAATTTGGTTTGATATAAAAAATTTTTTTTCAACGTAGGATATAATTGTTTGTTCTAAATGAATAGAGTTCTGCACTGCAACTTCTTTATCTCTTTTTTCAAAAACAAAAGAAAGTGAAAGGTTTGAAAGAGTGCATTTAATTAGGAACGTGCTATAGTGTGGATACTAGAAGATCTACAGCATTTTGACTTGAATGGTGGAGCGCATAAATTAGAGACAAGTACTTTGATTTTAGAACAGATGTACATGTAGGCTATGAGCCTACATATATTAAGGTAGGATATTCTTCCTTATGTCTACCCCCCCCTTTAATTGTGGTAAAAATTAAAATAATGTGTTGTCATGGATACTATTTCTAATGTTAACTAGGCCAATGCTGGAGAATCTGTGGCTTCCAGGTTGTATGTGTCCTTCTAAGTACTCAGGTGTGTACCCTTTTGACTGAGTCCAAGTTTTATAGAACAAATCTTTTTTTAAATAATTTGTTCTGTGAAGTTTGGATTGTGCCAAAGGGCCCTGCTTTGAGGTCCTAGAGGGCCACATGTGGCCTTGAGACCACAAGTTTCCCACCCCTGAACTAGACAGACTGGTTGCTGGATTCATTATGTGTTTGTTTATATGTGTGTGTATACATATACATAAGTATATGTATATGTATTTTTAAAAAGCACGACTGTCAAAATAGAGAAAATGTTTAAATAGAAAAATCATAGACAACAATACTACTTTTCAGCTCCACGAGTTTTGGAATATTGTTCGACACCAAATAAAGATTTTGCTGCTTGTTTTTATTTTGTGCTCTCCCCCACCCCTGTTGCTTTTGGGTCATTAGTATGAAATAGCATAACTATTTTATGATTGCTAGAATTTTAGCAGCCATAGTCTCTGACTGCACTTGTTGAAAGGACAATCCAGAGAATGCTTCAGAAATAGTGCACTCTTTATTCACATCTTCTACTGGCCAGAGGCAGCAGATTGTGCCACCTGAGATCTATACTTATGTGTAGGACTTTCGTGTTGACCTTTTACTTGGAAATGGGGTATAATATAAATTTACTTTTTGGTAACTTGGCTTACATAGGTCAAGAAATGGTATTATTGTCATTCTTGTGGAATTTTAAAGTATTTCACAGTGAGTGAAATACTTAGACATGTTGTAAAGTCCTAGGCATGAAACTTTGTTTTGTGGTGAGGGAAGAGAGTAGTACAGTTTTAATAATGTTTTTTGAAACTATAGACCTGTTGTCTTAGAAAATGGTATAAAACCTGCTGATTTGGAAATACTGGCTTAAAGACTAGTTTTCTTTCCTTTCTTTAAAGGATGATACTGGTACAGTGCAAAATTTCCCTTTGCTTCCATCCAGGAACAGCTTTGGATAGAAATCAAGCAATATAAATGGTATTTAGACAAACAGTCCTTTATTCTAAGGCAAGATTGTATTTCATTGAGTCAGATTTGACCCTTTTATTTGTTAAGTTCTTCAGCTTGAGCAATACTGTTTATTACTATGCTGTCTTAGAGTCAAGGTTTTCCATTTCTTCAATTTTAGGTGTATAGTATGTGCCTGGTCCTAGCTTTGGTAGGAACAGTTGTATGAAATGTGTAGGATCTAATTAATACTATGTCACCCTTGTCAGATTTTAATAGGAAAATCCCGAGGCATTGAAAAATAATGAACTTTGCATCATTTTTTGAATAGCTTTATTTTATCATTCTTCTGATTTTTTGTTTAAAAGCTCATCATAACTGAAGTATAATAGGATGTGGAGTTTGATACTGATGTTTTTTTCTTCCCTAAAACACACTCAAACCATGTCTTGAAGATTTCCACAGTGCCCTCTTTCTCCCCCAATTTGGTTTTTGACCTATGGCAGCAGTTGTGTGAGCTTTCAATCTGTTTTGAACTAAAACTGGTTAGCACTTTGAAGAAATTTGTAGCAAATTGCTATGCCTATGCTGATTAATCACACGCTGTGCGTATTTTCCTTCAAGGAGTTTTTGGAGTTGTTTATATAACATTTTCCCTCTCTCTTGCTTTATATATTTGAGTCTCTTTGCCAGATGACTCTTGCAAACCTGTAAAAGGGCTTAACAGAAGGGCAGGTATGATAAGGATATAAAATTTAGGTTTAGGGTAGAAGGGTTTTTGTTTTGTTTTGTGTTTTTGTACCCTGCTTGGGAAAGTAATAAGGGTAGCTGCCATCTCTAGTTGGGGCAGTGGTTACATTGGAGCTCTGCTGTATCTGTAATTCCTAATTAAGAACGTCTTATAAATGAGAAGGCGATGAGTAAAGCTTTTTCTTGTTTTCTTGGAAATATTTAAGAATTTATCAGAAAATGCATGATGTATATTTTTAACAGAATCTATTGCCTTATGTGCCCGTTATTTTCCCAGAAATTTAAATTTACTTTGCACATACATGATGTGCATTCTCCATCACCATTAATTCCTAATTCCTTTTGGTATTAAGACTTCGTCTTTATAATTTTGGTCTCAATACAACAAAATAGTGTTTAGTAGCAAGTGTTCTGGGCCAAAAAGTTCCCAAGATTTTGCAGAAAATTATTTTTAGAAACTAAAGATATATAGTGACCATTAATTTTTGAAATTATAAAGGTTTTGTGTCTCTTTCTGCTAATTACTGAGTTGCCCCCTTACACTCTTTGAAATGATCACTGTGCCTACCGCTTGAATGTCAAGATCACAGTGACTGCCCCAGGGTCTGTGTTAAGTTGTTTGTAGCATATGGCTGGAGTGCTGCCTACTAAAAAAACCGTACTATCTTAAACAAATTATGTAGTGTATAATATTTTCTAATAAATTCTTTTGACTAAAATAAATGCTGTCTTTACTTTTTTTTGGTCTCAGTTTAGTAAACCTTATCTGTTTATACCTGGGATAATGTATTTAATGCATTGGTACTATAGTTAAGGTCAAGTTTACACATAACACCCAGATTATCATTCTAAATACATGTGTTTTATATATCAGATTTTCTGAAACTCTGACTTTAATTCTTACTCCTTTAGCACTTGGCATAATATACTGGATACTTAATTTATAATTATTTAAAATAATGGGTTGTAGTTTATGGTAATAGTCTTTGGTACATTCCAGCACGTGTCTTTCTAAACTGTTGCACTCATAACTGATTACTGCCAATATGTCCCGAGAGAGCCCTCGTTAAAAATATTTCTCATTGAAGCTTCTTAGTGCCTAAGTGGAGAACATAAGCTTTTTTGGTTGCAATTCATGTCACGCTCTTGGCTCGCTGAGCTTTCAGTCCACAAAACTTTCCAGATTTTGTTAACTATTATTTAGCTTTACCTTTTTTTATCCTAGATTTTCAAAGTTGATTTTTGTGAACACAAGATGACAACTTTATATTTATTCCTATTAAATGTAGTCCATCATCGTGACTTGTCAAGATATTTTTTATATCTATCCATTATTCAGTGTATTAGCTATCCCTCCAGCATATTTGACATGTTTATGTTTAGCCAGTTCATTATTTAAATGTTGAGCTGCATAGAACCATGGACAGACTCTTAGTACAATTCGTGATATTCAGGTTACACCAGCTGATTAGTTGAGGTTGGTCTTACTTTGGGACCATTCCTTCAGCAGATTCTGTATCTGCATAATTCACATCTTCTTCAGGCAGTCAAGAATATTTGTTATGTATGTAATAGGTACAAAAAATCGAGGTAGAAAAGAGAGTTCCTTAAGAAACTTACACCCTTGGGGGTGGATACAACATATTAACAAAATGAATAAAAAGTCATTTTGAGGGGTAGGGGAAGTAACAACTCTGGTATTGTTAGAACTAAGTGTATGCTTTTAAGGGAGTTCAGAGCTCTCAGAGGCAGTCTCCATATATGAGGGACTGCTGTGCAAAGGTGTGGGAATAGGAGATAGCATGCTGTATATAGAAAACAAAAAAGCCAGTTTAGCTGGAGTATAGAGTATGTAAGGGGAGGTGATGTACATAACAGATGCTGAACTTTTTAACCTTTTTTAAATTTCTAGTCCAATTATCCTACAGTGGCTAGACTTTTTACACACTTCTTTATTTCACTTGGTGACAGTCAACTCATAGTTGAGTCTTAGACTAAAGCTTCAGTGATACCTATACTTTTTCTCATCTAATTACTTGCCTAAATAACTCCACATAACTCCTCCTGTCCATTCCCATGTGATTACTGCTGTCTGCTGAAATGGCTTCTTTTTCTCCTTTATTGGATGTTTTCATCCAGATCATGCCTCATTAGATCATGCCAGATTATCCTGTGGGTTCTGTCTGATGTTCTCTTTTCTTTCTATATTGTTTCACTCGGTGAACTCATTAGCTCTCAACAGTAATCTCTATGCAGATGGTTCTCAGGTCTCTTTATCTAGTTCTAGTCCTCTGTCTCCAAATGCTTGTTGGGCATTTTGGAATGCATATCACATAGACATTTAATGTCTAAAACTGGACTCATCTTTCTCTCTAAATTTGTCTTGCTTCCCTACCTTCCCAGTTACTGTTTAGGGAATCACCATTTTCTCACTCAACCTCTTTTTCACATAACTTTATCACATAACCTCTTTTTCACCCTTATATCCAAAAAGTTTCTAAGTCCTGTCAATTCTGACACTGCCACCACCTTGGTTCAGGCCCTTATTACCTTAAAACCTGAACAGTTGAAATAGTCTTTCGGTTCATCTCCCTGCCTCAAGTCTCTCTCCCTTCAATCCATCTTTCACTCAGCTGCCAAGTTGTTCTTCCTAAACTGACTGTGTCCTTTCTCATATTCAGTCATCTCCAGTGACTCACTACCATAAGGATCAAATATAAAATCCTATTGTAACTTTTAACGACCCTTATAGCCTGGCCCCTTTTTACATCCCCCAGTCTTCTTACACCTTGCCCTCCTCTGTGTGCTCAGGATCTAGTGATGCTGGTCTCCTTGGTCTTATTTACATGTGATACTCCCATCTTCCAATTCCTTGCTCTCTGACCTCCCATGCTAGGAATTTTCTCCCTCACCTGTACCTACTGTTTTTCTAAGAAGCCTTTCCCAGTTCCTTTCATTCTGTTGCCTTCTTACTGTGTTCATCATTTATCCTGTTTATTACTTTACAATATAGTTGCTATAAAAACATAGTTTTCTTGCTTTCTCCACATTAGACTGACAGACTCCTTGAAAGCAGGGGCTGCCTTTTGCCTTTCTTTAGCACAGCTCCTGGCACATAGTAGGTGCTTAATGTTTCTTGGTTTGTGTTAGCGTGGAGAGAAGTTTACAGCTGTGAGATATGTGGAGGTAGAAAGAGAAAAGCTTAGTAACTGATTTTATGTAAGGGAGGTTTGAGAAAGGAGGCGTTGATACTATATGACTGGATGAATGGTGTTAATCTTAGTAGAAAGAGAAGAGTTTTGTGAAGGGGTGGGTTTATGGAACAAGAAATATGAGTTCCATTTTGGACTTTCTGGGTTTACTCTACTGATGTCCCTACTACTATTAGCTTCCAACTCTTAAGTTACTACCTCTTTAATGTGTTTAGTACCAACCTTAGCATATGTCCTGTCTCCCCTTTATGTCCTGTCTCCCCTTTACTTCCTCTCCTCTTTTCTTAGACAAGCCCACTTCTTTACATATATTTGTTACTCTACATGGTGAGCTCCCTTATCTCTTCTACATATCTTAGAGCACTACCTCTCCTCCTTTGCTCCAGTCTTTTTTTTAATGTTATTCTATTTTCAGTTCAGGGAACAAAACAAGCATTTCCATAACAGTACAATAAAAAGGATGATTGAACATTTAACGACAAATCCACCCTATGCAACTTGCTATTCCCAACAAATATACAACAAAGTTACTATACAAATTTCTTTTTTAATTTTTTTCCCCTTCTTTCCCACTCCCCCTCACCCTAGAAATGGCTACCATTAGACACAAATAAGAGCTTGTGTGTGTGTGTGTGTGTGTGTGTGTGCGCGCACATAAAATTGTTCGAAAAATATTTCTGTTGATCAATTCTTCCTCTGGATGCAGGTAGCATCTCTCTTCATGTCAATGATTGTTAATTTGTGTATTTATAATAGTCAAACTGACTGAGTCAAAGTTGTTCTTAAAACCATATTGTTGTTATTGTACACAACATGTTCTCTTGGTTCTTCTCACTTGCTCTTCATCATTTTGTAGAAGTGTTACCATGCCTTTCTAAGATCTGTTTCTTAGAGCATAGTAATGCCACATCACAGACATTCCAGAACTTATTCAGCCATTCCCCAATTGATGGGGATCCCAGAAATTTCCATTTCTTTGCCACCACTGAGAGCTGCTATAAACATCTCATTTGCATTCAAAGTTATAATTACTGTTTGTGAGTTTCCTTCTCCAGTCTTTAAGAAAAAGGTGAGTTCTCTCCTCTGGAGCTCAGTAATTTGCTCCATTGTCTTCCTTTCCCTTTCACTGTGTATAAAGCCTCATTCTCTGCTATCTGTGCACATGCTCTGAACTGCATCTTTTTAAAAATTAATAGAACCAATCCTTTCCCTTTTATATCCAGAAAAATTAACTATGCCTGTTGGCTCCACTTAACTCACACAGTCTGGCTTCCATTCTTTTCAACTTGACTTCTTTAAACTATCAACTATTACTTTCTCAAAGAGGGAAAGATATTATTTCTCAATGCTTATCCTACTTTACCTCTGTAATTTTATATATATATATATATATATTTTTTGTATGCTTATCCTTTGGGTTTTGTAAAATTGCTCCCCCCTTGTTCTCTTCCTAACTATTACTGACTTCAGTTGCCTTTGTGGTATCGTTCATTTTATATTCTCAAAGTTCTTGGGCCTTTGTGATCTTATTCTTTTGTATTAACACAACTCCCTCATCTTCCCTAAGTTCTAGCCCCACATTTCCAGATAGTTTCTAAATGCTCACTTGACTTAATCTTTACCCACCTCAAATTGTACTTTTTATAGACTTCTTTATTTCCATTGGTGACAAGTTAACTCGTAGCTGAGTCTCTTAAGACTAAAACTTCAGTGAGACCTATAGCTTTTTCTCATATAATTACTTGCCTGATTAACTCCACATATAGTCCCTTCCCATGGCCATCACCTTAGTTTAGGCCCTCAACATTTCTCACCTACATTATTGTAATTACCTAACTGGTTCCCTTGTTATCAGTCATTTTCTTCTCTAATCCATCTTTCACATATTTTGCCAAGTCTCAGAAAACTTCAGTGAAATTTGGTGTGGGCAGGGACTATGTTATTAATTTTGTCTTTGCATTCCTAGCATGTTGCACACTTAGTTGCATATAGCATAATATTTAATATATATTAAATGTTGAATCATTTTCCCTCCATATACTCAGTATTCCAGATAGGCTATAACTTCTGTCTCCTGAACATGCCATGGATTACAAGAAAATAAGTTTCGAGCTGAGAGAACTCTTAGAAGACATGTAGAGTTCATTTTAATTTTCTAGAAAAGGAAAACTGCTCGGTAAGTCAAACTGGTATTGAGAATGAGTATTTAAGTCCTGATCTTATTGTCATACCAGTAGGTTTTACCTCTTCAGCGCCTTTGCCAATATCATTCTCTATGCTTAAAATATCCTTCGTCAAGGCTCAAGTCAAATGCTACCCATTCATTTTTCCTCCTCTCCCCGTCTGCATTTTTTTTTTAACTCTCTTCAGTGTGAGTGAAGTGACTTCACTTAGGGGTAGGACTGGATGTGGGATTCTGTGATCAGTCATTATAAAGTGCACAGAAGCTGGCACAGAGGCGACAACGTATAAATGCTTATTCTAACCTTTCATAGATTTGGTGACCTGGGTTTAGGAAATGTTCTTTTAAGGGGGTGAACAAAAACACTTGACTGTTTGTTGGAAATAGTTTTGTGTCGAATATTTCTGTAAAAAAAAAAAATCAATAAAGTTGTTTTCTTCCTATACGTTTTCTTGGATAATTTATATTGATTATGAATAAGCAAAAACTTGATCCACTTGTTCTTTGCATTTGGTCTGAGTTTTGTTGCCTTGATCAAAACTTTCTCCTTATTCACATTAATGGTAAATACTTTTTGTGACTTACTTTGTTGTTTTATACCAGTCACCTCATATTTTTTTAACTCTACACATTTGCTATAACTCACAGCTACAGCGTACTTTTATTCCAGTCCTTTGCCAATACAAATGGTCAGTGCTATGAGTATCTTATAGATCCTTGGTATAAGTCTGGCAGAATGGAGGATGCTGAAGCAGCAGTCAGGCTCTGCCTCACAACTTCCACCCAGACCTAGAAAACGCACCAGACAGAATCATGATTGGGAAAACCCAAGAAAAAGACTGAGGAATTTTTCCAGCCCAGGTCTACATAGGGAGATAGAGAGGTCTGCAGACACTGGAGACAGACTTTAGTCAAAAGCTTGCTGCGTGAAGACATCTAGGTCAGTTAGAGGATGTACATCAGGGTAAGAGGAGATCCCAGCACAGAGGGGCCTAAGCTTCTGAAGGCTGCAGGAACCAGGGTGCAGAGTAGTCATGGACCTTAGGCTCCTTTATAAGGATAAAGTTCAAAAGCAGGAAGCAGTTATGTGGCTCTGACCTCAGGCACACTGGAGCTCAGTTCCAACTTCTAGCCCGATCTAAAGTCTATGTAGGAATAATGGGGGTAAAAATCCTAGAGCAAAGAGAAGCTGAGTCCAATAGCAGTCTACTGAAACTGTAAATGGGGCAGGCCCACAGCTGTGTTGTTAGACCAAAAACCAGTTCAAGAACATGTGGAGCGCAGACCAGGGCATCAGAGAGCAGACTTTGCCCTGGCTCAGACTACTTTGGGAGTACTGAAAACTTGCAGGTCCTTAGCCTGAGCTGTTGACTGAAATCCTGGAATAAGACAACAAGCAATGTGACCAACTCAGACATTCTGTCTAAATTTTAAAAAAAAAGTAAAAAACGAATTTCCAGCTAAAAAGAAATGGAAAAATATTTAAAATGGAACAGCTTATAACAACATTAAAGAAAAATTGAAGAGCTGTAGTTAGAATCACAATTTAGCAGACAGTATATAAAGAATTAGAGAGTTTAGAACATAATTCAAAAGGCAAGGAATAGGAACACAACCAAGAATATCCATTAAAACAGTATTGATCCTATGTGGGGGAAATGAACCTTTAATGAGATGCACTTAGGTTCCAGTTACTTCAAACAAGTCTCCTGAAGGAAGTAGCTGCACATATTATTTGAATTCACTTTGCCTATTTCCATTAGGCTAGCACCAATTACAATATTTTCTATTTTGTATGCAGTATAAATTCAAATACATGAGACATCAGAGGATTATTCACATTAATTGGAACTTAGTTATGAAGAATTTCACACATTATTGATAAAAAGACCAGAGCTGTATTGGAACTTTGAAATACCAACACAGGTGTCAAGAGAAACAAAAAAACAATAAACATAAGTGATTTAAACAAGGATAAACTGGGGAGATGATGCATGTATCCTCCCAGAGCCCTGAAAAGGGTCACAAAGTAACTGTAATTAGACGTGATCTGGGAGTAGTTATGTTTTGATAATCTTAAGAACAGGGAGAGAAGGAAATGGGTGGTGACGGAGGAGTTGGTGAAGAGGGGAGGATTATAATCAGGAATTATAAGTTAGAAGTTTATACAAATAAGAAAGGAGTGGGAGGAATGGGTTGTGTTCATCTGAACTGGTCAAAGGAAAGAAAAGCAGGTCATTGGGTAGGGAAGTAGAAGAAGTGTTAAGTAGTCCTGAGCAAAACTATTTACAACAATATCTGTGGCAGTGGCAAAGAACTTGAAAATGAGGGAGTGTCCCCTTGGGCAAAGGCTGACTAAAATCTCATCTACAGAAAGCTTTTCCCAACCTCTCTCAATTCTAGTGCCTTCCCTCTCAACATTTTTCTTGTATGTAGTTTGTTTGTACATATTTGCTCATTGTTCCCCCCATTAGATTATGAACTCTGAAGACAAGGAGTGTTTTTTGTCTGCTTTTGTATTTCCAGCACTTGGTTAGTGTCTAGTACATAGTAGGCACTTAATAAAGGTTGATTGACAATAAATGTAGTAGAATAATTTTTTTTGGAGGGGGAAAGGCAAAGCGATTGGGGTTAAGTGACTTGCCCAAGGTCACACAGCTAGTTGTCAAGTATCTGAGGTCAAATCTGAACTCAGGTCCTCCTGACTCCAGGGCTGGTGCTCTACTCACTGCGCCACCTACCTGCCCTAGGAATACTTTTTTCAGAGAAACCTGGGAAGGCTTGTATGAACCGATGCAGTGATGTGAACAGGAGAATAGTTTATATGGTGGTTTATCCAGTATTGTAAACACCAACAACTTGGAAATATAAGGAATTCTGATCAACGGAATGACTAACCATGATTCCAGAAGATAATACGGTACTTAGCCTCCTGATAGTGGCCAGATACAGTGCAGAATGAGACTTTTTTGGGGGAAATGACCAGTGTAGAGCCTATTTCTCTTGACTTTGTTTTCAGCAGGGATGGGGAAAAGCGATGGACAGAAGGCAGCTTTTACTTGATTGAAAAAATATTCCTGATAGTATGAACCTACTAATTTAGTAATTTTTCTTGCATAATTGGTTAAACAACTGAGGGCCTTGCCATCTGTGAACATGCTTATTTTCTCCCACAGCTCTGCCAACATTTACTTTTCCCATCTCCACTAATGTCATGGGTATGAGGTATAGTACCTTGGAATCATCTTATTCTACACTTCTTGGATGTCTAGTGATTATGAATAACAACAACGGCTAGTATGTATTTGTAGTGTACAAATCATGTAATGTGACCTCATTTGATCCTCACAACAGCCCTGTGAGATGGTCTGTTATTCCCATTTTGCCAGTGATGAAACTGAGGCTGCCTGAGGTTAAGTGATTTGCCAAGGGAAATGACTGTAAGGATTTGGACTGAGGTCTTTTTAGTTCCACGCCCAACTTCTCCACTGTGCCTTTGAATATCATAGGATCTAGAGCTATGATTTAAATCATAGGATTTAGAAATCCAAACTACATATTTTATAGGTGAGATGTTAAGTTGCTTGTCCAAAGTTACCCCTCACATCTAACACTACACCCCATGATAGCTGCCCCCTCTCTACCACTGTTGAGTTTGCATTTCTTCCTTTGAAAATGGTTCATGTCCTTTGTATTAATTCCTTGTTTTGTATACCATAATTCATTAACGTTCAAGATGTTTTCTCCCCCGCCATCAAATTGTTCTATTATCTCTTTAAAAACCCGCATGTTTTGCTTTAAAGAATTCCATTCCAGTCTCTTCCCACCCACCCTCTTCCAGTTGCAGATTGAGATCACTTTGCAATCTGCCCTAGCTGCCTACATCTTCATTTGAAGCAGGATGATTCCCACATCTACCCTTAGACCTTTGCCCTTTTCCTCATCCATCCCAGCCCTGACCCCCTGATATCTTGATTCTACCTTAATATATTTTTATTTCTGGTGCCTCAGTTTTAAGAAGTAATGAGTTGGCAGCTAGGTGGTGTAGTGAATAGAGCACTGGCCTTGGAGTCAGGAGGACCTGAGTTCAACTCCGGCCTCAGACACTTAACACAAAAACTAGCCCGTGTGACCTTGGGCAAGTTACTTAACCCCAACTACCCTGCAAAAATAAAAAGAAAATTAAAAGAAGTAATGAGTTCATTCATCCTCCTGTCTCCTTTCTTTAGGATAAATCCATTCTCCTAGAACTTAACTCATCCCTTTTGCATCAGTACCATACTAGAAAAGGTGGGCCTTCTTATGGCCAGTATTTCCTCCATATTGCATGTGTTCTTGTTTTTCTTGACAGAGAGGAGATGGCTTTGTTGTTGGTTTTGCATTTTAGAGAACCCCTTATATCTTTCTCAGAAGGGATAATTGGAAGTGAGATTTTAAATCCCTTGGGATCATCATCTTGGCTTTTTGATAAGCATTTTTTGTTAACAAGCAATCCCAGCCACCATGTCTTGTTCCTCCTTTCAGGTTGTAAGACTCTACACCTAAAGCTCT
>CM053597.1:164215449-164235449 GCA_028646575.1 Pseudocheirus occidentalis | reverse complement strand
TTCATACCTTAGAAAAGAACTACAAGCACATTAAAAATGAAAATGGAACCCATAAATGGATAAATTATACACAGACAAATGACCATGTAAACAGTCTAGGTTAAAATAATTTTAGTTAAGTACAGGTGCACATTGGGAGATCAAGAAATAAACAGATGGACAGACTTTGTGCTACAATGGTACCAACATAAGAGACCTGAAGTACATGTCTCCCAACAGACTGGGCAGATCTATGAAAAAAATTCAGTTAACAGTCATATAGGATGATGAAAAGTAGTTAATGGAAACCGTGAAAAGACTGTGGTGCCTGGCTGTGTGACCTTGGGCAACTCACTAACCTCTCCGTCTGTTTCTTCAAGAGTGAAGCAGACAATAACAGCAACTACCTCACAGAATTGTTTTGAGAATTAAGTGAAACACAGAGTATCTGGAACATAGTAGGTACTATATAAATGCCATTCATTATCATCTGTGGATGCACTGCACTCTCAACAAGACTGCACCGTGACTACAATATGGAATTATGGGAGATACATTTAAAAGAATTACTATTTACTATTACTTCCTTTTTAGGAACTTAAAGACTTTTAATATTTTTCTAGATCTATAAGAAAAAAAATTTACACATTCTGCCATGCTATTCAGAGATCCTATATATTTCAATAAGGCATTCATTGGTAAATCCAGTGGTCTTTTTTTTCTATAATTCATTCTTCAGTTCTCTACAACATTTGACATTATTATCCAGCCAAAACCCACTTATGTATTTTCTTAGTTTCTTTGACACAATACACTCTACTGGTTCACAATTTAATCTGACCAAATTTTATTAAATGCTTAGTGTATGTAAAGCATTGTACTACGCATTGGGACAAAAACAACAGTCCCTAGTTTACATTTCATTGGGGAGCAGGGGTGACTTGTTATAACACATATACAAATAAGTACAAAGTATTTAAAATATGAAACAAGGGTATTTCAAAAGGAATCAAACCCTAAAAATGGAGAATCAAAAAAGGCCTAAGTGCCATGTGATCTGTGCTTTACAGGAAGCTAGGCAATCTAAGAAGCAAGGTGAAGAAGTAGTAATTTCCTAATGTGAGAAACTATGTGCGAATGCACAAAGAAAAAAAGGCAGAAAATTGTGTAAAAAAAACTAAAAAGGGGACAGCTAGCTGGAATAAAGTAATAAGGATTCTGTACTTTATATTGGATGCAGTAAGAAGCCCCGTGACATATTTGGAAAGGAAGTAACATAATCAAATTTGTGTTTTTGGAAGATAATTTAGAAGCTGTTTGAAGGGTGGGCTGTGGAAGGGAGAGGCTGTAATCATGAATTAGGAGGCTATTGTAACAGTCCAAGTAAGATGGGCCTGAAATGGAGTAGAGGTGAGGATTAAGAGACACTGTGGAGGCAAAATTAACAAGATATGTAAACAAAAGCTGTGGCTCAAGAACCACAGAGTAATCTAAAAGCCAGGCAACTGAGATACTGATTCCCTAAGTAAACCAGGGAAGTCTTGAAAAGGTTTCTCTTACATTTTTCCAATATAAAAAAATCAGTACTGACTAAAATAATTGTAAATGGAAGACTTAAAGTAGACTCAGATTCAATCACATGTAAAAAATTTTATGTGAAAGAATTAATGTTTTTCATTCATCATCCTAAATAATGAAAAAAGTACAGGACATCCAAGAAAATAGATTTGATGAGATAAGAAGTAATTATTGCTAGATTATAAATATACTGAAGGCAGCAACAGTGTCTTATTTATTTTTGTATCTCTTCAAGTGCTTGGCACACACAGAAGGTGGGAGTATTTTCTGTTAGGTACTATATACTTACAAACCTAAAAAGTACACTGTATAGAAGAAAAAAATGCACTTCTCCTTTTAGAAACTAAACTACAGAAAGCTGTAAGTTATGTCACTTTAGCTGCTAGGAAGGGTATTTCTGTCAAAGGATTTTTTTCTCCATAAGCCCAGGATTGTCCAATGCATATATATATGAAAAGGGATTAAGACCCACCCCTCTGATGTCTACAAAACATAAATCAAGTTATTTCAGGGCTATAAAACAACTTACACATTATCTATCCCAGTCTTATTTTACAGATGAGGAAGTGGATGCTCAGAGAAATGCAAGTGACTTATCTATGGGCACACAGCTAGTTGGAAAAGCTAAGACTAAACCCCAGGTCTCCAAACTGCAAATCAAGGGCTCATTCTATTGAATCCTGCTGCTTTATCCTGTGTTAAGGATATCTTCTGATTTGGGGTTCTTTCCTTTCCTTTATGCTTTATGATTCTTACTTGTTGGAAGGTTTTTGATTTCCTAATTGTCCTGATTCATCTTGTTTTAATCCTGCAAGCAGAGCATCCCTTGAACAATGCTTATCCTTTTTGAGAGAGAAAAGAAAAAAACAATGTATTAAGTTCTTTAATTCAATCAGACTGTTTCATGTTTAAAGAGTATTAAGAAAATTGTACCTGTAGGTGGGTAATAAAGGAAAACCTCTGTCGCTGAAAAGGCTCACAACCTTCCCATAAACACTGCCCTGGATATACATCTTTCCCTCCATGTTCCGTTGCTGCATGGTAAAAAACCTGTGATGGTGTCTGAAACCACCTTAAAAAAAAAAAAGTAACTTATTTGTTGCCATTTCAAAAAATTATTTTTATAAAAACTAGTGTATAAACAAAAGTTTCAGCTCATTATATGTTGAGACATTCCACACAGGGATTTATTTACTACATCAAAATTTCTTAATTTTGACTTCAAATGAAAGGCAGAATGGCATAAATAAAAAGGGATTCAGAATGAATGGTGGCAATCAGTCTGTCATTACAGAAAATGCAAAATATTCTTCCTATCTTAAAAACATTTTAAACAGGTGCCACGTTGTCGGTTTTTCTTTTCTAAAAATTCAAACTTTAAAATTTTTAGTTACTTTTAATTAGGTTTTATAAATATGTAAAATTTATAATCATAATCTGTAAAATTTATAATTATATAATTTATAAATGGATTAATACCACCATTTTGCTTCAACTTACCCCTCTTTAAGGCAGACAAAAACCTCTCAGAGGGAAATGAAATGACATGAAAATAGATTAGCTGTCATACATATAAATATCACATGCTATACTTTTTTACACACTTATACAAAGCATACATACACACATATATTTAGACTGGACCTGTGATTTCATCGATGCAGGGAGCTCCCAGTAAGAACTTCCTCTAGGAAAGCAGATGCACTTGCTGTGCATTCATAGCCTTAGAGAGTTGCTTGGGGGCACTGACAGATTAAGGGACTTGCTCAGAGTCACAGAGCCAGTATGTGTAGGAGGAAGGACTCAACTCAGTTCTTCCTGACTTCAAGGCCAGCTCTATCCAATGCTCCACGTTGCCTCTGCATTATCAATACCACTTTAAAATGAAAGTCAGGAGAAGAAATCTTAGAATTTGAAGTTACATGTTTGACATTGGAAAATGAGTATGTTTGTTGTCTTAAGTAGAAAGGGAGCTTAAAAATGGTCCAGGTGAGAATAAGAGACTTTAAAGTGTCACTGAAATACACAGATACACTATCCAATTTTTATTGTTCAGCATGGATTATACTTCTAACATTCCTTTGTGAAACATACTTTTGAAACAATTTTGTCAGTAAGAGGAATAAATTAATTATAATGACTATAGGTATCTAAAAATACTACTCATACTTGTTTGTAGACCTACCTACTGAAAAGCTTCTTAATTTTTAGAAACAGTACTGTGAAAAAAAGAAACAGTACTGGGTGTTGGCATAGTGGATAAAGAGCTGGCCTCTTAACTCTACAGCAGTAAATTGCAGAGAAGGTGCTGACCCTTCGTGGATAAAGGGAGTTACTTATCTAAGACTTACCCATCTCAATGAAATCATAGGTCCAGTCCCCAGCCCTACATTACATTCAAATTCAATAAACATTTATTAAGCATTGCTAAATGCTGGGGCTAAAAAAAGAGGCAAAAGACAGTCCATACCCTCAAGGTGCTTTTAATCTAATGGAGAGAATATGAAACAAACATATACAATGCCAGTTATATACAGGACAAATGGGAAATAACTTAAGAAGGAAAGCTACTAGAATTAAGAGGGGTTAGAATGTCAGATTTCAGTTGGGACTTAAAGGAAGCCGGGGAGGTCAGTAATTGGGAGTGGAAGAGGAAGAATGTTCCAGGCATGGAGACAACCAGAGAAAATGCCTTCAGCTGAGAAATGGAGTCAATAGTCAAAAGGGCCATGAAACTGGATCCAAGGGTACCTGTCAGGGAATAAGGTGTAAGAAGACTGGAAAAGGAGGAGGGGGGAGGAGTTTGGTTATAAAAGGCTTTGAATACTAAACAGTGTTTCATATTTGATCTTGAACACAACAGAAGGAGTGTAGTGATTATGGGAGAATTGGGGCAGATTGGGGGGAGGGGATACCTGGGGGTGGGGTGGTGTTACAGGACCCAGGAAACTCACCTTAGTATCTGAATGGAAAATGGATTGGAGTAAGAAGAGACTCGGGGCAGGCTATTGTAATGCTGCAGGAGTAGGGTGATGAAGACTTGCACTAGAAGGGTGGCTGTGTCAGAGGAGAGAAGGGCAGATGCTGCAAAACAATAGCTTGAATATGGGGCGGGGTGGGGGATGTGAGAGAGATAACAAGGAGCTCAGGATCACTCCTAGGCTGCATGTCTGAGACACTGGGAGGATGTTGCCCTCTACAGTAAGAGGGTGGGGAAGGTTTTGGGGGTAAAATGATGAGTTCTACTTTTAACATACTGAGTTGATGATGTCTACTGGACATCCAGCACAAGATGTCTGAGAGGCAGCTGGAGACACGAGATTGGAGGTCTGCAGAGAGACTGGGGCAGATTTGAGAATCATCAGCATGAAAATGCAAATTAAATCCTTGCTAGCTGATGAGATCAACAAGTAGCAGAGAAGAACAGAAGAGGGCCCAGGACAGAACCCTGAGAGACACCTATGGTTAGACAGTGAGCTGGAAGAGCTAGCAGAGGAGGCCAAGGAGAAGCAGAGGGAGCTGTCCCCCCAAAACTGGAGAAAGAATGTCAAGGAGTGTCAAAGGCTGCAGAGATCAAGAACAGAGCGTGAGAAAAGGCCATTGGATCTGGCAACTGAGAGATCATGGATAACTTTGGAGAGAGTAGGTTTGGTGAAATGATACGGTCAGAAGCCAAACTAAGGCAGTGAGGAATTCAGCTTTTTGAGTTTAGTTACAAAGGATGATAGTTAGCAGGAACATTAGAATTAAATGAGGATGTTTTCAGGATACGGGAGCCATGAGTATGTCTGTGGGCAGGAGGGAATAAGCCAGTAAACAGGGAGAGATTGAAAATAAGTGAAAGAATGGGGATGACAGAGGAGGCAATGCAGGTTACCGATTTCCAAAAGATTATGGAAAATCAACTCAAAGAAATGTTCAGGGTCAAATCTTTGAGATAAATACCTACTGGTAAATTAAAAGTAACAATTTTTTTTAAATCTTTAAGTGCCTTTCACATTCATGTCTGATCTTTACCTAGGGCTATATACAGATCATAGATTTGGAGCTGGAAGGGACCTTATAGATCATCAGCACAAATGAGGAAGCTGAGCTTCATAGAAATGAGGAGTCTTGCCCAAGGTTATATGCATGACAAATAGCAAAAATGATGTGGATCCGAATCCTATGTCTTAAAATTCAGGTGCACTTTCCACAGTACGACCATGAATCTACAACTTGGAATGAATTATCAACTCAATGGACTTTCCTCACAAGAATCAAATCAACAAACATCTGTTGAAGCACCTGCTGGGCATTAGATATTGTGCCCATATTACACCACATTACAAAGAAAAAAAAAGTCTTTGCCTAAAGGCAGAGCTTACATTTAATATGGGAAATCAACATGTGCAAATATATGTATATATGTACATATATATAAATATATATGTATAAATATATATAAATATATGTACAAATATAAGTGTATGCAAAACATAAAGTAATTTTTGTGAGGAAATGGTAGCAGTTAAGGAAAACTAATAATGAAGGAAATGGTACTTAAGCTGGGCTTAGCATTCTAAGAAGTGAAAGTGAAAAGGGAACATAATTTTGGCTTAGTAAAACAGCTTGTGCAAAGGCAGATAGAATTCCATGTGTGAGCAAAAGCAAGAAAGTCATTTTGGCTGGAATATGAGTGTGTGAAGCTTATTATACTTATATCTAATAAAACTAAAAAGGTAAGTTGAAACCAGTTTTAGGATGTTAAATGCCACACAAAAGAGATTGTATTTGATTCTAGAAGTAATAGGAAGTTGATCAAACCAGGGAACTAGAGAATTTGAGAGGGGAAAACTGAGGAGTCTTCTCTCAAGAACACATAAATATAAGCTTGCCATTTAGGCAATTCACTTATAATTAAAACCGTGATTCTAATATATCAACTGGAAAAAAATTTAATTAAAAATTTAAGTAAATGCAAAATCAAGTGAAACTATCTAATTCAAAAGGCATTTGTTCAATGCTTCTGTTTAAGGCACTGTACTAGGTACAAGACATGAGTAAATACTTAAGTATTTATATAGCATGCAAAGTTAACTAAGGAGGATTTGGGGAGTTAGGAAACACAACCAAAGGCGTGGCAAGGAGTGCAATGGAGTCAGGTCAGGCTTTGTAAAGGACGTGGCGACTGAGCCGGGCCTTAGAGAAAGCTAAGGATTCCTAGAAGGCAGGTATGAGGAAGGGGAACGTTGGAATGTTAGGGGATAACCTATATAAAAGCACATTTATAGAATGGTGAGTGTAGATAATAGTTAAACGTTTGAATAAGAAACTCCTGTTGTATCCTAGAGACATAATAAAGAACCACTTAAAGAGTTTTTTTTTGTTTGTTTTGCTTTTTTTGGACGGGGGAAGGTAGGGCAATTGGCATTAAATGACTTGCCCAAGATCACACGTCTAGTTCTGTATTAAGTGTCTGAGGCTGGATTTGAATTCGGGTCCTCCTGACTCCAGGGCCGGTGCGCCACCTAGCCACCCCAAGAGTTTTGAGCAGAGGAGTGACATAGTCAGATCTAAGCCTTAGGAAGATGATTTTTGATAACTACCAAAGAAAAGTATGGAAATGGAGAACTCAATTAGAAGGCTGTTATAGTCTAGGCAAGAGGCTATGAGGGCCTGATAATGCTGCATAAATGGAGAAGACCAGCGAGATGTAAAAGATGATGTAGAGATACAACAAGACTTAGCAAGAGGGAAAAAGTCAAACATGACTGAGCGTGGGCCTGGCTGACCAGGACATTTCAAAAGAAAAAGGGAATCTTGGAGGCGAGGCACGAAGAAACATGCTGTGTATTTAAAATGTCAAAGGGGGTATCCCATAGAGAGATCTAGCAACTGGTGAGGCTGGTCTCGGATCCAGGAAAAATTAGGGCTAGATATGTGGATCTTGAAATTATCTGTATAGAAACAATAATTAAATCCACAAAAATGGAAAAAGTCACCGAGAAAACGTAGAGGTACCAAAACTGAAACTTAGAGGACGTTTTATTAGGGGTAGAAGATAAAGGTCTTTATAAATGGATACTAAAAAGTTATCACCAGGCAGAATTAGATCTCTCTCTCTCTCTCTCTCTCACACACACACACACACACACACACACACACACACCCTTCAGGAAGAAAGTATGAGAAGACAGACTTACATAAAAGAACTGTCCTTGGTAAGAAGTGGAAAAAGGAGCTTAGGAAGAGAGAATGGGGGATAACGTAAGAGGGTTGGTTTTGAAGTATGGAAGAGAAGCAGAATTCAGCAGAAAGTCCTCATTTTCTTGTTAAAATAAGAGACCAGTTTCTGGCAGAGAGGACATGATTTATAAGGCTTGAGAAGATAAGGTCTGGAAAAACTCTGGGGAAGGAAAATCAAGGAATAGTAGTAAGATTTCTATGGACAGTTGTTGAGATTTAAATAACAAATTTTGAGTGGACTTTGGAACTCAGTGTGATTTCCAGTGGTCTGCACAGCAGGAATGAGAAGATGGTTTGTGGAGCTATCCAAGGGTTGGAGTTCAGGGAAACACACCCCCAAGGGGCAGAAGACAGACTGTAGATGAATTGCGATCAACACTATGAAAGGACAAAAAGTAAGATCAGGGAAGTGGTGGGGCACTAGCAGTAAAGGGAAGAGTGAAGGTCACGGTAAGAAAGACAGCTGACTTTGGAGCAAGTAAGGTAGAGATAAATAGAAGATCATAAGATCATAAAACAAAGTTCAGAATTCACAATTATAGAGGAGAAGATAAAAGTGGCTCAAGATAAATACTGAAGTCCCTGAGTATGGGGACATGGATTGGGATAAAGAGGAAGAATAAGCCAAGTACTAAATAAATTGTCACAAGGAAAAGAGAGGAGGAACCTGAAGTCAATCAAAGACTGCCAAAAGAATCTAGACAAGGTCCTAGGACAGATTTGTTATTCAACAGTTCTCAGTTGTGTCTGACTCTTTGTCACCTCATGGGGGGTTCTCTTAGCAAAGATACTGGAATGGTTTGCCATTTCATTCTCCAGCTCCTTTTACAGACAAGGACTTGGAGGCAAACTTGCATTGCTTGCCCAGGTCACCCAGGCAGTAAATGTATGAGGTCACAGTTGAATTCAGGAACATCAAAGTCTGCTTGACTTCAGTCCTGGCGCTCTGTCCTCTGCACCACACGGCTGCCCAAGACAGATTTAGTAAGCCTTAAAAGAGATTTCTGAGGGATGGCACAGGAAAGCTCTAGATTCTAGAAGCAGCAATGCAGAGCAAGGAATATGCCTGCCAGCCATATCAGGGAACATAAAAGAAGCAATTCTTCATTGAGTTTTCTGTATCCACCCACAGACAAGACTTTCTGCTTAAAATGCCATTAACAAAAACTGTCATATCTACTCCAGACCTTTCTGTTCTGTTCATTCAACTACATACAGATCTGTCTTTCACAAGTATGCATCACCTGAACGTTCTCATTTTTCTCCCTCCGTCACATACTTCCTCTGGGATGGCTCAAAGTAGAACTTAAACATTATTACTAAAATTATTCATTTGTATATATTTATAGGGATAAAGGTAAGAAATCTCCAGGACATTAGCTGTACTAACTATATTATCAGGAAAAAGAAATTCATAAGCAATATTTTCCAGAGAACTGAAAAAATATGAGTACAGCTTTAACCAATCTTGAATGAAGAGGTTCAGAGATGAAATAGGATACCACCCTAACACTTTGCTGGAGGATCTAAGTCAAAGGGTACCCCATATGACCTAAGTTCTGTATATCCATCTTCCCTTTCCCTCTTGGATCAGTGCTAGGGCAAGAAAGGGTGATCTTGGTCAAAATAGTTGTTGGAAGACAAAGAAATGGTTTTAGTCAAACATTCAGCTTCTGACTTTTCTCCTTCCCTTCTAGAACTGATGTAAATGTAAATGTTTAGATGAAAAATGGACAGATTGGCAATGAATAAGGAGCCACAATTTAGCAATGTGAGAAAGCACTTTAATATTTCCTCCAAAATTTTAATAATTTAGTTATATTGAATTTTATTTTTTAATGTTTAAGTATTTATTGACATTTTAAATCTGTCTCTACCACTTAAAATCTTTTTAAAAATATAAACGGTATTAAAAATAATTGCTACATCAACAGAATTGACATCCCACACCCAAGCCTCACGCTAACAGGCTGCTAAATAAATATTTGATGAAGTTAATTAAGAGCCTAGAGTCATGAATTGGTCCACCTCCTATCTCCACCCCTCACTGAGATGTAAGGATTTTTCAACTCTGACAGTAAAATTCTTACCAAACACTGACACTGGGATGTGTCACTATTGGGACTGAAAAAGAGGATTAGATCTGGATTTGAGGACCTGGGTTTGAAACTGAATTCTGCTACTTACTACCTATGTGATCCTGGGCAAGTCACTTCAATTCTTGGGGATTCAGCTTCCTTATCAGTAAAACAAGACTAGACCAGATGATAGTTAAGAGTCCTTCTAGGTGGCAAAGTGAAATAGACAATCAACTCTGAGATAGGAAGACCTGAGTTTAAGGGCCACTTCTGACACAGGATTTGACCCTGGGCAAATCACTTAACTTCTCTGTGTTCTAGACAATTCTAGACTGCAAAGTTGTACAGGAAGTGCTGACCTGCATTGGGAGGAGGTTCTTTATCTGAGAATTCCCTATACCAATGAAATCACAGGCCCAGTCTCTATCCCTATATATTATAAAGTCAGAACAGGAAGAAAATAGTTTGATTTAATTTAAAGCAGTCTGATTGGTAAGGAAGGTTTTCTTCTTTTTTTTTATGTGAACAAGAAGAATCCATTACTCACTTTGGATAATAGTATTACTTTAGTCCAAACTGATTTAGCTTGGTGGTAAAATGCACTATTATACATGACAGTAGCAAATAAACACCATTTCTCAGATATCACATGTTTATATAAAGTAAAAGAGACGCTGTCTCTGCCTCTTATAAGTTTAAAAGTTTGCAAGGAAAAACTACTTCTTAACTTGACTTTGAGATACCTTCTTAGCTGGACATTTGGACATAAGCATGAGAAACCTATTTTAAAATAAAAACTTGCATTTGCATTTTACTCATGAAATGTTTTCACTATTATGAATTATTAACATCCTTCCCTATTTCTTAATCTCCCCATCTTAAAAAAAACCCACAAAACAACCAACTATATCTTTCTTCCCCTTTCTCAGCCAAACACCTAAGAAAAGCTGTTTAGAGTCCCTGTCTCCACTTCCTCTCTTTTCAGTCATTCACTCCTCAGCCTTTGCTCTCTTCAAAGTAACCAATGAAATCCTGGGCATCAAGAGATCAAGTGATTTGCCCAAAATCATACTGTTACTGTTTGACAAAGGGAAGACTTCATTTTTCCTGACTCTGAGGATAATTCTCTATACTGCTTCTCTTCATTTCTATTTTATAAATGAGGAAATTAAGGTAGAGTGGTTAAATGACTTACTCAAGGTCATAAGTAAGGTTGAGTAGAAAGAGCTGGAATTTGAACCCAAATCTTCTAACTCCAAATGTCAGCAACCTACCATGTCTCTAATCTTCTCGTTTTACAAATCAGGACACGGAGGTCATGTGAAGTAAAGATTAGGAGATGCAGAAAAATTATGAATATTTCTTTTAGACCATTAAGACCATTTTCATAATAGAATAGGAGGGTATCAAGTCAGTTCCTCAGATAATCTCTGGATACCACTCCAAACTCTGTAATTTAAGCCAAAGCTGTGAGATACGATTTGATTACAATTTTATTCTACCACTGACAAGGAATTAAATGAGGCTGATGATTAATTCCAATTCTTCCTCTAAATTCCAACTGCCTTCTTAAAGTATGGAGGTGAGCATGGGTAATTCAAGGCTATAACAACAAATTCTAACAGATAACATTCCATATCAGAAAGGGTTTTGTTTTTTTTATTAATGGGCTACTACTTCAAAATTGGCTGTCTGTGTAGCAGTCTTACCACTGGTCACATCAGTGGTCACAGTAAACAGTATCAAAGGATGAAGGTAAAGAAGGCATTGCATGCACTGCTCAACATAACTAATTTCTCAGGACTCGCCTTGACCATTACTCGTTTTCAGATAAATAAAACTAAGTAAAGCCATATCCACAATAATGAAGATGAATGAGAACAGAAACTAATTCAGTCAGTAAATATTCTATCTCCTAGTCAAGTGCAAAGGCAGGCTGTCCATGTCAGTGTTAGTTTAGACCTCAAACTAACTTGTAAAACACTAGAGAGGAAGATCCTGAAAGATTATAGTTATGTGATATCACAAGATGTTCAAAAGTAATTTTGTGCAAAATATGGCTAGCAAGAATTTGGCATGAGGCCTGGCTAAGCCAAGTCATCCAGAGGATGCTGACAGTGGATGTACAACTGAGCATGAAATCAGGAGGCTCTGAGCTCAAATCCAGCCTCAGACATTTAGGGACTCTGGTTTTGAGCAAATCATTTAACCTGTCTGTCTCAGTTTCCTTAATTGTAAAATGGGAATCATAATAGCACCTACCTCTCAGAGTTGTTGTGAAGCAAATGAGATAATTATGTGTTAATATTTTCAAAGTGCTTAGCAGTTAAGCCTATTTTCCTTCTTCCTTTCCTTTTCTTTCCTTTCTTCCCTCCCTCTTTCCTTTCCCTATAAAATCTTTGTGAGAATAAGCATCATCAATGAAAAAATAAAAGAAAACGGCAGACTTTTATAAATAATTATCTATAATCAATTCCTTTTTATGTAGACTTTAAAATATTATAAAAATTTTAAGTTACTATTCATGGTTACAAAACTGACTTCAAAGTATAAAAAATATAAGTTCTATGCTTAATGTTCATTAATATCAAAGATGCATTTGATTCAGTAAAACAGAGTTGATTCAGTTTCATAAAAGTTCTTCAGTTAAAGTGTCTTTCATGTGTAAAACAAAATGATACAGGACTTCATCAAAGATGAGACTAGAGAGACGATTTCAACTCTGTTCAGTGATTTACTCAATACTGACATCATGTAAGGTGTTAATAACAGATAATATAGTCACTAAATGTGCTTACTGGAATACTGGGTAGTTGTTCCCCTTATGTACTTACTATTGAAGGTTGTTTTAATGAAACATTATATCATACTATTTATTTATATCAAGCTACAAAATCCATCTCAGTGAAACCAACCACTAGAAAAATACTGCCTAGATTATTACCTGGTTATGCAATAACTGTGGTTGAATTACTCCATCAATATATACCTTTGGGACAAGTATTCAGAGGGCTGAGCTGGGCCCAAAATTAAGTAGGAGACTGGGTTAGACTTCATTTTTATAACTGTATAATATGATATAATAATAAATATGGTATAATAAGTGACCATAAACCTCTCATTGCTACAAAGTTCATTTCTTTAACATCAATAATCTCTTAGTGATGTCATATTGGTGCAAATGACATAAAACCATTATCTCAGAAGAATCAAAATATAAGGCAACTTAAAGGCCAAAGGAAATGCATGGATAGTGTAAGCAGTTTGAAGCATATGATTAATGATGACTTAAGTATGTATCAGAGCAGCATAAAAGGCATTACTGACTTTAGATGTAACCTGAAAAGGAGGTATTTAAGCTACGTATGGAAAATGAGAGCAATGAGATGGAGAGGTAAGTAGTCCTTTGGAGACAGAAGGACTCAGAGGCTTAACAGGAGTTGAGCAGAAACTTCATGAAGAACTTAGGGCAAAGATGACTGATAACAAGATAACAAGGATGACACTACATCAGTGGGGAAAAGAATACCAATGTGATAAGAGCATAATGAAAGTAAATAAAACCACTTAGGACTAACCAGCTAGTCCTAAAATCACAGAAATTTTAAAAAATATTTTAATGATGGGGTAGCTAGGTGGCTCAGTGAATAGAGCACTGGCCCTGGACTCAGGAGGACCTGAGTTAAAATCTGACCTCAGACACTTAACACTTACTAGCTGTGTGACCTTGGGCAAGTCATTTAACCCCAATTGCCCTCCAAAAGGCAAAAAAAAATTTTTTTTTTATAATTTTCTAAACGTTGGAGTGCATGTGCTAGGGGTATGTGAAACTCTCTTAATCAAAGGGGAAAGGGCTGTTCAAAAAATCAACAGCCAAAAGGATTTGTATGTTTTCTAGCTGAATTCCTCAAGAATTTATCCACTTTATCCCCATGAAATCAAAATGCAAAAAAGTAATATAAATAAACCTGGTGAAGCAAATTCACTCTAATTGACAGGCAAAGAACTGTTCTTTCATTAATACACTATGCAAACATGAGATGAATCTGAGAGAGCACTTTCAGAATCTAAATACTTACATCTGCCATTGTCAATGTAGAGTCATGACAGATAAACTGCCCTGTATTTGACTGTGTGGGTCAACAATTAGCATAACAATCATTTTTTATAAAAATGGGGGTGGGGTGGCTGCTATTGAGGTTAGAAACCACTATCTTAGTTATGACACCAAATATATATAAAGTCCTTAGGGAAAATGACTACTTAGTTTTTAGACTGTTAAAAAATTAACCAATGTCAAATCAACAAAGTACAAATATAAGATCTATTGTGTGTGACTACTGTCACATATTATTGCGTGTGACTATTGTGTGTGACTATTTACTGCTAACAGACTTCATTCCATAGGACACAAAACCAATCATTGTCATCTAACTTTTGGAACTAACTTCTGAAATTTACCTTTCAAGTCCTGGTAGAGCATACAGAGCTCTTAAGCTACTATTAATACATAAGTACAAGAAGCCTAGCACAATTTCTCTGAGTTCTTTCCATTCAGATACACTATTTGAAAAAGGAAAAAAAAAACTTTAATTGAGCCATATCAATCACCAAATCAGCAGCACAGTGGATGGAGTAAAGTCAGGAAGACAAATGAGCCTGGCCAAGTCACTGTTTGCTTCAGCTTTGTTACCTATAAAATGCGTTGGAGAAGGAAATGGCAAACCACTCAGGTACCTTTGCCAAGAAAACCCTAAATGAAGTCATGCAGACTCAGTTATAACCGAACAACAACCATCAGCAAATGATAAAATTTCACCTAAGCTCAAAATAGAGTACAGCAGTGCAAAAACGGTTTAAAATTCTGCCAACTCTACTCCGATGTCAATCACATTTCACTCCTAATTATGTTCCAGTATACTACTGAGTACATCATCCAAAAGTACCAGGTCAAAATGTACAACAGCTGCATCAGCAAAAAAAAAAAAAAAAGCTTACAAAATTGGAAACAGAAATTCCTCTAGAATTACTCTAAGAGAACAGATAGGAGAGGAAACGGTTTATTTTTTCCCTTAAGCAGGTTCTGAAAAGAGAAATTGAATGGGTTGGTATACATCTGAATTTTATCTAGGTATGCCATTATAAATTCCTTCCCTTTAATTTTCTGAAGTTGAATTAATGGTAGTTTTAGGAAAAAGGAGAAAAAATTCTCAAGATTCCTGGTATATTTCCCAAGTGCAGCCTCAAGGGAGCTGCTGCTGTGGCTTAAATATCCAGTGTTACAAGATCCTTTATTTAAAGGATCTGTAATCTCACTGATGTGTGGGCAGCTAGGAGGCACAGTGGATAGAGGACCAGGCAAAGATTCAGGAAGACTCATCTTCCTGACTTCAAATCTGGCCTCAAACTATGTGAGCTATGTGACCTTGGGCAAGTCACTGTATGCCTCAATTTCCTCACCTGTAAAATGAACTAGAGAAGGAAACAGTAAACCACTCCAGAATCTTTGCCAAGAAAACTCCATATAAGGTCATGAACAATCAGACAAGTCTGAGCAGCAACAACAAAAATCTCACTGATATAGTTTTCACTTCCAATGTCTACTACATCTTCTCATCCTGTTCAAATCTTGTCCACTTCTTAATAAATCATCTAAAGAGAATCAATCTAGCATGATGGAAGCCATTCTATTTTTCTCCTTATACCTGTTATGAGTACTATCTTACATGCCTAACATATTGGTAATCATTAGTAATATACTAAAGTCTACTTATGTACCCCACATGTTTCTCTGACGCCTTTGGGCTTGATACAACTCTGAAACTGCAGTATTCTATAGGATAGAATCACAAGAAGCATACTGATGCTAGGGATGAGTTAGTGGGTTGTAATAAAGATCAAAAAAGAAGGTAAACAAGAAATTTAAAAATACGCAGAAAACAAAAAAACAATTCTTAAGGGAAAACAAACAGCAAATTTGTTACTATTGTGCTAAATTTAATATACAATTAAGAGAAAATGGGTTAATAACTGTAACAAAAATTTTAGGTAAGGAAAATCAGAAGATAGAGCTTGGAACAGCTAGGAATCTCTGAAAATGCTGTACAAGCCAGGATACTTAAGACAAAAATGGAGAAAAAGAAAATGATTCCAAAACATCCACAAGCACTGCCTCAGAGAGAAACAAAGCTTGGGCACAAACCTAACTAGAATTCCTAGAAGAGAGGAAGCAAAAGTTTAAAAATATTTTAATGAATGGAATGAGTGAGAAAAAAAATTGGAAAAGAAATGGGAGCAATGCAAGAAAGAATTGGAAAGGGAAAAAAGCTCAAGCTCAACACGAGAGGTAAAAAAACCTCACCTGAGCAAGAAACTCCCTGAAAATTTGAATGAACCAAGTAAAAACCAATCTCCTGAGTATACAAGAAATATTAAAACAAAGTTAAAATGCTAAGAAAATGGACAAAAATGTAAAACATCTCAGCAAAATGGGGCAGCTAGGTGGCACGGTAAATAGAGTACCAGCCTTGGAGTCAGGAGGACCTGAGTTCAAATCCAGCCTCAGACACTAAACACTTACTAGCCATGTGACCTTGGGCAAGTCACTTAACCCCAATTGCCCTGCCTCCCCCCCAAAATAAAAACATCTCAGCAAAAACAACTGATCAGGAGAATATATCCAGGAGAACAATTTAAGAATCACTGTATCTTCTCACCTAAAAAAAGCCAAGACATCAAATTCCAAAAAAATTTAAAATTGACTAAATCTCTTGGAAACAGATGGCAAAATGGAAATACAATGAAACTATAAATTTACCTTCTGAAAGAAACCCCTTAATGGAAAGTCTTAGGAATATCACATCAAAAATTGAAAACTTCCAGCAAGCAGCCAAAAATAGAGTTCAAGAAGGAGCCACAGTCAGGACTGCACATAGTAGTCACCACTAAAAAAGAGCAGAGAACTTAGAATACTATTGCTTTAGAAGGGATATGGGCTTACAGTCAAACACAAAAGTGAAGAGAAATGTACAAAGGTAAATACGAATGAACAATAATAAAGGACCAAATAAGGATGAACGGCTTACACTGAAATATGGTGAGGGGGGCCACGTCACGGATGCTCACAGAGGAAGTGCAATCAGACAAAGCTTGGGAGTGTCCTACTAAGTCTTAGTGATTTTAAGAGAAGAATGCAAAGAAAGGGAAGAGAAAAATAATAAGAGTGAAAGGAAAGGAAGGCCAAGAAAAATTATCTGACATTATTAAGTAGATATCTATATAAATAAGAGGAAGGAGGTAAAGGAAAACTGCTGTCACTTGAATCTCCTCATCTGAACTGGTCAACAAAAAGAATACACAGAGACAAAAATGCATTTTAAATGATAGGAAAATAGGAGAAGGAGAGAAGAGGGGGAAGAATTTAAGAGGGTAGGCTGAGGTGGGGATGGGGGGCATAAGGCCTCAGCAAAACAAACAATAAGGATGTACAAAAAAAAATCTGAAGGAACACCTAAAAGTTAGGGAATGGTCAATTAAGATATGGTATAAAAATGTGATTAATTACTATTGTGCTGAACCATTATTAGCATAACTAACCAGAATTCTAGAGGACTAATAATGATATTATCCATCTTCTGAAAAAGGTGGACTCAGAATGCAAAATGCAACAAACTTTGGACCTGGCCAATTCATTCTGATTGACATACATATGTCTGTAATGGTTTTGTATTGTCTTATATTCTCAGTTGGGGGTGGGGAGTGGTTTTGGTTAGAGGGATAACAAGGTAGAAATTAGGGGGGTGGAGTCAAGATGGTTGTGTAGAAGCAGGAAAACTCCATGGCTCCCCCCATAATATCACCTGAAATACCTATAAAATATGACTCTAAGGAAATTTTTGAGCTACAAAACACACAAAGTGACAGAGAGAAACAAATCTCCAACTGAAGGCAGCCCAGCAGGTGGACAGGAAGGTTTCATTATAGTGCACTAGGGGCTGACCCTGTGGTTTTAGCCCCAGGGCAGCCTGGACCAGCCATGGCAAGAGCACTGGGGAGAATGGTTCACCAGCAGCTATGGTGGTTTCCAGAATTATCAACCCATAATTCCAGAGACAAAAGTAAAAGGTCAGTGGAACTCTCCTGGATTGGGGGAGGGGGGGTTGGAGTGAGGTCCAGCCTCTGCCTCGAGGGTGAGAAACCTTGGAAGCATCAGCCCTGCAGTTACTTCCATGTGGGGTGCTTCAGAGCTCCTGGCCTACAGACAGTAGGGGGGCCAAGCTCTCTTGCCTTAATCTGCCTGGATCACGGTCTTGGGTGGTGGTCCTGAGGTGTGTGACCAGCGAGCCAAAACTGGTGGGGGCTGTAGGGTGCCCTCTTAATAGCTCCAGCAGCTGTGAAAACCCCAGCAATTTGGGACAAAGCTCTCCCCTCTGGAAGAAGAGTTCTATTGTGGCAAAGAGCTCAAAAGTCAAGTAATTGACTACTGGCAACAGGAGCAAGCAAAGCCATCCAACTTTAGATTCCTTTTTTGGGAACAAAAAGGATCAAAGCACAGGATGGAAGGAAGACAGTTGGAATTCCTGCTTCAAAAGCTTCAAAGAAAAATATAAAGTGGTTACAGGCCATGGAGGAGTTCAAGAAAGATTTTTAAAATCAAGTAAGAGAAGTAGAGAAAAAATTAGGAACAGAAATGAGTATGATGCCAAGAAAATCATGAAAACAGAGTCAGCAACCTGACTGAAGAAAATAACACCTTAAAAAATAGACTAAATCAAATGGCAAAAAAGGCCCAAAAAGCTAGTGAGAGGGAAGAATGCCTTAAAAAGCTAAATTTGCCAGATGGAAAATGAATCCCAAAAGCTCACTGAGGAGGATCATTCCTTCAGAATTAGATTGGAGCAAATGGTAGCCAGTGACTTTATGAAAAATCAAAATACTATTAAACGGATCCAAACAGATGGAAAAATAGAAGGCAACGTGAAATATCTCACTGGAAAAATCACTGACCTGGAAAACAGATCCAAGAGAGACAATTTAAAAATTATTGGACTACCTGAAAGCCATGATCAGAAAAAGAACCTAGAAATCATCCTTCAAGAAATTCTCAAGGAAAATTGCCCTGATATTTTAGAACCATAGGACAAAAATAGAAATGGAAAGAATTCATCAGTTACCTCTTGAAAAAGATCCCAAAAAGAAAACTCCTGGGAATACTACAGCCAGGTTCCAGAGTTCCCAGACCAAGAAGAAAATATTACAAGCAACCAAGAATAAACAATTTGAATATTGTGGAAACACAATCAGGATAACAGAGGATATAGCAGTTTTTTCATTAAGGGACCAAAGAGCTTTGAATAAGATATTCCGGAGATCAAAGATGATAGAATTAAAAGCAAGAATCACCTACCCAGCAAAATTGAGTATAAATGTTTCAGGGGAAAATGTGGTCATTCAATGAGGTGGAGGACTTTCAAGCATTCTTGATGAAAATACCAGAACTGAATAGAAAATATGACAATCAAATACAAGAAGCAAGAGAAGTATGAGAAGGTAAACAGGGAAAAGAAATTATAAGGAACTTATCAAACTTTAACTATTTAAATGCCTACATGGAAAAACAATAATTGTAACTTACGAAACTTTTTTTCAGTATGAGGATAGCTGAAGGGAATATAAATTTGTATTATATATGTATGTATATACATATATACACATACATACATGTCTATATAGGAGAGTATATGGGCGTATGAATACATATGTGTGTATATATATGTGTACAGGTGTTCATAGACAGAGGGCACAGGATCAACTGAATAGGAAGGGATGATATTTAAAAGGTGAAATTGAGAAGTGAGAGAGGAATATAATGAGAGGAGATGGGGAGAGACAGAATGGGGTAAATTATCTCATATAGAAGAGGCAAGGGATAACTGTTACAATGGAGGGAAAGACCAGGAAGGCAAAAAGGGAATGGGTCAACCTTACTCTCATTGAATATGGCTTAGGGAGGGAATGACATACACTCTAAATTGGGTATCTTGCCCTGTAGGAGAGTAGGGGGAAGGGGATAAGAGGAGGGATGATGGAGGGGAGGGCAGGTTGGGGGGAGGGTAGTTAGAAGCACACACTTTTGTA
>CM053597.1:164176846-164214949 GCA_028646575.1 Pseudocheirus occidentalis | reverse complement strand
AGATCCAGGCCGCTCAACGCAAGAGTGCTAGGCCCTGATCATTCGACTCAGCCCCCCTGCTGGATCCAAAGGCCAGGGGCTCTGAAGCACTTCCCCCATTGCTTCCTTGCCCTGGGGGTAGATTGGCAAAACTGCTTTTCCTCCCCCAAATTAGGTTGAAAGGTTCACTCACTTTCACTGACCTCTAATCCTGGATTAGTAGATGTGAAG
The DNA here is from genome assembly GCA_028646575.1 of Pseudocheirus occidentalis. Classification (NCBI taxonomy): domain Eukaryota; kingdom Metazoa; phylum Chordata; class Mammalia; order Diprotodontia; family Pseudocheiridae; genus Pseudocheirus; species Pseudocheirus occidentalis. The sequence goes on along the minus strand of CM053597.1, from coordinate 164,214,739 downwards.
ATTGCTTGAGGTGCTTTCGATCTTCTCTGAAATAGACTCCTGCTGTGGATTGGGAGGCTGGGCTCCTCCTGATGCCCTGGGGCCTGGCTGCATTTTGATTTCAGGCTCCCGCCATGATCCCCTGCTGCCGAGCTGCCTTCCGCAAGAGATGTGTTTTCTGTATTTTTGTGAGTTTGAGACTCCTAGAATTTGTCCAGAGTCGTATTTTATGGGTGTTTAGGGTGGCTGTGTGGGAGCTGTGGGACCTTGCTGCTTCTACGCCGCCATCTTGGCTCCACCCAGTTGATTTTCTGTTATGTTGTTATTCTCATTGATGAAATTATTGATCATTTCTATGATTTCTTTATTCCTTAGGAATATATTACTTAGTTTCCACTTAATTTTTAATTTGTCTTTTCATGGCCCTTTATTAAATAGAATTTTATTGCATCGTGATCTAAAAATGCTTCATTTAGTATTTCTGCCTTTGTACATTTTAGTGTGAAGTTTTTATGCCCAAATACATGGTCAGTTTTTTTTGTAGGTGCCATGTACTGCTTAGAAAAATGTGTTTCCTTTCTATCCTATTTCAGTTTTCTCCAGAGATTTATCGTATCCAACTTTTCTAAAATTCTGGTCACCTCCTTAATTTCTTTCTTGTTTATTTTGTGGTTAAAGTTCTATCTAGTTCTGATAGGGGAATGGTAATGTCCCCCACTAATATATTTTTACTGTGCGTTTCTTCCTGTAACTCATTTAACTACTTTAGAATTTTGGATGTTATACTGTTTGTAGTATATGTGTTTAGTATTGATATTACTTCATCGTCTGTGGTATCTTTTTAGCAAACCTAGTTTCCTTTTCTTTTTCAATTAGATCTTTTTTTTTTTTTTTTGCTTTGTCCAAGATCATAATTCTTATCCTTGGCTTTTTTTGTTTCATTTAACTGAAACATAATAGATTCTTCTCCAACCTTTAACTATACTCTTTTACCTTGACTCTGTGTCTCTGTGTTTCAGATGTGTTTCTTGTAAACAACATATTGTAGGGTTCTTGTTTTTAATCCACTCTGCCAAATATTTCCATTTTATCGGTGATTTCATCCCATTTATGTTCATGCTTATATTGGCTAAAATACTTTCTCTTTCTCCTTTCATCCTTTTTTTCTTCAGCAGTGTTTTGCTTTTGATCACGTCTTCCCTCAGTCTGTCCTGTCATATCAGCTCACCCATTTTTCTTGTCCTCCTATTTCCTTATATGGTAAGATTGATTTTTATGCCTGTGTGTGTGTTATTCCCTCTTCGAGCTGCATCTGGTGAGATTAAGGTTCAAGCAATGTTCACCTCCTCTCCCTTCTTCCCTATCATTGTAATAGGTCTATCCCGTATCTTCATGTGATATAATTGACCCTATTCTACTCCTTCATTCCCTCTTCTCCCAATAGAATCCTCTTTCTTACTTCTTAATGAACATTTTTATGTCATCTCATTAAAGTCAACTTATACCCTTACTTTCTGTCTACATCTATGTATAATTCTTCTAACTCTCCTTGTAGAGGTATGCTTTTTAAGATGGACTGCAGGGCCTCTGTTGATGATCTGGGCCTCCCCCTAGTTTGCCTGGACAGTACCTATGCTGGGATGTGTTTTCTTTTTGCTGAAATGAGACAGACCTTTATGCAGTGCTTCTAAATTATCTTGGACTGGAAAATTGTTGTACCCCATCTTTTTATGGGTTTTGTCACTCCAAAATTTGTTTTGAGTTGTGACTTAAGGTTGTTTCAAAAGGAATTGAGAAGACGCCTTTTCTCCATCATCTTGTCTCTGTCTCAAGAATTTCATTCTTAAGAGCTTCCCATATCTTCTCCAATGGTTCTCAACCTGTGGGTTATGTTCAATTAGTAACAATGAAAATACATCCTACATATCAGATGTTTACGTTATGATTCATAACAGTAGCAAAATTATAGTTATGAAATAGCAACAAACATAATTTTACGGTTGGGGGTCACCACGACATGAGGAGCTGGCTTAAAGGGTCACGGCATAAGGAATGTTGAGCACCACGGACTGACTCCTCTAGTAAGGTGTTAGCAAAATTGTTTAAAAATTTTTTTTTCATAATTGTATTTAAATACAGTTTGTTTCTTTTAGAAATCTATGCATTTTAAAATATCATTCTGACAAGGGATTTATGAACATTCTCAGGCTATCAGAGGGTTCAGTGACTTCAAAAAGGGTATGGAATTTTAGTCCTTTGAGTTAAAGGATACTACTTGTCCTTTTTCTGAGCCCATTCAAATGTGCTTTTAACATTTTTAGGGTACACAGTATAGTCTTCCTAACTTTCCTCTCTGCATCAGAAATTCTAGACTAGATGGTCACTTTCTCCCAGGATTCTTTTTTCTTTTAAACCACTGCAACTATTTCCTTTTTACTGGTGAATATCATATCCAGGATATAGTTTTGCCCTATATATTTTCTAAACTTTTTGTAGGACAGAATTATGATTAAGTAGGACAGAATTAAGATAATTATTAACTCTTTTGCTTGTTGAGGAGAGAGCTGATGTCCAGATTATTGGAGCTCCACGTTTTCCAGTCTCATGGCTCTGTGCAATCAATAACTCTCATCAGTTTCCTGAACATTCATCTATTTCCTGTTTCTGACCACATGTTCTGCGATATACTCTAGTGTCATTATTGCTCTATTAATTGTTAACCAGATGTTTTCTGTAATGATTCCCACTCTGGGTCCTGGATTTCCTTACATAAATATGTATTCTAAATTAAGATGCTTCTCTCCAATTTACTTGTATTGTTTCTTTTGAATATAATTCAATTTATTAAAAGATTTTTAGAATGCCTTATTATTGACACTGGTAATTATCACATTGGCTGAAACTCAGTAATTCTGTTTAATAGAGATCTGATTATTAGTACATCAGATAATATTCATTTTCGTAATTTATACACTATATTCCTTATGTATTTACAGTTGGAGAAATATTTTAAATATTAGGAGTATTTTTCAACTGATAATTTGCTATTCTTTGTTAAAATGTTGATTTCAGTGATATTTATACAAAATAATATTTAGATATCTGAGGAATGATCTTTAGAAAGTGATTACGTGTAACTATTAAAGTTTTAGTATTTGTTGATTTGAAAAGCATATAGACATTTAAAAATTATATTTTATGGAACATGGCTATATTTTCATCTTAAAAATTTATAACAAAAGCAAATTATTCATTGATTCTGTAGAATTGCAGAATTTCAGGCTAGAAGAATTATTTGATTTGTAATTCTTAAACTAGTCTTACCTATTTGTCAATAATGGTGATGTGTAGTGGATAGTCATCCAATATGATTCCATAGAAAGGAAAAGTTCCTAAAGGTTCTTTGAGATTGTCCATTTAAGGTACAAAGATTAAGCTTTAGAAAAATTATTCCTAAATTATTATTAAGTCCCTATCAGCAAAAAGCATTCTAGTATTTATTTAAAATACTTAAAATCAGATCAAATACATTTGTGAATGCTCCAGAGCATTCACAAGTGGTTGTATCATTGATAAAAGAAAATCACATTGCAGAAGTTAAAAATAATTCTTTTTAAAATTTCTTTTCAGTTTTGGAAAGATATTGTGGACGATAATGAAGTACGAGATCTAATTTCTGACAAAAACAAATCTCAAGGTGAGTTAGGAGATATCAGATAATTCAATATTTTTCTGTAATCAGTAGGAAAATGTATATCTAAAATGAATATTTTTCTGTCACAGAAAATACATCAGGAGAATGGATTTGGGAATCTTTATTTCATCCACCTCGCAAGCTGGGCATTAATGACATTGAAGGACAGCGAGTGCTTCAGATAGCAGTGATTTTGCGAAATCTCTCCTTTGAGGAGGGCAATGTTAAACTTTTGGCAGCTAATCGTACTTGTCTTCGTTTCCTCTTACTTTCTGCTCATAGTCATTTTATTTCTTTAAGACAATTGGGGCTTGACACATTAGGAAATATTGCAGCAGAGGTAAGGACTATCTAAAATAAAGGAGAAGCATTTTTTATACCACTCTTGATTCTGGACTTTTAACTTGATCAGTATGTGATTTTAAATAAGTATATTAACCTTCCTTGCTTAAAATTCACTAAGGAAAGGCAAGAGGAAAAGGGAATAAAAAGTTTTACTCTTGGAATTTTACAGAAAGAAAGAAGCTAAACTAAGGGTATTTAATATACGAAGTTTTTATAAATGGCATTTCCATTCTAACAATTGTATATTCCATTTACCACTGTCTTAACAAATTTTAAGTATTTTTTGGACTTTATTCTGAATAATAGACTTTTTATAAAACATGTAAGAGGGAATACACAATTTACTTGGAGATTTTTTTTTGTTTTATTTTTCCAGCTTCTTTTGGATCCTGTTGATTTCAAAACTACTCATCTAATGTTTCATACTGTTACAAAATGCTTAATGTCAAGAGATAGATTTTTAAAAATGAGAGGTAAATACCTAGTTCCATACCTAGCCAATTTTTTTAAATCAGAAATTTACTTCCCCTTTATTAAAAATACATGTTTATTTTTCAGGCATGGAAATTTTGGGAAATCTTTGCAAAGCAGAAGATAATGGTGTTTTAATCTGTGAATACGTGGATCAGGAATCTTACAAAGAGATTATTTGTCATCTCACGTTGCCTGATGTCTTACTTGTAATTTCAACTCTTGAGGTGCTATATATGCTCACAGAAATGGGAGATGTTGCTTGTACTAAAATTGCAAAAGTGGAAAAGAGCATAGGTAAGATTGAACCTGGAACACACAAACTGGTTTCTTTTTTTGGCTCAAGAATATTTTTCTTGGCAAAATATTAGGAAAGTCATATTACTTTGGGTTTAATTTTGGGGGGAAGAGGACTTATATTAATCTTCTTAGAGACCTATTTCCATTGCTTTTATTATGACCTAGATCTGCTGAATTTGTGATATGTACAGAAATGGGTAAGTATCATAGGCTGGTGCATAGGTTTTATCTTCCAGAAAGTTGGGGAATTGGCAGCCAAATAACTTTCCCTTTCCTTTTTTTTGGGGGGGTGGGGGGCGGTATTAAACATGGATTTGAAATTGATAAACATGTTCCAGCAATCCCACTACTATGTTTGCATACCTTGGGGATATTTATAGCAAAACTACAGTAGTAGGGGAAAAAAACAACCTAGAAACAAATTGAGAATGATTGAAAAAAAAAACTGGTATATGATTGTAATAATAAATTACTATTATTATTTTTTAAAATGATGATTATGACTGATACATTGAGGAACATGGAAGGTCTTCTGAATTGATACAGAGTGAAGTAAGCAGAATCAATACAGCAATATATATATACACCTACAGTAATGTAAATGAAACTATTTTCCTGCCAGTAGAGTTGGGAAATTAAGGAAGCCAAGTACGTTCATTCATTTGGCTGATCCATTTTACCTGTTTTTCTTTGTTATGAGAGGCAGGTCAGTGTGTGTGCCTGATGGGGAAGGGAGGAAGAAATATATTAGGAAATCATTGCTACAAAATTTTTTTTATAACTGAAATATTGATAGTCCTGCTTTTTACCCCTATTTGGGAGAGTAATGGTTATCATTCTTAAATGTGATTTACAGATTCATGTTCTCTGTCCTCCCCAGGGTCCTCACTACAGCCATGAAGTCCTTTTATTTTCCTCTAATTGATTTCCTAGCTCATCCCCTATTGAAAGTTATTCTAAATCTTCTTTTCCTTCCTGAAACTCCCCATGTCCTTTCCCTTGACCCCCTCAGCTCAGGACCTTGCCTTCTTATTTAAAAAAATGTAAAAGATTCAGTGTAAGTGCCCCATTTCAAAACCTTTTGACATCTCCCACTCTCTCTTCCTTTTCCCTAGTCTCTAAATGGTGTTCCTTATCTTTGTCAAGGATGATCTCACTGTATATGCACTTTAATCTCATCCCCTTGGGTCTTTTCCAGCAGATGACATCTCCCCTCTCCCTGTCAATCTCTTAGCTGTCAGTTAGTTCTTTTCTTCCTACCCTCAGACATACAAATCTCCCCCATACTTGAAAAAGTGCTACTAGACCCCACCTTTTCACAGTGAAGCTTCTTGCAAAAGTTTATATTCACTGCTGCCACTTCTACTTTAACCTACTCCGTAATCCTTTATGTTAGGCTTATTACTTTTATCAGTCTACTGCATCTGACCCCCACAAAGCTACCAATGATCTCTTAATTGCCACCTTCAATTTTTTTTCCCAAATCTTTAGCTTTCTTGACCTTTTCCCCTCATTTGGTGGCACAATAAATAGAATGCTCAGCTGGGATTCAGGAATACCTGAGTTCAAATCCTGATTCAGAGAGTTACTAGCAATATGACTCTGGGCAAGTCACTTAACTGCTCCTTAATTTTCTTCATATGTAAAATGGCTAGCACCTACCTCTGGTGGTTGTGAGGATAAAGTGAGATAACAATTGTAACAAAAACTTCAAAGTTGTACATAAATGTTACTGCTACTACCACCACTGTGCTGCTACCACCTCCAGCTCTTTCCCCTCAGGGTTTTCATGACAGTGCTCTCCTAACTGTCTGAACCCCGTCCTTCTAGTTTCCTTTGCTGATTTATCATCTATATCACACTCCCTAATTTGTGGGTATTTCTCAAGGTTCTTTCCTGGCTCTACTTCTCTCTATTTGCACTTTCAGTGATTGTAGAACTCACAGAGATTGGTATCTATCCCAGTCTTTTCCCCAGACTTCACCCCTTAATTACCACTTTTCCTACTGGATGTCTTGGAGACATCTTCAGTTTAACATGCCTTAAACTGAATTGTCTTTCTTCCCCCAAATCTTGTGCTCTTCCAAATCTTCCAGTATCTATGAAAGGCATCACTCTTCTTTAAGTTTCCCAGGTTTGTAATCTTGGAATTACCCTGGACTCCTCACTTTTCTTCACTTTATATATCCATTTTACCTTCATAACAACTTTCACTTCTGACCCCTTTTCTTCACTCAAACAGCTGTCATCTTCATTCAGACCCTCCTTACCTTTTACCCATAGTGGCCTTCTATCCTTAAGTCTCTCACCACTCCAGTGCATCCACTACTCTGCTACCAAAATAATTTTCTTTGTTCGCATATGTGACCATATAGCTCCCTTACTCAGCCAATTTCAGTGCCCCCCCACAATCATACATACATACACACATACATGTATGTATAGATACATAAAATTATATAAACTTTCCTGTTTATCATTTCAACCCTTGCATAACCTATCCCAGCCTATTTTTTTAAAGTCTCATTGGACATTATTCCTCCTCCTATACACTGTGATCTAGCCAGACTGGACTTCTTAGTCAATGGTTTCCATATTCATGACACTCCATCTCCTGTCTCCTTACCTTTGAAATAACCGTCCCCCATTCCTCGTACCTCTACCTCACAGACTCCCTTTCTCCCTGGAAGATTCATTTCAAATACTGTCTCCTGCATAAATTTTTTCCTGATTTCCCTAACTGCCAGTGCCATCTTCTCACAAACTACTTTATATTTAATGACTTTCTGTGTAAATATATGTATCTCTATATATTTATTATCTCTAAACCCCCATTAGAATATAAACTATTTCTGAGTAGTCATTGTTTAATTCTTTTTAGTTATATTTTCAGCTTCTAGCACATAATAGATATTTAAATATTAATGATTGACTGATTCTGTAATCTAGAAAGCAACATAGTATAGTAGAAACTGTGCTAGATTTGGAGTTAGAAGGCATAACTTGTAGTCATTACTCCAATATTTAATAACCATGTGGTTGTGGGAAAGCCACTTAACTTGTCTGAAACTTCATTTTCTCATCTATAAAGGAAGCATAGTAGTACTTGTCAGCGCCTCTATTACTTGTGAGGAAATACTTTTTAAGCTGTATTACTTAAAACTCAAAAGGTACAGTCTCTGTGTACTTTTGAAAAATAAAGTACATTATGAATGTTTTATGATACTGAAAGTATTTTTTAAAATTTAATGTTTCAGATATGTTAGTGTGTCTAGTTTCCATGGACATCCAGATGTTTGGATCTGAAGCACTAACTGCCGTAAAACTTGTTGAGCATCAAAGCTCTAACCACCAGGTTTTATCAGAAATCAGGCCACAGGCAGTAGAGCACGTTCAATCCCAGAACCATGTAGCAACTGTGCCAGGTTAGTATTTTTGATAAAAATTGCTTTTTTATATTATTTACTTCAGTGCTTCAAGAATATGTGATTTTTATCAGTGTTATTACTTCTTCCACTAATGTACATTATAACACCTCTATGCCTTAGAATATACTTTCTTCATGATTTGCTATCTGTTTTAAAAAAACAATTATCATTTGCTGACTAGCCCTTCAGTGATATAACTCTCTTTACTTATATAGCCTAGCTTTCCAATATTATAGTTCTTCATTAGATTCTTTAAAAACCATTCTAATTTAATCTTTCAGATCTTCCAGAGCTTGTATTCTTTTGGCACAGCTTTTGAAAGCACATCATGATGAGGCATCCAAGTAGAACTTCAGCAGCAGGATGAGGAATGCCACATTTAAATAAATAGATCTCCCTCAGTTTAGACAATAGCCATGTTTTAGGAAGTTAGACTGCCAAGCCCACTTTTTAATAATTTTTCTGAAGTTTTATTATGAAGTTTAAAATACACTTCAGGAATAACAACGTACAAAGAGTTTTTATGGGAAAAGAACAGGAGACAAATTGTGAGTAAGGAGGATGAATAGGATTGTAAAAGGGACTGTATTTTTAAGTCTGTGACAAAACCAAGCAGCAGTGGTATTGAATGAGGATAGCTTGCCCTAGGCTAAAATGCTTCTTTGACTTGCACTGGGGCTGATATGTAGAATTTTATCCTAGGAAAAATTAATAACATAGACTTAATTATACCTTAAGCTTTCTGACCTTTTGAAGTCTTAAGTTACCAAATTAAACGGCATTTTTCAGAAGGTATTCTGTGCAACTTTCTCATTTCACAAAACTGTTCAAGGGATCGACCAAGTTGTAATGAACAAGCAAATACACATCATATTTACGCCATTTGCTATCCCGTTAGCGTTCAGTTGAGGCGGAAACCCAACAAAGATTGAGCAAAAATAGGCATGTGATTGAAGATGGTATCTTATTAGTCTAAAAACCAATTATTGAATGTACCCCCTAATATGTGATGCAAAGGTAGTTAGTTAATTGTTGAGTTTTCTCTGTAAAATAAGTTATGTCCTTGTTGTTTTAATTTTTTTTCTTTTTAATTACAAAATTTTTTTTGGAACTATCCTCTGTTATAAGAGAAGTATTAATACCCAAGCCCAGATGATGAAACACATCTCCAGAAACTTAGTTCATTACAAATTCCATATGTAAGAGATATGCAAATATGATTTTATGATGTTTGCTTTCATGTCTTTTATAATAACATTTTCTAAAAGAGTTAACTTTTTTCAGGAGAATTCCAAAAGTATTTACCAACAGATTTTATTACAAATCTAACTAATTTAGGAATAAAATTTTCAAAGCTTTAAAGCAAAAAAATGTGATTTGAAATAATGTCTCTAAATATTCTTTTGTGTAAGTAAAGGAAAACATTAAAGTTGTAGCTAAGAATTATTCCAAGGGGTGGCTAGGTGGCACAGTGGATAGAACACTGGCCCTGGAGTCAGGAAGACCTGAGTTTAAATCTGCCCTTAGACACTTAACACTTACTGGTCGTGTGACCTTGGGCAAGACACTTAACCCCAGTTGCCCTGCCCTCCTCCCTCCAAAAAGTTAAAAAAAAAAAAAGAATAACATTTATCTGAAAACAATATTTTTATTGATCTTTAAAAATGAAGCAAGACATGATGTCTCTAGAACTTGACGTCCCAGTTCCTTGGAGGCTGGCAGATCTCCTGAGTTTGGGAGTACTTAACTATAGTAGGGCTAATACTGATTGGATATCTACAAGTTCCACACCAGTGTGGTGAAGCTATAGAAGGCAGGGAAACCAGATTCACCTGAGTCAGAAAAATGTAGTGGGTTAAAGCTTCTGTGTTCATCAGCATTGGACTTGGGCCTGTGAGTAGCCATTGCACTTACAGCCCAGGTGAGATAGAGAGACTCAATCTTAAAAAATTTTACATTAAAAAAAAATACATAAAAACAGTAAATTAGATATAAAAAATAACTTTTTATTAACTGATGACCATTAATAGTAAGAATTTTTTTAAAAAGCATTTTAAAATTTTTGACCTGAAGGAATGAAATTTTACTTCAGATGAAGGATTCTAAATTTAAAGGTTAACCAAAGGTAAGTGAACTTAACTTTGTTTGATTAAACCTTTAGAACATCTACTACTAGGGGAAGTTGTCTCTTTTCAGTAAGAACTGATGGGAATACTAGAAAGCAATTTGTCAGAACATGGGTTACCAGAATTAAAACTCTATACCACAGAAATCTTTAAAGGGATATGTAATCTAAATGTAAACGTTCAGGTCATTAAAAAATGACAGGAAAATGGAAGTTCTTACTTTTCACAAGTATAGCTAGAGGAAGAAATCAGAGCTAAACAAGTAATAGAAGCAATCATAAAAGATAAAATAGACAATTTTGATTACATGAAATTTTAAAGATTTTTGCATGAACAATCATTATATCTATAATCAGAAGGAAAATTTTCACTGGGAAAAATTTCTGGTAATTATCTGATATTTGAAACAAATTTAGAATTGACAACAAATTCATAAGACCAATATTCATTTTTAGTAATGGAATATGAATAAAGTAATTTTCAAAGGAAAAAGTTAATAGTCAACAACTATGAAAGAATATTCCAAATCACTGTGTATAAGAAAAATGAAAACTGAATCAGCTTATTATTAATATCCTTTTATCCAGGTAATAAAAAAAATAATAATAGTTAACCTTTATATAGTATTTCAAAGCTTGCAAAGTACTTTACAAATGTTATCTCATGTTCACAAAAACCTTGGGAGGTAGGTATTATTATCATCCCCATTTTATAGATGAGGAAACTGAGGCATAGAGAGGTTTAAGTGCCCTTCCAGAGGTCACACAGCTACTGAGTGACTGAGTCTGGACTTGAACTGAGGTCCTCCCGATTTCAGGTCTATCACTCTAACCACTTTTCCACCTAGCTGACAGCTATCAAACTACTGGGCATATGCCAATAAGGTCAATAGCCAAAAGAATTATCATGTATATGACAAATACATTTATGGAGGCAGTCTTTGTGATATCTGTGAATACCCATCAATTGGCGAATTTATGAACAATGGCTGGTACACGAATGTAATAGAATATTACTGTGTTGTGAAATGATATCTATGGAGAATAAAATGAAATATGTGATGAATGAATGTAAAGAAACTGGAACCAAAAGAAATATAAACAAAATGTCTGCAAGAATATAAACAACAACTCGTATTACTAAATACTGCAGAGTTCAGATCAGTTGCACTGACCAATTTTAGTCCCAGAGAGGTTGAGGAAAACATATATCCTTCCTCTCAGTTGAGGTAGGGGACTGTCTGTGTGGAATGATGGCTAGCTTTTAGTCTGAGTAACTGTTTATTTGTATGCCCATATGCTGCTGCTTTTTTGAAGAGTAAATAGTGAAATAATGATTTTTTTTTATGCTATAGAAGCAGAGAATATCAATGAAAAAGTTCCCAGTGAGTGGATCTCTCAAGTGCTATTTAAAATACCTGTGGTTTGGAATAGTTGAACAATTTTACCCAGCCATGTAATGGAAAGGGAAAAAGCATTTATTAAGCACTTACGTGCCAGATACTATACTAAACGTCTTACAGATATTATCTTATTTGATATCACAACAATTCTGCAAGTAGGTGCTATCCCATCTTAGAGTTGGGAAAAGTCAAATGTCATACTAAGGGCAGTCCAATGAATAAGTGTCCAAGTTTGGATTTAAATTCAGCCTATTTGACTTTAGGCCCAGTCCTCTATTCCCTGTACCACCTAGCTGCCTTGAGTAGACAGATTTCTTTTAACTGGATAGGATTGACATGCATGACATTTTCTGTTAAGTTTTTACTTTTTATCTTCATTTTATTGTTGAGATGTTGAGATTTGTATTTAAGTAACACCTTTCTTCTAAAGAACCTGCTTTGTACTGATAGAACATACAAAGAATGTCAACTCTTGGACTTGAAGTAAGAAGACCAGGGTCCTATCCCTGGATTTCTAATCATATGGCTGGGCAAAGCACATAAGTTTTCTGTTTTTTTCTTCTATAAAATGGGCATATTTGTTATATATACTTTTCAAGGTTGTGAAGATCAAATGTGAATGTGCTTGTATGCTCTAAAGTAATACATAAATGTGATTTCTTATTATTGCCTCATTAGTTTACGACACAGAAGTTTTAACTTCTTGAGTTGTATAAGTTGTACTACCCATGTTGTAGAATGAGAAATTGAAATATAAAGAGCTTGAGACTTGCAAAAGTTGTGTTGTACATCAATGATGGAAATTTTAAAAAAACTATAGGAACTTAATTTTCCAAAAAGTTAATAGTTTGTTGCTCAACTTTTTGGGGGCACTTCTTTATTCTAGTTTCATTTTGTCCTTAAAGGTTTTTTTAATTTCTTTATAGTTTAAATTTAATTTCTCATGTTATTTTCTTAGGGTTTCTAATTTTGTTTTCCCTTTTTAACTCTGAGAATTTTTATTCTATTGAGTTTTTAATGTACTAGCATCTTATTTACTCCACAAAAGTCCTACTCCTGATTTTTCATTATCTAGAAGCAATAGTGGTTAATTCAAGCACTGACAGATTGTCAGATTGGAAAGGTCAGTGGGAAATGTATTGATTTTTATCTGAGAACAGATTAGCTAAGTTTCTAGAGATTTCATCACTATAGGGTTGGCAAACATTATTTTTTTTAAAAGTTTTGTTTTCCACAGTGATTTTATACAGTCTACACAGTAAGTTATAGAGAGGGGATACTGTCTAAGGCTGAAGGGAATTGTCCATATGAATGAAATCATAAATCCTTTCTGAAATTTGTCAATTATAATTACTTAAATTTCTGATATTGAAAATATATATATATATGTCAGGTTTGCGCATATGAAATAGGTAACCCAGTTTGGGGAAGATTTCAGCATAGGTTTTGGGCATAGGAAATTTTCCTATAATAATGCCATTGTTGTAGAAGAATGAGAGAAAAATTGGAATTCCAGTCAGGGGAGTGAAGTCCACTTTGGTGTCAGAACAATTGCCTTTCCTGGAATTCTGAAATTTGGAGATTTTCTAGAAGTACCTTCTGTAAAGTTTGACTAAAAAAATCTTTACAAACTGTTACCATTTCCATTGTGAAATGGTACGGTGATTTCTTTCTTTACATACAGACGTAATGAATTTCATATTCTCTTTCAAGACAAAAAATTTACACTGTACATTTATATACTTTTAAAGATGACAACATTTGATGTGTAGCCCTTAAGTATAAGGACCAATACATATTTGAGTCAGATTTATCTGTAATTTAGAAAGCTTCTTTGTTCTACATAATATGGGAATGTTGGTGAATGTAAAAAAAAAAATTGTGCTAAATTACAATTTGACCTTATATTCCATTTTGAAAAGTTTAGCCTTGAGGGTTTAATTCTATGGTGTAAGAAGTAAATGTTTATTTATTGAATTAGGTTTCAGAAGAAACTTAGGAAGGTGTTTCAGTAAATGTATGTCCTTGTGTATATGGAGCTTTTTTTTTTTAAATGAAAGCTAAAAGATTCTGATGCTTGCTTTGTTCAGTTAGTGCATTATTTTGTGAACTGACTATGGCATATAGTGATTTAATTTAGGTAGAAAATCTTAATTACATAGCTAATGTATTGTTTCTTTTTCTGTAGCTTCCAGAGCAGTTGTAGCACAGCATGTTGCTCCACCACCAGGAATAGTGGAAATAGATAGTGAGAAGTTTGCATGTCAGTGGTAAGTGGTGTGGCTCTCTTAAAGCATTTTCCTTAGAAAGACAAAAGCAAGAAGAAATATAATAATCTGTCATCCAGATTATTTCATCCTAACTTTTTTCTTTATTAGAAGAGAATAAAATTGGGGGGGAAGAAAGATTATGTAATGTCATGTCACTGTTATTTTGAAGTTACTTTGATGGAATATTTTTCAATCTCCATTATTAAGATCTTTGACTAGAACTTTTTGCTACAAAAATATCATTGAACTATTTTGTTCCTCTTGAGTTTTAGTTTTCTAGTAAAATATTTTGTTTGATCTGTAGACAAATAGAATTTGCCAAACTAGAGTTCGTTTTCCTGGGCAGACAGGAGACTTTTCCTTGGAAGCACTATCGTGGAGTTGAAAAGAAGGCTGCCTGGGATTCTGAGTTCATGTTCTGGCTCTGCTACTTAATACTTGTGTAGGATGATTTGAGGCAAGATACTTAGCCTTTCTGGGCCTCAGTTTCCTCACATATAAACTGAGAGAGTTAGACTCAGTGACTATTAAAATCCCTTCCAATTTAAAATCTATGATTCTTTGAATCTTGTTTGTTGGAAAAAACAAAATAAAAACAGGTTTTGCAAAATCCTATTTCTTGTAAGAATATTACCACTTATTGCTCACTGGATTTCTACCTTTTTCTTTTTTACGAATAACCTGGGGGGAAGAAGCTAACAAAACTATGCATTTGCAGTATATTGTGCAGTTCCTAATACAATTATTTACTTTGTGTTAAGGCCTTCAAAACAAAATGGTGGACAACTCACATAAAACTTATTGCTTAAGATTTTACTGAAAAGAATGAGTGGAAGCAAAGACATTTCATACTAGGCTAGACTTCATACCTGTCTTAATTAAGATAATTGATCAGTGATGCAAAATTTCAACTTTTTAAAATAACATAAAACATATGAAAACATTACTCAGACTCTCAGTAGAGCTGATTTTCTAAGACTCACTTAAATTCTCAGTTTTTAGTTTTACATTACATGATTCCTAGGCCACTTGTTTTAAAGTGGGTTTAAGCATGGTCTTCATCAGATAAGTGATTGATTAAACACCTGTACTGTTAATGTGCCTCATTGTGCTAACATGTAACAGTGTAACATATAACAGCATAACTTAAGTCATGAAGGAAGGAGTTGTATCTTATTTTGCCTTATTTAGATACAACCTTTTCCTTCCAGATCTAAATACATGATACTACGTTGAACTATTAGCTTTTGGGGATAATTTATGTAAATGTATTGGACTATCATTATATGAACCTTGTTCTCTGTGATCCAGTATCTTCCTAAATTTGTTTTCTGTATTGTCTTCCATTTTGCTTTATTTTTCGTGCTTATCCTTGACACCATCTTGTTTCTCTTTCTCTCATGATCATCTCTAGCTCGTATACTCATCACAGTATCTTCTTCAAAGATGGAAGGGTTCTCTTTTTTGTTGTTGACATAAACGAGCTACATACTTACGTCATCATTAGGAAGTTTTTGGCCTTTTATATGCCTTCTCAGTCGCACAACCTACTGGCTCTGATTAGGGTCCGTGCCCAACCTCACACATCTACCAGAAATTAGCCATTTTCTCCTTCCGTTCTAGAGCATGCCTAGTTTTGCTATCTCGGCTGTTTTACAGAAGGCTAGATGATAAAAAGATAAATATAATTCCTTCTTGACCTGCATCACCCAAAAATGCTTTATTGATATTCCTTGTTGTTGATCAGCTACTTAGCAACAATAATAACTGATATTTACTTAACACTTTTAAGGTTTGCATATGCTTTATTAACATTATTATTTTGGATCTCACAACAGATCTGTGATTTATTGAAACATTAAAATCCCCATTTTATAGATGACTTCTTAAGTGATTTGCCCATGGTTACACTGCTAGTAAGGTAGGATTTGAAACCAAATGTTTCTCACACCAAATCCAAAATTCTAACCACTATAACACATTAAGCTTTTCCCTTTCAAAGAAGGGAGACCCAATAAGAACTATGTCCTCCTTACCCCATCCATTCTAGGGCTACACTCACTATCAAAAAATATAACAAATTCTGTCATATAATGAGATAATTTTGCACTTTACAAACTATGAAATGTCATATAAATGTTAGCTGTTATGATAATGATGATGCCATTTCCATCCTGTCAGTTCATCTTATATCAATTCAGCAAATATTTATTAAGTACCTACTCTATGCAAGATACTGTCTTTAAAGTAACAAACTTAGACCCCATGCTAGACATCCACTGTGGATCTACTTCCCTCCTATTCCCTGAATCTATAAACTTGTGCTGGATTCTATTACTGTCCATACTGCTTGTGTCACATTCAAATAGAAATGGACATCACTAGTCCATACACAAGGAGCCCTGAAGGCTACATATTGACTTAATTTTAAAATGTAATATTATCTTTGATTTTATTTTTTAATATTTTGTTAAATTTTTCCCACTTACATTTTAATCTGGTTCTGTTAGCACTCAGGAGTTTTATGGGCCTCATCTGGTCCACAGGCCAAGTAGGCACCTCTGGTCCACACAGACAATAAACAGAGCAATTGAGTACATTGTAGGCACCAGAAACTTTAAAACCAGGTGATCCTTGTGCTAGGTTTCACTCAGTTTCCAGTGTACTCTAACTACTGACACCTGTATATGATATGAATGTTAAATATTTTGGGACCCAGGGCCCCTGAACATTCCTTCATATGACCCTGCATATTTATTCATTAGAACTACAGGAAATATAGACCCAGGGCAGCTAGGTGACACAGTGGATAGTATTCCAAGTGAGGAAGATTCATCTTCCTGAGTTCATATCTGGCCTCAGCCACTTAACTAGCTGTTTGACCCTGGGCAAGTCACTTAATCTTATTTGCCTCAGTTGCCTCATCTGTAAAATAAAGCTGGAGAAGGAAATAGCAAACCACTGCATTATCTTTGCCTTTGCTAAGAAAACCCTAAATGGTGTCACAAAGAGTTGGACACAACTGAAAAACGACTGAACAACAAAGATAGTGTACTTCACAAGGTTCTAACAAATGGCTCGCTGTTCATTTCTCTTCTGTGTTAAGGCCAGTAAATCCTGATTGTAGGTATTGGCTAGTGGTTCCCATGTCACAGCAGCACATTTGGAAAAGGTAGGTGATGGGAAAGGAGACTTTCTGAACCAGCTTCATTTTATACAAATGCAGCTGAAGAAGAATAGCTCAACCCCCTTCTAGAAGTGCTTGCTTAGGAGATAGACTTTCTACTTTAAAGGGACAATTTCAATTGTAAGATGCCTTAATTTTGTTTGTAATCTGTTACGTGGTGTGACTTGAGAAGCCCCTATCCATTTGCACCTGGGAATCAACCCAAACTTTACCTTTATTAATGGCTACATTCTCACTCTGTCCTGATGACCCAAATGTCTTACTCTTACTAGGTCACAGAGATGGAAAGGCAAGTGCTGTGTTTCTCTGAAAAAAAAAAAAACCATTCCAGATTTTTGTTTACCTGTATATCAAGCTAGAAAGACGTGTTCACAAAAGTGGAAATTGTGTACAATTTGGATGTGGAGCTTGAGTCTTTTAACCCCTTTGGCTAAGATAACAATATGCCTAAGAACCTCTTTTATTAGGCCAACTCATTTCAAGGCCTAACTTGATCAAAGTGTACATTACATTACTACTTCAACTTTTGCTCTACCCACTTCCAAATTCTAAATTCTTAAAGGGATTACTTAAATTCCCTTTCTTCTTGCTGTAAGTCATTAATATGATCCTCCTATATAATAATTTGTAAGTGGTTTTTCAGCCAGTGATGGTGATGATGATGACAATGATGACTGCAGTGGTAGTATATTTATAGCACTATAGTGATTTCATAATCTTCAGGTCATCTCATTAGTTTAGCACGATTCATTTAGGGTTGGCAGGATCTTGTGTGTCATTGTGTGTCTTTCCTCCCCCAGCCCCATGCTATAGATTCTAAGCTCTTTATGCCCTTTGATATAAGTTCTGTGGGTATATCTTTTTCTAAGAATTCTTCTAGCTGTATGGAAAAATTGCATTTCTTCCCTTTAAAACCCTTTTGTATCATCTTGTTTCTAGCTGATATTTCTATCCCAGTGTAACTCTTGCAACACTACCATAATTACAGATTTCTAGATACTTTTGCCTGATTATGCTTTGGGCAGGCTTTGTTTTTTTTTTTTTTACATACTTTCATAAAGCAGCTTGTCTTGGGTTTAGACTTCCATAGAGAATTTCATTTAGATTGGGCTATTTTCAACATGACATCTTTCTTTGCTTCCCGTACTGTAACTTCATAATCCTCTAGTATAATAGTTGTCAGAAGAAAATAAAAAACAACAAACTTTAAAAAAAAAATCATAGTTCTTTACACTAACTATTTACTTAGTTATTTAACAAAGCTTTTGCCAAGAATGTTTTTCTCCTCTTCACTTGTGAGAGCTAGACTAGGTTCCCTTTAACATCTTACTTCCATGTCTAATCCTGAATCAAGGTTAGAAGAATTGAATAGGCCTTATAAAGATGCTAATAGCAGGGAGTAGGGATGCAGTGGGTTGCTTCAGTGGGGCTACCAAGAGAGAAGCTCATAGACTTCTCAAGAAGTATAATGGTTAACTTAATATCCATCAGTGAAAGTACAAATTTGAGAAAACTATCTTAATGGTCAGATGGAGTTTTCTAGATGTTTTTCATCTAGACTTTCATCTAGAAAGTTTTTACCTTTGACACCTATTATTTTCTCATCTTAACACATTTATCCCTTTATTTCCCCTAACAGCATCATCCTAGTTTGCCATTATGCTTTGTAGAACCTCTTCCACCAGAAAGGTTTTTTATTGCACCATACTCTTTAATATTTCTCTCTAAGAGCAAAATCTTCTATTAATCTTCTCACTATATTCTATCACTCTAGGCTACCCATGCTTCCCAACAACAAAAAGAGTGTGGGGGTGGGAGAACATGGCACAGATACATAGAAGAGAAAATAGGCATAAGTGGTATTCATCTATATTGCCTACCTCTTTTTTTGTGATTGTTGATTGTGTTTGGCATGTTCAAAGTTATAGTATCATACTATTAAAATATGCATTAAGCTTACTATAGATGTCTCATGAAAGTCTTTAAAAGCAATAGCAAAGGAAAAGAATTAGAAAAATTCTTCTAACCACATACTACTACACAAGATTCTTTGACTAGACAGACATGGACATAATAGAATTTCTTTGGCACAGCAGGTATCCTTTCTTTTATTCAGCACCTGTTGTATGAGTGGTGCTAAAGAATGATTATCATTATTGCACTATAGCTTTTATTCTATTCACTCCACAGATTCAAATAATAAATGTCAATTGGGCTACAATCTGTATACAGTTGGTCCTAAGTCCCATGTCATATATGTGATCAGTGATAACTCATCCTTCTTTCTTCCCCAAAGTCTTTTATTTTCTAAGATTTCTCCATTTACAAATGGTCCTCCCACTAAAACTCCAAAGGACAGCCAGTTGTTTATTCTGAAATGTTGTTGTGGTGAATGCCTTATCAAAAATAACATTCCTTCAGTTGTGAGGAACCAGAGTTGAGACAGAAGAGCTCCTTTTTCTTCAGTGCAGCAAATTTGCAAGCAGAAAGGAGAGTTTTGAACCTTGTAGGGTAAAATGCATACTCTTTCCTCCTCCTAAAGGCAGTGGAGGTATTTTGTTTTTCATGTACAGTTTAAAAGCTTGAGTGAATTAACTAAGTAATGTTGGGCTTTGATTGCTGTGTTTGAAATTGAAAGAAATAAGGAAATAATAAAGCTGTGAAGAACTTAAACTTAGCTCAATTTTCCTTTCTTTTATCCAGCCTGCAATGGAATAGTATGCAGTCAGGAATAGAGTGATTTTATTGTATGAACTCAGGGCCCATTAGTTGTATGAAATTCATTGTAGTAGGGTCAACAAAGTACCATAAATATGGACCTTTTCTGCCATATGAAAACAGATTTGCATTACAAAGCAGCCCTTTGTCTTTGATACAGTGTGATTTTACTTGTATTATAAAATTAAACAAGCAGACCACCATATTTCTTTGTTCCTTATTTTTCCCCATCTACAAAAGGAAGATTTTTACTTAGTAGCCCCAAAGATCCCTTAGAACTCTAAATCCTAGGAAAATAAATGGTTTGTCTATTTCTGTATATTAGTATGGTTCAAAGCCACTCTGTATGTACTTTGAGAAGTAAGAATGTTTACTTATTTGAAATTTGGTACATAGTTATTTGGTACTAAGTTTTGACATTATTATTGAATTGTTCCAGTATTTTAAAATAGGATCCTGAAGTTAGTGTTAATTGTTCTTGTTCATTTTTAGGTTGAATGCACATTTTGAAGTTAATTCAGATTGTTCAGTCTCTCGAGCAGAAATGTACTCTGAATACCTTTCAACCTGTAGTAAATTAGCCCGCGGTGGAATCCTTACATCAACTGGATTTTATAAATGTCTTCGGTAGGATCTACGGTCTATGCTTAAATAAAATCATCAAAATTCATCATACTTTTGGATTACTGTTACTGTTCTCTTGGGGGGAATCCTAAAGTTTTTGTTCACTTTATAGCTCATCAGTCTCTGGAATCTTATATTGCTATATTGAGGATAGGTAGAATTGAAACTTTATGGATAAGGTTTTCATTATCCATATTTCATATCCATTAATTATCCATTCATTTGATTGAATATTATAAGACTTTTAAAAGTAAGGAATTATATCTAATTTAGTTTATTTCTATTATAATAATAACCTTTTAAAGATTTTAGTTTTCTAGAAATGTAAAACTTTTAAAATCACATCATAGCAAGAATTCCACAAAATCCAATTAAAATTCCTTAATAAGTTTGCCATCAGTCAAAAATTAGAGAGATTGTTTTCCAGTACTTTCCCTGTCTTGTTTATTTGTTTGTTTTGTTCTATTTTTACAAAAATAACAATAGTAATGGCAAATATAATGAATGTCCAATATTTATAGTTCTACTTTGAGCTTTGTTAAAAAATCTTACAGAGAATTTTTGGTGGTGCTAAAAGCTAATAAACATACTTGTGTTTGACAGAACGGTATTTCCGAATCATACAGTGAAGAGAGTGGAGGATCCAAATAACAATGGGCAGGCACATATACATGTAGTAGGGGTAAAACGGAGGGCGATACCACTTCCCATTCAGATGTACTATCAGCAACAACCAACTTCTACACCTGTGGTCCGTGTTGAGTCTGTTCCAGATGTATCTCCAACTCCTTCACCAGCAGGTTTTACTTTATTATTACATTTTCAATTGAAGCCAATTAAATTATAAATCTAAAGTAAAAAAGCAGTAAACTGATTACAAAATAAGTTTTGTTATGACTTTGACAAAGTTACAGAATGATTCTTTAGCTTCTAGTTTTGTGAGATTCATTGAATCTGTGTGTCAAGACGGTTTCACTTGAAACTTGTCACAAATTGTTTACCGTATTAAAACCTAGTAGCTACACTTTTTTTTTTTTCAGTTGCTAGGAAGGATGAATTCTTGATTAGTGTTTGAATCATTTGATTCCTTAGTTTAATTTGCTTTTCCTCTATTTTTAGGAATCCCACATGGACCACAAACTATAGGAAACCATTTTCAGCGGACTCCTGTTAATGGCCAGTCTTCAAATTTGACTGCAACACAAATGTCTTTTCCAATCCAAGGTGTTCATACTGTGGCACAGACTGTTTCTAGAATTCCACCAAATCCTTCAATTCATACCCAGCAGCAACAGAATGCTACAGTGACTGTCATACAAAATAAAGCTCCAATTTCTTGTGAAGTAGTTAAGGCTGCAGTAATTCAGAATACTATTCCCCAAACAGCAGTTCCTGGTAGTATTGCTGTCGGAGGTGGAGCAGCACAGGCCTCTATTGTTCAGAATCATAATACAGGACCACAACCAGTGACTGTTGTCAGTTCTCAAACATTGCTTCATCATTCTCCTGTCATTCAGCAGCAATCTCCACTACATGCAGTAGTACCGGGACAAATATCCTCAGGCACTCCTGTTACAGTAATTCAACAAGCCGTACCACAGAGCCATATATTTGGCAGAGTACAGAACATACCAGCATGCCCTTCAACAGTTTCACAAGGTCAACAGCTAATCACCACATCATCCCAACCTGTGCAAACTTCATCTCAACAGTCATCTTCTAGCAACCAGCAACAAGACACTGTCATCATTACACCCCAGCAATATGTAACGACTTCTGCGTCCAATATTGTCTCTGCTACTTCAGTACAAAGTTTCCAAGTAGCTGCTGGCCAAATGGTTACGATAGCTGGAGTCCCAAGTCCACAAACCTCCAGGGTAGGATTTCAGAACATTGCACCAAAACCCCTTCCTTCTCAGCAGGTTACATCAACAGTGGTACAGCAACCCATCCAGCAGCCACAACAACAAACCCAACAGAGTGTAGTGATTGTGAGCCAGACAGCTCAACAAGGTCAAACATATGCACCAGCCATTCACCAAATTGTTCTTGCTAATCCAGCTACTATCCCAACTAGTCAAACAGTCCAGTTACCTGGACAGCCAAACTTAACTCCATCTTCCTCACCATCACCTGGACCAGTTACAAATAGCCAAATCCCAACTGCTATGTCATCTCCACCTTCTACTCCTCAGTCCCAGGGACCTCCTCCAACTGTTAGTCAGATGCTGTCTGTGAAAAGGCAGCAACAACAGCAACATTCACCAGCATCTCAACCACAGCAGGTACAAGTGCAAGTTCAGCAGCCACAGCAGGTACAAATGCAAGTTCAGCCACAGCAAACTAACGCAGGCGTTGGTCAGCCTGCATCTGGTGAATCGAGTCTGATCAAACAGTTATTGCTTCCAAAGAGAGGTCCTTCCACTCCAGGTGGTAAACTTATACTCCCAGCTCCACAGATTCCTCCTCCTAATAATGCAAGAGCCCCTAGCCCTCAGGTGGTTTATCAGGTGACCAATAACCAAACACCAGGTTTTGGAGTACAAGGACAGTCTCAAGGTCAGCAGCTATTGGTTGGGCAGCAAAATGTTCAGCTGGTACAAAGTGCAATCCCACCATCAGCGGGTGTACAGACAGTACCTATCTCTAACTTACAAATATTACCAGGCCCTCTGATCTCCAATAGTCCAGCAACTATTTTCCAAGGGACTTCTGGCAACCAGGTTACCATAACAGTTGTGCCAAATACTAGTTTTGCTACTGCAACTGTGAGTCAGGGAAATGCAACTCAGATCATTGCTCCAGCAGGGATTACCATGAGTGGAACACAGACAGGAGTAGGACTTCAGGTGCAAACACTTCCAGCTACCCAAGCACCTCCAGCTGGACAATCACCATGTGCTACTGCTGCTGCTCCCCCATTTAAAGGTGATAAAATAATTTGCCAAAAGGAGGAGGAAGCAAAGGAAGCAACAGGTTTACATGTTCATGAACGTAAAATAGAAGTCATGGAAAACCCATCCTGCCGAAAAGGAGTTGCAAACACTCGCAATGGGGATACAAAAGAAAATGAAATAGAGGTGGGAAATCTTTTAAATGGGAGAAAGTATAGTGACTCAAGTCTACCTCCTTCAAACTCAGGGAAAAGTCAGAATGAGACCACCCAGTGCTCACAAATCAGTAATGGGCCATCATTAGATTTGGGTGAGAATGGAGCTCCTGGAAAGCAGAACTTGGAACAAATGGATACACAAGAATTCAAAAGTGATTTGAAGAAACCCCTAGTTAATGGAATCTGTGATTTTGATAAAGGAGATGGTTCTCATTTAAGCAAAAACATTCCAAATCACAAAACTTCCAATCATGTGGGAAATGGTGAGATATCTCCAGTGGAACAAGGGAATTTAGATGCCACTCAGCAAGATACTGCCAAAGGTGATCAAATAGAAAGAATTTCTAATGGACCTGTATTAACTTTGGGTGGGACACCATCTGTAAGCAGTATACAGGAGGCCACAAATGTGACAACGCATCAACTTAGTGGTACCAACACTGATTTACCTAATGGACCTTTAGCTTCAAGTTTGAGTTCAGATGTGCCTCAGCAACGCCCAAGTGTGGTTGTCTCACCACACAATGCAGCCTCTGTTATACAGGGACATCCAATCATAGCAGTACCCCACTCAGGATCTAGAGCATCCCAATCTCCCTTATCATCTGAAGTTCGGTCTACTAATGGCACAGCAGAATGCAAAACTGTAAAAAGACCAGCAGAGGATATTGATAGGGAAACAGTCCCAGGAATTCCAAATAAAGTAGGAGTTAGAATTGTTACAATCAGTGACCCCAATAATGCTGGCTGTAGTGCAACAATGGTTGCAGTGCCAGCAGGAGCTGATCCAAGCACTGTAGCTAAAGTAGCAATAGAAAGTGCTGTTCACCAAAAGCAGCAGCATCCACCAACATATGTACAGAATATAGCTACGCAGGTATGTTCACTCTCCTGTTTCTTTTATCATTAAAATTATTTTGGTGTTTTATAAGTTTTCTAAAAATTTTTTGGCAGTACACTCATTAGTTAATCTGTTGTTTTCTCCTTTCTGGCCTTGAAAACTTGTCAAGTTATAATGTTTTAGTGCAAATATGCGTCAAAACAGCTGTACTGTTTTTTCCTTCCAGTTCTTACTGCTGTCATAGGTAGTTTTAAAGTTAATTGTACATAATTTAAATAAGTTCTTTAATTTTTCTCCTAATGCTGACCAGACTAACTCATATATCTTAGCTTTTAGAAAAGTGATTGTCTAGCTGGACGTGCTTTAAAATCGTTTATTCTCACGTGGTTTTCTTTTTTTTTTTCTTGTTTTTCAAATACCACCAAAAATTTTTTTTCTGTATTTAATTTCTTCATTTTGAAGTATATTTATATAACTTGTTTGCCAACATCTTTGTATAATGAATCCCACAGAGGTCACGTTATTTTGTTTTTTAAAAAAATACTCCCAAATTCCTTCTTGATATCCTCATATAGTAAATAAATTATATATAGCTATACTCACTATCTTGAATTTAGATGTGACTGTCCTCTAAGCCAGTGGTTCTCAACCTTCCTAATGCTGCGACCCTTTAATACTCATATCTGAGCATATCTGCATGTGGGTGGACCTGCCTGGAGAATGGATAGAGGAACAGTGTCTGGGTTCCTAAGATCATCAGAAATAGGTGTTTTACAATGGTCCTAGGCAACCCCCAAAGGGGTCACAACCCACAGGTTGAGAACCGCTGCTCTAAGCAATATCATCATAGTAATTCCTTAAATGCTCATGTTTAACCAGTCTGCCCTATTCTAGTTTGACATTCTGATTGCCTTTAGTAATTACAAAAATGTCAATAATCACTGTCAACAATGGACCAAAGTTGGACCTTGCAGGTATAGAAAATACAGCAAGAGATAAAGTAACATATCACAATGCCATATTTAAGAAGCTCCATTCCATTAGCATGTTGTTTTATATAAGTGTGTGAACTTGGATAATATTACTTGTAATTATGATATGATTCTATGATTTGTGCAGTATGTATGTATATACTGATATTTTTATATGCATATATATTTGAAATTTTTTAAAGCACTAAAATATTCTATTTATTTTTAAACAAGTGCTACAAATTAGTTAATAAACTGATTGCTGAATGCTAACTTTTCCCCTCAAACTAGATTTTCTTTCAAGTTGAGTCTTTACAACTTATTAAAATATGGATAAAGTTTTAGTCACCATATTTATCATTTTATATTTAAACATTTTCTAGTTTACTTGCATGGTGCTCTCTCTTCTGTTCTGTTCTACTAGAATTGTTAATGATCCCAAGAGGATAGTAGGAATCTATAAATAATTTGTGATAATTAACAAATCTACCCAATTTTAAGAAGACCCCTGTATAAGATAATTTATTGAACCTTAATTTTTGTGTCTTTATCACCCTATCTGATTATTCAGTTTTAATAACTCAACATCATAAGCATTATTAATACATTTCTAAATTATCTATAAATAGTTATTAAAAATTGCATTTAGGAAATTTGAGTTTATACTTTTCTTATTATAAAGTTTTAGAACTTCCAAAATAACTTTAGTGTGTCAGTGCTGTGTGTGTGTGTGTGTGTGTGAGTGTGTGTGTGTGTGTGTGAGTGTGTGAGCGAGCATATGAGCGTGAGAGAGTGAGGAAAACAGGTACTCATTAATGGTAAAATTGTAAACTTGAAGGATCTTGTTAGAGAGCGATTTGAATGGTGCATTTTGAAAAGTTACTGTCATTACATTCTTAAGGTTTTACCTGTATAAAGTTTTTCTCTTTTATGAAATATCAGAATTCTCAGAGTTGGAAGGAACCTCAGTGGCTATCCAGTTCTGGTATATTTATATTTATATGGTCACCAAATGTATCCACATAGTTATCATTCAGCTTTTGCTTAAATACATCCATTGAGAGGTAACCTGCAACCACCAGTACTGTTTATCCTTAGAAAAAACTAATTAACGTTCAGTTTTTCCTTATTACATCAAGCTAAATTTGTATTTAAAACTTCACTCATTGTTCCCAATTCCATCCTCTGGGATCAAAACAACCAAATCTAACTTCTTTTGTGTACCTGAAAATAGCTATTATATCCCTTTGCAAATTTTCTCATCTCTATCCCAAATATTCTCTGGCCTTTCAAATATATATGCATATAGTTGCATATATATGTGTGTGTAACTATATATATTCATATGTATACAACATATATACACACACACACACACACACACACACATATCAAATATATACGTATATGATAAGCTCTAGAGCAGTGGTTCTCAACCTTCCTAATGCTGTGACCCTTTAGTTCTTGTATGTGGGCGTATCTGCATGTGGGCGGACTCGCCTGGAGACTGATAGAGGAGCAGTGTCTCAGTTCCTAAGACCATCGGAAATATGTTTTCTGATGGTCTTAGGCAACCCCTGTGACCCCTATGAAAGGGTCATTTGACCCCCAAAGGTGTTGGGATCCACAAGTTGAGAACCACTGCTCTAGAGGCCATTTGCTATCCTAATTGCCCTCTTCTGGGCACTTTTAAGCTTATCCATTCCTTTGCTAAAATGCAATACCAAGAATTAAAGTTCATTTAAAACAATAGATATTTCAGGCATTGGTGCCTTTTAAACTTTTGCCTGCCACACTTAGCATCTATACATTGTATTCAAGTTTTATTCATCATTATCATTTGAAAATCCATTCTGAAACTGTATTTTGTTTGCTTGTAGCAATTTTTAAAATGGTTGAAAGTAAAATGAGTATGCCAGCTATCACTCATGGAGAAATCTTATCTTGATTCAAACATAGAGAACCAAAAATAAGTATAGAACAACATAGAAAGTAAAGATAAAAGATATTAAAACTCACTTCAGCTTATATTTTTTCCATTGTGAAGAGATAAATGTTTACTAAACAAGTAGCCTGTATAGTTAAATCTGAACTTTCTGAAACCCATCAACATCTTAGTATCTTCAAACATTTGCATTAAATTATTTTGAAAACTAAATTACTTTATCCTTGAAAACATAAATTGTTTATTTCTCTTTTACATCCTTGTCAGATTTGGAATTAAATGCTATTTCAGTATATTCTTGAGGAGGGTACTGGGCATATAGACCATCATGTTGAGCCTGACTATGTTTCCTTTTCCTGTAGGGATTGTATTTAAAGGTTTTCCTACAAAAGTTCAGTTTTTAAGGGTTTAAGGGTTTGATTTGAATTATGTAGAGACTTTAATGGCTGTTATATAGGATGCTTGTGTTCAGAAAGGTCTTAAGAAATAAGGCTTATCCAGAAAAGGCAAGGAACTTTGACTAATTGGAAGGAAAAAAAAATGAATACAAATACATGAAGATATAAAGAGAAATATTTTCCACGAGTCATTATTAATCTATTGAAGCTAACCATATCAATCTGTCCTCTTTGGTCTTAGCTTTATTGTATTCATTTTACAGCATGGCAGATGCCTGCATGTGAGATACATAAGATATTATTTTTGACTATTTTTCTCTTTTCCCTCTTTTGGTTTTGCTTCTCCCTTTGTCTAATATATGCGTTTCTGTTGCCTATTTTTACTGTTTTTATAGACAAACACTCTTGTAGGAAGTTAGATAGATTGTGGCTGTGTGCCGTGCTATTGACGTTGATATTTGCATAACCCTTTTTTAAAATCAAGTATTAGGAAAACAAGTGCATAGCCCAAGGATACAATTTTACACACAGCCAGGAATGGATCAGTTTCACTAGAGCTACAAAAATCTGGTTCTTTTCCCCAAAACCACTGTTGCACTGGTATTTAGTCTGGTGCCTCACTTATTCATAGGAAATTTATTACCAAGCACTCATAATAACTTCTGCATATATTTTCATGTCATTTAAAAATAAGTTCTGTGTGCATGCGTGCGTGCGTGCGTGTGTGTGTGTGTGTGGTTCCATACTTGGTTCAAGAGGGAAAATTTTTATGCCAGAGAAGACTGAGTGCACCTATCATTCATTTTTGTTATCTTTTCCTACAGTTTGATTTAAAATATTCAATTCTTAAATGGTGACTAAATTGTAAAAAATAGTTTGGGAAGATAAATTATTACATAAATGCTAGGTATTTGTACTGTTTCCACTGCTAGGGATTCATAATTATTATACATATTAGGGGAGTGTCATACATTATTGACATTCTACATTGTGATGCAAAATTATGAACTTCAAGAAATTTTGTTTTCTGTAGCTTATGCATTTTAATTGAGTTTTTCTACTTAGTTAATTCTTTTCAAAATTTTTATTAAAAGATTAACATTGAACATAGATACTAAGCATTATTAATAACTTGCATGCAAATTCATTTCAGGACATAAAATGAAATAACAATTTTTCAGTTGCTCCCACTACATCTTATTCAGGATTCTTTATTTTCCATTCATTCTTAAACTCTTACTCTTTTTTCTTTGCAGTTATTATGTGCCTATTCTTCTGGTTCTGTTTTTTTTTCTTTTTTGCATTGGTTCATATAGATTTTTCCAGATTTCTATATATATCTCATACCCATTGATCTTAATTGCATTGTGATATTTTATCACATTCATGTTTCATAATTAAATCATTCCTTTATCATTGTACATTTACAATGTTTCCAGGTGTTTTTACAATTACTTATGATATTGCCATGAAAATCTGTGCAGATGCAGCTCTTTTTTAGTTTTTATAAAGCTTTTTGGGTATATTCTTAACAGTGAGGTCAAAAGAGATTGGGTTCAAAAGGTATGATTATTTTTTTTAACTGTCACATTGCTGTCCAAAAATATCCCACCAGTTTACATTCCACCAGTTATAGAAGTACATACCTCCATAACTGTGCCAATGCTGAGTTCCAGTCAAGTTAATAAGCATTTAATAAGCACCTACTATGTGCCAGGCACTGTTCTAAGAGCTGGGGAAAGGCAAAAGACAACCAGTCTGGTAGAGAAGACAAGAAGCAAACAAATGGGTACAAAAAAGCTGCAAATAGGATAAATAGGATATAATAAACAGAAGAAAAGCACTAGATTTAATTGGGGTTGGAAAAGCAACCCTGTAGAAAGTGGTATTTTAGTTGGGACTTGAAGCAGACTGGGGAGCCAGGAGGTAGAGGTGGGAGGGGGAAGCATTCCTGGTATGGGAGACAGCCAAAGAAAATATCTGGAGCCAAGAGATGGAGAGTGCCTTGTTTATAGAACATCAAGGAGGCCAGTGTCACTGGTTCATAGAGTTTGTGGACTGGGAGGAGAGAAATGAGAAGGGTGTAAGATATAAGAAGAAGGGATAGACAGCAGGCTTTGAACACTGAACAAAGGATTTTGTATTTGATCCTTGAGATTATAAGGAACCACTTGAGTGTTTGAAAAGTGCCATGATAAGATCTATACTTCAGGAATATCACTTCAGCAGCTAAATGGAAGATGGACTGAAATGAGGAGATTATTATGGCCAGCAGGCTATTGTAATTGGCCAGTACCTGCACCTGAGTGGTGCCAGTGTCAGAAGAGAAGGGAGACTCTTTGAGAGATGTTGCAAATGTGAAATCAATAGTCATTGACAACATTAGATAGGGACCATGAGAGATACTGAGGCTATAATACCTAAGTTGTAAGCCACAGTATCAACAGTAGGGCAGTTTGGAAGGGGAAGTGGGTTTAGGGAGTTCGATTTTGGACATATTGTATTTAAGATGTCTACTGTTGGAGGTGCAAGATTGAAGGTGAGCAGAGTTGTTAGGGCTAGATTTAGATAGATTTAGGAATCATTAGCATAGAGATTGCAATTAAATCCATGGCAGCTGATGAGATCATCAAGTATAGTATAGAGAAGATCAAGTGAACCAAGACAAAGTCCCGTTACCCATGGTGAGTGGACCTGATTTGGATGAGGATTCCCTGCAAAGAGGACAAAGGGAGGAGAAGCAGAACCAGGAGAGAGTGGTGTCCCAAAAACCTAAAGCGAAAAGAGTGTCAAGAAAAGGACACTAAGTAGTGTCAGAGGCTGCAGAGAGCTTAAGAATGAGGCTTAAAAAGACACCATTCTTCAATTAACATCAAAGGCACATCTCTAGTGCCAACTTCTCCCTACATCTTTTTAGCGCTTGTCATACCATGTCTAGATTACTGAAGCATCCTTCTACAATAGCTGCGCAGAAGTTTCCTTTTTACATTTTCTCCGATTCTAATCTGACACTAGATAAGTTTCTGTAAATAAGCACTTTCATTATTTTATTCCTCTATTTGCTATTCAGTGACTCCTCCTTGAGTGCGAGGAAGTCTTAAAACTTGTTAACCTGTAGTGTAGAATAGCCTGCTATTCTAATCTTTTCTCAACATAAACTGCTATAAGAAAGATGATTTCCTTATCATCTCCAGAATACATATTGTTTTTGTGTCCTTGATTATAACATTTATACTTCTTGCAATCCCTTTCCTACCTTTATCTGCCTGCCTAATTTTGCCTATCATTCAAGGTCTAGTTCAAATATCCACAAAGCTTGTTCTTTCCCCTTTCCAATAAAGGAATGACATTCTCCTTTTCTTCCCCTTGTTGTTGGGTGTTTATCATTCTTTATGTTGTTAACTTTTGATATGCATGTCATTTCACCAACTAGATTGTAAGCTCTTATGAGTCAAGGACAAACTACTTCTTGTTGTCTTCTATTGCTAATTACACGTGGTGTTTTCTCAGAAAATATCTTTTGACTGAAGAAAAGTCTTTTTTAACTACCAAACGCCATTTGTGTTCTCCCTGGAAAGAGGATTTTGGAGCATCAAGAGCAACAGTTAATTGCAATTCCTTTTCGTCCTTTTTTCTTTATCCAACAATGTATTTTTTTCCCTTTATACTGGACTATAATAATATAACTTCATTTTGTCAAGTTTCATGATTGAAAAGGTTTTAAGTTTCTGTTTTGAGTGATTTGTAGTATTTACTATCTACTTAGCCAAATTACTTTATAAACAAGGTAATAAAAGCAATTGAGCTGAGCATTTTAAATACAATCTGATATGTAATCACTGACTAAAAATACACCACATTATTCTCTGTCATAGAAAAAGCATTTTTCCTCCTGTACATGTACTAAAACTCAATATGTAATTTCTTAGTGTTGGTATAAATTTGGGGTATAAATTTGGAAAAGAAGAATGGTTAAGAGGGAAGAAACAGAAAGAATGACATAATTTGCCATTATAAGTTTATATTAAATGTGGATCTTTTAACTTTAATGGAGAAAAGCTCACCTCATTAAAGGGGTTAATCTTAGAAGTTAATTTAATGAATCAACAGATTTCTACATATATGTACATAATTATTCTGAGATTTGTACTGTTTCTTATTGGCCTATGTGAAGTATATCAGTAAATTAATCATGGATTAGAAAACATTTATGTTTCAACTTAGAAACTAATACTTTTCTTATGGGTTGAAATCTCCAATTAAAGATATTTGGTTAGAAAATTATTTAAAATGAATTATTTAAAATGATGCTTAAATGTGATTTATTTACCTAAATTTTGCTTATATGCTTCTATGTGAAATAAAGGAATCTGAATGTTTTAAAGATTTTTCAGATGATCACATGTGCTTCTTAAATTAAAATTAAAAGTATTTAAAGAAAACACTCAGTTTTTCACAGAGTTGTTAGAATGAACTATAAAATGTGAATGTGTTTTCCTTTATTATTTAAAAACCCATGCATTTGTAATTTTTCAACAGAGCACACCTGTGACACCAGTACCACCTGTTCAAGTACAGGGCCAGCATAACAGTTCTCAGCCATCTCCATTCAGTACATCCAGTCAACATGGAGAACAAATGAAAAAACCTGGACAAAACTTCATGTGTCTGTGGCAGTCTTGTAAAAAGTAAATGGCTCTTTTACTTAATATACACGTACATTTTAGAAGTGTTCTATTTTCAAATGAGCTTATAGTTAAACTTAATTTTTTAATGACAGCATTTTCTTTTGAGAAACTGTTTTTTAACAAAAGAATTTCTATTTTAGAAGTGATCACTCTATAAATCTGATGTAAACAAGTACATTTAAATTTCTGCTAACACTCCTTTCCAATATAGATAAGATGTGATTTAACATAATATTTGTGTATAAAAGAACCTCTTGGTATGTGATAATTTTAAGTGTTTCAACACTTAGAAGCCTCTTGAACATTCCTAGAACTTAGAAGCCATGTATTAATTGAATTGTCATAGGGAGAATGGGCTTGACAGAAAATTTCAGAATGATATTCATGCATTAAAGTGCCACCTTAATTCCTAAGGAGACAGCCTCATATCAGCTCATTCTTCAGAAACATAAACTTATAAAAAAAAAAACTTCAAAAAAATGTTTTTCCTCATGAGCTTTTTAAAATTTAACAAGCATGTATTGTCTTTTCCTTCCTATCAAGCCCCACCTCTTCTTCCTACTACCCTACCTCAACTGAGAAAGAAAAAAGAAAAAAAACATCCTTGAAAATATTAGTGATCAAATAACATCTATTCCCACATTGGTCACAACAAAAAACATTTCTTATTTTCCAGTTTGAGCTTTCTTCATCATTAGTCCCCTAGAGCTGTGGTTGGTAATTGCATTCATCAGAGAGATCTTCAGTCTTTCAAAGTTGTTAGCACCTAAATTTTAATAAAAATTACTAGGTAATCCTTTATCACATTAGTTTAGATTTAAATGTTCTACATCAAACTCTAATTTATGGTGTTTATCCAACATCTGCTATGAACTATAAAGAGATGTCTAATTTATTGTACACCTTTTGTAGGACTTGTTCAAGGACTGTGATTATTAAAGTGTGAATGGGAGATCACTGGTGCTTCAACAGATGATCTTTGTTCTTATCTTTTATAGCATTAATATTTCTAATAAGACAGTGTTTTTCCTTTTGTTTTTCATTTGAGTATACATAATGAATCATTAACGAATTTATCTATAGCTTCATCCATGACTTCAGAAACATGGTACTATATTTTTTTAACTGGAAAGCAGAAGTTGATGAGTACCCTGGGTCTTATATCCTAAAGTGGACAGTGGATTGGAAAGTTTTGAGAATAAATTCTGTAGGGTACTATAGTTTTTTAATACAATTCATGAACCTTAAAATTTTGAGCTATATACGTTTTTTGAGAGTAATTTCTCTAGGGTAGTGTATGTACTGTAGACATACTACAAAACTCATCATAATATTCCCCCAGTATTTCTGCATTAGCCATGTTCCCTACCCCCAACCCCACAAAAAAGGCAAGAAAAAAATATGCTTCAATCTCCATTATGAATCTGTCTATTGTCAGTCTGGAAGTAGATAGTAAAGCATAAATTGTTCTCCTGGTTCCACTCAACTCATTTTTCATCAGTTCACATAAGTTTTGCCAAGTTTTTCTCAAACCTTACCCTTTCGTTTCTTGTAGCACAACAGCATTCCATTGAATTTATATCCCAAAATGGACAGTAGATTGGAAAATTTTTAGAATAATTTCTCTAGGGTAAATACAATTAATGAACCTTAAAAGTTTGATCTATATAGTCCCTTCTTATTAATAGAATCACACTAGAGGGTTGTAAAAAATATACAAATGAATTGTTTTGTGTTATATAACTTGAAAAAAATTTCATAAGGACAGATTAAGTAGGAATATTTTCCTAGTTGTTGCCTTCAGTGGATAGAATACAGATACATAGTTTTGCCATTGAAGACTTGGTCTTTTGTCATATTTTTGTTGCATGTTCCTCACAGGATAAATATGAAAAAGAAATTTTGCTGGGTGACTTAATTTCCTTTTTCAGTAACTACATCGGGTACCTCACAACCATAGAATGTTTCAAAATTTTTCAGTGTTTCTTTGCAATTTTAAATTAAAAAAAACTTATTTAGACCTTGCTAGTTTAAGAACTGCCCTTCAGAAGATATCCCTTTCTACTTTTAATGAAATTTCAGTTAAAGTTGAAAGTGTATATGTATCTTTTTTAAAGCAGCTTCTCATGTTCCCAGAAACTAGGGACTAAACATAACATTATGTAATATGTAATTTAAAATATTTTTTTATTTTGAAGTGTTTGGTACTAAAAAGACAAAAGTAGCTACTCATGCTGTGTTACTTTCATGTAGCTGAAAGTGACTTATCTCTCTACACACATAAAGTGTCTAGTGTATTAGTTTTACTTCTTTACTTCACATAATACAGGATAGCATCCCTTACACTCAGCCATCATGTCTTTAATTTGGATGGATGGATGGATGGATGGATGGATGGATAACAGTTCATGGTGAAGCAACATGGATTATTATTCACATTGGCTTTAAATTTCTTATGCCTGCTTTTTTATTCCTATGTTATCTTATTAGGGAAGGGATTAAGCATTTATATAAGTGCCTACTATATGCTGGGTACTGTGCTAATTCACAAATATTATCTCATTTCCTCCTTAGTTACACTGTAAGCACAATTAGCTATGTGAAGTAGGTGCTTTTATTATCTTCATTTTAGAGCTGAAGAAAATGAGGCAAACAGATGTTAAATAGCTTGCTCAGGGACACGTAGCTAGAAGATGTCTTAGGACAAATTTGAACTCCAAGCTTCTTGATTCTAGGGTTAGCATTCTATCTGCTGTGTCACCTGACTTCCTCTGTTTGAAAGATACTATATACAAGATATTTCTTCCCAGTAGGCATCTTTTCCCCAATATCCAGCTCTAAGAGAAAACTGAAATTTCAAAAATTGTAAAGTTTTTTTAAAAATTCAGTTTTATTTAAGTTCTGAAATTTTTCTGGCCCCCACGCATTGAGAAGATATACTACATAACCCATATATTCCCCCAATATTTCTGCATTAGCCATGTTGCCCCCTCCCAACGCCACAAAAAAAAGGCAAGAAAAAACATGCTTCAATCTTGATTATGAGTCTGTCCATTCTCAGTCTGGAAGTAGATAATATTTTTCATTTTGAGTCCTTTGTAACTGTTGTGGATCATTGTGTTAATCAGTTACTGAGTCACAGTTGATTATTTTCATAATATTGCTGCTAAAGCATAAATTGTTCTCTTGGTCCCGCTCAGTTCATTTTTCATCAGTTCACAAAAGTCTTGCCAAGTTGTTCTCATACCTTACCCTTCATTTCTTACAGCACAATAGCATTCCATTGAATTTATCTACTAAATCTTGGTTTCATTCTTGTTCAGTAGTTTCAGTAGCGTCTAACTCTTCATGACTCATTTGTAGTTTTTTGGCAAAGATCCTGGAGTGGTTTGCCATTTCATCCTCTGGCTCATTTTACAGATGAGAAAACAAAGGCAAACAAGGTTAAGTGACTTCCCCAAAGTCACACAGCTACTGTGTCAGAGACCAGATTTTAACTCGGGAAGATGAGTCTTTCTAACTGCAGGCATGATGCTCTATCCACTGGGCCACCTTGGTACATCTTGTTTAGCCATTGCCCAACTAATGAGCATCCCCTCAGTTTCCAATTCTTTGCTACCACAAAAAGAAGTGCTATTAATATTTTTGCACATATGGGTACTTTTCTTCTTTCCTTGATCTTGAGGAATAGAAAGTGTATTCAAAGGTTATGTACAGTGTAATAGTTTTTTGGACATAGTTCCAAACTGATTTCTTTATTGGCTAGACTATTTCACAGCTGCCAGTAATGCATTAGTGTATCTATTTTTCTCATCCTCTCTAGCATTAATTTTTTATCTTATGTCATCTTAACCAAGGTGATGGTGTGAGGTGGTACCTCAGAGTTTTATTAATTCACACTTCTCTAATTATTAATTATTTAAAACATTTTTCCCCATGGCTTGATAGCTTTGATTTTAATGATTTATCAATTGGGAAGTGGTATTAAGTTGCTATATATTTTACAAATAAGAGCTTTATGAGGAGACTTGCTGCAAAGATTTCCTTCCAGTTTCCTGCCTTTCCACTTTTAGCAGCGTTATTTGTTTTGTGTGTAAAAGCTTTTTATGTAATCAAAATTATTCTTATTACTTCCTGTGAACCTCTCTCTTTCTCTTGATAGATGAAATCTTCCCCTATCTAAAGATCTGCCAGATAATTTCTTCTCTGCTCAATTAATTTGCTTATGATGTCACCCTTTATGTCTAAATCACTTACCTATTTTGAGCTTTTCTTAGTATATAGTGTGAGATGTCAGTCTGCCAGAATTCTTTCCAGTTTTCTCAAGTTTTTCTCAGATAGGGAGTTCTTGTCCCACTAACTAGGTTATTTGGGTTTATCAAGCACTTCTGTATGCATTGTATCTAATGTGTTAGATTGATCGGCTTCTCTATTTCTTATGCAGTTCTGAATTTAGATAGTATTGTTATTTTTGTTATGTTGACTTGACCTTCCTATTAACAATTAATATTTCTCCAGTTATTTAAATCTGTATTTATGTGAAGAATGTTTT
Organism: Pseudocheirus occidentalis; assembly: GCA_028646575.1. Taxonomy (NCBI): domain Eukaryota; kingdom Metazoa; phylum Chordata; class Mammalia; order Diprotodontia; family Pseudocheiridae; genus Pseudocheirus; species Pseudocheirus occidentalis. The sequence continues at coordinate 164,177,688 of CM053597.1, read as the reverse complement.
ATAATTATGTTGGTATAATTCCTGTGTATGTCTTAACAGGTAGACAGTCTTCTTGAACATTTTATTTTAGGCTGTCTGTAGTTATTTTCATCAATATTTTCTTTCTATCTAATTTTGTTGGGTTTTATTAATAATATGCAGAAGTGATGAGGCTTTTTGTGGATTTATTTTAAGTCTTAAAAAAAATTTCTGAAGTTATTGTTTCCATTAAGTTTTTAGTTGACTCTCTAGGGTTCTCTAAATCTTACCATTTGCAAAAAGCAATAGTTTTTTTTTGTCATTGCCTATGCTTATTCCTTGAATTTCTTTTTCCCTTCTTATTGCATATTAGCATATCTATTATAATATTAAATAATAATAGTGCTAATAGACATCCTTGCTTCACCTCCTCAGTCTTATTGTTCTTGCTTTTATATAGGTAGTGCCTTGCGTTTTAACGAAAGTTAAGTTTGTTACAATGATTTCTATTCTTTTTTTTAAACATTTATGAATATTTTGTCAAAAGTTTTTTTTCTGTGGTTATAGAAACAGTAATATGATTTTTGTTATTGATGTGGTCACTGATGCTGAGCATGTATTTAATTGAACCAGTCCTGCATTCTGAACATAAATCTGGCCTGGTCACAGTAATGCTCTTTGTGCCGTATTGTTCTAATCTCCTATTCAGAGTTTTTGAATCAGTATTAAATTAGGGAAATTAGTCTTTAGTTTTCTTCTGTATTTTAGCGCTTTTCTCACTTAAGTATCAATAACATTTGTGTCATAGGAGGAAATTAGTAAGACTCCTTTTTTACCTGTTTTTCAAACAGTTTATGTAGTAATATTGGAATTAATTTTTTTTT
>CM053597.1:164142894-164176346 GCA_028646575.1 Pseudocheirus occidentalis | reverse complement strand
TTCTTTTATCTTTCCACGCAAGAAGTGTAGTATTATTCTTTCTGTATGCAACTGTTTTAGTGCTTGAGAGGGGACATCCGAGTGATATGCTAGAATTCCGATGTCCCCTGAGAGGGGACAGCGGAGTGCAAAGGGTTAGTATTGATGATGATGATTGCAAATACATTTATATTGTGTTTTATATTTAAGAGATGTCTTATTTATATTGTAAGTTCTTCGATGGCAGCAACTGTGGCACTTTTCATTTTCTTTCCTTAGTTCCTAGTCTGGTGTTTGTACAGGTACTTAATAAAAAGCTTGTAGAATTGAATTATGCATACTTGTAATATGAGATGGTGATTGAATTTCCAGATACACTTACAGGTACATTTCATGCAAAGCTTTTATACTTTATAATTCTCTTTTCATATGTTGGCAAAAATAACTAATAAATTTTTATTTTATGGTTTATATTTTATGAGATGCAGAACATTTCACCTGATTTTTACAGTAGTCCTATGTGGTAGGCATATAGTTATTAGCCTCATTTGTCAGGTGAAGAAATTGAGTTTTAAAGGAGGGTAAATAAATAAAATACCTACTTATACAAGCCATCCAGAAAGATGGTTGAGTGAGTGGCTGTTTCTATACTTAGCTCTTATTAATTATTTCAAAAATGTTCTGTGTTAAAAAAAGAACAAAAATCTTCCTATGTCCCTTTCCCTCAATAATAAGACTAATGATTAGTATTATTATTATAATTTACACAATACCAAAAACCATTTCCACTAGGTAAGTGGTCACTGGATATGAACAAACAGTTCTCAAAAGAATTCCAAACTACTGTCAGCCATAAGAAAGAATGCTTCAAATCAGTAGAGGCAGCTGGGTGGTGCAGTGCAGACTTAAGTTCAAATCCTGCTTCAGATACTTAGTAACTGTGTGACCCTGGGCAAGATAGCCTCTGTGTCCTTATCTGTAACATAATAGTAGCACCTAGCTCCTAGGTTTGTTGTGAAGATAAGAATGAAATAATGTACAGAAAGAGAATTTAAAATAAAAGTAGCCCTGAAGGTTTATTTCTTATCCTGCAAGTTGACAAAGATGACAAAAGAGGGAATAATCACTGTTGGAGGGGTTGTGGGAAGGTGCATTGTTGATGGAGCTCTGAATCAGTATAACCATTTCTGAGAGCAGTATGGAATTATGCAAATAAGAGAATTAAAATGTCCCTAACCTTTGGCCCAGAGATTCTACTATTAGGTGTGTACACCCAGAAAAGTCATTTATAAGAGAAAAGTTGCATATACCTCTGTATGCACCAATTTAATTATAGTAGCAGTTTGTGATAAAAAGAATTGGAGATGGAAGTAGTTCAGATCTTTGTCTTAGGAAGATCACTTTGATCAGATCAAAGATCATATCACTTTGAGAAATCAATCAACTGGCTATTGTAGTGGTCCAGGTATGAAGATGTGAAGGCCTGCACCAGGGTGGGGGGAAGTGTCAGAGGAGAAAAGCAGACTTTATTAACTGATTGGATATGGGAATGAGAGAATGAGAAGTTTAGGATGATACTTAGGTTGTAGGCCTGAGTGATAAGTATACTAAGGAAGTTAGGAAGACAGAAGGGTTTGTGGAAGAAGATATATGAGTTCAGTTTTAGACATATTGAATTTGAGAAGTCTACCAAATATCTGCTTCAAATTGTTCAGTAAATGGAAATGAGAGACTCCAGCATACTCCTTCCCTCCCACCCCCCAGCCAATTCCTATTAGGGTTTGACAAGATTTGGGAATCATCACATAGAGATGATAATTGAATGTATGGAAATTGATGAGATCACCAGGTGAAATAGTATAAAGGGAGAAAGAGCATAGTGCCAGGGATAGAGACCTCTGGGACACTTACAGTTAGTTGGCACTTGGATGGGAATTCACAAAGGAGACTGAAGAGTGTTCTTATAGGTAGGGGGAGAGCCAGGAAAACCTAGAGATGAGATCATGAAGAAGAGAGTGATTGACCTTGCCAAAGCCTTCACAGAGGTCAAGAAGAATGAAGATTGAAAAAGGTTATTCAATATGGTAAATAAAATATCTTTAGTAACTTTGGAGAGAGCAGTTTTAGTTGAATGATGAGGTAAAAAGCTATACTGTGAGGAAATGAAGAGGAGGCATCTATTTTAGATGGTCTTCTCAAGGAATTTTGCCACAAAAGGGAGAAGAGATGTGGGCTCCCAGGGATGGATGTATCAGATGATGGTTTTTGAAGGAGGCAGGAGACATGAGCATGGTTAGGCAGCTGGAAATGATCCAGTAAACAGAGAAAGATTGAAGATAGTGAGAGAATAAAGATGAAGTAGAATTGTGAATGCAAAGGGGAAGGAGAATGGTCACTTTGAAATGTCACAATGTGAGACAGAAGTGAAGGAGAGGAGATTGTGTGGCAGAAAACATCAGGGTGATGTGAAATGAGAAGGGGAGAAGAAGGAGCTCTTGGTAAATGAGCTCAAATTTTTTTCAGTAAAATATGAGGCAAGGTTCTCAGCTAAAATGGGGAAGAGGGAACCATAAGAAATTTAAGGTAGGATAAAAAGGGTTGGAAGAGCCACTGTTGTGAGTTAATTAAGGCAGTATTCAAAAAAAAAACTCACAAAACCATGGACTGCTAGGTATCACAGTGGATAGAGTGAAAGGCCTGTTGGAGTCAGAAAGACCTGAATTCAAATTTAGTATCAAACTCTTATAAGCTTGGCAGCCCTTGGCCAAATCACTTAACCCTGTTTGCCTCAGTTTCCTCACTGTAAAATGATCTGGAGAAGGAAAAGGCAAACCACTCTAACATTTTTGCCAAGAAAAATACAAATGAGGTTTTATGAAGAGTTGGCCATGACTGAAAAACAACCAAAAAAAAAAAACTGGTTTGCATTAGTAAGGGTCTGGTTGAGGTTATGTAACAAAAATTTGTAGTAGGCCCATTCAACATAGTTTCATGGTTTTCTCCACTTTTGAGCAGCATTTGTGTGTGATCAAAGGCAAAGGATGTTGGGAGTGATGCAAGACTGAGTTTTGGCAAGGCACAATCACAAGGTACAATTAAGCGGGCAAAGGACTCAAAAGAAGACAGTGTAGAGTTGCATGGGATCACCAAGAGGTCAACATGGAGAAGAGAGGAGAGTGTAACTCTTGTAGGGTGATGGACTGGGAAAGAACTAAGGGGTCAAGGGATTGGAGATCACAGTGCAGACGAAGAACAGAGTTTGGTATCAGGAAGCAGAGAGAGAAGTTGAAAGCCAATGTGTTATAATGAGATGAGATAAGGGAATATTATAATATAACCTGATAAAAGCAGAAGAGAAAAAGGAACTAGTAAGCTAAACCCCCACGGGAAAAGTAACAAAAGAGGAGTGGCTGAGGGGTGAGGGGAAGAGAGAATCAGTGGGAACAGGGACACCTTAAAGAAATTATATTAATTGTAGGAACATAGTGTTTTCAACAGAAAAGGGAGAAAATTATGTGACCATTTCAGCCCCCAAAATAGAAGCAGATAAAGAAAAAACCCAACTCTTAAAGCTTTAAATATGAATGAATAAATAACTGTAATAAAACAAAAAAGAGTTATAGATTGGAGTAGGAAAAAATAGCTGTAGAAAACAAAGATATAGTAAAATTGAGGGAATGGAAAATTTTTATTTTGCATTTTGCATATTTTATTATGCATTAATTGAATCTAAAAAAGGAGGAACTGTAGTCATGCTATCTGACTGAAGCAAAATAAGCATTCAGAAGATTAAAATGGATAAACAAGGAAACCATATTATGCTGAAAGAAACTATAGACAACAAGCCAATATCTGTAATAAACTTAAATGTTTTAAATGTCTTAGTATCAGAATTCCTCAAGGAAACTTATCTTGGCTACAAGAAGACATAAAGTAGCACAGCAGTGAAAGGAGGTTTCAGTATCCCTCTCAGTTTTGGATGTAAAACAGAAAAAATATAAACAAAAGGGAAAATATAAAACTGAACAAATTGCTGGTAAAAACTAGAATTAAAAGAGTTATGGTAGCTATGAAATGGTCCAATCTAAAGAATGTACATGTTTGACAGCATTTCATTTCACTCTTAAAAAAATTGACCATGTGTCTATAAAATTAGTAATTGGTTCAGGGACCACAAACAAAAGATATGAACTCAAATGAAGGCTTAAGAATAAAATCCTAAATAATGAGTGGATCAAAGATCAAAATTTGTCTATGTAAAGAGAAAATGATAGTGATGAATCTACATATCAAAATTAATGGGATGCAGCTAAAATGGTCATCTGGGAAAAAATCATATCCTTAAGAACATACATCAATAGAATAGAAAAAGTGAGAATTAATGAACTGAATGTGTATTTTAAGTATTTAAGATAGAAACTCCTGTCCCTCCAAAAAAACCCTTAAAATAAATACAAAAGAGGAGATATTAAAAATTAGAGGGGAAATGGTTAAATTGGGAATAAAGAACCCATAGAAATGATAAAACAAACTTGGTCTTTGAAAAGACTAATAAAAATGATAAACCTTTTTTTTTTCTTTTTTCTTTTTTCTTTTTGGAGGGCAGTTGGGGTTAAGTGACTTGCCCAAGGTTACATGGCTAGTTTTTGTGTGTGTGTGTGTTAAGTGTCTGAGGCTGGATCTGAACTCAGGTCCTCCGGACTCCAGGGCCGGTGCTCTATTCTTTGTACCACCTAGCCACCCCGATAAACCTTTAATATGATTAAAAAGAAGAGCAGAAAATCAAATCAGTAAAAAAGCAAATGAGCAAGGTAAAATCAGAAAAAAACCAGAAGAAATGAAAAGAATAATCAATATGTATTATGCATAGTCATATGCTAATAAAATTGAGTAAACAAAAGAAATAGAGGAATACCTTCAAAAATATAAACTATCAGAAGATGAAATAGAGATCTTAAATAACCCATTCACAGAAAAGTTAATAGATTTAGATGTTTAGGAACTATTTTAAAAAACCAACCAAACAGCTACCTACTGGTTCCAATAGATTGGAGAATCATACCAAACTTTTAAAAAATAGGTAGTACTCACACTTCACAAATTATTCTCAAAAATTGAAAAAGAAAACACCCCCCTAGAGTCCTTTTTAAAAATTTAATTTATTTACTTTTAGTTTACAGCATTCAGTTCTGCAGGCTTTTGACTTCCAAATTTTTTTCCCCTTCTCTCTCCTCTTCCCTTTCCCCCTATGGCACATGCAATCCAATATAGGTTCTACCATTACCTTCGAAGACATTAAACATTAGTCAGTTTGTAGAGGATTATAACCAATGGCATGAACAATAAGAAAGAAGGAACAAAACAAAACCAAAAAGAGAGAGAACAAGTAGTTCGCTTCAGTCTGAATTCAGACTTCGTAAATCTTTCTCTGGATGTGGATAGCCTTTTCTATCATTGAATCCTTTGGAGTTGTCTTATAACCTTGTATTGCTGAGAGAAGCCCAGTCTATCAAAGGCAGTCATCACAGATACCAGGTGTCTGTAATTGTGTAGAATGTTCTCCTGGTCCTGCTCCTTTCACTCAGCATCAGTTTTTATACAAGTCTCTCCAGGTTAATATGATGTCCATCTGCTCCTCATTTCTTATAGCACAATAGTATTCCATTACATTTATATATCACACCTTGTTTAACCATTCCCCAATTGACAGGTATTCCCCTTGATTTCTAAATCTTTGCCACTGCAAAAGAGCTGTTATAAATATTTTTGTACCCACATGTCCTTTTCCCATTTGTATGATCTCTTTGGGATACAGCCCTAGTTGCTGGGTCAAAGGGTATTCATATTTTTATAGCTCTTTGGGCACAGTTCCAAATTGCTCTTCAGAATGGTTGAATCAGTTCACAACTCTACCAGCAATGCATTAGTGTTCCAATTTTCCCATATCTTCTCCAGCATTTATCATTTTCCTGTTTTGTCATGTTAGCCAATCTGACCAGTGAGATGTGGTACTTCAGAGTTGTTTTGATTTATATTTCTCTAATCAGTAGTGATTTAGAGCACTTTTTCATATGATTATAGATATCTTTAATTTCTTCCTCTGAAAACTGCCTGTTCGTATCCTTTGACCATTTATCAGTTGGAAAATGACTTGTATTCTTATATATTTGACTCGGTTCTCTGTATATTTTAGAAATGAGGCCCTTGTCAGAGAAACCAGTTGTAAAAATTCTTTTCCAGTTTTCCATTTCCCTCATAATCTTGATTACCTTGACTTTGTTTGTATAAAAACTTTTCTATTTAATGTAATAAAAATTATCCATTTTGTATTTTGTAATGCTTTCTATCTCTTGTTCGGTCATAAATTCTTTCCTTCTCCATAACTTGGCAGGTAAACTATTCCTTTCTCTCCCAGATTGATTACAGTATCAGCCTTTATATCTAGATCGTGAACCCATTTAGACCTTATTTTGTGTAGGGTGTAAGGTAATTGATTTATGCTCAATTTCTACCATACTATTTTCCAATTTTCCCAGTATTTTTTGTCAAATAGTGAGTTCTTATTCTAGAAGCTGGAGGCTTTGGGTTATCACACAGTAGATTACTAGAGTCATTGACTATATTGTGTTACCTAATCTATTCCACTGATCCACTAGTCTCTTCCTCAGACAGTACCAAGTAGTTTTGATGACTGCTGCTTTATAATACAATTTAAAATCTGGTATTTGGCTAGGCCACCTTCCTCAGCATTTCTTTTCAGTAATTCCCTTGGTATTCTGAACCTTTTGTTCTTCCAGATAAATTTTGTTACCATTTTTTCTAGTTCTGTAAAATATTTTTTTGGTAAATTGATTGGTATGGCACTAAATGGGTAAATTAATTTAGGTAAAATTGTTGTTTTTGTTATAATAGCTCGACCTAACCATGGGCAACTGATGTTTTTTCCAATTATTTAGATCTCATTGTGTTTGTGTGCAAAGTATTTTGTAATTGTATTCAAATAGTTCCTGGGTCAGAGTCCTTTTGTGACATAAATGTATTGTGTCATAACCAGGGAGTTAAAACACAGAAAGAAAACTGATGTGCAGGATATGTAAGGATTTGATACAAGTATATTATTCCCCAATAGATGAATAAGTTGTCAGGGGATGTGAACAGTTAGTTTTCTGTGGAAGAAATCCTAGCTATCAGTAGCCATTTGGAAAAAAAAAAATGATCCAAATCACTAACAGGGAATAGAAGTTTACTCTAAGTTCCATCTCATACTCATCAGATTGGCAAATATGAGGAAATGGAGAATGACAGTTATTGAGGGGGCATAGGAGGACAAACTCTAATTCAGTAATGGGTAATTTATTATTATTTTTTTAACTATTCTCTTGATAGAATTGTAGAATTTTTATTCTTATTAACATGGTCTGTTTTGTTTATGGTTTTCCTGAGCTAAAAACCAGTCTTACACTCCTGGTATGAATCCTTCCTTGTAATATTGTATAATCTCTTTGGGGCAGATTAAAATTTTTGAACTTGTAATTTATCATTGAATGTTAATGTTTCTATCTACAAAGAATTCCAGAAAATGGAGATTGTATTTGAATCCATGGTCCTATCATATATAGTTTATTATATACAAACCACTATCCACAGACTTTGTTTCTGAACTTCTTTTAACTCTCTTCTGTGTATTTTTACGTATTGCATTTTTTTAAACTTATCACTATCTCTCCCCCTCCTTTCTCTCCCCTCTCCCACCAATCTCCCAACTCCTTTCCAACAAATAAAAATACAACTTTGTAACAAAAGTGTAGTCAAATAAAATAGATTTATATTAACTTTCATATCTAAAAATGTCTCTCTTATTCTGTATCTACAAAGTCTTATCACTTTTCCACCAAGAGTTTGAAGGCACTCTTGATCATCCATCTGTCTTCTGGAATTGTGAATGATCCTTGTGTTGATTAGAATTCTCAGATCTTTCATAGTAGTTTTAGTTTATGATGTTACGGCACTTGTATAAACTGATTTTGCTGTCTTCCTTACAAATCAATTTATTTATGTCTTTCCAGGTTTTTCTCATTACAACCTTTTTGCCATTTCATTATTAATCCATTCTGTTCATGGTGGTGACAATAGATCCCCTTGCTTTTACCCCTTTTGCAATTGGGAAGGATTTTCATCTCTATTACAGATAACGTTAATTCTTGGTTTTAGGTAAAATGCTATTTAGTGTATTTTAACTGTATTTTCCTCCTTTTAGTAATACTATTGGTATTATATAAAATATTAGTGTATTTTAACCATATCTTCTTACATTAAAAACATTTGCCTAAATCATGGTAAATTCATCTCTTGCTCATTTTAACTATGTGAATCTTTATGTTTTAAATGTATTTCTTATGACATATTTTTGAGGTTATTACTATTTTTTTAAGAGGCAGTCAGGGTTCAGTAACTTGCCCAGGGTCATGCAGGTAGTAATTATCTGAGACTGGATTTGAACTCTTGTCCTCCTGACTCCAGAGCCAGTGCTCTGTCTACTGAGTCACTTAGCTGACCTAGATTATTATCATTTTTTGCTGCCTTTATGTTACCATAAGTTTATTATGATGACTGTAAAGAATCCTTTTTAATATTTCTAATGGGCTTTCTTCAGTTATTAATATAATCATATAATTTTTATTTTTATTATCAATGTAGTTAGCGTGACAAGTTTATCATTTTCCTAATAATATATTTTCATTCCTTGGTACGTATTCAATCTGGATATAATGTATAATGATCTGTTTATGTTTATGTATGTAAATGCAAACATATGTTTATGTATCCTCTTTTCTAATACTTGCTTCTTCTTTCCTCCAGTCCCCTCCCATAGACTTTTTATCAGATATGCATATTCAAGGAAAACAAATCTCTCCCATTGACTATGTCTGAAATTTCATATTTCCTTCTGGATCTGAATAACAAGTTGCAAAGGAATGGAAATGATGAATGTATTATAGGAACATCAAGTAAGGTGGTGTTGGACTGTATATGTAGGAAGCAGCCAGGTTGAGTTTAAATGCCAGACAGGTTCACTTCTGTAGGCAACAGGGAACCACTGGAACTGATTGACAGGGATGACATGGTGAGACCTACACTTTAGAAAAAAACACCTTGGCAGCTGAGCCCAGAATGGATTGGAGAACTCAAGCAGTGTGACAAGTTAAAACATTATTGCTGTAGTCAGTGTGAAAGGTGATGAGGGGCTGAACTACGGTGTTGGTTCTGAGTGGAAGGAAAAAGAATGTATATAAGAAATATTATGAAAGTAGAATTCAAAATTTTGATTTGACAATGGATTGCATATATATAGTTTTATTTTATATCCTGTTGTTGCTGAAGTGATTAGGCAGCTAGATGGCACAGAGTATGTGTAGTACATTGACCCTGAAATCAGAAAGACATGAGTTCAAATCCAGCCTTACCCACTTACTATCTGGTCAGGTCACTTAACTTCTGTCTATCTCACTTAATTTCCTTACTTGTAATATGATGATAATAATAGCACCCACCTTGAAGGGTTGTTTTGAGAATAACATGAGAGATTTGTAAAGTGATTTGAAAATTTTTAAAAATACAACTTATGATGGTGATGATGTTTTAATTGACTCTCGAGTTCTCTAAGTACACCATAACATTTCAGAAAGTGTCGATTTTGCTTCCTCTTTGCCTATACTTATTTCCTCTTAATTCTTTTTTGTGTCTTATTGTTGCCATAGCAAGCATTTTTAGTACTATATGAATTTTAGTGGTGATAATAAATATTCTTACTTTGCCGCAATCTTTTTGGAAAGTCTTCTGGTTTATCCTCATTATATATAGCTTACTCTAGGTTTTGGGTATATAGCATACCATTTGTCATGTTACTATATTACTATATTCTGGTGCTTTTTAGTGTATTTACCATAAATGGGTGTTGTATTTTGTCAAAAGATTTTTTTTCTGCTCTTAATATAATCTTGTGAATTTAATGATTCCTACCTTGAATTCCTGGTGTAAATTTTAGCTGGTTGTATTTTATAGTCTTTTTGATGTGTTGTAAGCTCTTTTTTTAGCGGTTTATCTAAAATTCATGACAAATGTTGTTCTGTAGTTTTCTTTCTCTGTTTTGTTTCTTCTAGGTTTAGTTATCAAGACATTATTTGTATTACAGAAGGAATTTGATAGGATCCCTTATTCTCCTATTTTTGTGAATACTTTGTGTGCTATTGGAATTGTTCTGTAGGGGCAACTAGTTGACACGGTAGATAGACCTGTGGGCCTGGAGTCAGAAACACCTGAGTTAAAATTTGGCTTCATTCAGTAACCAGTTGTGTGACTCTGCGTAAGTCACTTAACCTATATTAGCCTCAGTTTTTCAGCTGTAAAGTGGGTGCAATGATAACATCTACCTCATAAAATCAATTGTGAAAATCAGTTGAGATTGGTACAGCCCAGCATGGTGTGTTGTTCAGTCATTTCATTAGTCTCCAACTCTGTGACCCCATGGACTTATAGCATGTCAGGCTTTTCTCTTTAGTGTCTTTTGAAGTCTGTCCAAGTTTATGTTATGCAGTATTTTATAAATGCTTCCTTCATTCTACCTTCCCCATTGTCTTCTTGAAAAGTTTGATAGAATTGATTTTAAATCTTGAGTCTTGGACTTTTTAGGGAGGGGGTGGATATAGTAAAGTTCATTTATGCCTAATCCAATTGATTTTTACTGAGCATTAAGTTTTAAAAAATTCTCTTACTTGTTCTGTTTATCTAGGCATTTTTATTTTTCCAAATATTGACCCATTCATTAATTTTGTCAGTTTTATTAGCCTTTAGTCAGACTAGTTTCTAAGGATTTCCTTTCTTCTCCATTTGTTGTGAATTTTTCATGCTCACAGTTTGATTTTCTCTTTTCTAAAAAATCAGATTCTCTAAGATTTTGCTCCCTACCCAAACTAAATCCCCCCAGTCTTCTACTTTTATTTATTACTTTAAAAATTTTTTGTTTTTAATTTAATTTTTCTTAATTTTTTCTTTAATTTTTAATACTTCTGTTTTGGTTTTTAATTGTTGATGTTTTACCTTTCACATCCCCAAAGTTTTGATTTTGAATTTTTTTCATTTTCTTTGATGGAATTATCTGTTTTATCTGTGATTCTTTTTTTGACTCACTGTTCTTAGAATATGTATGTCTATCTTCTATTTATTAATCAGTTTTCAGAGAACTGTCATTTAGCTTTTCTAAAACTGTATTAAGGAATAGAACTTTTTTTTCTGGGTCTCTAAGTCTGGAAGTGGACATTGAAATTCTTAATCATTATAGTTTTACTCTATGTTCATCTTTTTGATTCGATTGATTTTTCCTTTTACTAATTATTATGTCATTTGGTACAGTTAATAAGTATTGTTATTTATTTTATCGTGTCCTTAAGCACAATGTAGTTTCCATGTTTAGCTCTTTTAATCATATCTTCCTCCTTGTTAAAAAATTTTCCTGAATCACAGTAAATTCTGCTCTAGCTCCTCATTTTAACTGTGAATCTTTATGTTTTAAATGTGTTTTTTATGATACATTTTTGTATTATTACCGTTCTGTTACATTGTTCTCTTATGTGGGTTAGATCATTCCAGTCATTTTTATAGTCATGCTTATTTGGTATGTTTTGTTTTTTTTATATCCCTCTTATATTTTCTCTCTCCCCTTTATGCCCTCCCTCACTTTTTAAAGAAGGTGGAGAAAGATAGAATCTGAGTAATACTTGTGATTTCTAATTGACGCTGTTCTTTGATTGTTGTTATACTTTTTTTCTTTTTTAAATCTTCTCTTTATAACCAGTCCTCTGAAGTTGATGCTTATTTTACTTGAGTTTATTCAGTTCCAGTTTTGCCACATCTCTCTCTTTCTCTGTCCTTATTTCCTTGTCGAATTTTATATATTTATACAATAAACTGTGTGTATTTTCAGGCCTCCTTTGTCCAGTTGTGATGTGAACTGTTTCTTCCTCATCCCTTCCCTGAAATATATCCCTTTTCTTTTCCTCTTTTTTAAACTAACAAAACTGAATAAAACCTCACCCAACATCCTTTGTTTATATGTTACTTTAATTTTAATTTTATCACCCTTGGAGACAGTTATAAATGGATGCTTACCTATTTTCCTGGTATTTGAATATAAGGCCATTAACATTATTTAACCTTTTCTGATTGCTCATATGTATTTACCTTTCTAGGTTTCTCTTGATTCCAGTAATTATATTTTTGCCAAGATCTGATCTTTTTATTAGGAATTCTTTAAAGTCTTCTAATTCTATTAAAGATCCTGTCCCCCTTTTCCAGACTCCCCGGCCCCCATCCAACTTGATAATATAATATTTAGTCCTGGAGGGTACTTTATTCATGTTTGTCTTTTGGAATATTGTTTCCCAAGATTGTCTTTCTTTTAAATAGTTGCAGCATAATATTTTAATGATCCTGCCTGTGATTCCTTGATACTTCAACTTTTTTTCTGGACTCTTTTTTTTTTTAATCTAGGAGTTCTGGATTTTGTATAGATTTTTATTTTTGATTTTTTTTAAGGAGGTTATTAGTGGATTCTTTCTATTTTTTAATTTGCTTTGTGTGAGTGTGACAGTAGATCTGAGCAGATTGATAATTTCTTGAAATATGTGTTGACCTTTTTTGGTAATTTTATTTAAAAGGAATCTAATGATTTCCTAAATTATCTCCCTTATATTTGCTGTTTCCAGGGCTGTTGGTTTTGATAGTAGATACCTTATGTTTTATTCTTTGTTTTCAGTCTTTTGACTTAGTTCTATTATTTCTTATGTCATAGTCGTTGAGTTTTGATTGCTCCACTTTGTTTTTAAGGGTGCATATGACTTGTAAATCTAATTACTTGGGTAAGGATTTTTACGTTTTGCTCTGAACAATTTATTCTTGCATTTTACCCTTTACAGCTCTTATTTATTTCCATTGTAATTTAATTTTTTATACGTTGCATGATTTTTTCTGGCCATTCTTGTAGTCCTTGTAGCTAAGCCATTATTTTCACCTCCATAGCTCTACTAGTATCTGTTGTGAATATAATATCTTTATTTGGTTTTACCTCTTGGTCTTGTTTTTTTTTTTTTTTTGTTTTGTTTTTTATTCATTCATAGTTTTCCTTGTGTGAGACATTCAGTCTCCCTCAGTAGGATTTTCAGGTTCATTTATTGTGGTTTGGATTGGTTATCCTTTTAAAAAAACCCTTTTCCAGCTTCTCTTGGCATCTAATTCCATTTGTGTGTATGTGTGTGTGTGTGTGTGTGTGTGTGTGTGTGTGTGTGTGTGTGTGTGTGTGTGTGTGTTTGTATGTGTGTGGTTCTGGGATGGAGGTGCTCCTTTTTTGCATGTGTAACAGTTTTCTTCATAATTGTTTTACCTGGTCTGCTCTTCATATCTTTGCTACTGTCTGTGTGGGAGTGCTGGATTCTTCTATATTCTTTTTTGTCTACTGGACTACAAGTGCAGGGTGAATATTTTTATTATTCCTTGGGGTTGTGAAAAAGGTTAAGGAGTGTTAGCAGTCCTTCAGGGATAGATTTGGGCAGAGCAGGTGTTATGCATGTGGTGGTATGCATGTGCATCACCTTCTTTGTCCCCAACACTTACATGTGTAATTAGAATTTTTTATTCTTTTTAAATAATACTTTTCTTTATTTTAATGTTAAATGGGATTAACTTTTTTTAAATCATGAACTTAAACATCAGCAGTCACCAACATTTTAATGTACAGGGAACAGAGGACGTATGTATCTAAGTGGTGTGCATTAAATTTGACACTTTACTAACAAAATTTCCTTCCTGATTTGTCTCCTACTGAACTTTGCTCTGTTCTTTCCTGTCTTTTTAAATGGTTCATTGACACATTCTTATTCTTCTTTTTCTCTCTTTTACCTTATTCACTACTCATTCGTCCTTCCTCTCACTCTACCCTGTAAAAACCCTTCTTTGTGCCCAACTAAATATCATCAAGCAAAACATAGTGACTCATTGGCTGTGTCTGAAAATATGTCTTGGTTTGTACCTCTAGTCCCTTACTTATACTAAGAGGTAGGAGACATATTGTATTAGTCGTATGAAGTCTTGGTTGGTCATTGCATTGATCAGAGTGCTGAAGTCTTTTTTTGGGGGGGGGGAGAGTAGGGGCAATTGGAGTTAAATAACTTGCCCAAGGTCACATGGCTAGTTTTATGTTAAATGTCTGAAGCTGGATTTGAATGCAGGTCCTCCTGACTCTAGGATCAGTGCTCTATTCATGAGTTCTAAAGTCTTAAAAAATTCTTTTGCTTTCCATTATATATTCTATACATAAATTTTTTATGTATAGTTTTGCTCATTTTATATTAACTGTTTTCTCCTATTTTTCATGTTCAATTATAACTTCTATCACTCATATTTCTTGCCTTTTAAGTTCCCTCCATTTCTTCTTTTCCTTGTTGCTTAACTAATTCCTATAACAATAGCATTTGTTCCTGGGTATTCATGGTGAAGTTTTAAGCACCATTGGAATTTACCATAGAAAACACAGATTTTTTTTTCAATAATGTTTTCTATTTACTGTCTTTTAATCAGTGGAAATTGCAGAGATGGAAAGCTTGTTTGAATTTATTGCTATGGTTTAAAGAGAATTTCTAAATTATGAATGAGTTAGAAAAAAAGTAAAAAATACTTCTAAAGCAGTGCTTCTCAACCTTCCTAATGCCAGCATCCTTTTAATATTCATATGTGGGTGTATTTGCATGTGGGCGAACCTGCCTGGAGAGGACAGAAGAGCAGTGTCTCAGTTCCTAAGATCATCGAAAATATGTGTTTTCTGATGGTCTTAGGTGACCCCCAAAGGGGTTTGCGACCCACAGGTTGAGAACTGCTGTTCTAAAGAGAATTTTTACATTTACTATGTTTTTTTTCCAGAACATCATGAGAAAAATTTTGTTTTAGATTATATGTTCCTCTGGTCAGATTCACTTGACAAGGTTAACTTCCTATAGAGATTGCCTTCCTGTCAATAAGCTTAGCATGAATTAGGCCTTTGTTCTGGAATTTATGATACCTCCTTGATAAAGTATTAGCTTTTTTTGACCTACGAACTAGTTGGCTAACAGGTAGCATGTTAAGGCTAATTTGATTTAAATTTAGTGCCTGGATTATGCCCTTGGGCCAGATCTATAAGAAAAAGAAACCAGAAGAGATCAAGAGAAATGCTGGCTAGATACACAAACTCTAATTTCCTGGAGTAAAACTTGTATAAGAAGACTTGTAGTCCTCCAAAGAATTTTATGTATCAAGGAACCATATAGAATCAGAGATGTTAGATCTGATTTCATTTATAGTATTATTGTTATGCTCTTGCATAATTTCTTCCAAAAACAATGTTTACCAAGATCTTGTGATCATAATGTGTTTTTTTGAAGGCTTTGCTTGTAGAATATTGTGTAGCTATTATATTCTCCTGGGTTTGTATCTTGGACATACCTGAACCCTAAGTAGTTCTTTATTGCGAGTGTCTTTTTTTATTCACTCATTCTTTCAGTCTTCCTGAATTGAGTGCTAGGGCCAATCTGTGCACTTCTGGGAGGTATATGGGGGACTTGTTTGGTCTTGTTGGACTTTTCTTTGGGGTCGTGAGTTATGTGTTCTTTAGAAGTCTTGATGGCAGCTCAGGCCAGGGACCTCTAAACTTTCAACACACAGTCAGATCTAGAGTAAAATCTAATAACATCTTGATCTAAGCTTTGGAAGTGCCTCATCCTGATGTGGGGCAGATAGGTGGCAAAGTGGATAGAGCTTTAGGTCTTGAGTCAGCAGGATTTATCTTTCTGAGTTCAAATCTGGGCTCAGATAACTAGCTGTGTGACCCTGGGTAAGTTATTTAACTGCTTCAGTTCCCTCAAAGTCTATAAAATGAGTTGGAGAATAAAATGGCAAGCCATTCTAGTGTCTTTGCCAAAAAACAAACAAACCCCAAATGGAGTCAGGAAGAATTGTAAATGACTAAAAGAACTGAACAACAACCAACACCCTGATGTGGGTCTCACTACCATAACTTCATGCATGCTCCTGGTTAGATATCTGAAAATTGCTGCTGACTCTCTTTTGTTAGCGACGTAGTGGACTCTGCTGGTTCAGAGTAATAGAACTGCAGACTCAAAGGCTTTTTTCAGTACTCTTTATCCTTGTCTGTGGATTTCCTCCAGGATCAGGACCATAGAACTGATGCTCATTTCTGTTTCTAGTCCTTCCACATTACACAACTCAAGGACTAGTTCTCGCTGGTTTTGTCACTGCTCCTTGTCTTGGTACACAGTTGCCAGCCACAGCTTATTCTAGACTATCTGAGACCTATATTTGGGGTCAGAGCGATACAGATGACTACTGCCAACTGGTCCCTTGTGTAGCCTCTAGGCTTCCAATGCTGGATTCTGGATTATTCCTTGTCCTAGTATAGAGTTTACAGTCTCTGGTTCAGTCTTTTTTGTAGTGTGGGCCTTCTTGGTTCAGTCCCTTCCTCAGTACTTCCCCAGCCTCTTTTGGTCTCCCTATGCTGGCCTTATACTATGAACTTGACACCTATTTTTTCTTGTTAAATTTCCTCATTACTCCTCCACTTTGGCACTCTTCCCTTGATATCTTTGTTGGAATAGTTGTTGGAGAGAGCTGTGCTGTGTTACTTCCTCATATATTACCACCTTTGCTGTTCTCTTCATTTTGAAATTACTTTTGTTTTACTTTTGTACATGCTATATCTTCTGATAGACTCTAAACTTTTTTAGGATAGGAATGATTTGGTGGGTTTTTTGTTTGTTTTTGGTCTTTGAATTTCTAGTCCTTTGCTCGTTAGGCACTTAAAAATATTGATTTAATTTGGGGCTTTTACAACTGTAGTCCTTACTCTGCCTATAGCTTGATTTGGAAAGTTTGTCAACATGAGAGTTTGACCACCAAATGCTAAAAGTTCATCACTGAAAAAATTACAATTACATAAAATTCAGAAGTTTTTGCACAATCAAGGTCATATCCAAATATATAGAAATTTATAGAATTATGTTTATAAAATTTACGAATTTATAAAAACAAGACTATAAATAGTGCTCATCTTTGTGCTGACCATTTGATACACAAATACAAACAAGAAAGCCAGTCCTTGCCTTCAAGAAGAATATATTCTAATTGATGATAGAAAAATGAACTGGAAAAGAGTGGGCTCTCATCAGAGAACAATTATGGTATATGAATATAATGGAATATAATTATTCCATAATAAATGATGAAAGGTTTTGATTTGAGAGAAATCTGGGAAGACTTGTAGAAACTGATGTAGACTAAAGCAGACAGCACCAAGTTAACAATTTACACTATGACTTCAACATCGTAAAAGAAAATGTTGAAGATTTTAAGCTTTTTCATCAATTCAGTGATCGCCATTAGAATATAAGCAACTTAAGAGCTGTATTTTTGCTTTTCTTTGTATTCTTAGTGCTTAATACAGTTCTAGGTACATAGTAAAAATCTAATGAATCTGTTTTTACTGACTTGCTCCAAAAGATTGATTGTGAAAATGATTTCTGTTTAGAGGTCTTGGCACAGAGATAATCAGAATTAGGCATACACAGACATCCAATTTAATTTGGTAATTTTGTTCGTACAGCTATTTATTTGGCACCAGAAAGGGTTTTTATTTTTCTGGTTGTGGGGGAGAAAGGAGAAAATTAGATATAGTGAATTTTTTTTTTAGGGGCATTAATGAATTGTTAAAAAAAATAGAGCAAAAGGAAGTATCAGAGGGGGTTACAAACAGTCAGGGCAGTTTAAGAATTAACCATTTTGAAGACATCATCTCTATCAGCATTCCCCAGCATATCTTATCATTATTGAAAATGGCTGTACAAAATTCACAGGACACTTATTAAGAGTGTGTGTGTATTAACACATGTGTGTGTGTCTTTGTGTGTCAAAACTCTTTCATTATACCTAATGATCCTTCATTATTACTGATACACATCTTACTCAGTGGAAATACAGCTGAAAAAGAAAGGCTCAGATAGATTGGATATAGCCTTTTTTGCTTCCTGCTTGTTTTACATTTTTGATAACTTTAAAAAATAAAAACAAAACCTTAGAAAACTCCCCCAAAACTGTGGTGTAGATGAAGATGTAATGATTCTGTCCTTCTTTAGAGGAATTTGAAAGCATTTCTGCCTGTAAACATTATTACATATGGTGGATAGACCCTATGAATTTGTTATTATAGTAGATGATTTCAAGCAAATTTGGGGTTAATTAGATTTTTCTGGACTAACTTAAGGATTACAAAAATAACATTTCTAAAGGAAAATAATTTCAGTATTTGAAGGAACAGTTTTACAAGTAAGCTCTTATGGCACAATTTGAATTGTAAATTGAGGCTCTTTCAGTATTCATACCTTGGACATAGATATTGTTAATATTGGCATTGTATTTCTTTTCTTTTTAAACAGCATTTTATTTATTTCCCCAATTAGATGTCAAAACAATTTTTAACATTAAAAAAATGTTTTGAGTTCCATATTTTGTCAAGAGACAGTAAGGAATCTGATAGAGGTTATACGTCATGTAAAACATATATGTATTAGTAATTTTATACCAGAAGACTTGAGCAAAAAAAAATGAAAGAAAAAAGAATGAAAATGAAGTGTTGTATACTTTATTCGGTTTGTATTGAGAATTTTCTCTAGAGGCAGATAGATAGCGTGTTTCATCATGAATCTTTTGGGATTATTTTGGATCATTTTATTGCTGAGAATAGCTACCTTCTTCATTGTACAATATTGCTCTTATTGTGTACTATATTTTCCTGGTTCTGCTTACTTTATTTTGTATCAGTTCATAGAAAACTTTTCAGGTTTTTCTGGAATGATCCTGCTTGTAATTTCCCATAGCACAGTAATATTTCATTAAAATCACATACCATAGTTTGTTCAGTCATTCCACAATTGATGGACATCTCCTCAATTTCCAATTCTTAGCTACAACAAAAAGAGGTGCTATAAGTATTTTTGTACAAGTAGGTCTTCCCCCCCCCCCCCATCCCTTTTTTGATCACTTTGGGATATAGGCCTAATGTTATTGCTAAGTCAGAGCATATACACAGTTTTATAGCCCTTTGGACATAGTTTCAAATTGCTTGCCAGAATGTTTGGATTAGTTCACAACTCTACTGATAGTGCATTAGTTTTCCCATATCCCCTCCAACATTTATCATTTTCCTTTTGTATCATTATTAGACAAGTTGATAAGTGAGAGGTGGTACCTCAGAGTTGTTTTAATTTGGATTTCTCTGATCAGCAGTGATTGGGAGAATATTTTCTTGACTATAGATAGCTTTTATTTCTTTATCTGCAAACAGCATGTCCATATCCTTTGACCAGTTATCATTTTGCGAAAGAATTGTATTCTTAAAAATTTGACTCAGTTCTCTATATATTTAAGAAATGAGACTTTATCAGGGATACTTGCTGCAAATTCCCCCCTCCCCCAGTTTTCTGCTTTCCTTCTAATTTTGGTTACGTTGATTTTGTTTGTGCAAAACGTTTCTAATTTTATATAATCAAAATTATCCTTTTTGCATTTTGTAATGCTCTCTATGTCTTGTTTGATCCTAAATTCTTCCCTTTCCCATAGATCTGCCAGATAAACTATTCCTTGCTCACCTAATTTGCTTATGCCCTTTATGTTTAAATCCTATATCCATTTTGACCTTATCTTGTCATATGGTATGAGATATTGGTCTATACCTAGTTTCTGCCATACTGTTTTCCTATCAGTTTTTGTCAAATAATGAATTTTTGTCCCCAAAACTTGGATCTTATGTACACACACACACATTTTTTCACATTTGACTATAGAACTTTAAATTCTAGATTCTTTCCCTTCCTCCCTCGTCACCCACCCCCACTGGAAAGACAAACAATTCAATACAGGTTGTACATGTGTAGTTACGCAGAACACCTCCACAGTGATTGTGAAAGACTGACTACATTTTCCTTCTTCCTGTCCTGCCCCCCCCACCTTGTTCTGTTCTCTACTTTGACGCTGTCCCTTTACAGAAGTGTGTGCTTCTAACAACCTTCCCCCCACAACCAGTCCTCCCTTCCATCATCCCCCTTCACATCCCCATCCCCCCTACTGTCCTGTAGGGCAAGATACCCAATTCAGTGTATGTCATTCCTTCCCTGAGCCAAATTCAATGAGAGTAATGTTGACCTGTTCCCTTTTGCCTTCTGTTAATTAAAGCAATTTACGTTTTCTGTAAAAATTTGTTATTTGATTTTGATTGTCAAATTTATTGCCATGTACTTGGGCAAAATAACTCTTAATGATTTTTTAAATTTCCTTTTCATTGGTAGTGAATTCACCCCACCCCCCTTTTTTTTGCTTTTTGGAGGGGGAAGGCAGGGTAATTGGGGTTAAGTGATTTGCCCAAGGTCCCATGGCTAGTAAGTGTTAAGTATCTGGGGCTGAATTTGAACTCAGTTCTTCCTTACTCCTGGGCTGTGCTCTATTCACTGAGCCACCTAGCTGCCCCTGCCCTTTTCATTTTTGATACTAGTAATTTTATTTTCTTTCCTTTTTAAAAATCAGATTAATCAATGGTTTATCTGTTGTTTTATTTTCATAAAACAAGCTTCTAGTTTTATTTTTTCAGTGGTTTTGTTACTTTAAATTTTATTAATCTCTTCTTTAATTTTCAGGATTTCCAAGTTTAATTGGGAATTTTAAATTTGTTCTTTTTCTATTTTTTTAGCTGCATGCCCAATTCATTGATCTACTTTTTCCCTTTTTTATTGATATAAGCCTTTAGAGATATAAAAATTTCCAATAAGAACTGCTTTGATGGCATCCTGTAATTTTTGTTTTGTTTTGTCTCATCACTTTCTTTAATAAAATTGATTGTTTCTGTGATTTGTTTTTTGACTCACTTATTATTTAGCATTATATTTTTTAGTTTACAATTAATTTTTAACCTATCTTTACACCACTATTGTTGAATGTCATTTTATTGCATTATGATCTGAAAAGGATGCATTTAATATTTCTGATTTCCTGCTTTTGGTTGTGAGGTTGTCATGCCCTAGTCTATGCTCAGTTTTTTGTGTAGGTGCCATGTACTGCTGAGTATAAGTTATATTCCTTTCTGCTGCTATTCAGTTTTCTCCAGAGATCTATCATATATAACTTCAAACTTTTAATTTAATTCTTTAGCTTTTTTCTTGTTTATTTTTTGGTTAGATTTATCTACTTTTTAGAGGGGAATGTTGAGGTTCCCCCACTAGTGTAGTTTTATGTCTATTTTTTTCTTTAACTCATTCAATTTATTTAAAATTTTAGATACTATATCATTTGTTACATGTGTATTTAGTATTGATATTATTTTGTGATCCCTTTTCACTATATATATATATATATATATATATATATATATATATATATGATTTATTTCTTTTTCTCTTTTAAATAAATCTACTTTTGCTTAGTTTGACATCATGGTTGCTCTCCTTGCTGCTTTTGCTTCAGCTGAAGCATAACAGATTCTTCTCCAACTTCTTACCTTTATTCTGTTTGTGCCTCTGAGCTTCAGATGTGTTTCTTGTAAACAACATATTATAGGATTCTGGTTTTTAATCCACTCTGCTATCCACTTTTACTTATGGGTGAGTTTATCCTATCACATTTATAGTTGTGATGGCTGTGTATTTCTCTCCATACTATTTTTTCCTTCTGATCACTTCCTCTCCCACCCAGTCCATCTTCTCTGCTCTTAGATTCCGTACCCCTCCTCCCCCATTTTTTAACTTACTTATAAGGAAAGATAGATTCCTGTATCCAATTAAGTATATGTTAGTCCCTCTTTGAGGCAATTCTGATCAAAATAAGCTTCAAACTTTGCGTCCCTCCCTATATAACTCTCCATTATAATAACTCTTTCATGTGAGATAATTTAACCCATTCTGTTTCTTCCCCTTTTTCTCCCATTGTGATCTTTTTTCCAACCCTCTTAATTTTTATTTTTATGTCAACCCATCAGTCATTTTATACCTATATCCTCTTTCCACATATACTCCTAATTGTCCTTATAGTAATAAAGTTCTTACAAATATTATCTTGCCATATAAACTGTTTAACCTTATTGAATCTCTTATGTTTTCTCTTGTTGCTTTTTAAACTTTTTATGTTTTCCTTGAGTTTTGCATTTGGAGATCAGCTTTTTTTTATTCAGCTGTCATCTTTGAATTAGGAATGCTTGAAAGTCCTTTATTTCACTAAACATACATTTTTTTCCCCGAAAGATTATACTTGGTTTTGCTAGGTAGGTGATTCTTGGTTGTAATACTGACTCCTTTGCCTTCTGGAATATCATATTCCAAGCCCTCTGATTCTTTAATGTAGAAGATACTAAATCCTGAGTAAGCCTAAGTGTAGCTCCACAATATTTGAGCTATTTCTTTTTGTCTTCATGCAGTACTTTCTACTTGATCTAGGAGTGCTGGAATTTGGCTCTGATGTTACTGGGAATTATCCCTTTCAAGGAGTTATTGGTGAAGTCTTTCTATTTCTGTTTTACTCTCTGGTTTTAGTATATCATAATAGTTTTTTTTTATTAATTTTTTGAAAGATATATTCAGGCTTTTTTTTCCATCATGACTTTTAGGTACTCCAGTAATTTTTAAATTATCTCTCCTACATCTATTTCCCAGGTCAGTTGTTTTTCCAGTGAGAAATCTCACCTTTTTGATTCAACTTTTTTATTTTTAAAATTTTGTTTTATCATATCTTGATTCATGTAACACCATACACCAGCAGATTCCCATAGGAATGCTACTGTGAACAGCTTTTAAGGTTTGGATTACACAGTAATCGTGAACACTGTGTTTATTCCATTACAAATCAAGGCAAACATTTACAGTATATCAGTATTATAATATTCAAAACATTACATCTTATCACAGAAAGTCACAGTATCGTGTCTGTAATAGCTTAACATTAGAATGGTCACAGTTTTCACTACAATGGCCACAATATTTAGAACAAAGAACAAGAGAATAATCATCTGGTTTCCCTAAGGGGGAAACCCTCCTTACTTAATCATTCAGTCAATTCACAATACAATAATCAGACTTCCACTCATGGAGTAACCATTAACTTAATCATTCAGTCATCTAGATTCACAGTTACTAAATATCATTAATCACTACTATAGTCATTAGAAAACCACACAAATCCTTCACCCCTTGATGTCCAGCAAAACTCAATTTCCTCCAAGGGGAGGCCTTTTCTTCATCTTGAGTCTGGGTGGTCTGTCTGATTCCCTGGATCCCCTTCCATGGTCCCAGTTCCCTCCTGAATCTACCAAACAGTCACCTGGATTCAGAAGCAGACAGCTGCCAGGTTCTCATCCAGATCTCAGAGGTCGACAGCATCCAGGTCCTTGTCCAGTCCTCAGGGCAATCCCTGGCACACACTGAAGTTCACAGGATCCAGCACATCTCAAATCCTTCACCATTTCTCTTGCCTGGAACTCAAGGATCATCCAGGCCTTGAATAAAGTCTTATTCTGGTCATGCTTCTTCAGTCTTCCAGCAGTTCAGCTGGCCCTAGGACCCAGAATATTGATCTTCTGGGTGCCCTTCACCAGATTCTGGTCTGAGGAAAACTCCATCTCAGTTCTCAGTTTCCAGATGCTGGGAGAGAAACACACACACTTTCTCCCTCTCTCTCTCTCTCCCTCCCTCTCCCTCTCCCTCTCCCTCTCCCTCTCCCTCTCCCTCTCCCTCTCCCTCTCCCTCTCTCTCTCTCTCTCTCTCTCTCTCTCTCTCTCTCTCTCTCTCTTTCTTTCTCTTTCTCTCTCTTTCTCGACTCCAACTCACTTCTTTATTCCAGCAGCCCAGCTTCCAGATGCTGAGACAATCCTACTTCTCCAGCAGGAAAACTCCAGTTCTGTCTCTCTGTCTCTGGAATTTCTCATCCAGTCCCCTTCTTCCACATCAACAGGGGAGTTCATGCCTTCTCAACAGGGGGCAGGGCTCACACCTTCTATACTTAGCCCTAAGTTACTAAGTGCTAAGTATCTGCTAAACTGATTGCTGTTACAATTCATTAGCTTCCACTTGTTCAGTTTTAATTTTTAAAGAATTACTTTGTGCAGTAAGCTTTTGTATGTCCTTTCCCATTTGGCCAATTCTATTTTTTTGAGGAGTTAGTTTCTTTTACCAAGCTGTTGATCCCTCCCACCCCCACTCCCCATGATTCTTTTACATTACTCTCATTTCTTTTCTTGATTTTTCTTCTCCTCTAATTTGCTTCTTAAGATCCTTTAATAAGCCTTTCCAAGAGTTCTTTTTGGGCCTGAGACCACATTACATTTTTGTTTGAGGCATCATGTGTAGCCATTTTGACACTATAGTAAACCTTGGTATAAGATTCACTGCTGGTCCGCAGTGCTGGTGAGACCTTGCTGGGACCCTGGGGTGGGGCCATGGTGTATTGTAAAGACTGCTGTCTTGCCTCAGAAACTGATGGCTTGTACAAGGGTGGAGCCTTATAGGTAGATTGCCCAGGGCTTGCTACAGGCCCTCTGCTTTGTGGCCTACCTAGTGCTGCCCCTGGTTCCTTCCCCTTCCACTCCAGTGAGATAGATCTTTCCTGCTGATCTGGTAAACTTCTTCTCTACTCCTAAATCAATTTTGAGATGTTTTTTGAGTTTTTTGGAGGGATATTTGGGAAGACTCCAGTCCACCTTCCTGGCTTGGGAAATCTGGTATGTATTACTATAATACTTTTCCTCAAATACAGAAAAGCTAAATTACCTCATTAAACAAAGAGGAAAAATGTCAAATTTAGTGGGTTATTGAACTAATTACGCTGCTGGCAATTTCAGTAATTTGCTTAAGCTAAGATCATGTATATTCATTAATTATTGAAGGTTATATTTCTTTGCTGGACTTTTGGCATTATTAAGAACTAAATGCCAATTCCACCTTAGATACTTAACAGAAATATGAACCTGGGGAAGTCACTTCATCTTTCTGATGCTGTGTTTGTACATCTGTAAAGTGTGAATGACAGCACTTACTTCAGAGTTTTTGAGAAGATTAAATGAGATAATGTCAAGTAAAATAAAGAAACATTTGTTGCTTTGCAACATATATGTATATATATGTAATATATACACATATACATACATACACACATACATAACAATTTTTTCCATCAGTTTACATGTAACACAAATCAGTTACACACAAAAAACCTAGTGAGAGACTGTCTGGTTTAATGTGTAGAGAATAATGTGTAGAATATCATCATAGTTTTTAGAGGCAGGGACTCAAGTCCAAGCTCTAAATGCCCCAGGCAGCCTTTTACGGTTGTAAGGGGAAGAAAATGGGAATGAGAATTTATTAAGCATCTACTATATGCTAAGCATTTAGCACATAAGATCAAATCTTATTTGATCCTCACAATGAGAGGTTAAGTGCTTTGTGTAGGTCACACATTCTTATGTGACTTATGTGACTTCTTATAAAGTCATTTGCTTCCATTTGCTCCACTCTAATTCTGAAGGAATTATTCTCTTCAGAATGCTTTTGAGATTCTTTTTCTATCTGGCAAATTCGACTTTTTAAGACATACTTCTCCTCATTGGTTTTTTGGGCCTCTTGCCATTTGAGTTAATATGTTTTTTAAGGTGTTATTCTCTTCAGTCAGGTTGTTGACTCTTTCTTGCATCATCCTTATTTCTCCTCCCAATTTTTCCTCTACTTCTATTATTTGGTTTTCAAAGTCCTTTTTAAGCTGAGCTATGGCTTGTAGGCAATCTTCATGTTTCTTGGAAGCATTTGGTGGGGGGTTTCTGACTGTATTATCTTCCTCCTCTTCCATGCTTTGATCCTTTTTGTCCCCAAAAAAGGATTCTAGAGTTTGGTTACTGTTCTTACTTTGCTTCCTTTTCCTACTCTTGATGCCAGTAAATTATTTGTGTTTTTGGCTCTGTGGAACTCTGCTTCCAGGGGGGAAAGCTCTGTCCCAAATCTCTGGGGTTTTCACAGCTGCCGGAGCTATTAAGGGACTGTTGCCACCCCCACCAGCTTTGGCTCTCTGAAAACGCACCCCAGGGCCACTATCCAAGACCATGATCTGGATCTGGGCCGCTGAACACAAGAGCACTTGGTCTGAACAATCTCTTGACCCTCCCCCCCTGCAGTCCTTAGGCTGGGAGCTCTGAAGCAACAGGTTGGAGGCGGCTGTTGCTCCCCTTGCTTCCTTGCCCTGGGCTCAGTTGGGCTGGGCTGGTTTTGGTTCCCAGCCTTCTGTGATGAGCCCCACCTGCCGAGCTGCCTTCAGCAAGAGATGTGTTTTCTGTACTTTTGTGAGTTTTGGAGTCCTAAAATTTGTTTAGAGTCATATTTTATGGGTATTTGAGATGGCTATTTGGAAACTGTGAAACCTTGCTGTTTCTACGCTGCCCTCTTGGCTCCGCCCCCCACAAAAGATTTTCTATAAACATTGTTGTACTTGTAGGACCTGAAGTTATTAAATGTTTGTCCATCTAATTATACAATTAATTAAAAAAAATTCTGAGCTTTTCTTTCATAGTTCATTCATTCCTATAAAACAGTCCTTGATGCTGCTATTTTCTTTTCCTGACACTAGGTGGCATGCTTTTATTGAAAAAGTCAGAACAAATAAGGTTAATTTTCCTCTTTAATGGGAAATCTGAGAGAAAACACTGAATCAGAATTGAAAAAGTATGAGGGAGTATCAATTCCATTTCTTGATGCTATGTGTTAATCATATTCTCTATTTTCATGACTAAAAAAACCAGATATTTTAGAGAAATTTGATTTGTTACCTGATTTCAGTATCCTAATAATTTTACTTCATTTTATTGCAATAAAACAGTTCATTGTCATCTCTAAGCTGATGATTTACCAATGTGCCCATCCATTCATAACATCCTTACTGACCTCCTTCTTCAGGTCCATATTAGATAATCTTGAACTGAATATTTATTAGCCATCTTCAGCTCAGCATGGCTAAAACTAAACTTACCTTTCTTTCCAAATGCTTCTTCCTTCTAAGCTTAATCATCCTCCTTGATCATCATTAAGGCTTGCAACTTTGGTATTATACTTGACTCCTCATTTTATTAGATCAAATCTGTTGCCAAGTTCTTTAGATTTTACCTTCTTAACATCTCTCACAGATGCCCCCTTTTGCTACTCCTACTGTCCTAGGGCAAGCCCTGATCATTTTCTATCTGAACTATTTACAGGAGCCTGTAGCTTGGGTCATTCATCACAAGTTTCTCCCCACTCCAGTTCATCCTGTCATCTGTCCAAGTGATCTTTTAAGAGTGACCATGTCACCTCCCTACTAAATAATATTCTAGTGCTTCTCTAATGTATCAAATGTAAAATTCTCTATTTGTCATTCAAAGTTTTTCATAACTGACCCTCCTATACCACATTTTTCGAGTCCTTTTGCACATATCGCCCCTTGCTCCCTCTTCTCTTTGTGCTGTATGCTCTGTGATCCAGTGACATTGTCTTCCTTGTTGTTGCTTTATTAAGTTGCTCTCATCTTCCCGCTCTGGGCATTTTCACTGGCTATGTACCATGCTTCCTTCTGATCTCTGTTTCCTGGTATCCCTGACTTTTTTCAAATTCCAGCTTACAATTCCATCTTCAACAGGAAGCTTCTTAACAGTGCCTTCCTTCTTTAGATTATTTCCTATTTATCCTTTTTATATCATGTTTGTATACAGTTTTTTGTATGTTATTTTTTAAATTAGATCATGAGCTTCCTGAGGGCACAAAGTTTTCTTTTACTTGTGCCTGGCACATTATATATGTTGCTTAATAAATACCTATGATAGATTCCCTGAATATAGATAAGGGGATCATTTGAAAGTAAGTGGTCAAGGAGATTCAAAAAAATGACAATCATAATTTCTATCTTAAAATATTATTAATAATAACTAATATTTATATATAAATTAAAAACATGTTATTTCCTTCTCAAGTACCTTTTGTCATAGGTCCCAGAGGTGCTTTAATCCACATTTTGCACATGAGGAAACTGATACTCAGGAAATTGAAATAATTTGCCCGTGGTCACAACTAGAAAGGAACAAAAACAGGAATCTAACCCAGGCCTGCATTGTCTCTTGGGCCCGGCAGTCTTGCCAGTATGCTGTTTTCCCAGAACTTGGAAACATGGTATAGTGGCACGTGCTGGAGATAAAAAAAAAAGGCTAAAAGAATTCTCTTTTCAAAGAGCTTATATTCTGGTGGGGTGGCTTTGTGTAGTTGTCTAGGTATATACAAAATATATACTGTGTGTAGGGGAAACATTTTCAAAAGGGAAGGAAGGCAGGAGCAGCTAGGGGGCCAGAAAGGTCTTCTACAAAAGATGGTTTTTCAGAAAAGTTTTAAAGGTGGCCAGGGGAAACTAGGAGGCAGAGATGAAGAGGAAGAGCATTCCAAGAAGCAAATAAAGTAGCAGAGACTTTTTACCAAGATGTTAGTGTGAAGAAGATGTAGTCTGTCTAGCATTCACATACTTAATGCAGAAAAATACCCTGGAGTTCCTACCTGACAGAGTTATAAAACCTTAGTAAATGACTTTTCCCATCTTAGAACCACAAAAGAAGTCAGCAAAAGCCTGAGTGTAATAAGAAAGGGAACTGTTAAGTAAATTCAATGGGAACAGAGAATGGTCCAGGACATGTCTTATCCTGAAAGGTTCTGTACTCCATTGGCAGCAATGATAGAGGGTCCCCTCAGAAAGCTTCTCTGTAGTCAGAAAGCTCCAAGGTGAGGGACCTGAGAGGTTCTGTAGAACAGAAGCAGGCAGGGACCAATGGCACTGAGACTGAGAAACCCCAAGCCCAAGGGGTTTTTGATGCCCTAGGACTGAGAATTTACATGTCAAGAGAGGACCTTGAAGATAAAACCCTCTGAACTCCACAGTACCAAAGATCCACAGGGGTGAAACCCCAGGAGACAGAAGGCAGGGAAGTGCCAAGATGATCAAGAGTGAGACTAAATAGGACCATCTACCCCACTCCAGAGGAATGCTTGGCTGCAGGACAATATACCAACTGAATTGAAATTGAGGAAATTAAGAAGTCAACAAAAACATTGAATAGAAATAAAAATTATCATGAGTCTACAAGGGCTATATAAATACCTTGCAGTGATGAAATAGGAGACAAAAAAAAAATGAAATAAAAACTCAAGAAAAAACAGAGAGGAAAGGGGAAAGGAGAGGAGAACTTTATCCAAGAAATAATTTCCCTGAAAACTAGAATATACCAAACAGATAATATGATTCTATTAGATAGGAAGAAATACTAAAAGAAAATTAAATGACTGAAAAAAGAAAGAAAACAAAAGATAAGTGATATAAAAAATATAAGAACTGGAACAGGTTCAGAATACAACTGAGGAATCATTGACATCCCAGCAAGAAAACCCAGGTGGGCGTTAGTACCACCAGGCCAATCAGCAACTGCAGCTGTGCTGCCTGAGCTGTAGCTCAGAGACACACACTCAGAAACCTGAAGGAGCCAGACCACCCCACCCCCATAGGTTACTCTGTAAGCTTCAGGGTAACTCAGGGGAATCGTTGAGAGTCTTGGTCTTGGCCTCAGGCTACACACTCAGAGCCTGATTTTTCTTTCAATTTCTGTTTTACCTTTTGGTTCTAGAATATCAGGACAATTTTCCTTGATAATTTCTTGAAAGATAATGGGTTTTTTTTCCTCTTTTTTTGATCAGAAAGATGGCTCTTTTTTTGATCAGAAAGATGGCTCTTTTTTTGATCATGACTTTCAAGTAGTCCAGTAATTTTAAAATTGTCTCTCCTCGATCTGTTTTCTAGGTCAGTGGTTTTATCTAGTGAGATATTTCACATTGCTTTCTACTTTTTCTTTTGGATTTGTTTTGTAGTATCTTGATTTCTCATAAAGTCATTAGCTTTCATTACTCCAGTCTAATTTTGTAGGTATTATTTTCTTCAGTGACCTTTTGAAATTCCTTTTCCATCTGGGCAATTCAGCTTTTTAATCCATTCTTCTTCTCATTGGCTTTTTGGGCCTCTTTTTCCATTTGTGTTAGTCTATTTTTTTAAGGTATTGTTTTCTTCAGTTAGGCTGTTGACTCATTTTTCATGATTTTCTTTCATCATTCTCATTTCTTTGATTAGTTTTTCATCTACTTGTCTTACTTGATTTTCAACATCCTTCTTGAGCTCCTCCATCGACTGCGACTAGTTCATCTTTTTCCTGGAGGCTTTTGACTTTATTGTCTTCTTCTGGTTCTATGTTTTGATCTTCTTTGTCCCCAAAAAAGATTCTATAGTCTGATTGTGCTTCCTCTGTTTGCTCATCTTTCCAGCCAGTGACTTGACTTTTGACCTCTTTGCTATGGTAGAACTCTGCCTCCAGAGTGGAGAGTGCTGTGTCCCAAATTTCTGGGGGTTTGCACAGCTGTTGTTACAGCTGTGAGGAGGGTGTCCTCTCTACAGCTTCCACTACCTCTGCCACACTAGCACTGCTCACCCCAGGACTGCCGCTTAAGACTGTGACCCAGATCCAAGCAGGTAAAAGCAAGAGCAGTTATCTGCTGAACTGTAGCTTGCTCCTTCTAAGATCTGTAGGCCTGCAGCTGGAAGCAGGTGGCAGCAATAGTTGCAGCTGCCACCACCTCCTCCACCCTTGGGGCAGGAACTGGACCACATCCCTGTCTTACCCAGTCCGAACAGTGTTCCCCACTGGCCTTTTTCTTTGTTTTTTGGCATTTATGGGTTGAGAAGTGATTCACTCTCCTGAGGTCTGCTCAGGCCAGTCTGTGCCACCCTGGGTCCTGGCTGGCACAGCTCATGTGGGACTGCTCTCTGCTCCTAGCTTTGTGTGATAAACTCTCCCTGTCCACCTGCCAGGTTGCCTTCAGCAGGAGATTTGTTTCTCTTTGTCACTTTGTGGGTTCTGTAGCTCTAAAATTTATATAGAGTCATATTTCACAGGTATTGGAAGTTGGTGCAGGAGATTAAGCAAGTTCTTGCTTTAACTCCGCCATCTTTGTCCTGCCCCAACCCTGATTTTTCAAAAAGAGCTTGGACACAGAATTTCAAGAAAGCATAAGAGAAAACCACCGAGAGCTATTAGAACCACAGGACCAAGTCAAGTGTAAAGAAAGAATAAAATCTACTCATGGTGTTCCTGAAAAGGACCACCAAAAGGAAAAGTTCAAGAAATAGCAAAACTGCAGACCTCTCATGACAAGAACAGTCTGCATTCAACCAAAAAGAAGCAATTCAACCATCAAGGAAGCACAGTAAGGATCACAAAAGACCTGGAAGATAATTTCAGAGAATCCTAGAGAGTATGAACTGATGCAGAGCAAATGAGTGGAATGTGGAGAACAATTCATACAAAGACAGCATTGTAAAAGAAGTAAACAACTCTAAAGGACTTACAAATTCTGATTAAAGCACTGACTAACCATGTCTCCAGAGACCTATGATGAAAACATGTTATTCTGAAAGAGAGGTGATGGTTAGTTGTAGAGACATAGTTTTATTGACATGACTGATGTGTGGAATCATTTTACTTAGAGTGCCTCTTCCCACCCACTCCTCTTTTCCTTTCTTTCTTTAATGTGGGAGAAAAAGAGGTATGGGGGACAGGGAAGAAGGAATTAGCCATGGTAATGCCAACCAAAAGGGTTATTATAGCTTTTTTTTAATGCACAAAAGAAAGTTCAGAAGGAAATTCAGATAAAAAGGAGTATTTTGAAAGACACAAATATAATTTGTGATACTCTTAAAAAAGTATGAAATAAAGATTCATAGTTTCATATAAAATATTTTTGTATTCTGCTGGGTACAAGGAAATTCCTTTTTTCTTTTTCTTTTGTTTTGCTATTTGAGTTCTGAATTTTTTAAAAAAGAGGTTTGAGATCCAAATAAAAATGAATATTGTGATCCATATTGTATAATTGAGGCCCAAACACAAACTAGTTCTAAAAAAAAAGAAAAGATATGACAAGATGTCAGCAGTTCTGGCCTCTTAACCTGGTTGTTTTTAGTACTGATTTAAAATAAATAAGGAGAAGAGTACTCTTCTCTGTCACCATTTTGTTACTATCAGATTTGGGGAACATCATGAGCTGTGTGTGTGTGTGTGTGTGTGTGTGTGTGTGTGTCTCATGTGTAATGAAACATCAAGAAAATGGGGCAAAGGTAGTCTTAGCCTCATCACTTGAAGGGATATTATAGCCTTTGTAATTCACAGTTTGGGAATAAGAGTTAAAACTGTTGTGCAACACAAGAAATGCCTTCTGTGCCAAAGCATCAAGTATAGAGAATGCCATCTTTTCTCTCTTCCCCATTATCTTCCATGACTTTTAACATAGTATATGTAAGTTGATCTGGGAAGATTGGCTAGAATTGCAGTGATTCTCAACCTGTGGGTTATGTTCAATTTAAATACATCCTGTATATGAGATGTTTAGATAACGATTCATAGTAGCAAAATTACAATTATGAAGTCGCAACGAAAATAATTTTGTGGTTGGGGCTCACCACAACATGAGGAACTGTATTAAAGGGTCGCAGCATTAGGAAGGTTGAGAACCACTGCGCTAGACACTGTGGCTGAGACAGATAGAAGTTGCTTGACCAACAATGGTGCAAGTTACAGAGTATACAGTAAGCCAATACTCCTCCTTATATACTGACTACCTATTTCCTTTCAAGTGTAACTGAAGGTGTAAACTATGATTTAGAAAGCCCTAAATTGTCCAGGCATTTCAGAAATTACCTCTGTCAACATGAAAATTAATGTCAGCCAGCATATCCTTTTTTTTTTTTTTTGTGCTTTTTTGGAGGGCAGTTGGGGTTAAGTGACTTGCCCAAGGTCACACGGCTAGTTTTTGTGTTAAGTGTCTGAGGCAGGATTTGAACTCAGGTCCTCCTGACTCCAGGGCTGGTGCTCTATTCACTGCGCCACCTAGCCGCCCCCAGCATATTCTTACTAACAATTCACCACTTCAGTACATACAGAAGCCAGTCATTTTTCTTTGGAGGGTCTGAACTTAGAAGTCTTCCTCTTTGACTTGCTCTAATAAGTCTGTTCACTTTTCACATTGCAGATCACATCTTGGTTACTTAGGGTGGCATCCTATATATTAAGGTGGCTATCTCAAGGAGTTGGAAGATTCACTCTATATTCAGTCAACAAGTATTTACTGAGAGCCCAGTATGAACAAGGTACTGTGGTAGACCTCAAGGGATACAAGGGATGGTTCTACCTCCCACAGAACTTGCAGTCCAGTAGGGGAGTTAAGACATATTTACAAGTGACTGCACTTAATAATGCA